>CM041778.1:323141679-323767122 GCA_023374045.1 Limonium bicolor
TTCCCGTGACAATATTCATTCCTTGCTTCCCGAACTTAATCGAGGGAAGGTTTATCCACTGTTGTATCCTTGTCAACTGTCCCTGGTTTCATTGGTTTGGTTTAAAAGGAGGTCGGAAAAGAAGTGTTGGTTTGAAAGAAAATCTGGTTTTGAAAAGAAAGGGTTTGAGTAAATCTGAGTTTGAAAGAAAATTTCCATGGTTTCACAACATCTTCTTACCTTAGCCAAGTCTAGCTTCTTGCTGGCTGGTGTACTTACAATTACGAGGTTAGGCTAGCAGACCCTTCCACTGTTATGACGATCACGTTTAACCTTATGGTACTTTACCAAGTACTTATTTGTTTATAAATTTCCCGAACAGCCCTGTTATAGCAGCACTTGCTCACTGGCAAGTGCGCATGCTAACTGGCGATCGGTTTAACACATACCGGTTGTGGTATTGTTTTTTTACCCATTTTGTCATCAGTGGCCTTGTTAGCCCTCACTGATCTTACTGTCTTGATAATAACCCCTCTAGGTGACTCTCACTGTCTTCACATGACGATCATCCACTAGGGTGTTTTCCCATTCTGGGAGACCCCTTTTTCTTAGTATTGTATTCTCCTTGTAGCCCGTTTCACGTATTTGGGCACTACGTTGTAGTTCCTTTTCGGTTAGTATACCGTTGGTGTATTATTTAACATCTGTGGTCTCGTAGACACTTGTCTCGGTTTCATTAATCCACTTCTTGCCTGTTGCATGGTTGGTGCGTTGCAAGTTGGTTATTCTCGACTGCTCTGCATGTCGACCCAGGTTTGCCGAAAATTCTATTCTCTTATACACAAAATCCTTCATTCATTGCTATGAAATGCGGTTAACATTGTTCAGATGAGCCGTCTCCGGGATTCCCACTTTCGGGATCTACCGTATGACAGGTTCTCCCGTACTCTGAAGGTATTTAATAACAGCCAGATCGGGTATTCCCGAGTAAGAGAGGACTTCCATCTCTCTGGCGTTCTTTCCCAAGTTATCAACAGGATTGTGGAGGGTGGGATGGATATTGTAGGTTTCCAGTAGTCACTGGTAGTTCCTATCTAGCGTATCTCTCACGCTATCACTCAACCCTTAACCCAAAGTACTTAAATCCTAACTCGGTACTTCCTAAGCTCGGTAATTCAGTCATCAGAGCGATACTTCGCTCTGATACCACTTTTTGTAACACCCCATCCAACAATAAACACTTACAATAAACTGCAGCGGAAAAACAACCTCATCACATTACTTATCTCGTTGGTGTTACACGCCGTTAGCCACCCACGTGGCTAACAAGGCTAATACATACACATTGTACGGTCTGATGGGCTAAATTCCCGAGCGCTACACATTACTATCCCTTTCCATTAATCACAACAACAACATACACTTTCCAACTATACCGAGTACTTATAACTATGCCGATAACAATTTCGGTCTTACTACAACCTACTGTATATACAACTAAACGATTACCCATGTACAACGACTACCCGTCCTACTCTCGAACGGCTTCCAGCACTTCGTACCTGAATAGGAAAAGAAGAGAAAGGGTGGCCCCAAGGGGCTCAGCACCTTTGCTGGTATGGTAATCCGCAGCCCACATGCTACACGGGCCACGCACAACTAATTGTCGTCTTAGCATGCGGTTGATTATTTTTAAATCATACATGCAACTGTAAACACACAACAACATAATCATTTCGCCTCAACGGACTCAACAAACGAAATATATCCTTACTTAATAAGTCACTCATGGTATTCATTATCCCTAGAGTGTTCCTCCTCTAATGGAGCTACTTCCTTATAGACGACACTTACCCTTAAATCGGGTTTATCCTTAAACGCCTCTTATCACAAACTGGGATTCATTTCCATGATCCACATACTCCACATTTTTACAACATATAACACACTACATAACAACACATAACAACACTGCACGTTTCAACGTTGCATCATAACATCACAATAGATATTGCATCACAACAATTACATAACATAGCGGGAATGGTTCTCTTAGGAACCGACCCAAACATTGTTAATACACTGGTGAGCCTAGAGAATGTTGCCAGTCTCATGATAAGCCCGTTACATAACTAGTTACCGTCTCGTTAAATGAACGGTTTAACTTAACACAAGGTGTCTCGGATATAGTGATCCAAGCACACACGAAACAAACATAACAATAGTATGCCCCTGTGGCCCGACGTGAGTCAGTAATACCTTGGTTAAGCTAAAGGGAAGGTTGGGAACCAAATTGGAAAACACCAAACATACAGAGAGGATCGAACCTGCTATGACAACGACCCCCATACTCACACGCGTGGCCGGAACAGACCGTCCTCACTCCCCCGTTAGCACTTGTTAGAAGTTCAACTTTGAACTTTATTAAACAATCAAACATTGGGTTAAGTCTTGTTAGACATACACAAGGGAAGAGAGAGTCATACATTCACATACAAACATCACACAAACATCACATAACCAACTCACGCATAGCCGTGGTTAGAACGTTCCTTAAGTCGGAAACGTTGTTACCGGATACCGTTCTCCTACGTTTACCTAATAGTGGTTAACTAGCCCTTCAAGCGCATTCGAGGTTACCGGTATCGGCACGTAAACATACAATAACAATAACGACTGTAAACTCGTTTCATGATTTATCTCATAACGTGGCAAACATACAGAAAAACACATTGGCATACAAGCCGGTGTAATCCGGTAGGACACAGGTTGCAAGAAAACCATACCTGTCACCGGAGTCCACTTTACCACGTCCACTTATTCCTCGAGCGATTCTCGAACAACTGTTAACATCACATGTGTTTTTATTAACATCGGGGTTTGCTTGATTATTTAATGTCTCTGCTTATAATTTTTCCCCGTTAACTTAGTTACATAACTTTACTTTTTAACTTGTTTTACTTTCACATTTTATTACAACTTTTCACCCACTTAATTGTCATTAAAACTCACCTAACAAGTCCTTAACAACCTCATAACATCATTAACCATCAATCCCCATCATTACACATCATTTCCATACCTTAAACAATGTTTTTGGTCCATACAGTGGCCTGTCCGACTTGTGTCGAACCTCCAAGTTCGGACGCAAGCCGCGACCTAATACTGAAAACTATACACACGTCCGAACTTGTGTCCGGACTTCCCAAGTTCGGACACAGTTCGAGAGTAAATCCCAGATAGAAACAGTCACGTCCGAACTTGTGTCCGGACTTCCCAAGTTCGGACATAGTTCGAGAATGAGAAAATCCTTTACCCAACAGAGCCTGTCCGAACTTCCATGTCCGGACGGAAGTTCGGACACGGCAAAACATTCAATTTCCTAGTCTTTAAACACTTAACCAATTTCACCAAACTTCTCCTAAAGCCTCATAATGTTTCCTAACATCATTTGGCACATCAAACACACCTTTAGCCATGTGCTAAACTCTTTAAATCACTCACCAAAACCATCTTATCATTCACAAATTTCTTACAAAATTCCTAGCACTTGGGATGTTTTCTCCTTAAGATTTTTAAGTGGTAGTTCACCAATAATGACCACTACACCAAGGTGCTTCCTCTACACCTTAACATCATCTCTCAACTTCTTTTCTTACTAACTAAATCTCCTTTTTACAACTTCTTGAATTCTTTTCTCAAAACCTTACTTAAACATCATTCTTCTTATTCATCAACATTACCCAAACCTTAAACAAACTTCTCCAAGACTCAAATACATCCTAATAACACTCATTGGGTTTCTAGAACTTCCAAGACAATGCCTAAATCCTTATAGCACCTTAGAACACCTTAATGCACATTTTCTCCTTAGTGAGACATTTACTCATTCCTAACCAATTCCTAATTCACCCAAGTTCATTCAAGCACTTAAAACTCCTTATACATTTTACAAATTTTGCCATGGGTCTCTTAGCACATCATCATTCCAAAACTCATAGTTTTCACCATTAAGCACTCAAGAACACCTAAAATCCATCAAACATTTTTATACACAACTTCACACATTTAGCACTACACTACATCACAATATAGTGCATAACTTAAAATTGCTTGGCACTTAGGCCCTTAAATAACATGGCTCTTAGGCCCTTAAATTGCATAAACCTTGAACACTGAATTTCCCACATAAGTAATGCCTTTGACCTGCAAATACACCCAACAATACATATGGCCTTAATAAACTCCTTGAGAGCATTTCACTAGGTCATTCACCATTGGCTCCTTAGGTATTTTATTAAGCAAATCAAGCTCATTTTCCTAAGGCATTTAAACTACATTGAGATAGCATAATTACCTCTTTTCGTCACAAACTTCTTTCTTGTTTCCTTACAAAACCGGTAAGGCATTTGGTTCCTTTTTAACTATTAAACATTATACAAACAACATAATGAGTATTCAAGCTTTAAGCTTCATCTCATTGTAAACCCTAGGTTTACATTATTTCAAAAACATTAATGTAGTTGTTTTACCTTAATCTTTGAAGAGAGTTTGCATATCTATGAAGAGAGGACTCCACCTAGTCCTTGAAAGATTCAAATGGAGCTAGAACAAAGCAACACAAGGAGCTCCATCAATGAATATTTTGGGTCACACACAAAACATGGAGGAAACTTGATTTTTCTTTGAGATTCCTTACCTAGGAGCAAAGGAGATCAATAATATGTGAAAAGACAAGCTCAAGCCCCTTCCATGGTGGAACTCCATGGCACCGAAATGGGGCTCTTGAAGTTTTGAGAAGATAGGAATGAAGAGCTTGATGAGAGAGAGAATGGTGGGTTTGTTTTTGATTTGGTTAAGTGAGTCATGAGATATTGACAATGGAAGATGGTGAAATGGGGTGGTTGCGTAGCTTCACCGTGAGAACAGAGAGAGAGAGGTAGAAGAAGAAGGGAACCGTGTGAAATGAAGGAGAAATGAGAGAAGTGAGTTTGGTTTTGTTTTTGAAGATATTTATGACTTAAAGCAAATAGTAACTTATGAGTCATCTTTATTTACTTAATAAGTTAACATGTTTGGTGACTCATTACTACAAAACCGGCCCCCATATACTTAGAGGGTATAATAGTCTTTGTTGACCAACTTAATTACTTATAACATTATATGTTACAAACTAGCTTATAAAAAATCACTATTCACAAAAACAAGGCACATAGAAGTGAAATTTTTGATTTCCCAATAAAATAGCCACCCAAATGTGATACTATATAGTACACATGTTAATTAAAGAGTAATGATGGACATTTAGCCATTCAAAACTCATTTACAAGACAATTTTTCAAAACGTGCTTTAAGACTCCTTAAAGCACTTTTTGTGTTTTAACTTGTTTTCAAGCTTGGTTTTCTTTGGTAATTGATTTAATATGTTCATTAACATATTTATAAAGTATAGGTGTGACCATTAGGTCTTATACACATTTATCCCAAGCTTAGAGCACATTTTCGCTCATATTGACTTTAAGGTATTTTCTTGTGTTTTATTTGGTTTAACTATTCACCAAAGTTTCCTAAGGACTTATTTAGCCCTATCAAATCATAATTAAATGTTATCAAGTCTTGGTAGGCTCTTTGGGTCCTAACCAAGTTCACTCATAGCTTAGAGCATGTTTTTGCTCAAACCGTGTCTTAATGCCTTATTGCATTTTACTATGATTAAAATTGTACACTGGTGTTCCTAAGGCACTTTTAGCCTTTATATAACATAGTTTGATATTTAAACCACATATCAAGGTTTGGGGTATTTCATTAATGTTACCCGGTACTGCATGTTTAAATAACAGCATACGGGAAGGAACTACTGCACAGGAACTTGTCAAGCTAGCTGTTACTTGGTGAACGGTATGTTAATTGTGTGGTCTGAATATCCTAAGGATTATCCTAAGGTAAAGACATTATGTGTTAATTGTTTAAGAGCGATATCTGTGATTTTATGTGTATGATGTGGTATACTGTGTTGCTCAACATTGTTGTGTTGTATTTTTACGCGACGTCTTATGACTGGAAGTTTATACTTCTAAACTGGAACAAGACTAACTGACCTAAAGGTATTATTGAACCTAACTGATGGTCAACTATTATAGTCTTAACTCAAGGATTGGTTATTATGTCACTGACAAAAAGGGCTAACTTATAAAGAGAGGAATCCAGATTGTTTCGACTTTCTGGTTGCGCATTGTGATCACTACGAGAGACTTCAATGGAGAGTCACTCAAAGGAAATCCATCAGCCACATTCGGGGATGGCGGAAGGCACTGCGTTGGTGCACAGGTTCGACCGGATCGGTCAATTAACCAGGGCCATAGGGTCAGCTGGTAAACAGTTCCAATGGAACACAGGGGACATTCGTCCATTAATAAGTTATTAAGGTTGACTTAACATGACACTTGAGGTGGAAATTAATTGGAAAAGGTTAAATGATTGGTTTAAAGGATAAGGGTCAGGTGGCTAACTAACAAGTACAGTTTAATACGCGTATCTTGTTTGGTGGTCGTTATGGATTATTAATATGTGATTATTGGTTATTGTTATGGATTATTAATGTGTGACTATTGTTATTTCTATGAGTTATTGTTGTGTGGTTATTGGTGTCGTGTACTATTGTACACGGGTGTTTACAGGTGAATTGCTAAGTGATTGTTGAATGTTTACAGTTGTCACTACTATTATTGTAAACCGGTATACTATGTAATGAATCTAATATCAAGATGGCTAAAACGACTTAAGGAATTCAAATGATTTAAGACTACATTTAGCATACCAGCATTTCGATTGCTGAGCCCTTCATTGGGCCAAACATTCCAGGTTGTTGAAGAAGACTCAAGCCGGAGTGCGGGACACGGGGGTAGCAGTTGTGTTTTCAATAAACACCCTTGGTTTCATTTTGTAATGTATTAAGGAGATTGTTGTATTTCATTAGTTGCTCATTTAGTTGGATTTGGTTTGTAATAATTAGAGTGCTCAGTATCTGTTCATCACAGCGTGAGAGGTTGTATATGGGAAAGAGTAAGGATGCCATGTTACTCACAAGGGTGAGTAACGGCGTGTGACACCAAGGTAGTTAGTTTTATTTTCCGCCGCGAAATGTTATTTATTATGCTACGACATGCGACGATATTACAGGTTTAGGATTAGGGGTGTTACAAAAAGTGGTATCAGAGCGGAGTACCGCTCTGATAAAAGATACTGAGTCTAGGACAATGAGCATAGGAATACTGGGATACGGGAAACGTCCGTGAGGATTCGTGACTTAGAAAAACCCAAGGGATATTTTATTGCTAGTAGTTAGCTTACTTACTTGATTGTGATTGTGTATGTATGACGGTGTAGCAACCGAGCAGAAATAATAGTATACTATCTTAGATGTCGACAAGCGAAAGACCATGTGAAGGCAGCAGTGGCGAGACACCGGCAGATGTTTCAACAGTACCTGACCTAGCAGCAGCCATGGCAGACTTCGCGCAGCAGCTAGGAGCTCAATTTACGGGAGCCATACCCCACCCCCGCAGCCCAGGGAAACCAACTGGTTGAAGAGCGTTGCAACGCGAGAGTACCAATTTATTCAAGGGAACCGGACCCCGCCGCACTGGAGAAGTTCATTGTAGAACACCAAAAAGCGTTCAAGGCTGTCAGGGTTCCAGAAGACCAGCAGGTCGACATCGCCGCGTACACCTGAAGCACGCAGCTGACATTTGGTGGCGGTCTGTGGAGGGCCACCGTAGAGCTACACCGGACTTTGGATGGACAGCGTTTGTGGAAGTGTTGCGGGAGAAATTCTACCCCAAACACCTAAAGCAGAAGAAAAGGTAGGAGATCGAGACCTTAATCCAAGGAAGTCAAACAGTTGACCAGTACTACGCACGGATCACCAGTTTGTTGGACTATATACCAGGAGTCGATTACTCCGACGCAGAAAGAAAGAAGAAAGTACCGAAGGAGATGATGGTGGAGCAACCTCTGGAGGTTACTGCAAGAAGGGGAAGAAATTCTTTGAAAATAAGAAGGGGCGGAAGGATTTCCATGGTCAGAGACTAAGGAGCAGGTCCCTCGTCTGACCGGCCCAGCTATTGATACTCAACCACTAAGAACAGCACCACCTAGAGGCAATAAGTCAACCCGACGTCCCTATTACTGTAAATGCTGTGGGAAGAATCACCCAGGTAGATTGCGCAGGAAGGGAGGTGGAGTGCCGCTATTGCAAAAAGGAAGGTCACAGAGAGTATGAATGCTTTTCCAATCCAGGGAGCCGAGTATACAAGGGAGCTAGAGGTTTACAGAGAGCACCAGCTAATGAGCCGGGCGGACCAAGAAGAGGCCAGGCGCCGCAGAACAACACCTATATTAGAGGACCGGCAGGACAGCCATCCTCATCTGGGAGTCGGAAGGGAAAGGAGATGGTTCCATGAAGAAACACCTAGTACACAGTGGGAACTTCAGGCGCTGAGGCTAGTGCTCAGCGCGAAACTGGTAAGCCTGGAACTTAAACCTAATGCATGATGCATAAATGTGTGTTTATATTTATCAGTCGATGAGACTTATACGTGATTAGTAAGAATCAAAATTTAGAGAGGCCTAACTTAGGTAACCTCTCACCTAATAGGATACTTCGATAATTGTTTTCCCTTACCTAAGAGACCGTGGTCACCTGAGCCTATGAGCGAAGGTCAGGAATACCCAGAGGCATAACGCCAAGCAATTTGACCCGGCATGATCCTGCTCAAGAAATACTTAACTATAAATGAACAAATAACTATTGTAAATGAATGTAGAACTTGGGGATAAGCCTTGGAGGATTTTATGTTCCAGGATATGGAATGGATCAAAACTTAAATTATATATGATGAGTATGGGTAAGGATTGGGATCCCAGTTGTAGCATTCTCCACAGGGAGATGATGCTGAGTGTTTATGATAATAAGAGGAGTATAATAAGGCGAACAAAATTATTTTAAAGTTAAGAGACGCGTTGATATTTGGTGGAGAATCCAGATTAGTGTACCATGGGATTAAGGGTATTAAACCTAATACAAACTGAGTTATCTTTGGGATAAGGTGTGAGATAGTACGTGAGGAATAATAAGATAATTTTTGCCTGGTTCGCCGAAGGGTGTTACCAACTGTTCAAACTTACAGTAACTACAAAGTATGACCTGCCTAAATGACGAGCAGATGTCATGAAAGAGGAATATATTAATTAATATAGAATACTTAAGACTACATAAATTGTAAAAAGGGTTTGATGAAAACCTGCACGTAAAGAGTAAACATTGAAATTTTATGGATACCCAGGCACCGAGCTTACCGCTCAGTGCGAGACTGGGAAATCTTACAATCCCTTATTAACTCCTAGAGAAAAATAGTTCAAAACCTTGAAATATGTCAATTAAGAAGCAAAATCTCAAAATATATAACTAAATATCCAACATGGATAAGCACGGGTTTTAAATACCGAGCAAATACCAAGGGTCTCAGCGAGTACCAATAAATAACAGTGTTGGACTCCTAATTAATGAAGGGGAGAGAACAACTTTGAACTTATATTTTCTGATGTCGGGAGAACTACATAATTAGCAATACTAAATGCTACACATATACATATAATTGGGAGGTTGTAAACCTAAAATGTCGAGGAGTAATGATACATTTCAGAAGGCTAATACCATTAAATATACCTACCCTATTTTGGAGACACGTGTCCTACACTATTCTTATGGTTCTATACGAGCATATGTCTTCTATGACAGCTCAAGTTACGAATGCGAATAAAGAGCGCAAGAAAACAAATAAGGTCAACCCCCTATGTAATATAAATTGTAATATTAACATGGTAACGAATAACTCTCCTTAACACTTACAGTGAAGATAGTATAAGTTACATTAAGAGTTTGAATTAATATATACACTAAAAGTGAGAGGAAATTAAATTTAAGGGTAGTAAAACATACCCCTTGGCTTGTAACAAGTACTCTGTATGTGAACTTTCCTAATGTTATATATAATCTCTAAGAATTTAATTCTCTATTTTGGTACACCTAATCTACCTATTTTTGGGAAGCCATTGAGTTTGTGGATTAACCACATTTCTAAAAGAGAGAAACAAACAATAGGCTTGATTGTCCTGTTACCAAACCATAGGATTCAAACTGGAAACCCTTAGTTTGAGATGATACTAATATTGAGAAATACTTAACCTTGGCTGAACATGCGGTTCACTTGATTCATGGAGTTTAAATGGAATAAGAAAAAGCCAAGCTTTAAAGTGGAGGAAATAATACTTTATGGAACTGTAATTGTTGATCGAGTTATGGAAATTTTCCTTAGAGTCTAACTGTGACTGTCCTTGTTTCATGTGATGATAACTAAAGTCTAGGCAATAATTAAGCTCTGCGAGTTAACTTATGGATGAACCTTTTAAAAGAGAGAGCATTCTAAGTATGCAAGTCCATGATGGAACTTATTTCTTGTATGATGGATTTAAGAGTTGAAATGAATGATGGATATAGTCATTAGACAGGATGAGCCTAGATGTTTTAATAAGGATTTACCTATTATGGCAAGAGGAAAAACTAGCTTCCCCGCTTGATGATTTGATCAAAGGAATATGGTACCGAGGATTTGGGAATACACTAGATTCCAGTATGGATTACAACAGATATTGGATTAATAGTATAATGGTCAAGAGAAAATGTAGTACTCACAAAACTGGAAATGACAATTATGTGATTGTGTGATATTTGACGTGGGAGGTCGAACTTGATCCTGGTCAGATCAAGGGAAAACCAAACACAAAATGGTGTGGAAGGATATTTCAACACTGATGCTGACCCCGTCAGAGTTGGATGATTCATGAGACTCCTTACAAGTGGTCACAAATATTTCTGCGATACGTAAGTATCTATTCTTTAACCTAAGATAAAATTTGACTAATAAGTACATGAGATGTAGAAGGTGTAAATTAAGAGTTAAGTTGTTCAGGTTACCCCGAGAAGATTAAATAGCTAAAATAACTCTGCATATGTCGGAAAAATAGTCAATTGTGAGGGAAATACTAACTATTATTATTCCATGAACCATTTTAATAAATATGAGATCAAGAGAAAATTACCTATAATAACAGTATTCTCAAGCTACCTTCTACATTATGGCCAAATTGCCATCTGGAAGGAAAGATCGACTTCCATGTCTTTCTTTATGAATTCAAACCCAATATATTAAAATGGAAACCTACCTATAAACATGGTAGAATATAAAGAGTTAAACATAAACGAATACTCACATGAGTTGATTCGAACCGCAGGAACATGCTTAATTGAGAGGAAACTATACCTTGTTAGAAACCTTAACAGGAACCTACTGTGGTATATCTGATGGACAGACAATAATAATCGTGTATATACTACCGATAATTGGTGAATCAATAGTATCAAAATATTCTATAATATACATAAGATGCACGGCTCAACCGTAGCTCATACTTTACATTGAAAATGAAAGCCGTATATGGCGACAGTAAGCTCAAATACAAGAATCACAAGATAATGACCTAAAGATAGGGATTATAAGTATGCCCAATATTAATACAAAGACACGAGCGCCGACGATTACAACTAAGAGGCGATTAATGGAAGTGTGTTATACACAAATAGTTTAAACACGCCATAATAATATTGGCAATGTACAAGATAATAGATCACCTTCACCCATACATGTGGGATTCAGATATAAAAGCATACTAATGCACTATGGAACATGTCAGAGAATGCATAGATTCTTGAGGGCTATACCTCGTAAACAGACAGAAGTCATATACTGACGTCCATAGGATAGACCTCGAGTTCGCAGTAGGCGATCGAGTCTTCCTTAGAGTTTCATCTACGAAGGGAATTTTTAGATTTTGGCAGAAGGACAAACTTAACAGAATTATTTAGGACCGTACCTTATTACGGAGCGAGTGGGCCCATAAGCCTACATATTAGATTTACCTGTTAAGCTTGGGAGAGTGCACAATGTGTTTCACATTTTAGCTAAAGCAGTATGTGCCTCACCCATCATATAACTTAGAGCCGAGACACTCGAGCTAAATCCTACACTTAGATATAAGGAGACCCCAGTTCGCATTTTAGACTACAAACTAGGGAGACCAGGAACAAGACCATTAGAATGGTCAAGGCTTTGTGGTAAAACCACGACACTGAAGAGACGACATGAGAGTTAGAAGACTCCATGCGAGACAAGTATCCAGAAATTCACTCTTAGTTTTGTGTATAGTTGTGGGGTACGTGGGCGTAACCCTTTTTAACGGGGGTAGAGCACCACATGCGACTTGCATATCTGCAGTCTATATTAGTTTTGTGTATGGTTATTTGTGTTTGATTGTTGCGCATGTGTGCAGTTGGTTGGATGGTTGGTTATTGATGATATGTCCTATGTGACACTAGTTGGTTATTGTTGTGTCCTATGTGACACTTGAATGCATATGGTATTGGTGTGTTCTATGAACACTTGGCTGATTTATAAAGTACACGTATTTACTTATGTTGTGACTACATTGTTTGTAACAAACAAAGGATATGTGTTTATATAAATTATATACACTCAGATTACCGATGGAATTTAGAGGTGTCAATATAGTATTGACACCCTGAAAGATAGGTATACATGGAATAGATAAGAGGGACTTGATTCCATAGTATATGTAGGTATAAGTTATGATTTCGGGACGAAGTCCTTTTAAGGGGGGTAGACTGAAATACCCCTAACATTTAAATAATTAAATATAAGTAAATAAATATTATTTGGGGGTTATTAAACCCTAGGAAAGCATATAAACACTTGGGCGTTTAAAAACGCACCTAAACTCCTTAAGGTTAAAAACGTGCGTTAAAGCCCGACCTGATAAATAAGCTATATAAGCTCTAAAACTCATATGAAGTTAACCAAGGGTCATTTTATGACCTTTAAAACACAAGTCCTCAGTTAGAACTGAGTAAAAGTACAATATGCCCGGGAGTTCCCTTAAAGGCCCCTTAAGGCCCGAAAGTCCCAGAAATACCTTATAAAATAAAGTAAAGCATTACACGTCATTCTAAATGCACAATAACACTTAAATGAACATTTAAGATGAAGTTCTCAAGATAAATTCTTAGTTAAAGACAAAATTCTCGGAGGTTCCCGATGAGGGCCCCATAAACCCTCGGGAGTGCCCAGGAGAGGTACCGAAGTGGCACAAACCCCAAAATAAATTATTCTAAGAGTTCCTAACATTAATATTCACCATTATAAAGAGAATTCTCGAGCTACTTTTTCAAAAATACGCAAAGTGCTCGGACGAATTTCTTAACGCTCCTTTTTGCCTCGGGAGTGTCCCCGTAGGCCGGAAATTGAGTTACGAGTGTATATAACCCCATATAACCCAATGTAACACCTTAACATATTATTATTGACTATAAAAAATTTCAATAAACACTTGGAACTCATAGAGACTAATTAAGTTTCAGAAAAATCCTTAAAGCACAAAGACGCACCTTCGGGTGTCACAAAAATGCGTTTTACGCAATTGCCTTGATGTTTTTGAGTAGCCACGAGTTGATAATCTTAAGAGTGGATAAATTGAACATCTAAATCAATTAATTCCAGTGCTAAAATCATAGCACAACCAGGGGCGATTTTTGAGACAAAAAGATACCTAAAATCAGCATTTTTACCTTAAAACTTTCATCTTTTAGCATCATATAAATGTACCAATTAAATGCTGGAACCTATTACACATATTAGTATGGTCTTATTACAATATATTGTAACAAAAACCAAATCAAAAATCAGTCCCAATTACTCACCATGTGGGGCGTCATTTCATGCCTATTTTGTCTAGTTTAGTTTATAAATCATGTCTATTAAATGGTGAATCAGCTTATCTTGTATTATATGCTAAAGTAGCAAATGATTTGAGTCAAATGGGAACCTCACAACCGTATAACCTGCAAGAGAAAAGCAAGAAGATTAGTATAGGATTAAGAAAAGAAATGAAAAGGAAATAATTATAACAACAAGAATCTACTTTTGCAAGTTGCATAAGAATCAAACAAAACACCCATGTTACTCACTTAGTGCCGTCGATTTCTATATAGAAGAGGAGGGAATTATTGCTATACTTTAGATTAAATAATACACATACCTAACAATGCATTAACCTATCTGTTAAACATACAAAAATCCATTGTCTTACACTAACTAGTGTGTCCGATTTCAACATGTTTAAGGGGGCTGGTTTGCATTAATTAAATCAAGCTAGATTATCTACTAACCTAGCATGTTTTTATAATTCAAATGACAAGAAATCTGGTGCCCCATTGGTATCTATATTACCGTAAAACATAAGGAGAAACAAGGGAGAAACAACATTTAATTTTCAAAAGAAAACACTTACCTATACCTACCCTTGTCTTCTAGTTTCAAGTGGCCAACAAAGCTCCATTATTCTCCTTGTCTCATCCGAAAATGTGCAGTCAATTAAGAGACTTTCTTGAGCCAATAATGAAGGCAATTAAACAAAAGAAAGACTAATCAATTAGATAATAATTGTGTCAAAGTAATTCAACTTGATTCCTTGCCTTTCTTACCTTAAGACCTCACGTAGCCCTTCATTCTTCTTTGCCCACACCATGGCCGGTTGGTAAGGTTCTCCAATCCTCTCTTTCTTCTTCATTTGCTAAGTTCTTCCTTAGAGCTTCTAAGCTCCATTAATGGTGATTTAAGTTCTAACACCATTTCTATGTAAATTCCTAGTTAAATCTACTAACTCTTGAAGCAAGAAATCATCCTAGGAATTCCTACAATTTTCGCCAAGGTTAGATGCTCCAAGGAGGTTCCTAAATTCAACAACAACACAAGGAACAACAAGATCAAGTTAAGGTATATTTTCATGTTGAAAATCCTAGGTAAATTCCTTATAGTATTTTTGAAAATTTAGGAACTTCTAAACCTATATTCTCTTCATTATTTCATGAAGGAAACTTGGATCTACAATCATCCCAAGGTGTATCAAAAAATACCTTGTTAAATTCCTAAGGTAAACTCTTGTAAAATTACTTCAAATATTATTTATAAATCCTTGTTAGAAGTCTAACAAATGGATCTCCTAAATATATTTAAGGAGCCGAAAATTATTCATCAAGATAGCATTTGGAGAGCTTGGAATTCAAGGAAAAATCAAGTACAAGAATTGTCTTGATTTAAAGGGTAAGTTATATAATTAAGGTTTATTAAGTTTAAGCTTGATTTAAGCTTCAAACTTTGGTACAAAAATTATATAACCTCTAAATAAATTAAGGCCGAAATACTATGGGTTATAATACCAAGAAAATAATTTATAACATATAAGGTAAGATTATTACCTTAAGGTATAAAAATGTCACAAGAATTAATTAAGATGCATATAAATATAAACCGAATTATCTAAGGGTTATTTGTTCTATTTTGATTTATAATCATTCTAAGTCATTAGCATAATTTTTAGAAGTGTTATATGGCTTATAAACATTTATATGTATTTATTATAAGGTTTAAATCAAGTTTTAAAACCATATGGTAAAATAAAATTAAAGTCGAGAGCTTAATGTATAATTTGGGTGATTTTCGAAATATATAAGTGTATTAACTTATATTATAAATTTTGGAAACATTAAAAATAGCTACGAGTATTTATATGTCTAGTTTAACAAATTATGTGGCAAAAATATAAATTTTGAGAAGTTTGGTGTACTAATAGTATTTATGAGAATTAAAGGGTCTGTTTAGTATATTTACATTATAATATAAGGTGGGAATTAATATTATGAATTTTGGTGAATTTAAATAAGTGTACAAGAGTTAAAATAACAAATTATAAAGTTTTGGGACTATTTTGCAATTATTGGAAAGTATAGAGTATGGCCGAGAATTACTTATGATTTTATGGGTTTATTAAAGTATTAATTATGAAATTAAGTCTTGGTCAAAGTGTTGACCAAAAACTTTGGGTTTAAATGATTTATGACATAAAATATTAAGTTTATAAAAGTTTTGGGTGAATATGTAATTTATGGAAGTATATATGAAAAATAGAATTTAATATGGGGCGGAAATGAAAATTGAAGAAAGTTGTGGATTGTTTTGGTTATTTTAGTGAATTAAATATTAAAACTATAATTTATAAGTTAATATGTAACTTATATAAAGTTTTGGGATTAAAATGTAAATATAAGGAAAGTATATGTCAAGACCGAAAATTAATGAGGTCATTTGGTAATTTATAAAAATTAGAATATCCATTTTGAAATTACCGAAATATTAAGTGGCTAATTAGTAAATTAAAAAGGTAGTATGGTTAATTAATAAAGGTTAATGTGGGTAATTAGTGAATTATAAAAGTTATAAGGCTATTTGGCAATTTATAGAAGTTAATATAATTGTTTTACAATTTCGGAAAATTAATATGGGTATTTAGTAATTATAAAAGTATAAGGTTGTTTGGTAAGTTGTATGTTAATGGGTTCAAAATTATGATTACCGGAAACTATATGTAGTTATTAGTAATTTATTAAGTTGTTGGGTATAAAATATAAATACCGAATTAATAAGGTTAGTTTTGTAATTTAATATGGAAAGGAAGTAAAACTAGGTAATATAATGTATTATGGTATATTATGGAGTATAATATAAAGTTTATAAAATAATTGTGGTGATAATAAAAATGACCAAGGGATATAATATAAAGACTAAGTGGAAAAAATTATGAGTATATAATTAAGGAAATAGAAATTTACCACAAAGTGGAAATTCATTATCACATGTGGAGATCACATAAAATAATGAACTAGCGAACTACCTAGAACCTCTATAAATAACAGGGGAAACTAAAGAACATACGGAGTTAGTATACTACGTAAATAAACTCTACAGTGACAATACTATAATATTTAATGAATAGTTATATTAATGTTACCCGGTACTGCATGTTTAAATAACAGTGTACGGGAAGGAACTACTGCACATGAACTTGTCAAGCTAGCAGTTACTTGGTGAACGGTATGTTAATTGTGTGGTCTGAATATCCTAAGGATTATCCTAAGGTCAAGACATTATGTGTTAATTGTTTAAGAGCGATATCTGTGATTTTAGTGTATGATGTGGTATATGTGTTGCTCAACATTGTTGTGTTGTATTTTTACGCGAACGTCTTATGACTGGAAGTTTATACATCTAAACTGGAACAAGACTAACTGACCTAAAGGTATTATAGAACCTAACTGATGGTCAACTATTATAGTCTTAACTCAAGGATTGGTTATTATGTCACTGACAAAAAGGGCTAACTTATAAAGAGAGGAATCCAGATTGTTTCGACTTTCTGGTTGCGCATTGTGACCACTACGAGAGACTTCAATGGAGACTCACTCAAAGGAAATCCATCAGCCACATTCGGGGATGGCGGAAGGCACTGCCATTGGTGCACAGGTTCGACCGGATCGGTCAATTAACCAAGGCCATAGGGTCAGCTGGTAAACAGTTCCAATGGAACACAGGGGACATTCATCCATTAATAAGTTATTAAGGTTGACCTAACATGACACTTGAGGTGGAAATTAATTGGAAAAGGTTAAATGATTGGTTTAAAGGATAAGGGTCAGGTGGCTAACTAACAAGTACAGTTTAATACACGTATCTTGTTTGGTGGTCGTTATGGATTATTAATATGTGATTATTGGTTATTGTTATGGATTATTAATGTGTGACTATTGGTTATTTCTATGAGTTATTGTTGTGTGGTTATTGGTGTCGTGTACTATTGTACACGGGTGTTTACAGGTGAATTGCTAAGTGATTGTTGAATGTTTACAGTTGTCACTGCTATTATTGTAAACCGGTATACTATGTAATGAATCTAATATCAAGATGGCTAAAACGACTTAAGAATTCAAATGATTTAAGACTACATTTAGCATACCAGCATTTCGATTGCTGAGCCCTTCATTGGGCCAAACATTCCAGGTTGTGAAGAAGACTCAAGCCGGAGTGCGGGACACGGGTAGCAGTTGTGTTTTCAATAAACACCCTTGGTTTCATTTTGTAATGTATTAAGGAGATTGTTGTATTTCATTAGTTGCTCATTTAGTTGGATTTGGTTTGTAATAATTAGAGTGCTCAGTATCTGTTCATCACAGCGTGAGAGATTGTAATATGGGAAAGATTAAGGATGCCATGTTACTCACAAGGGTGAGTAACGGCGTGTGACACCAAGGTAGTTAGTTTTATTTTCCACTGCGAAATGTTATTTATTATGCTACGACATGCGACGATATTACAGGTTTAGGATTAGGGGTGTTACAACGAAGGACTCCATGGTCCACGGCTCTTCGAGTGACGCCCTAAATTCCAATTTCTATTCATATTTGTGTCCACTTGTAGGAAGTTTCGAGAGTCATTCAACCCCGACGTGGTCAGCGTCAGTGTCGAACTATCTCTCACCTCAATTTGTGTTCGGTTTCCCCTGATCGGACCAGGATCAAGTTCAACTTCCCACGTCAATTTCAATCAATTAATTATTTTATTCATTTCTAATCTTATTTCCTCTTGATATTTGCCACCTTGTGTTCTATAGATACACAAGTCGACTAGTGTAATTAATCTAGTCATTGGTATATAGGATCATGTATCCTAACCATGTACCAAGTTCTCTCAACTTAATTATTCATACAACTCCTAGAGGTTTTACCTCCACTAGGTTACACATCAGTCTCATGCCGAGTCACTCATCGCACAGTATGGAGCTTTCTACTCCTTCTATTTGCAATCTCTCATCGGAGCTACCAGATAGACCTACTTGAACTCTCAACCGGAGCTAACAAGCTAGGCGTTTATCTGTTTAATGTTCGCAACGTTTGAGTAAATAATCAGAATTAGGGTAAGAACACTCTATCTGTTCTCCCTTTTCTATTCGCCGTGACTAATGCGAACTAAAATATATATTCATACATATATACATCACAATACATTAAGTAATATAATACAATCATAAGACTTGTACTCTATGTACAATAATCTTTACTGCATGTGTACCATGCGCTACGTACTCCTACGTACGGTATATTTTAAATGCGCAAAATCGCTCTACCCCCCTTAAAATGATTACGCCCACGTAATCTACGAATATATCATCTTGAAGTAATAAGTTCAAGATGTTCCACTATCGTGGAATTATTCGTGCACTAATGTGATACATATTACATTACCCTTTTTTTGTAGGGTCAGGCTTTAGTCACTCAGGCTATACTGCCTATCTCAGTTAGGTGTATGTATATTCATATACGGTTTGATCGGGAGATGTAAACACATCATTGTTTTCCCAACCTGCTAGGTATTTCGACTAGCTTTTTATTCAGTCACACTAACTTCTACACATGCTCATGGTATATTCCAAAGAGTTCATGCCACCCTACCGAACTAATCTTCAGTGTAAGGGTTGTCGAGCTATGCTCTAGCACCTAGTGCTTGCAGTAGTTGCCTCTAAAATATCAAGACGAGTCTGATATGCGCAACTAACTGGCGCCTCATGACACCAAGTTATTTCCCTCTGGAATGAGTTCGTTCCTTAGGTACCTTGTAGGTCCTCTTTTGTTGGTGTGAACTCGTATCCCTCGTGTGCTGGTATTTTACTACCCACACATATGGCTCATCCCTACACTCCGTTAGGGGAATCCATTGGTTTATCTGATCTTCCACGTTCAACTTCTCACCAACATAATTGGGTTAACATTATAATGGTCACTTTGTTGCGCACCATGTACCAATCAATTAGACGGTTATCCGCTATTGCGGTTTGCATGGAGTATCTAATCTCCAGCTTAGAGTATCTCTTATAATGCTCACCTTTGCCCTTCATCTGTTGTAAACATACAATACGACTGTGGGTTTTAGCTTGGCATTCATTTTCTGTTCAGCCCTAATTGGTACTAACGTACTAACGTTTTGGCTTGAGCATGTGGTTATTATTGTTTAATGCGACACCATCGCCGCGCCCTCAACGCATGACATAACTCTTCCTGTGCTCCTTTTGGGTAGCATCAATGATATTACAAAGGTTTCTCTAATACAACTTCCTAAGATACCACACTTCATCTTCTCATTCACGGGTTCTACTTGCCTTTACCATTAAATTGGCCTTGGCTTCCTCGTTTACTAAAATCTCCAAAACTTGTGTTCTAACTCATCCACTGTGGAGTTGTGACCTTATGTCCTTTTATTATCAAGATATCCTTGATTTTTCCTAACCTTGTTAATTTGACTGAGATCTCTCTCCGTCAATTCATGGTTTACCTAGTCATGATTCCATTCACTGACTTATACCCGAGTTGATTACCTCCTGGGTCCTTACACTACTCGTTTACATACATGGGGTACCAGACTGATACATTACTACTTACCCAACTAACTTAAAGTATTATGTCAGGCCCACAGCTCCTAGGAGTGCGGTTGTCCCATGTCTCGTTTAGTGCACTCGTATGTTCGTACCGGTGGTTATCGTACTCTTAGTCCCGGTAATTTATGTTGAAGTAACTATGCTGGCCAATTCTTAACCTTTAATGTTTAGATGGCCCTAGAGGGTTCTCTAGGTTCTCTGGGTTCCTTTACTAGTGTATATATTCTTACCTTCTCTAGAGAGGTGTTTGCGACTTAGCGCCCTAAACTGGTTTCTACATGCTCGTCATCTGGTATCTATGATGTGGGATCAGTAACTACTTACTAATCTCTCCCGTTCACTCCTAGGCTATTAAACCGTTTAGATATGAGTTTTCAGTTCTAAAACTTCACCCTCTCATTGGGTTACACATCTGGTGTAGTCTAGACTCCATGATAAGGGCTGACACCTCGTGTTTTCCCTGTCTTTGGTAGTCCCTCTTTAGTCGGATATTAATTAGTATTTGTGATTCATCACCTTTGCTCTCCTAGATTTGGGTCATTTTGGTGGTACTAAGGTATCCTTCCGTAGGCCTATGCCATACGATATTCAGGCTCATGCTTATTCTGATAGTTAAATCCTAGTTGGTCTTAGTATTAATTAATCCTAGTTGGTTCTAATACTTTCCCCTATGGTTTACAATTGGATACCCGCAATTTTAGTGGTTCCGCTTATCATCGCTCTTCATTGTGTAGTCCTTACTCTTATTCACTCGTATTTCCTTCATCCTCTTCGAGGTACGGTATCTCCCGTTCCTCGGTAAATTCATTGTTTAGTTATATCCACTGCCCTCCGTACGGAGTCTAGCAGCATAATGGATTCACAACACCCCCGGTGTGTGTGGGGCGGGAATAACATCGGCCCCTTTATTGCACGTTCGCATCTGCCTAATATTTTCTTAACAACTCCAAAATAGTTTGCCATAACGGCACTTCTATTATTTTCATCCACTCAGTCGGATAGGTTTTTTTAAAGTTTTGGCTCGTAAGCTCACTTCTTGCCCCTGGCAATGTTCAATGGTAGTGGTTTAATCACAAGTGTCGCGCACTCCCTAAATATGGTTATGCTGTCCTGAAGACTCGACACTCCCCACCGGTAATACTTGACGTTTAATGTCCATACAAGCACTGGGGTTAGGCTTGTAGGCACTAATTACCGTTTTCTCATTTACTCCCTTTCCACACTCTACTACATGGTATAATATTTTCTGGTTTAATGGTCAAACCGGCTAGGTCTTCCCGAGGTTTTATTAACCTCCAACCCAAGGGTTTCGTAACCCTGCCTTTAGAAGGCTATGTCCCTTCATTGCATTGCAGACTCACATAAAGTTTAGTGTTTATTGGTAACCACCTGGACTACATGGTTCTTTAGGGATGGTTTACCGTCGCTGCACTTACTGTAGCAAGTGCGCAAGGCAAGTTGAAATTTAGTACTTTGGTTAGTGTGGCACTTGCAGTGGCAAGTGCGCCATGCAGACTGAGCCACCCGTACGGTGTGTCAGTGTAGTGCTATCCCCTAATTGGGTTCCCACTCCTATTGAAGAAGTTCTTATTCAATTAATACAGTCTCATTCCCGCACCCGTTCCCACAAGTTTACCGTGGTAGTAAGGTCTTACTTCCCTTTCGATACGTTGCATGGTAGCACTTACCGAGTTCTTGTTTTCTACACGCTCTCATGATCTCTCCTCATGCACGTCAGGCCATCTTGAATCTTCAGTTGCCATGGGTTAGAGTTACTCTTCGGGTGAGACTTCGAAAAGGTCATCCATTCCGTCTGTACATATCTCATAAACTAATCATTACTCGTCTTTTCCACTTCCTTCCCCCCAAGCGCACTAATCAGTGCTTTCCTGATGTAGGACAGGTGATTGCTGATAGCAAGCTAGCCCATTAGTCCTACGGGAATTATTCCTCAACCCGGTTTAATATTCATCTCATACTTGGTATGGTAGACATTACGTCATTACTAGGACCCCCGGTCCTAAACAACTCATCACAACTCAAAGTTTTATTTTCTACATTTAACATAATTCTCATAGCATCCACATCGGGACTTCCCGACCAGGAGAATTATCTCCTTGGTGTTTTCATTTCATTGCCTCACTAGGCAGTACTCGAGGTACGGGCTGCAGCGGGTGGGGTACTATTGCAAATTTCCTGGATGCTCTCCCATCAAGTGCGAGCGGTTCCTACCGTCTTTGCGTTACTTGGGGTTGCTGGACCTTCACCACCTTCCGCTGTGCCTCGTCCTTCCTTAGTACTATTACCCAGACCTCTCCCTGACATATGTCAAGAGGACGGGTTAGACCTTTACTCGGTCTAATACCGCAGTCTCGGTCGTTTAATATTGGAGTGCCTCTACGGCTATTGTGTGCAAGCATTACGCATTGCATCGGCCTCGCAAGGTCACGTATCCTCACAACGTTTCCCGTATTCCCAAAACCTATGCTCACCGTATAAATCCTATATCTCTTGTCATCAGAGCGGTACTCCGCTCTGATACCACTTTTGTAACACCCTACTCTAATCGGCTCCTAATCGTCTTACTTAACATTGTAATCGCAGCGGTAATCTAAACAATTGAACTACTGGTGTCACCGTTCTCACTCGCCCATACTAGTAATAACGTGCTTACTGATATATTCATAAATACGAAACAATTTCCCACAGTGACAACAAGAGATAGAGCTAACCTTCCAAAACCAATATAAAATACAATCATAGTGAGCATTCTAAGTATCCCAATCCTATACGCGTGTCTAAGTTCGTATCAAAATGCAACAGTGCATATTTAAACAACTGTAACTAAACTACCCAGCGCGCCCCGCTCTTTGTCGACACCGGAAGCTACATGCCAGCAAAATATTTGTTTGTGGTATGGAATCAGCCCCTTTTGAGTATGTTACTACATGACTGTCATGCCCCCTCGGACCCTCAGTTAATTGGTCGAGAGCATGCAATTCATTTTCATATGAGTAGTTTAATATAAAAATTGTAGAGCAACAAATATATTGCAGTAAACTCAAATAGCAAACAAGCCCCCGGCTTCACACATCACATCGCAATAACCAACTGAAAGCGTTATGACGCTTATATGAGTACAGAGACTCCACTCCAACAAACACTTAAAAGTTCATAATTGAGTACGGCGACTCACTCGACCAAACAATCCACAATAATCCACACATGAGTACAGCGACTCGGCTCAACCAGTTCACAACAGAGATATAAGTACAACGACTCAATTAAACCAATTCACAACACACATATGAGTACAACGACTCAATTAACCAATTCACAACACACATATGAGTACAACGACTCGTTTCAACAAATCCACCAACATACAACACATAACCACAAGCATAACCAATGAGCAACAAGGCGAAACAACGAGGATTATAAACAAGTATAAATTCTCGTCTTTGGCATGCAAGCCCAAATAATGTTCGCCTAATGTACGAGCTAATATAGTTGTTCGTATTTGTTCAGTCATGCCTAATGACAACGTCTCGTTAAAACGACGTGTCTCTAAGTTACCCATCTCCTATGGCGGGTCACCCACGGCAGTAGCCACTCTAGGGGTTGAGTCTCCGACCAACGAACCATCTGTAGTCCGTTGGAAATTTATCTTGATACTTACAGATACCCACACGGCATCCTAGTATCGTTAGTTGATCACAATTCACAGTAAGAGCCACATCCTCTTGATAAGTTATCTATACCATCGCATCGTTTTACTATTTTTCCTAACACAGCAGACTAAGGTCGTTAGTCCAATCCTGAGTATGTCGACTCGGGATGCAGTGTTAGATACGAGAGCGGCGTTAAAAAAAGCCAATGCTCCGTATATAAGTCTCGGACAATATATGTATATCTTATTATCTTAATGCTACAGCGTTTTACTTACGTTCCTTATATTACACATATAAGATAGCATCATTGTCGCTAGTTCGTTTTCTAATATGTTCATATATACGAACGATACTGTTATCGTACAACAGTAATAATATAAAGCACATTAATACACAACTCAAGCATATTAATTCACACAAGCAGACATTCAATCTTAACACAGATTTTCACACAATGTTTGAACTGAGGAAATCCTCATAGACAATCAAGCCACATAAATAACATACCGTGCACCGGGATTATAAGACCGTAGAGTATGAATCAGCTAGATCCGAAACTCCCCCGTGATGTCTCTAACAGTCTAATAATTTATAACGCTACATATTAGCGTCCTGTATGACAACATTACTCTACGGTACCCCGTACCGTCACTAATCCCTCCCGGTTCGTTCCTCGTTATTTACTAACAACGTTTGTCAGGTTTTCGGTTTAACTCGGGATTAGGAAAAACGTCATATTTCATGCGTGGTTACGTCGAGTATATTAATATACTTAACTTTAAACGTTTATTATCGCATGTAATTTTAATACACATTTGTATATTATATAGTTTATCACTATATTGCATGTGTAATCTTAATCATATATTATACATCTCACCTTAGTATTTATTTCCTAAGGTTAGTTTTTCTAAGTGAAATGTTGTATAATTCATATTTGAAAATACTTGAAATATATAACTCCTTCTTATTTCATGAACAACATAACATTAGAATTTCCTTATCCAATGTTTATAATTCTTTTCTTCTTACTCTATATCATTCAATTATGATATTATATGGTTATTTGAACCATACTGTATTTTCCACTCCATAACATATATTTATATAATATATATATAATATATATATTATATATATATATATATATATATATAATATATATATATATGTATTATGGAACCATTTATTATATGGTAAATCTTTATAATATATTCATTCTCTTTTAATGAATATTTCTTATATTATAAATGTTATAACCTTTATAACATTGAAAACCATATTATAAATTTTCATTCTAAAACTCCCATTATTCCCGAACAGCACCCTTGTTCTCTAATATTTACAAAATCCACCACTTATTTATATAATGTTATATTATAGTTATATAACATATATTATGACATTTATGTCTTTAAAACAATTATAACCTATAGTTATAAATTGTTATAAAATACCAAACAACCCTTATCCTTCTCGGTTTTTATCATATTCCACTATACTTCCATAATTTGCAAATCAACCCCAAATTATATTCCATTGTTACACTTATAATATATACCTTATATTATAATCCTTAAACCTTAATATAATTATAACCTATGATTATAAATCCTTAAATTAACCGAACAGACCCTAGGTCTGTTCTAACTTAATTACCAACCCATTATCTTTCCATATTCACCAAATAACCCCATTTTATATCATATAGTTTATAATGTCATTAAAACTATATATTTTACATATATCTTCATAAAACCTCATATATTATTCCAAAAATTACCAAACTATATACCAAAAGGTTATAAACATCATTCCTAACCTTATACTCTCCATATTTACGGTTTTTACCACAAATGTTACCTATATGTAACAATGATATAAAACATCATATATTATACTTATATAATCCATATTAACTCCAAACTTAACCAAATAAATTCCTAAAAATTCCTAATAACCCATAGGTGCATAAAATACCATTTTATACCCCAAAACTTTCAGTAATCTCCTATATACCCATATGTTATGTAATTTTTTACAATTTAATACATAACTTAGTATAAATTGATAATTAACTTAATAAATCATCAAATCTGGTCAAAGTCTTTTGCTTGGTCAAGGTTTGACTTTCCAAACATCATTTTGACCCCCTTTCTCTGTAATTACATAGATTACCCCAAACTTTCCAATATTTACAATTTCACCCCAAAACTTTATAAAATCTTATAATTTTTATTTAAATACATTTTAAATCCCAATTTTCAGCTATATTCACCTACAGCCCTCTAAATTTTGTTTATTTACGGCTTTGACCCCATACTTAATAGTAAGTACTTAAATTAAATTAAATAAGCTTTTAAACTTAAATAAAATGGCCTAATGACATGACCTTATTACAACTTTGCTTTGTAACATGAAATTACACATAAATAGCTCAAAATATAAGATAAGCTCTCGGCCATACTTTACTTTAATTATTTTTCCACATAATGTCATAATTTGACCATGTTAAATAAACCACTTAAATGACTAGCTATCTAAGTCATTTTTTCCATACTTAGGTTAAAATCACCCATTTAATTATCTCCACTCTCGGCACATATTTAATATGAGCTGAAAAATCATAATAACATAAGTTTAAGGTGTTTATACCTTGATTTAGGTACTTAAAGCCCTAATATCCATTCAGAAGCTTGGAGGAAAAATCACCACAGCACTCACACATGTTTAATACACCAAAATAAAATATGGTTACACTCCAAGCATGAGCTAACCATAACGAACAATTAAATGTAAGATTTAAGGCAAAATCACCTTAAAAAGGAATGGTAGTCTCAAATGGTTTTCGGCCTGAATCAAGAACACCACGTGGTGTTAAATTCACCATAAAATCATGGGGAATAGCTAGACAACAGCAAGGTGCTATGGTAATAGATTTTACCTTGGCAAAATGCCTTAAAGAATGATTTTTCTTTTGATTTTCGGCCACCCTTGCTCCAAATGGTTAACACACTGAATAAACATGAAAATATGAATATTATGAGTGAATAAACTCATAGAAAACAGAAGAAGAAAACCGGATGAAGAGTAAGAATCCTTATGGTATGTTTTTACCTTATAATGTAATTTTTGACCACCTTGGTCCCCAAGCTTGCTTCAGCCAATAATGGGTGTTGTTCAAGGTTTAAAACACTGAGAATAAGCCATGGAAAGTGATAGATTATAAGCTCCATGTGTAGGTAATGAAGAGATGAAGAAAAACAGCTAAAATATGCCTTAAACCATTACCTTAGGTGGAAAAGAGATTGATTTGCCTTGAATGCTCAAGAACACAGCTTGAGAGGTTTAGGAACTTCTAATGGCTCGGCTGAAATGGGACAAGAGGAAAGAGAAAGAAAGAAAATGTGTTTTAATGAATGAAAAGTAGAAAATGGAATAGTAAATGGTGATTAACCAAATTGGCTAGATATTTTGATTAAAGTTGAATGTGCTGTCCTCCATGCCTTAAGCTTCCGCCTCATTTAGGATATAGATGAGTCATGTAATGACCATTGACTTGACTTAGTCAATTTTGCTTAAAATGCACTATTTGGATTACTATTCACAAATGAATGCCATATTTCTGATTTTTTTTAAACTCGTGGATTTAGACCTTCTAATGTGGTACATTATAGTACATTAGTATAAAATGGTCTAATCAAATGCCTTACACCACTCAAAACCCACTCAGAAAGTTAATTTTCTAAAAAACGTGCTTTAAGGAGTTTAAAGCACAATTTGTGTTAGAACATGTTTTTGAGCTTGGTTTCCTTTGAGAATAGTTTTATAGTGTTCATTACATAATTATAATACATAGGGATCCACTTTGGATCCTAATTGAGGTCATACAATCTCTATGGTTTCTTAAAGCACATTCTTGGCTTTACCGATCTTAAGGCATGTTTTTGCCTTGTTGAGATCTTAGATTGTTCCCCAATGGTACTAAGATGATTATTAACCTTCTTATATCATTAATAGATCCTTTAATTAAGTTTTTAAGGTTAGAGGTATTTCAACAAGTGTGCAAGATGCAAAATGAGAATGGAAAATTTGTGAAATTGAGCAAGGGTTGGAGTAAAGATTTAACTAATGGTTTGAAGTGGTTTAGAGCATGTTTTATGGTGTTTAATTATGTAGGAAACTTGTGGAAAGTTTGTGGAATGATTAGGGGTGGATTAAGGGTTGATTCAGGGGGTGAAAATCACTTTAATAGTAGTTTTTAGCAGGGTCCGGGACTTAGGATAGGAACCAATTCCCGGACCGCGTCAGAAAACAAGCTGAGACTGAAAATTAAAATTGGTCCAGGACCAAGTCCCGGACCACTAGTAAAAATAGGCCGAGAGTGAGTTTCTGCTTTGGTCCGGACCAAGTCCATGACCACCCCCAGAATTCAACCGTGAGTTTTTTAAGGGTTTAAATTATGGGGGTTTAAATGGTATTGGTTTTAGATGATGTTTAGGAGTTGTTTGGTGACCTTTAAAGGTCCTAAGAAGCGTAAACAAGTTTGAGAAGTGATTGAGTAAGTTGAGGAACTAAGCACACTAAGTTAAACCGAAATAATGGGATAACGGGGTAAGAACGGGAGTAGCAATTATGTACCTACCTTAACACCTTAATATTAATAGAACCATTTGACATGTAATCGGTGGTTCAAGAGTAAGACTCGAGGAAAAGTGAAATACCCCTAAATTAATTTAAATTAATTTAGGGGATATCATTTATTAAACCATAAATAATACTATTAATTATTAAATTATTGTATGGAATTATGAATAATAAATTATTAAATTACTATATGGAATTATGGAAATTAAATTAAGGGATTTCTTCTAAACCCTAAAGATTACTATTACTATTATATAGTATTATGAATTTAATAATAAGATTTATAAGTCAATAAATCTTGGGAAATTTCTAAACACTCCAAGTATATTATAAAGATTTTAGAAATAGTTAGAACATTAATTTGAATCATAAAAGTCAATATAAAATGGAGACCATAAAGCTTCTTAAGCCTTGCATGGGTTGACCTTTTTGAGAATGGTCAAACTAGCCCATGAAACCTATACCAATAAAAAGGTTATGGAAAACCAAGAAGATTGATAAAAAGAACGTCAAAAATGGATTATCCAGCCAAAGTTATGATAAAATGAAGTTTAGAGCCAAAATTTTGAAAAAAATGCTGATGTGGCATGGTTGCTGACTCACCAGCACGCCTCGGGAAGCGTGCCACGTCAACCACGCCGGATTTCCCAGAAAATTGGCTAAGTACTCTCAACTTTCACCTGATCATTGCCCTAACTTGCGACTTCAATATCTCTGCCGTCCCTTGGTATTTTTGAGTGTCGTCTTCTTCATTCTCTTCTCCTTAATCTCCTCTTTTCAACCATAGCTCACAATTAACCTAACTCTTCCTACATCCGCTGGAAAATCGATCCAAAGTTGCCTCCCTGCAAAACCGTAACCCAGAATTTCAGAATATACTGAAATCAGGTAAACTTCGTTTGATCATAACTCCTTCGTATCTCATCCAAAATTCAAGTTCTATAGATCGTTTTGTAGATCTCTGATCCTTCTACAATTTTCATGTTAACGACAAGGCTGATTCGTAACCATTTGGAAAAGCGAGATGCCTAAAGTTCCTGATCCGTCATCACATAAATTCATAGGAAAAAACGCAAGGTAAACTCGTAACTTTAGGATTAGATTTCTTTCTGTATATAGCAAATTAGAGTAAGATGTTGTTATCAATCTATAGATCTACATTTCGTCTTTCAGTTAAGCCCACAAACATGGCCTAATTCAATCTAGAAATTATTTTATAGATCTGCAAAGTTAGCTCCTCGATCAGGCCAAAGTTCATTTTTTTCCAGAAACTAATTTCGATTTCTCCTTACCAGCGCCTCTCTGGTGAGTTTCCGATCAAATTGTTCCGATTATGCTGTTCGGTTTTTCATTACCGACCTAACCCAACTTTCAATTTCGCTTATTATGCATTGTGTTAGGAGAATTTGTCAAAATCGAACTCGGAACTAACATAAACCCTAAACCGAGTTACCCAGAATCGAATTTCCAGTGTGCTGCACGATAGCTCATAAAATTGGTATCAATAGAAACGCAAGGAAATTTCGAATTCAATGAAACAAAAATCAGTCGATTTGGTTCTGTGAGTTGAGAGGAATGGTCGATTTAGTACTCGGGTTGTCGACTGAATTCACTGATGAACTCGTGTTTCAGTGGCCGTCCGATCGTAGTTAAGAGAAACGGACGGCCGAGATTAAAACGTAGAAGTTTTAAAATGTTTTAAGTTTTATAAATTCCAGAATAAAACCCTAACTTGTTAGATTTATTTAATGATCTTCTTGAATGTGTTTTGACACGAAATTTTAACCATGGATTCCTTATAAAATCTAGTTTATTTTGGTGTAAATTAATATGGGTTTTGAGTTTTTAAAAGTTAGTTATGATTTTTGCAAGTTACACGTATTATGGAATTATTTGGATAATTTAAAAGATATTATTATGAAATAAAATTTTTATAATATGTCTAAAATGATATTGTTACTATATATTTAATTTGGGAAATTTTAGACATGAGGAAATAGGTTTTAAAATTGTATTTATAAGGTTTTTCATAAGTTATTTTATAATATAAGGTTTTTAATGTTATAGAAATTAAAGTATAGTTTATTAATAAACTTTTAGGTTGGGAAAATATGAGAAGACTAAATTACATCTAGTAACAGTATTTAAAATATTTTGGGTATTAACTTTTAAGTGAAGTAAAAAAATTATATATATATAATATATAAAAGGAATAAAATAGTAACTTAGGTTAAAACAAGGAGTTAAATTAATCAACACTTATATTAACTAAATACTATAGAAGCTAATATTCTAAAATGGAACAAAAGAAATACTTTATAAAACATACATGGAATGTAGTTATATGTTGAAGTTAATGGAGATAATTTAAATACAATAAGCTACATAAAGGATGACTTAAATAAATTCTAATACATGATGCATATATATATATATATTAAATAAATAAAGGAAAATACTTTATTTTATAAACCATATATCGGTTGTGGATATGTCTAAAAGTTATTAAATATAATTAAATACAATAAATCTCTTAAAAATGTTCTGGATAAATCTTAATATATATATATATATATATATTATATATATATATATAAATACATTAAAAATAGATGAAGGAAATAACATTCCTTGTGGGAAATATAATAAGAAGAATATATATACTAAACTTTAGGACCTTAATCAGTGTTGTAAAAAAATTAGTCAACGATAACCTAAAAGTTTAATTAAACTAACCCTATCACAGAGTGGGTGATTGGAATAAAATTAAATGTACCCTCAAGACATACAAATTCAATGGCTTAAATGATCCAGTCAAATCTAGAATTAAATCGAGGTTGCACGTTCAAAACCTTACAAGCTCTTTTTAGGAAGTTTCATCAACTAACGAAAAGGTAACGCGAGGTTGGGCTATCCTACTGGGCCCAAGTCCATGAACTCCAAAAGCCCACTTAAACAATTCAACGAGAGTTTAGGGCCACTCTCGGGATAAATCCTAAATTATTCCAAATTAAACGAAATGGGCCTAACAAAAGATTTAATTAACAAAATCTAGCCCAAATCTTTGTGAGGGAATAATGGTAAACCTGGAACTATAAATCAGTAAGAATAGAAGATGTTTAGTTTATAAGTCCCTTAACTAATCAACACTTGGAACACCTTAATTATAGGTTATTATTGGGGGATCACTCATTCGAGTTAGTTACTGCTTCTTCGCATACCAGGTACGATTTCTCGTACTCCAATACTGATGCTAACAGACTTAAGGAGACGTTTTAGAAAACGTTAATTGACTTTGAATGAATTTTGAAAGGAATCTGTTTGGGTGACTAACTGAGCTTGATGTGACTAACTGAGCCTGTATGTGAAACTTCCTTGGTTATTGGTTCCTCCAATCAAGTTGTTTCACTAGATATTAACTGCCTATGGTTTACGCTTCTGCACTCTGTAGGACTGAGTGTTTTGGTATTGCTCTAGTGCAGTTAATGATCTAGTGGGGTAATTGGGAATATAGGAATATCTGGTGTTGGTAAATTCTTCCTATGGACTATGGGTACTGTTTCATCCATGAGTCGAGTTGTTCAGCCTTATTGGGAATGGATTCTTTCTATTAGATATTAATTGTTGAGGGTTTACGCCTCTGCACTCTGTAGGACTGAGTGTTTTGGTATTGCCCTGTGTAGTTAATAATCTAATGGGAATATGGGAAATGTCAATCTTGGTACTGAGTATGGATTCTTTCTATTAAGTGGTGCACACACTTTTCACCGATGACTGAGAACGGGTCGGTGGCAGCGGAGGTCTGCTATACCTCGTCCATATGGACAACTGATAGCGGAGGTCTGTTTACCTCGTCCTTGTGACAACTGACTGACGGTGGGGGCCATCTCCCAATGGGTTTTATTCCACTCTGAGTTATAGGTTCTTGGATCTCTTCTTTCATTCCTAGTCCTTGTGACTACTTGGGTCTTCCTACTCCTAACTGGAACTGAATCTAACACAAGCAATGAATGTTCACTAAATTATGGTGTGATTTCTTCTGATTGACTAACTTTAACTTTCAGTTACTTATCTCTTTCGCAACTTGTTATCTTGACTTGTGATTTTTAAGTGCTTTGTTCCTCTGCATGGTTTTAAGTGGTTGTATTCAAGTTATTGTTTATTAAAGAGTTTTATTATAAGTTTGTTTTGGAGGATCGTACCAGTTCCATTCCAGGGAACTGACTCTCCTCTCACAGGGTGGGCTGCTTGGTTTCATCTTGCAGGTACGAGTTGATATACAGGTGGCCACGAAGAGAATGAGTGTTTGGGATGGGATTAGGTTTTGTGGAGAGTTATTGTATTTCATTGCTATTATGTTTACGTTAAGTTTTCTTGAGGTTCAGACCATAGCTTTTGTAATTTGATAAGTTGTAATTGGTGAGGTTTTGTGCCGGGTGTTTGGAACCCGATGATCTATAAACACCATAGTATTTTATTTTCCGCTGCATATTTGTTTAATAGGGGCGTTACAACAAGTGTGAACCGAGGAACGTGAGAACACCCGGTAAAGTTAACCCCGGTGAAAGGTATGATTTTCTCATGCTCTGTATCTTAACTTGGTTACTCTGATTTGTGTGCTTGTTTGATTGTGTGATCACCTAACAAGATAAATGCACGAATCATATTGTTTGAACCTTGTAATGCTTGAATTGCATTGTTGTTGTTGGATTGTATTTTGAACTAAAGTTTGTATAATTCATGATATGGGTGAATTGCGAATGAGTTGCTTGCATGTGATTGTGTATTGTAGTTCGACTCATAGTTGAGTCTTGTTTGATTAGAGACTTGAAGAAAGAGTTAAGTTGTGAATTAACGAAACGGGGAAACCTACTAAAACTATCGAACCAAGAAATGATAACACAAACTACGAACTCACTAGAACGTGAGAGAATTGAACAGGAATAGTAAACTCCCGATAACGGTTAGAGAACCGAATTGACTTAATCCACAAAACTAATATTGGTGGAAGTATTAAGTAACCTCTATTTAGAGGATTGATGAGTGTTCAAACTTGAACCTTGAGAGAAATAAAGTATGGTAAGGGATCACCAAACCCTTAGAAAGATAGTCGAACCCCAATGAGAGGAACCGACTAAAATGGACAATGTCCCGAACATGAGAGTATTCGATAGGTTGGGTAAAGCCCTAAATCTTAGAATACTAGACATTGAGAGTTCCCTAAGCCAATAGATGTTATCGCGAGAGATACCTCTAGGTTTATCCTTAAGATTGTGAAATGACTCCGAGAGTGGAGTTTTGGGAATTTGAGTAGTCCGATAGAGAACTGGACAATTGAGAATTTGAGGAGCTAATTGTATAGCCCTTTTTGTATTTGTAAGCCCGGAGGTGGGTCTTGTGTATGACCCTGCCCGGAGGTCATGCAAAGACTTAAAAGATGTCTTTGAGTATTGAGTATTGGTTTGAGAATTGAGAATGGAAAATTTGTGAAATTGAGCAAGAGTTGGAGTAAAGATTTAACTAATGGTTTGAAGTGGTTTAGAGCATGTTTTGAGGTGGTTAATTATGTAGGAAACTTGTGGAAAGTTTGTGGAATGATTAGGGGTGGATTAAGGGTTGATTTGGGGGTGAAAATTACCTTAATAGCAGTTTTTAGCAGGGTTCGGGACTTAGGATAGCAACCAAGTCCCGGACCGCATCAAAAAACAAGCCGAGACTGAAAATTGACATTGATCCGGGACCTAGGTCCAGGACCAAGTCCCGGACCACTAGTAAAAATAGGCCGAGAGTGAGTTTCTGCATTGGTCTGGGACTTTGGGTTCGGACCAAGTCCCAGACCACCCCAGAATTCAACCGTGAGTGTTTTTAAGGGTTTAAATGATGGGGGTTTGAATGGTATTGGTTTTAGATGATGTTTAGAAGTTGTTTGATGATCTTTATAGGTCCTAAGAAGTGTAAACAAGTATGAGAAGTGATTGAGTAAGTTGAGGAACTAAGCACACTAAGTTAAACCGAAATAACAGGATAACGGGGTAAGTACGGGAGTACCAATTATGTACCTATGATAAGCCGTAGACTTATCATATTTTATGCACTAGATTTAGGGTTATATTTATCTAAATAAGGTTATAACAGTTAGTATTTATACTATATTATGTATAAAGTCTATTATTTGTTCAGATTGTTGTTTTTATATGTTTTCCATGCACGAAAATACTTCTGATCAGAACGCCGGATATGGTGCCGGTTGAGTCTGCACAGCACTAGTACGGAACAGAAAAGAAGCTTTGTCGGGCGTGATGTCGGGTACTTCCTATCCGACATAAGTGAAAAGTCACCTCGGTTGACCATTCGATAGCACATATTTTCCACGTAATTTCCAACCGCTGCCGGGTATGGTGCCGGACATGTCCTATCCGGCACATGTGTCTCTTCGCCTAGCGGTTTTGACCGTTAACGGTTACCCGCGTTTAACACGTGGTGCCGGATCCAATAGACCGGGCATGCCACCAGGCACAAGAAGAATATGGTGCCTATAAATAGGACGAGGGGCTACACTTTTCGACACTTCTTCAACATACCAAATACACTCCATTCACACTCCATTTCCGCCCCACTTCATTGTTGGTGTCCAAGGAAATTCTGCAGATCCACCCACGCGAAAAGAAGAAGAAGACCTTGTCGGGTTAAGGCTATGAACATCTCCTTCTCCCCCTTTGTATTCTCTTCTTGTAATTGTGTGGATGGTGATGTAGAAATCCTTGTTAGTTCATTGGTTAGGGATGAATTTCCTTGTAAAGCTCTTATGGTCATATATGGAATTTTCAAGTTTCTTAACCCGAGTTCTAATCTTCTTACAAGTAGTATGAATTAGCTACTTATTCTCTTATCTCTAAGTTCTACTTAAGGCTACAAAAGCAAGAGTGTGTACTAGATTTAGGGTTATATTTATCTAAATAAGGTTATAACAGTTAGTATTTATACTATATTATGTATAAAGTCTATTATTTGTTCAGATTGATGTTTTTATATGTTTTCCATGCAAGGAAATACTTTTGACCAGAACGCCGGATACGGTGCCGGGTTGAGTCTGCACGACACTAGTACGGAACAGAAAAGAAGCTTTGTCGGGCGTGATGGTGGGTACTTCCTATCCGGCATAGGTGAAAAGTCCTCGGTTGACCATTCGATAGCACATATTTTCCACGTGATTTCCAACCGCTGCCGGGTATGGTGCCGGACATGTCCTATCCGGCACATGCGTCTCTTCGCCTAGCGGTTTTGACCGTTAACGGTTACCCGTGTTTAACACGTGGTGCCGGACTCAATAGACCCGACATGCCACCCGACACAAGAAGAATATGCTGCCTATAAATAGGACGAGGGGTACACTTTTTGACACTTCTTCAACATACCAAATACACTCCATTCACACTCCATTTCCGCCCCACTCCATTGTTGGTGTCCAAGGAAATTCTGTAGATCCAAACACGCGAAGAGAAGAAGAAGACCTTGTCGGGTTAAGGCTATGAACATCTCCGTCTCCCCCTTTGTATTATCTTCTTGTAATTGTGTGGATGGTGATGGATAATTCCTTGTTAGTTCATTGGTTAGGGATGAATTTCCTTGTAAAACTCTTATGGTCATATATGGAATTTTCAAGTTTCTTAACCCGAGTTCTAATCTTCTTACAAGTAGAATGAATTAGCTACTTATTCTCTTATCTCAAAGTTCTACTTAAGGCTACAAAAGCAAGAGTGGAATAGATTAGGATTTTGGTAATCTTTAAGTTTGTTGTTCTGAAAAGGGGCATCAAGACCTAAGGTTTAGGGTTAATCTCTTATTTCCCATTATTATGTTTGTATTCACAGCATTAGCTATGCACGATGCAAGTATGGATATTGAGTTCCTTTATTCAGATCCGATTCTGGAAGTGGTATTTACGAAATGAAGATGTCGGATGTAGTGTCGGATGGAAGATGTCCAGCACATTCAAAGGCTTTGACTATGCTGGGTATTGGAGGTCCGACAGGAAACCCGGCATATTCATTTTGCAGGAAACAAATCCTTTTTGAGACTTGCCACCCTTGATCCTTGATCATATGAGGTTCTTACATTGATAATTGGCCCTAGTCAAGGAAAAATAGTAGTTATTTAGTTAAGTAGTTTTCAGATTAATTGTTATTTACATTCCCCCTGTTTAGAATAGGCTTTTGCCCGGATTAGGACTAGTTTTCTATAAGTCCTTGGGTTCGATACTCTCGGTCGTAATATATTCACTATACTTGACCGGGTATTATTTGCTACCTGTAGTAGATTTGTAGGATTAGTTTATTATTTTATTCTTATTGTATATAGTTTTTCCCTAATTTTCCTGTTAGCAAATTGGTGCCTTGTCGGGACTTGGAATTAGTCCAAGTCCTAAATTCGGTAAAATGCCCTATTTTTATTCTTTGATTCTTTAATTTAAATTGTCCATTTTGTTATTCGGTTGAATATGCCGGGTCAGATGCCGGATTGCCGATGCCCGACACATTCAATATTTATTTTTTTTTCTAATTCTTTATGCTTTGCATCGACTGTTTTTATTTTTGTTAAGTTGAATAGGCCGGATATTATGCCGGACACAATATATCCGACACTACAGAGGAAGTCCAATGCCGGACACAAAATGGCCGGCATTCTATCCGGCATATTCAATTACATTGCCATTTTCATTTTTTTAGAGTTGGGATTTTATATAATTAGGCTCTTAGTAGGATGCCATTTCTTTTATTTTCTCCCTTCTCTTATACTTTATTCAATTATGTTCCTCTAAAGTTTGAATGTGCCGTGCATTTTGCCGGGGTTCTTACACCCGGCATCTCGGAGGAAGTCCGACGCCAGACAGGATTTATCCGGCACACTGTCTGGCATGTTCAATATAATTTATTTTTCTTTTATCTTCGTAATATTTCAATATTATTGTTTTTATACTATACTACGTTAAATTAATTTTTTTTTTTTGCTCCTCTTAAAGTTTAAAAGGTTAATGCTTCTGCGGTCCACGAGTATTCCTGAAGATTTAGCAAATTTTGACCCAGAGATCGAGATGACCTTTCTTCGCTCCATCAGACATCCAAGAACTCTACACACCACAATTCCTACACAAATTCCAGCACCAACCGTCCGAAACATAAACCGACTTTCCAACCAAGGCCAAAAGCTAGCAATCGACCTCCCCCTCCTTGCACAGAACGAATATGACGAATGACAAAAACTTAAGCCATATCATCAAATCATATGCATCTAGAAGTTGGGTATGTTTGACGGGTCGAACCCGGACGATGCCTTGCTCCACATCACCAAATTTCTACAGCATACAAATAGCCTAACCTCACGAATAATGTCCTCCAATACGCCAGACTTTCTCTATTTCCCCATAGCCTTACGGGAAACGCCAGCAGGTGGTACCATAGTCTGACCCCCGGTACTATTTTCCACATTGGAGGACATGGAAACAAGTTTATGACAAGTTCATGCCTCCAAGTCGCAACCCTGGGGATGATTGCGCGATATCAACTTAAGCCCCCCCCACCCCCCCAACAAACCTGGCTCGGAGAACATCTGTGAGACTTGGGACAGATTCAAGGGGTTGCTGCGCACATGTCCACACCACGACCTCTCCAAGGAACAACTATCTCAGTTGTTCTACAAAGGATTGGTCAACCAATGCAAGATGATGATCCTATCCTCTCTTGGTGCAGACATTCTGAAGAAGCCTGGAGATCAATTCCTCAATGGAATTGAATCTCTTTGTGAAGAGATTAGAGATTGGGCCACAGGTGGAACCAGGGGTGGTACCACTGGATTATATCAAGTGGGCAAGGGCGACACTAAATTTGAAACTAATGCAAAGTCATGAGCAGTTGTTGAAGAGCAATGCTCAAACATCCACGAAGGTTAGCGCTCTACAGAAGGTGGTGGAGCAATTAGCAATGAATAAACTTCCTCAGCAAGCGAATGTGGTTAGTGCATGACCACACGCTCAAGGCCCTGACATAACAGACTTTCAGAATGCTGAGGAAGTCCACTATGTGAGCAACCAAGGGTACAGGCAGCCATGACAGTAAGGGAACCAACCCCCTCACAACGTCCAAAGTCAAGCCAACTACCAGGGAGGTCAAGGCAATACAGACCATCCCATCCTACATCTTCATCAGAGGCCGAAATGGCTGAATTGCACGACATGATGTCGCTCTGATGAACAAGACCCAGGACACTCACAATGAGATCTCGACCATTCACAAGGAGCATAAAACGTTGCAGTTGCAATTACACAGCTTCTAACGCAACCACGACAACAAGGTCAACTCCCATCCCAACCGCAAACAAATCCAAGGGAGCATGCGAATTCGGTCACCATCCTGTCGAAGATCTCAGATACTACCAAGTAGCCCAAAGGCTAAGTGTAGGGCGGTTCCTTCTCGTGCATTTTTCACCACAGGGGAGTCCCTCTATCTTTATTTTGTCACTTTAATTGATTTTGGTTTTATTTTAGTTGTCTTATTTTTATTTAGTACATATTACGTTGCTTTTAGTTCTTAAAAAAACTCAATTTTTTTTCATTTTGAACACTGGGGATAGTGTTCTGCCAAGTATAGGGCAGGGACCCCCCTTAAAAATAAGTTTTTGTAATAATATGCATTGTGAGTTTCATCAATGTTTTACTAAACTTTTTTCATGTTTTTGATTGAGATGAGATTAGGAATGAATAAATGCTTGTTCTCTCAAGAGGTAAGCACTCTAATGACTTGTAGATTCCTATTTTTAACTTTGTGATTCTTTTTATCTAACATGAGTATATGATCTTTCTCCTAATTTTTTCCTTTATTTACTTCTGGGTATTATTTTCTTCTCTTTCCAAACTGTGAAAAGTCTTTTGGGTGAAAATCTTAAAAAAGGGTTTTGTGAAAAAAGAAAGAAGATGAAGAAAAAAAAAGGAAAAAATTCTTCTTCCAAAGGAAAAGCATTATATTCCTTGAGGTTGCAATGAGTGCCTCAGAATAAAAGCAAGAAACGAGAGTTTTTCCTTTTGTTTTTCTCCTAAATTCCCTGTTCTTCAATGCAAAAAAATGCATGGTCGATTCAGAAACCCTTGCAAAATAGGGCTGAACATATAAAAACCATCGATGAGTGTCTTGGCCACATTCAGAAACTCTTGAAAAACAGAGATGAATGATGGAAACCGGAAAAAGGAGAGATTACAAATCCCTTATGCAAATTAGCCCAAACGTTTTTGATCAGTTTTGAAATTCTTATTTTTTATACCCATTAGTATGTTTCTGATGGAATAGGGATGTTTAAGTGATACTTGTGAAGTAGAGTCAAGCAGTTAGGAATATTTATCTATTTGTCATTCTAGAGTTTATCTGTTTTGTGCATAAGTAATTACTCCTTTCTAATCTAATTTTGCCGAGGACTAGCAAAAGGTAAGTGTAGGTCCTTGATAAGCCGTAGAATTATCATATTTTATGCACTAGATTTAGGGTTATATTTATCTAAATAAGGTTATAACAGTTACTATTTATACAATATTATGTATAAAGTATATTATTCGTTCAGATTGATGTTTTTATATGTTTTCCATGCAAGGAAATGCTTCTGACCAGAACGCCGGATATGGTGCTGGGTTGAGTCTACACTGCACAAGTACGGAACAGAAAAGAAGCTTTGTCGGGCGTGATGCCAGGTACTTCCTTTCCGGCATAAGTGAAAAGTCGCCTCGGTTGACCATTCGATAGCACATAATTTCCAACCGCTGCCGGGTATGGTGCCGGACATGTCCTATCCGGCACATGCGTCTCTTCGCCTAGCAGTTTTGATTGTTAAAGGTTACCCGCGTTTAACACGTGGTGCTGGATCCAATAGACCCGGCATGCCACCCGGCACAAGAAGAATATGGTGCCTATAAATAGGAAGAGGGGCTACACTTTTCGACACTTCTTCAACATACCAAATACACTCCATTCACACTCTATTTCCGCCCCACTCCATTGTTGGTGTCCAAGGAAATTCCGCAGATCCATCCACGCGAAGAGAAGAAGAACACCTTGTTGGGTTAAGGCTATAAATATCCTCCCCCCCCCCCCCATTTGTATTCTCTTCTTGTAATTGTGTGGATGGTAATGTAGAATTCTTTGTTAGTTCATTGGTTTGGGATGAATTTCCTTGTAAAACTCTTATGGTCATATATGGAATTTTCAAGTTTCTTAACCCAAGTTCTAATCTTCTTACAAGTAGAATGAATTAGCTACTTATTCTCTTATCTCTAAGTTCTACTTAAGGCTACAAAAGCAAGAGTGGAATAAATTAGGATTTTGGTAATCTTTAAGTTTGTTGTTCTGAAAAGGGGCATCAAGACCTAAGGTTTAGGGTTAATCTCTTATTTCCCATTATTCTGTTTGTATTCGCGGCATTAGCTATGCACGATGCAAGTATGGATATTGAGTTCCTTTATTCAGATCCGATTCTGGAAGTGGTATTTACGAAATGAAGATGCCGGATGCAGTGCCGGATGGAAGATGTCCAGCACATTCAAAGGTCTTGACTATGCCGGGTATTGGAGGTCCGGCAGGAAACCCGTCATATTCATTTTGCGGGAAACAAATCCTTTTTTAGGCTTGCCACCCTTGATCCTTGATCTATGAGGTTCTTACATTGATCATTGGCCATAGTCAAGGAAAATTAGTTTATTTAGTTAAGTATTTTTCAGATTAATTGTTATTTACATTCCCCCTGTTTAGAATAGGCTTTTGCCTGGATTAGGACTAGTTTTCTATAAGTCCCTTAGGTTCGATACTCTCGGTCGTAATATATTCACTCTATACTCCGACCGGGTTTTATTTGCTACCCGTAGTAGAGTTGTAGGATTAGTTTATTATTTTATTCTTATTGTATATAGTTTTTCCCTACAATTTTCAAGTTAGCCACCTACCGTAACGCCTTAATATTAATAGAACCATTTGACATGTAATAAGTGGTTCAAGAGTAAGACTCGAGGAACAAGTGTGAACCGAGGAACATGAGAACACCTGGTAAAGTTAACCCCGGTGAAAGGTATGATTTTCTCATGCCCTGTATCTTAACTTGGTTACTCTGATTTGTGTGCTTGTTTGATTATGTGATCACCTAACAAGATAAATGCACGAATCAGATTGTTTGCACCTTGTAGTGCTTGTATTGCATTCACTAGTAGAAAAAACATTTTAAATGACGACACTTAAACCACGGTTAAATGAAAAACCGTGGTTTAAAGTTTATAAACCACGGTTTCTAGGGAAACCGTCATTTATAGTACACACCGGAGAGAATAAACCACAGTTTTTGGAGAACCGTGGTATATAGTTTACTTATAAACCACGGTTTGTAGGGAAACCGTCATTTATAGTACATGCCAGAGAGAATAAACCACGGTTTTTGGAGAACCGTGGTATATAACTGTCACACCGGAGAGAATAAACCACGGTTTTTAAAGAACCGTGGTATATAACCGTCACGCCGGAGAGAATAAACCACGGTTTTTGGAGAACCGTGGTATATAGTCTGAGCGGGAATTTTAATTTTCGGCCCAAATTAACGCGACTCTCTTGTCTCCAGCATGTACTATAAATGACGGTTGCCCTACAAACCGTGGTTTATAAGTAAACAAAGAGAGCCGCGTTAATTTGGGCCGAAAATTAAAATTCCCGCTCAGACTATATACCACGGTTTTTGGAGAACCGTGGTATATAACCGTCACCGGAGAGAATAAACCACGGTTTTTTGAGAACCGTGGTATATAACCGTCACGCCGGAGAGAATAAACCACGGTTTTTAAAGAACCGTGGTATATAACCATCACGCCGGAGAGAATAAACCACGGTTTTTGGAGAACCGTGGTATATAGTCTGAGCGGGAATTTTAATTTTCGGCCCAAATTAATGCCGCTCTCTTTGTTCTCTTATATATTTCTCTCACTGTAATTGCAACCCACACTGGCGAACAAGGATTGAACGCTCCTCTTCCTCATTCTCTTCACCTCCCGGTAACTTTTACAACCCACACCGGCGAACATGGAACATGCTCTACGCCATCTCTTCAACCTCCCGGTAATTTCGCAACCCATACTAGTGAATAAGGAACATGCTCTATGCCATATCAACCGCACTGTAAATTTGCTACCCATACTGGCGAACAAGGAACATGCTCCTACCTTTCTCATTATCTTGTTTTCATGGTAATTTTTGCAACCCACACTAGCGAACAAGGTACGTGCTTTGCGTCTCATCCTCATCTCCACTCATTGTAATTTTTGCAACCCCAGCCGGCAAACAACGAACATGCTCTACGCCACATCCATTCTCTTCAACCTCACGGTAATTTTGGAACCCACCGGCGAACAAGGAGCATACTGCGCTTCCATTCTTCACTCATGATTTTGCAACCTTAATTCACAAACAAGGAACATACATAATCTGGTATCTTCATTGTCTTGTATATGCGCTCTGTTGAGATTTCAAGATTGAAGGCGAAGATTTGAAAAATTCATGGACTATAAACCACGGTTTCATGTATAACCGTGGTTTATTCATTGTTTTTTTCACCTTATATACCATGGTTTTTAGAATAACCGTCATTTATTACAAACCGTGAGGTTATATACCACGGTTCTCCAAAAACCATGGTTTATTCTCTCCGGTGTGACAGTTATATACCACGGTTCTCCAAAAACCGTGGTTTATTCTCTCCGGCATGTACTATAAATGACGGTTGCCCTACAAACCGTGGTTTATAACCGTGTTTTTTTTACATTATATACCACGGTTTTTAGAATAACCGTCATTTATTACTCTCTATAAATGACGGTTATTGGCATAAACCGTGGTTTATAGTTAACAAGTTCCGCGCGAGAAATACTTTAAAATGACGGTTTATAGAACCGTGGTTTTTATCTTCATTTAAAACCACGGTTTTGAACCATGGTATATAATATTTTGGCATTTGCGACGGGAGCAAATACCACGGTTGAAAACTGTGGTATATAAGCGAAATAACCGTGGTATATAATGTTTTTTCTACTAGTGATTGTTGTTGTTGGATTGTATTTTGAACTAAAGTTTGTATAATTCATGAAATGGGTGAATTGCGAATGAGTTGCTTGCATGTGATTGTGTATTGTAGTTTGACTCATAGTTGAGTCTTGTTTGATTAGAGACTCGAAGAAAGAGTCAAGTTGTGAATTAAAGGAAACCGGGAAACCCACTAACACTATCGAACCAAGAAACGATAACACAAACTACGAACTCACTAGAACGTGAGAGAATTGAACGAAAATTAGTAAACTCCCAATAACGGTTAGAGAACCAAATTGACTTAATCCACAAAACTAATAATGGTGGAAGTATTAAGTAACCTCTTTTTAGAGGATTGATAAGTGTTCAAACTTGAACCTTGAGAGAAATAAAGTATGGTAAGGGATCACCAAACCCCTTAGAAAGATAGTCGAACCCCAATGAGAGGAACCGACTAAAATGGACAATGTCCCGAACATGAGAGTATTCGATAGGTTGGGTAAAGCCCTAAATCTTAGAATACTAGACATTGAGAATTCCCTAAGCCAATAGATGTTATCGCGAGAGATACCTCTATGCTGATCCTTGAGATAGTGAAATGGCTCCGAGAGTGGAGTTTTGGGAATTTGAGTAGTCCGGTAGAGAACTGGAAATTTGAGAATTTAAGGAGCTAATTGTATAGCCCTTTTTGTATTTGTAAGCCCAGTGGTGGGTCTTGTGTATGACCCTGCCCGAAGGTCGTGGCAAAGACTTAAAAGATGCCTTTAAGTATTAAGTATTGGTTTGAGAATTGACTTGAGAATTTGAGCATTGAGTATTGAGTTGTAACTTGAGAGAGAGTTGAGAGTTGATTTGGTAATTGAGAATTGTGCTTGAGATTGAGTATTGTAGACCTTGGGTGAGATTGAAAGTAAGAGAAATGTCTAAGGCATAGTGAGGTAGAAACCCTCAAGGCCTAAGATTAAGTAATACTAACTAACAAACTCATTGTGTTAGTGTGATTGTATTCCTTGATTGAATGTGGAGTATTTGTGTGAATGTACATATATAATGTATGTTGTATGCATGTTGATTGAAATAAAATGAATCGCATGCTCTCGACTAAATAGTCGGCGTACCCTCGCTAGTACGCGGGGTATGCGAATTTCATATGCAACAATTTTACCGAGCCCTAAGGGCACTGTTTTTATTTTCCAAGTACAACGAAGCCGATCACCGTTCGAGAGTAGGACGGGGTTGCTATGTAAGCATGGGTAGTGATTAGTGAAGGTTGTAATTATTTGAAATGTTGACTTGTAAGCCGAATTGTTACCGGCAATTTGATGATTGTAGAAACTTGGTATAGTAATGAATGGATGTTGTAATTGTATAATATGGATTGGAGGTTGGTATTGGAATTGAGATTTGTTAAGGAATTGGAATGTATTGTTGGATAGTATACTCGGTATGTTCGACATCAGACCGATACTGTAATTTGTTTGTTGAATTTGAGTTTGGATTGGCCACGTGACTAACGGCATTGTATCACCCCCGGTTGTATTGGAATTCCTCTGCTTGTGTACTAGTAATAGAGACGGGTTAGGAGATAGTTATGTGTTACCGGTAGGGGTGTTACAAAGTGACTCATAGAAAAGAGTCATCCCACAAAATAACTTAAACGTGTGAAACACAAAGAACTACCAACTAGAGAACAACGAAAGTTCAAACTATATGAACTCACTTGAACGTGAAAAGTTACGGAACTAGTAAACTCCCTCTTTAACGGTTAGAGAACCGAAACAAAACATTCCACGACATGAACATTAATGGAAAGAAATAAGAACCTTTATTAAGAGAACAATGAAAGTTCAACGTTATGAACTTATGAGAAAAATAAAAGGAGATATTCGAGACTATTAAAATCCCTTATAAAAGATAGTCGACCTCTTGTATGAGGATCCGACCCGGTATGAGAAAATGAATCGAACGTATAAGTATACGAAATTTTGGGGAAACCCTTAACTTTGAGAATACAAGAATTCAAGTAAATTCTCTAAGTCATTAGATGACATCGAGGTTGATGCTTCTAGACTAATATACATAAATATGTTATGACTCCGAGAGATGAGTATTTGGGAATGTGAGAAGTCCGGTAGTGATACGGATGTTTGTGTAAGTAAGGAACTAAGAGAGTAGCCGGTAGCTAGTTGAACCTTCCCACCATGCTAGACTCAGTGTAGGGTCGAAACCAGGAAGTAAGACTAGTAACGTTGAAAGCCCGGTGGTGAGTCTTGTGTATGAATATACCCGGAGGCCATATGTATTGGCTTAGGTATTATCCAAGAGAAGAGTAATCAAGAAAGTGAGACTGAGGTATGTAAAGGCTATAGAACTAAGAGAATAATTGAAGTATTCGAAGAGAATGGATAAGATACCGAATGAGTAAAGAGAATGAGGCTGTATTGAGGTAAAAACCCTCAAGGCCTAAAGAACAAAGGTAACGTAGACTAACAACGAATGTGTTAGCCTTGTTGTTTATTCTTAGTCTGAATACTTGTATGAATGCGAGCATGTTGTATGTTTATTGCACTTCATGTTTTGATTTAAATAAAATCAATTGCATATTAAGATGAGAATTAGTTGAGTGTGGCCCGGTAGTAGCGGGTTGCACGACTACCATACCAGCAAAGGTGCTGAGCACCTTTGGGGCCTGTAACACCCCTACCGCTAATCAAGTCATTATCTCCTAACCCGTCTCAATTACCAATACCAAAGCAGCGGATTTCATCCTTCGAACGGTGGGAAATACAATGCCGTTAGTCACCCACGTGACTAACAAGGCTAAAATCCAAATACAATAATCCAATTACAATATCGGTCTAATGAACTAATATACCAAGTACTCTTCTACAAAACAATTCATTTCATTCCTTGATCAAATCACAATCCAAATACAACCTCAATTCAATTCTATACCGAGTCTACTACAATTCTTAAACTTGCCGATAACATTTCGGTCTTACAATCCAACAATTACAACATAAATACAATAGTTCTAAAATTAACTGTCCATGCTTAAGTAGCAACCCCGTCCTACTCTCAAACGATAAACGGCTCTAAGTACCTGTAAGTAAAAACGGTGCCCCAAGGGGCTCAACAAATTGCTGGTATGATATTCGCACACCCCTCGTGCTAACGGGGGTACGCCGACTACTTTGTCGAGAACATGCGATTAATTTTAATTCAATAATCATGCTCGCATTCAAAGGCATTCAAACAAGGAATATGATAACAACTAACACAACAAGTTTGTTAGTTAGTATTAACTTACTCTTAGGCCTTGAGGGTTTCAACCTTACTATGCCTTAGTCACTTATTCATTATCTTACCCATTCTCTTGGGTTACTCTTACTCAAGCTCTCTTATTCTCATTCTCAAACTTAAATTCTTAATTTCTCAATCTCAAGCTCAGATTCAACTCTTCTCAACTCAATTCTCAAATCTCAACTCACAATCTAAATTCTCAAATTCTTAATCTCAATCTCAATTCTCAAGTTCTCAAATCTCAATCTAAATTCTCAATTTCTTAATCTCAATCTCAATTCTCAAGTTCTTAAATCTCAATCTAAATTCTCAAATGGATATCTTTTAAGTCATTACCCATGACCTCTTGGCAGATTCATACACAAGACTCACCACCGGGCTTACAGATTCTCGTCTTTCTTCCCCGGTTATGACCCTACATCGGGTCTAGCATGGTGGGAAGGTTCTACTATCAAACGGAACTATACACCTAGTTCCTCAAATTCACAAACATCCGTTTCTCTACCGGACTACTCAATTTCCCAAATGCTCCTCTCTCGGAGTCATATCGCAATCTCTTGGATTAGCCTAGAAGTATCACTCTCAATATCATCTAATAGCTTAGGGAATTTTCCCAATGTCTAGTATTCTCAGATTTAAGGGTTTAAATAACTTATCGAATATTATTAAGTTCGGGACATTTTCTCAAATTAGGTCGGATCCTCATATTGTGGGTCGACTATCTTTTAAAGGAGTTTGATGATCTTTTGTATCTCTTTACTTCTCTCATAAGTTCATATCTTTGAACTATCATCAATCTCTTAATAGAGGTTTCATCATTTCTTTCCACTATTGATTATTTCATGGATCGTTATTTCGGTTCTCTACCGTTATCGGAGTTTACTAATCCCGTACAACTCTCTCACGTTTTAGCGAGTTCATAGTTTGCATTATCATTATTTTTGATTCGATAGTTTTCGTGTGTTTCCACTTTTTCAATATTTGTGAAACGTCATCTACGTCACTAACCAATCGTTACTCAACTCTGAGCCGGTCTATAACGCTAATTGACCACGCAATCGTACAAGGATTTTAGTACACACAGCATGCATCAAGATATACAATCAAGCATAGAACATTTTCATGCTTTTATCTTGATTAAGTCGGCTCACAAGCACACAACACATAAATCAGTGTAATCGAGGTAGCATACAGGGCCTGAGAAAATCATACCTTTCACCATGGATTAACTTTACCGTGTCACCTCACGTTCCTCGGGTCTTACTCGATTCATGATGACATTTCAAATGTTTCTATTAACATCAAGGTATTACGGTATGTAAATAACTACTACTCCTGTACTTACCCATTTATCCCGTTAGTCTTAGGTTTACTCAAGTGTGCTTAAGTTTCTCAACTTCCTCATTCACTTCTCAACACTTGTTTACACATCTTAGGACATTTACGTGTCACCAAACAAGTCCTAAACAACATCTAAAACAAATACCAATCAATCCCCATCTTTAGAAGCCTTTAAAACACTCACAGTCAATTTCTAGGGGTGGTCCGGGACTTGGTCCACCCAAAGTCCCGGACCAATACATTTACAAACTTTCGCCATTTTATTAGGTTGGACCGGGACCTTGTACCTAGCTCAAGTCCCGGACCATGTCTGGTTATATACTCTCGGGGAATTTTAAAATGTGGTCCGGGACCTTGTTCCAAACCTAGGTCCCGGACCCTGCTAAAAATTACTACTTTTTAAGTTTTTCATCTACAAATCAACCGCTAATCCACACCTAATGAAATACCCCTAAATTAATTTAAATTAATTTAGGGGATTTCTTTTATTAAAAATTAAATTATTATATGTAATTATGAATATTGAATTATAATATGGAATTATGAAATTTATTTAGGGTTTTCTCCTATTTAACCCTAATTATTATACATTATTATATAGTATTATGAATTTAATAATAAGATTTATAAGTCAATAAATCTTGGGAAAATTATTAAACACACCAAATATATATAAAGATTTTAGGAAGTGTTGGAACATTGTTTGAAATATAAAAGTCAATATAAAATTCTAGAAACCTTAAGGCTTATTAAGCCTTGCTAGAGTTGACTTTTTGAGAATGGTCAAACCAGGCCATGAAACCTATACCAAAAAATAGGTTATGAAAAACCATGAAGATCGATAAAAAGAACGTCTAAAACGGATCATCCTAGCCAAAGTTATGCTAGTTTGAAGTTTAGAGCCAAAATTTTATACTGCCACGTGTCAGCCTCTCGTGCGCCCCAACACTTAGTCGATTCTATCTCCTTGTTTTTCTCCAACAACCATTCGATTTTGACCTAACTTGTGACGGCTATATCTCACTCGTTACTTCGAATTTTCCAGTGCCGTCTTCTCTATTCGTTCTCCTTAATTCCCTCTTTACAATCATAACTCATACAATCCCTAACTCCTTCTACATCGACGGGAAAGTTGATCCACATTGCCACCTTTCGAGTTTGTAACCCAGATTCCAGTTTTCATGCGATTTCAGGTAATGTTCGTCTTGCCATAACTTCCTCGTCTTTCAACCAAATTTTGATTTCTTTAGCTCGTTGTGTAGACCACTAATCCATCTACAACTTTCATGTTTATTCCCAAGCCTGATTCGTAACCGTTTGGAAGTTAGTCGCCCAAAGTCTCTGATTTGTCAGCACATAAAATCACAGAAAAACGACAGGTAAACTCGTAACTTTCGGGTCAATTTCCTTTCTGTATGCGAGTTAGGATTAGTTCTAGTTATCAATGTGTAGATCTATGTTTCTTCTTTCTAATGAGCCCAAAAACATGGCCTAACTCGATCTAGAACGTAATCTACAGACCTCCAAAGTTCGCTACCGAACAGGTTGAAGTCGGAACCTTTCCAGAAAAAACGATTTCGAATCGCTTCGATTCGGGCAATTCCGGTGAGTTTCCGATCAAATTGCTCCGATAATGTTGTTGGTAGTGTTGTTTTCGACCTAACCCATGTTTTAGTTGAATCAATTACGTACCATATTAAGGGAATTTGTCGGATTTGTGTTCGAATCGAACTCAGAAACTAAGAACCCTAACTCTCGAATCAAACTCGAATCTTGATGAACTCTGCATTAAAATTGGGGAAATCGGTACCAATAGAACCGAAATTGAATTTCGGATCCAATGAAACAAAAATCAATCGATTTGGTTCGTGAGTTGAGAGAAATCGTCGAATTATACTCGGTTTGGAACAGAGTTCGCTGATGAACTCGATGCACAGGAGCCGTCCGATCTCGGTTTAAGAGATTGGACGGCCGAGATTAAAACATACCAGAATTAGTTTATAAGAGTTTTAATAAATTCCAGTAAATAGTCTTAACTTGTTGGGTTAATTTATATCTTCCCGAATGTATTTTGACTTGAAATTTTAACCATAGATTCCTTATTTTATGTAGTTTATTTTGATGTAAATTATTATGGATTTGGAGTTTTTAACATAAGTTATGATTTTTACAAGTTACGGAGTTTCTGGAATTATTTGGCTAAATTAAAAGATATTTTTATGAAATAAAAATTTTATAATATGTCTAAAATGTTATAGTTACTGTATGTTAAATTTGGGAATTTTTGGGCAATGGTAAAGGGTTTTAAAAATTGTGTTTATGAGTTTTTCATAAGAATAACCTATAGAGTTTTTTAATGTAATCAAAAATTAAAGTAAGGTTGTTAATTAACTTTTAAGCTGGGGAAAATAAAGGGAATCAAATTAACATTTTATAACAGTAAGTTTATAAATGTTTTTGTATTAGCTTTTAAGAGAAATGAAATTATTTACATATATGTATATTTACTTACTTAAGTAGGAACTTATATAAATTAAGGAATTAATTATCCTACATTTTATTTACTATATTATATGGAGTTAATATTTTAAATAAACTAAGGAACAAATATATATAAATATTATTTAATACGCATTTAAAAAAAGAATTAAGAAGTAACTTAAAGTAAATCAGGGAACTAATTAAAGTACCGCTTATAGTTACTAAACTTTATAAGATCTAGAACCTTAAGATATGGTAAAGGAAATACTTTATGAAATATACTTAGAATACAGTTTAAGGTTGTATTAATAAGATAGTTTAAATATGGTGAATTACATAGGGGTAATGTCTTGGTAATTTCTAGTACGGGTATACTTATATTATTAAGTAAATCAAGGAAACACATCATGTTATAACTTTTAGTCAGTTGTGTTAAGCCTATAGGTTATTGAACATTAATATACAATAAAATTTCCTAAAAAAATGCTATGGATAAATTTTAATACATAAAGATATATATATATATATATACGTATAATTATACATGTAAATAAATACGTTAATATAGTTGAGGGAAATAATAATCCTTGTGACAGTTATAATAAGTAGGTTATATATATATATATATTAAACCTTAGGTTTTAGTCAGTGAGTGATTAAATAATCACTATTAATTTAAGAGTTTTAATTACACAACATAACTTAACCCGGTCTTGGGCTAACCCATTAAGCCCAAGTCTATGAACTCCAAAAGCCCACTTTAACAATCCAAAGAGAGTTTGGGCCACTCTCAGGAATAAATCCTAAATCATTCCAAACTAAACGAGATGGGCCTAACAACGGATTTAGTTAACAAGTCAAGCCCGAACCGTTGTAAAAGAATAATGGTAAACCTAGGACAATTAATCAGTAAGTGAAGAAGGTTGTTAAGTTTGTGAGTCTCTTAACTAATCGACGTTTGGAACACCTTAATTATAGGTTACTGTTGGGGAATCACTTTTACGAGTTAGTTATTGTGCTTCACGTACCAGGTACGATCTCTCGTACTCCGATATTTCTGATGTTTGACCTATGAGTCGTTTTCGAGAAACGCTAACGGACTTTAAGAGGAATTTAAAAAAAAGAAATGGTTGTGTGATTAACTCAGCTTGTCTGACTAACTGAGCCTTGTATGTGAAACTCACTTGGGTATTGGTTCCTTCCCTTCGGTTATTCCACTGGACATTGATTACTTGGGGTTTACGCTTCTGCACTCTGTAGGACTGAGTGTTTTGGTATTGCTCTGGGTAATTGGTGATCTGGTGGGAATTTGGAAAAAGTCATCTTTGGTATTCTTTCTTTGACTCTGGATATTTGTTTCATCCATGAGTGGGGTCGTTGCTGTGACGTGCGCGCGTCTTCATCGTAAACTAAAGGGCTGTATATCCCTTGTCCTGAGAGGACGTAGTTAACAGTAAGGGGCTGTATATCCCCTGTCCTTAATGGACGTTCTTGCGGTGGGGGCCATCTCTCCCAGTTGGTTTCATTCCATTCTTGAGTTGCTGGTTTTGGTTTTCTCTCATTCATTCCTAGTCCTCGTGACTACATGGGTCTTTCTACTCCAACTTGGAAATGGATCTAACATAAGTAATGATTGTTCACTGACTCTTGGTGTGGTGATATTTACTAACTTTACTCTTCTGTTATTTGTCTCCTTTGAAATGTTATGTTTGACTTGGTGTTTTAAAAGGGTGTTTTGTTTCGCTATTTTTTTAAGTGTTGTTTTCAAGTTATTGTTTATTCTCAAGTTATATTAAAGTTTTGTTTTAGAGAATAGTACCAGTTCCATTCCAGGGAACTGACTCACCCCTCCCGGGGTGGGCTGCTTGGTTTCATCTTGCAGGTACGAATTGATTTACAGGTGGCCACGAAGAGAATGAGCGTTTGGGATGGGACTAGGTTTTGTGGAGAGTTAATATGTTTAATTTCTATTATGTTTGTGTTAAGTTTTTCTCAATTCAGACCGTAGCTTTATAGATTGTAAGTTGTAATTGGTGAGGTTTGGTGCCGGGTGTTTGGAACCCGATGATCTGTACGCCTTTAGTATTTTATTTCCGCTATAAATATGTTAAATAGGGGCGTTACACCTAATCATTCCCTAACCTTTCCACATGTTTACATGTTTAAACACCTTAAAACACTCTTAAAACCTCTTCGAATCATTGGTCCAATCCGTACCCCAATTCTTGTTCAATTCTACCAATTTCAGTTTCCATTTTCAACAGTTTTGCACACTAGTGCATTACCTAACTTCTCTTGACAGTTTTTACCTTATTCTCAACCCAATTGACCATTCCAAACTCTTCCAAGACAAATGCATTAGCTATACCTAAGTCCATCCTCCATTTCCAAGGTTATGCACACTAACTCTTTTCTAGGAATTCTAAGATCCTCATATACCATTTTGCTACAGATTTTTACTCTTCTTTTTTCCAAGTCTTATATCCACATCCAAGGGTGGCTAGTGAACCAACTCAATCCCTAACAACACCTAGTTAAATCTAGGCCATTCTTCACTCATGACATCTCTTAAATCACCATAATTTCTACCAAAATTTTGCCATGGTTTACCTACAATTCTAACAGTCCCTAAATCCATTCACAACTAACCACACCCATAGAGGGTCCTACCAGCACACAAGCTCAATCAAAATTTCATCAAACAGCAACATAAACACAATCTCAAATCACTTGGCTCCAAGGCCCTCAATTCAAACAATAAGTCCCAAATTTCTCATCTAACTAATCCAAGCACATTTCCATCCAGTTTTTGGTTCATTCAATTAATTAACCCATCCCAATTTCTAAGGCAATCAAGATAAACATTAAGGTAAGCTTATTACCTTAACCTTTCAAGTTTCCTTTTCAATTCTCCTCTTCCCCTCTTTCTCTCTGCCTCTTGGCTCCAGAATCGGCAAGGGCAACCAATTGCCAAGAACTATAAATTACCATTCAAAATGGCAATGGTACTAAGTACAAGCACTTAGGCACATTAAACTAACCCTAGGATTCAAAAGGGGCTTAAAACATAAAGTTAGGGTTTACCTTTGGAAGCTCTTGAAAGGTTTTCAATCTTGAATCAAAGGAGTGATTTTTACCACCATTTGAGGCTTGGAAAAATGTTCAAACAAAGAAAAGAACAAGGCATAAAAATGGGTAGAAATCGGCCAACACAAGGGATGGAGAAAAAAAATGAGTTTTTCCTTGGAACTTTTTCCCTTAAATGAAAGGAGGAGACTCCAAGCTTCAAGAAGCTCCAACTTTCTCTTCAAATGGAATAAACCCATGGAGATGAACTTCATGGTTTTAGGATTTTGAAAAGAGAGGAATGTAGCCCTTGGTGAGAGGAGCAAGAATATGTGGTTTATTTTTCATTTGGAGCTTGGATGTAGCTTGGGCAAGCAAGAGAATGGCCAAAGCCATGGGAGCTTCTTCAAAAATTGTTCCAGTAGGGAGGATAGGAGGAGGGCGGCTGGAGAAGAAAGAAAAGGAAAGAGGGGGAAAAGAGAAATGAGGGAGGAGAGAGAGGAGAGTGAGGTGTTTTATTTGCTTTTTACTCTATGCTTTTGCTTTTTGACTTATTAAGCTAATAATATAGTCAAGTGTGAGAGGGAGAGTGTTAAACACTCATCAAAAACCGGCCACCTTAATTAGTTAGGCTAGGTGTGAGCCTCGATTTTAAACCCTATCCTATGTGGATTAAAGCTGATTAGGATCTAATCGGGTTTTAGGTCCACCTATAACCTAAGATTAATAACTATGTCGTAAAACAATAATTATTAAACCTAAGCTAGCTCACTGGAACCTATTATGAGTCGCCACCTAATTTTAACCTAGATTAAATTAGGAAAGGAGAGTTCGGGTTCGGGGGCTTGATATTCGACTTATTTAGGGTTCAATTACTTTCATTACCCTCAGAAGTCGTTTTTCCTCTACTTAGTTTATTTACGGCTTATTACGAGTCGTTTTAACCTAAGTGCGCAAGCTTCTTTTTTTTTGTGTTTTTAGCATTTTTGACAGAAAATAAAAGTGAAATTGAAAGCTACCTAAACTAGGGTTTCGGAGGCAGAATTAGGTCAAATTTTGCTTCCGTCCGTAGCCACGGACCAAAAGTCCGAGACCACGGACCCCAGTTAACCTAAATATACAGAAAAGTCGAAGTTGAAAGAAAACAAAAATTTGCAAAGTCCGGGGCCACGGACAGGCTGTCCGTGGGCCCGGACATCGTTAGAAAAACCTAAGTTTGAATTTTTAAAATCCCGCCGCCGTCCGTGGGTGTCCGTGGTCTCGGACAACGCGTCCGAGGTCCCGGACCATAGGTCCGAGGTCACGGACCACCCACGGACAGGGGTTTTCAGAAGGTTCCCGAGGGTGTTTTGAGCTCAAATTTTATGGGTGTGTAGCCTGAAAGATGCACAAGACGTTAGTGATTGAAAGTTTTCAATTTGGATTCGAATTAAGCACGAAACTTGGTAAACAAGTTATTGGACAGAAGCTTAATCAAACAGCAATACAGAAACGTAGAGAGGTTAGTTTGAGCCCAAATTTTGACAGAGAGTTGATAAGGTCGTGGGGAATTAGAAAAGTAGAATTGTAACCTGTTTTACCTTCGAATTCAAGAGGATTCTTCGCGTCGGGATTCTTCGGAGGCTCCGATGGTGCCGGTTCTGGATTGTGTTCGACCCGAGCTTCTGGTTGTTGATGGTTGAAGGTGTTCTTCGCGTTTTGGAGGTGGTTTGGTTGATGTTTGATGATTGTTGATGTGTTAGGAGTTGAAAAGTGTGTTTAGGTGGTGATTTCGAGAGATTTTTGATGTGATTTTGGTGCTTGGATGTGTAAAAACGTGAGGAGAGAGAGACGGCTGCCTTCTTTGAGAGGCTAGGGTTCTTGAGGTTCTGATTTGATCATGGGATAAGGTTCCTTATATAGACTTCCTTAAAGATAGAAAAATCCGGTAAAAACCGAGATTTACCGACATTTTAGCTCAAGGGCTTCCTGAAGGAATTTGATTATGAAATTTCACACATGGGTAAAGGATAATAATTCTGATTTTTCTAAAGTGAGATCGAATTTTTTGGATATTGGAATATTTTTAAATTCAATTTCTCGTCAGATTCAATCAGAAATTGCTAGAAAATTATTGGAAATTTGAAAAATCAAAATTCCAACGCCATTATGCTTAAAATGTCATCCTCTATCATGGGTTAAAATATCAAAGCATTTCGAGCTGATTTGGGCACCCTTTGGAGGAGAGAGAAAGCCTATAGGACACCTCAAAAGCCTTAAAAATTACGAAAACGCCCCTGACAATGACGAAACTGCTCCTCAGGACCTGGAACACGCCGATCGAGCCGGAATCCCTCATTACCCGATCAAATATCCCTCACGACACCAAAACCTTGCAGACCCTAACCAGGGGGTCAAAATTTGGGTATAACAGATTGCCCCCCGTCAACTGGACTTTGTAACGAATGTGAAAAGTCTGGTTGATGCTTGAGTGGTACCCCAAAATTTTGGACTCCACAGAATCCTCCACGTTGTATGAAACCGGGTTAACGATGCCCAGCTATTCGGAGGCGCTAACTACCTAAGCTACAAAGCATTGTCGAGCTATTCTAAGGCGCTGACTACCTAAGCTACAAAGCATTGTTGAGCTATTCTAAGGCGCTGACTACCTAAGCTACAAAGCATTGTCGAGCTATTCTAAGGCGCTGACTACCTAAAGGTAATAATGAAGTGATGTCAGACTATTCTAAGGTGCCGACTACCTATAAGGATGATACGATGTCAGGCTATTCTAAGGCGTTGACTACCTAAAATGATGATATGCTGTCGAGCTATTCTAAGGTGCTGACTACCTAAAGTGATGAAAATGATGTCAAGCTATTCTAAGGCGTTGACTACCTGAAATGATGATATGCTGTCGAGCTATTCTAAGGCGCTGACTACCTAAAGTGATGAAAATGATGTCAAGCTATTCTAAGGCGTTGACTACCTGAAATGATGATATGCTGTCGAGCTATTCTAAGGCGCTGACTACCTAAAGTGATGAAAATGATGTCAAGCTATTCTAAGGCGTTGACTACCTGAAATGATGATATGCTGTCGAGCTATTCTAAGGCGCTGACTACCTAAAGTGGTGAAAATGATGTCAAGCTATTCTAAGGCGTTGACTACCTGAAATGATGATATGCTGTCGAGCTATTCTAAGGCGCTGACTACCTAAAGTGGTGAAAATGATGTCAAGCTATTCTAAGGCGTTGACTGCCTAGGATGTGAAAACTGGATGCAAATGCAAGAATGCTGAAATGCTAATGATGCAAATGATGCTGATGCTGATGATAATGCCGATGATGTTGATGATGCTCGGATGCTTCTGGGGGACCGAAACCCGTGCTAATGCTCCTGGCTGGACCCAATGTGGACTTATTGCCATCGCCCCCCAAGCCGGTGTGCAGGGATAACTCCTGGTAAAAACCCTGGGGACTTATTGCCTTTGCCCACCATTCGTTGATCCCAAAAATAAGTTGACATCACAAAAGGAGGATTTATTGCCATCACCTCGCCAACTTTCTGTCGCCAGGTCTTGTGACGCGCCTGGATAATGCAGCTAGGTCTTATGACGAGCCTATATGAATGAGATGAATGCAATGTGTTTGATGAGAGTGGGTAAGCTAAAAGGTAATGCTAGGTCTTACTACGAGCCTAAGGGAATGCAACTAGGTCTTATGACGAGCCTAAAGGGAGGTTCTAGGTCTTATGACGAGCCTAAAGGTTGGATCTAGGTCTTATGACGAGCCTAAAGGGTAATTCTAGGTCTTATGACGAGCCTAAGGATGGTTCTAGGTCTTATGACGAGCCTAAAGGTTGGATCTAGGTCTTATGACGAGCCTAAAAGGTAGTTCTAGGTCTTATGACGAGCCAAAGGGTGGCTCTAGGTCTTATGACGAGCCTAAAGGTTGGTTTAGGTCTTATGTCGAGCCTAAAGGTTGGATCTAGGTCTTATGACGAGCCTAAAGGTTGGTCTATGTCTTATGACGAGCCTAAAGGTTGGATCTAGGTCTTATGACGAGCCTAAAGGTTGGTTCTAGTTCTTATGCGAGCCTAAAGGTTGGATCATGCTTATGACGAGCCTAAAGGTTGGATCTAGGTCTTATGACGAGCCTAAAGGTTGGTTCTCGAGCTAAAAAAAGTTAGGAGGATAATGGTCTCGTGCAAATGGTAAAACTGATCACTTGAGTGCCAAACCTGGCAATGATTATAAGATGTATGCAATCAAAACATATGAAAGATACTCGTTCAAAACACGGAATTTGTTGGAAGAGTGCCAAATTGGGAAGTGTTTGAAGAAAATTCTGTTTACTGACGTGAACGAAATAAATTTCATTCCTGACCCATAATTTTGGACTTGTAATTTATCTCCTAGGAGAATGAAATGCCATCGGTGGGGTATTGGTGTATGATGTAAAGGTAGGGCTTATGTGCCTGTGGTGTTTGATGTGCAGGTAGGGCTTTTGTGGCCTGTGTAGTTGGTTGGGAGGTAAGGCTTATGTGGGCCTGTGGTGGATGGTGGTGGTGACGTTTGAGCTTTGGGTTCCAATTGTGTTGTCATAGCAATTGTTGGAACCAACAATTTGCCCCCAGTATTTTCCCTTAAGACAATCTGAGCTTGAGTTCATGGCAATCGATCGGAACGATCGATTGCCCCAGTATTTCCTTTTATTAACGTGCGAACGAGTCTCGTCCTCACAGGGTCAAGGCTTATGTTTTTACGTGGTGCTTCCTAACCTACACTCGGCGTGTTTGGTGTTTGCAACTCGTTCCTCACCTACGTCACAACTCTAGACCATTGAATTCGATATTTGATGAATTTACGCATTCGATCTGTTACTTTCCACGTGATTAGACACACAACTCTCAAGTCGGAAGTCCTTTAAAGCTTATAACATGGCCATAGGGTGTGATGATGACAACAGGATCATGGGGGAGATTTAGTATGTGGAGCTTAAATGGGTGACCAAAGCTGGCTGCAACTTGTGTCTTCTCTCAGATTCATCTCCTTGTCTTGAAGTCGTCTAGTTGCTTCATGTTCGACGTTGTTTTCGAGCTTCTGGACTTGACTTTTGAAGTGTCCTTTACACCATTTCTCTTTTTGTCATTTGGATTTCTTCGAGGCACTTCGAGATTGCCTTTTTTGTTTTAATCCTTTCTTGACTTTTCCTTCGGGGTTCTTGTGTTTCCCGGTTTTTGAACTTTGAGAGCTGTTTTTGATGTTAGCTCATTTGATCCTGTGTCCCTCGGGGACCATTTGCGGATCGCTTCGCCATGCTGATAGCGCATTGCTTCTCTAGACTGATGGAATGTTATCCTGAGAGTCGGGCTCCTCGCTTCCTTTGGTCACCGGTCGAACATTCATCATTGGCCGGTTATTTTGTGGAGTTCATAATACAAAAGGGGATTATGAAAGGCTCAGCGGGGGCGCCTAGGGTTTTCAACTCAGTGGGTTCACAAGCTTTTGGCTATGTGGTGTTGTACCTAGGTGCTTTCGTCATTCCTTATAGTGTGTATCATTCTTTGTTACTTTTCGCGGTCTAAGTAAATTTACAAATTATCTCCTTCGGTCGAAGCTATTGCCGTTACCTTACCTTTGAATGTGGTCTCACAAGAGTCGTGTAAAAATGACACGCTCGTTCACTCATGGTTTTTGTCCCCTTTCCCTCAAGACATCTCTTCGCGAAATGTTCACTCAAAGACTTGTTCACACGTTAAAACGAAAAAATAAAAGATAACAAACCTAACTCAGATTGCCCCCAGTATGAACCTAGGGTTTATGACAACAATTCGAACGATATGGATTTGGAAACCGCTTTGGGGGTTATTTGGACGCTTTGGGATAAGCTGTGTGGGTTTGGTAAGGCATGCTCAAAATTCAGAAACAAAATACAATCTTTGTATTCCATTGTCGGGAAATAATTAATTCATGAACCATTTTCTCAAAAGAAACTTGTGTGAAACAAACCTTCTTTTTGTGTTATCATTTAGACTGAAAAAGGTCATTCATTTGTGAACATGAGGCAGAAGATGATTCAAACAAAATCGATGCCTCTTATTAGTGGTTTGAAAACGATCATTCTTTGAAAAATAGAGAGGTGCATTTGAAATATGTTTGGCAGGTTATCGGTAGAATGCATGGGAACCCTAAAATTTATGTTGAATCCGAATCCTGCTGAACCATCTGAAGTCGAGCATGCTGAAGACTCGAGCTCTTGACCGCCGGGATGTCGCTAAGATGACTGTGATCGACTTCTCTTGGACTCTTAGTAGGCTCCACGAAATATTTTGAACTAGGAGTGCCTATGGTTATGTAGGAGGAACTAGGGCCTGAATCTCTTCCAAACTGAGAGTGAAGTGCATGGCTAGAGTGATCCCTAGGTTAGAACGGATGTGTGGGCCTGAACACCCTTAACGTGGAAGTGGAGCAAATGGGCCGAAGGAAACCGCATGATTCTGAATGGGCCTCTAGGCCGAGAGAGAAACCTTGAAGCCTAAGATTCGTTTGATGACCCTGTTGGGCCTTGAGGCCAGAAACTAGAATGAATGGGTTGCACAAACTATCTGGGGTTTGAATGTTTTATGTTATGGGCCGAAATTTTGGATTGAGAGCAAAGTTCGTGGCCAAACTATGAATTGGTCTGTGGGCCCAGATGAAGTGAGTTATGAGTGTGGTACTCAGAATGTTTTGAGAATTTGGCACCTGGGCCGGAATGTTTGGGCTAGAAATAGGGCGCATGAGCCGAATGATTTTTAAACCATGTCCTAGATGTGAATGGAATTTGGGCCGATAATTCTGATTGGGCCTAGAAGATGATACCTATATCTAGGACTTTGGGCCAAAGCCCAAGTGGAAAGTCTTCCTGGACTAGAATAAACCTTGAAACGGAAAGGCTGATGGATTTTCATGAACTGCTTGCTTGAGGTGGATTTGTTTTTCATGGGCCTAGAACTAAATGGATATCCGAATTGGACCAAAGAAAATCACCTAGTCTAAGCTTTTGGGCCGAAGCCCGAATGACTCACATATTAAACCAAACAACCTCTGGGCCGCAAACAAATAGAGCCGCCAATTCGGGTTTGGGCTAGGTTAATGTAGGAAAAGTTCCTATCAATCTGTAGGCTGTGTAATGGGCCGATCATACAAGCAAACAAGGCCCACACAAATTCAACATGTCCTCACTAGACGTTTAAATCCAAACGGGTATGGATCGATCCGAGAGGTGCTTGGGGCATGGGCCCAGGTCACCTCAAAGGAATAGGGCCTGCACGCTATTCTCTTTGGGCTTCCCCACTTTTTTCACATCACCTGAAGGTGTGCGTCTACGGTCGGGTCTTTGACTGACCAAACAATGGGCTAGGTAAGGACACTGCCAGGAAAACGCTTGGGGCTAAAGCCCAGGTATTAAGGGGGTGTGGTTAGACGACACCCTCCTCTTTTCCCCCGCTTATTCACATCACCTAAAAGTGTGAGTCCCTGACAGGGGACCCTCAAACGGGTCCCGGGGTAAAATTGGTTTAAGTAGACCTCGCTCTCATATGATGCAAGGGTGCAAAAATTAAAGTGCGCACAAAAGTAAACAAACAACATAGTAGAAGCCATAAATAAACATTTTCAAGTTAAGCCCTCTTTCTTAAAATTAAAACAAGTTAAAATTAAAGTTGTCCCCAGCAGAGTCGCCAGTCTGTGAGCCGATTTTAAACCCTATCCTATGTGGATTAAGCTGATTAGGATCTAATCGGGTTTAGGTCCACCTATAACCTAAGATTAATAACTATGTCGTAAAACAATAATTATTAAAACCTAAGCTAGCTCACTGGAACCTATTATGAGTCGCCACCTAATTTTAACCTAGATTAAATTAGGAAAGGAGAGTTTGGGTCGGGGGCTTGATATTCGACTTATTTAGGGTTCAATTACTTTCATTACCCTCAGAAGTCGTTTTTCCTCTACTTAGTTTATTTACGGCTTATTACGAGTCGTTTTAACCTAAGTGCGCAAGCTTCTTTTTTTTTGTGTTTTTAGCATTTTGACAGAAAATAAAAGTGAAATTGAAAGCTACCTAAACTAGGGTTTCGGAGGCAGAATTAGGTCAATTTTGCTTCCGTCCGTAGCCACGGACCAAAAGTCCGAGACCACGGACCCCAGTTAACCTAAATATACAGAAAAGTCGAAGTTGAAAGAAAACAAAAATTTGCAAAGTCCGGGCCACGGACAGGCTGTCCGTGGGCCCGGACATCGTTAGAAAAACCTAAGTTTTGAATTTTTAAAATCCCGCCGCCGTCCGTGGGTGTCCGTGGTCTCGGACAACGCGTCCGAGGTCCCGGACCATAGGTCCGAGGTCACGGACCACCCACGGACAGGGGTTTTCAGAAGGTTCCCGGGTGTTTTGAGCTCAATTTTATGGGTGTGTAGCCTGAAAGATGCACAAGACGTTAGTGATTGAAAGTTTTCAATTTGGATTCGAATTAAGCACGAAACTTGGTAACAAGTTATTGGACAGAAGCTTAATCAAACAGCAATACAGAAACGTAGAGAGGCTAGTTTGAGCCCAAATTTTGACAGAGAGTTGATAAGGTCGTGGGGAATTAGAAAAGTAGAATTGTAACCTGTTTACCTTCGAATTCAAGAGGATTCTTCGCGTCGGGATTCTTCGGAGGCTCCGATGGTGCCGGTTTGGATTGTGTTCGACCCGAGCTTCTGGTTGTTGATGGTTGAAGGTGTTCTTCACGTTTTGGAGGTGGTTTGGTTGACGTTTGATGATTGTTGATGTGTTAGGAGTTGAAAGTGTGTTAGGTGGTGATTTCGAGAGATTTTGATGTGATTTTGGTGCTTGGATGTGTAAAAACGTGAGGAGAGAGAGACGGCTGCCTTCTTTGAGAGGCTAGGGTTCTTCAGGTTCTGATTTGATCATGGGATAAGGTTCCTTATATAGACTTCCTTAAAGATAGAAAAATCCGGTAAAAACCGAGATTTACCGACGTTTTAGCTCAAGGGCTTCCTGAAGGAATTTGATTATGAAATTTCACACATGGGTAAAGGATGATAACTCTGATTTTTCTAAAGTGAGATCGAATTTTTTGGATATTGGAATATTTTTAAATTCAATTTCTCGTCAGATTCATCAGAAATTGCTAGAAATTATTGGAAATTTGAAAAATCAAAATTCCAACGCCATTATGCCTAAAATGTCATCCTCTATCATGGGTTAAAATATCAAAGCATTTCGAGCTGATTTGGGCACCCTTTGGAGGAGAGAGAAAGCCTATAGGACACCTCAAAAGCCTTAAAAATTACGAAAACGGCCCTGACAATGACGAAACTGCTCCTCAGGACCTGGAACACGCCGATCGAGCCGGAATCCCTCATTACCCGATCAAATATCCCTCACGACACCAAAACCTTGCAGACCCTAACCGGGGGTCAAAATTTTGGGTATAACACTAGGGGTGTTTTCATCTTTTCGCAATAACGCTCGTTCATTACTCTGTTTTAGCACTATTCACTAGCCAGGCCCGTTTTCTGAATTTTTCTTGTTTCTTTAATTTTAATGCTTCTTAAGCTTCCATTAATGTTGAATTATAGTTATTTAAGTTACTATAATTTTTACGGTTCATTTGACCACTCAAAGTCACGTTTTTGGGTTTTCTCGAAAAACATGCTCTAAAGCTTCATTAACGTTTTTAATCCATTTTATGGATCCGTTTTCTTAGTAATTGTTCCCATACATTAATTAGGCATAAATAAGCCTTAAGAATCCATCTAGGATCCTAGTCGAGATCACACACTCCTAGAGTTTTCTTCACCAATATCTTTAGGCACTATTAGGCCCTCAAATACCATATTAGAATTATTTAATCACCATAATTAAGTTTGGGGTATTTCAGGGCCACTCATTATTTTTCAGGTACCTGAAGCTGATAACCGTTTGAGAGTATGACGGGTTGCGGTTAGCATGGGTAGTTAGATTACGTATTTACATTGTAATTGTTATCATTAGTATTGTAAGACCGAAAGTGTATTGGCATTTTAATTGTATTAGAAACTTGGTATAGCTTGTATTGTCTGAGACTCGGCTTTTGTGAAGAATGAGAATTGTATTTGTTGTATTAGGTACTCGGGAATTCCGGTCCATCATACCGATGCTATATTGAGTTAGGCCTTGTTAGCCACATGGGTGGCTAACGGAATTGTTTCACCCGCCGTTGTATTTAGAATATCTACTGCGAATGTGTTGATTATTAAGGTGATTAAGGGTTAATGACGAGATTAGCGGTAGGGGTGTTACAGAATCAGTTCTCAACTAACAGAACAAACTCTTTAATTACATTCATAGCTTATTTCAGTTTCAAGAGTTTCACCCAAGTGTATCCAAGGTTATGAATCAACGTTGACTCTTTGGATTTTCAACTCTAATGGGGTCACAAACATCAATACGCACAATATCAAAGGTTCTTGACTTCTTTTCAGACAAAGGAAATTTCAATCTTTTGGCCTTAGCCTTGAAGCATACTGTGCAGGGAACAACATCTAATGAGGGGATCTTGATTCCAAGACCTAGGATGGACATTTTTCTAGGTGGGATGTGTCCTAACTTGGAATGCCAAAGGAAAAAGTCTGTATCCAAGGGGTCTAAGTGATTATTTGTTCCAACAGATAGAATTGTAACAGAAGAAAGCTTCTGTTTAACCAGAAAAGATTTCAAATTGAAAACATTTACAAAATAGAGACCATATTTTCTTTGGCCAATTTCAGCTTGAAGTAAACTCTGTCTATCCTGCAAGTTGTAATAGGATTCTGTAAAGATAACATTAAGATTGTGTTCCTCAGTCAGTTTACTTACAAAAATGAGATTAAAAGTAAACCTTGGAACATACAAAACATTAGACAATACAAAATCTTTAAGCAAGCTTATGGTTCCTATGTTGTTCCCACGACATTGCTTTCCATCAGGTAGAGTTATTGTTCGAACATTTTTGGGATATTTCAAATCATAAAGAAAATTTTTGTTCCCGGAAACATGCTTAGATGCACCAGAGTCCACAATCCAGAGAGAACCAATATCATCGTCAAGTAGAGAAATTCCCAATTGAGCCGTGAAAGTGTAGGGTTTAGAAAAAGTACCATAAAAACTACCCAAATCTGGTGAGGTAATGAGATTCTTTTGTTGGAAATACTTGGTCAGTTCCTCAATCTAGTGCGGTGTGAAACTAGCAACCGCTGAATTTTCTTCATTGCTTTTAGCTTTCGTCTTGAGATCTTGATTCACAATAGGTCAGCAATTTTCTATTGTTGTGGTTGCTGATGACCGTGATTTGCATCTTGATCTGGGAACCCAATGAGCCACCAGCACTCGGCTCTTGTATGGTCGAGTTTTTCACAATTCGTGCACTTAGTTTGCCCTTTCCTTGCAGTTGAATTAGGGTTTACGCCCCTTCTGTTGCTTGAGTTTTTGTTGTCGAATTTCTTGTTTGCTTGGTAATTTCTGGTCGCAAGCGCCATGGATTGTTCCGTTCCACTCCCCTTTTCATCGGACAGTTGGTCTTGCTTCTTATCCTGGCTGATTAAAGAAAACGCTTGTTCGAGGTCGGGGAGAGGTTTCATGAGGATAATCATGTTTGGCGCTATTGAAACCCGAACTCAGCCCATCGAGAAATTTCATTAGCTAGTCCTCTTCTTTTTGGTCTTGCCGCATCTTGTCTGCTCCACACTTACACCCACAGATGCAGTGAGGGCCTTTTCTTGTCGTCTTGAGTCAATCCAGAGTTTCTTAAGCTTCGAGAAGTACGGTCCGCTTGTGAGTTCAAAACATTTGCAAAGGGTGAACCACATTCGGTGGGCAGTGTCAATGCATGATGCTTCCTACTATATCCTTTGAGATGGAATTCAAGATCCAACTCATAATGGTGTGATTACACCTTTCCCAAGCTGGATATCTCTCGGAGGTAATTATGGGGCTTCATTGGCCCATTCACCATCCCGAACTTATTTTTTGCCTTAAGGGTGATGGTGGCGGCTCTTTTCCATGAATCGAATCCCGCTACTCCGTCAACTTCAATCCAAAACTCAAGGAAGGTTGATCAGATGAGTGGAGATAGAAGGGGTCGTTGTACACTACTAGAAAACAGCTAATTAGCGACAGATTTAGCAATGGACAAAATTCCATCGCTAATTAGCGACGATTAGCAACGGAACTTTTGGCGATGGAATAGCTACAGAATGGTGACAGAATTTGGGCGGGTCGGGGCTGCCAAATTTTTGGGTCTTGGCGCCACTTTTAGTGACTGATTAGCGACGGTATTTTCGTCATTATTAAGCGACGGACCGTTGTTCCATCATTATTTAGTGACGGACCGTTATTCCGTCACTATTGCTTTTACAATATAAAAAAAAAGAAAAAAGAAACATTAGCAAAGGACAAATTCCGTCGCTAACTAAATCGACGTTGTTTTAACAATTTCTATTATCCTTGCGGTTAAATTTTACTAACTAAAATGATGTCGTTTACGTTATTTTAGCAATAGAATAGTGACAGAAACATTCTGTCGTTAAAAGTTAAGAAAAAAAACGCCGGGTTCCACTAACTTAAAGGACGTCGTTTACATCTATTTTATCAACGAAATGTGTCCGTCGCTAAAAGTTAAGTAAAAAATAGAACGCGCGACCTTTCTTCCTCATTCCTCCGATTCTAGTCTATAAACATTCAATGAAGCGAGAGCTCCCTGAGTTCCCAGCGACATAGGCGCACCAGCAGCACCAGTTCCCAGCATAGGGCGCGTTTTTCCAGCTACCAAACACCCTCCGCGTCCCCCGCGACTTCCTCACGGTTTCAGCCCTCAATTTCTGCTCTCAAGTAAGTCTTCAAATCCCTAAATTAGTAAATCCAAAAATTACAATTAGGGAAACCAAAAATTAGTTAGTTTTGACTTAAATTATATGGTTGTTGTTTCTCATTTGTGTTAAGAAACCGCTAGTATGTATTTTGTTTGCCAGTTAGGGTTGTATACTTACCGTGAGTGAAGTAATTAGGGTTGTATAATTACTATGAGTGAAGGCGCATAGCATGTATGTTATTGTCGCCAATTAGTGTTGCATAGAATGTCATTTTATTTTGTAGGAAATTTGTATTCCTCCTCTTGCCCGGTATATATCCCATTTTGATCTAGTCCTTAATGGCCTCTGGTTGGTGGTGTGATTTGCCCAATACCCATGTTGTATTATGTATGCTAAGTTTATTATTTTCTGAATCGAGTTTGAGTGTTTTCATTTCTACTACTCGTGGTTATTACTGCTACTTTTGAATATGTAGTGTGCTTATAGTGAGAAGTTTTTTAAGTCTCAATTTGTAACTTCCTAACTCCCATATTCCTCAAGATTCTAAGCTAAAGTACAATAAGATGAAGATCAGAACTGAAGTGAGCTATTGATTGCTTGAAACTTTTTTCCCTTTGTTTCTGGTCCTAATTTGTTATGGGACGTTTTCTGTGAGATCTAAATCTGAGAATATATTGATAAGCTAAGATTAGCATGGATGATCTGCACGATTGAACTGAGAAATGCTCTAGTCCTTTCTCTATTTTACGCTGCTGCTACTGATGATGTAGAACATAGTTTCATCTAGATTATGTTTAAATTTCTAGCCATGCTTTTGTGCTGCTGGATATCTGGATCTCTTCTATATAAATGACAAATAGACAGACAAACAAACAACCCATGAATCTTAAAAGAAAAAACTATTTGATCTAATCACATCGATCTTCCCAAAAGTATGCTACTGCTACTGTATAGTTAGGCCCAGTACTGTTTAAAAGATGGAAGTTAGGTAGGAACTAGAAAGGAAGAACGGCCTGTCCAAGGAAGGAAACACCCTTTCACCCTATAGTACTTGTTAACTTAATGTACAATTTTCTTATAGTTATCTCATACAACTTTTCTTTGCTTTTTATGTTGTGTATATATATGTACAGAGATTCGTTTCCTTTTCTTCTTTTTTTCTCTGTACAACAGATGCTTCCCTTCTCTGTTTATTGTTCCATGAATAGATGAATATAATCTGACTTAATTTCTTTGTTCAAGATCACAACATTGTCAATACAACGACCTTAATTTACAGTCACCTGATAATGGCGCTGAAAGTTTATTGACTTAACTTTTGTGCTGCCCTTTTTCATTGAAGACTTTCGTGCTGCTGTTTCCTGGTTCGTTTCTTTTCTTCCAACCCTAATGTTTTCCTTAATCCTTAACTCTACCCAATATTTTTCTTCCTAGTAAGAATTTTTTTCTAATCTGTATTATTTTAAAATTTTGAAGTCAGGTCTCTCTTGTTGTTTATTTCCTACACTAATATTTTGTTTGTTGTTGAATACTCTTGTTAGAATTTTGCGTGTAAGCTATAAGTTGTTTAGAGTTTTCTTTTCAGGTGATGTTTTAGGTGAGTCCTTTGTTGTGAGACAAATACTTCCTTTGCTGAAAAATGTTATCCAATAAACCGGAGGCATCTCAAAGTTGGAATTCATTAGCAGTAGTTGAATTGATGACGTTAGATGTCTAATTGCATACCTACCAAGAGAGGTAGTTGTGAAAGGGCTAATTGAAGTAAATACTAGTACTTCTATCTATGAGCTTTATTGTGTCTTTGAAACACTCTTTTTTATCCTAAAATTTGATCTATATCTGACAATGAAGGATCAGAACTTCCTGTTGGTTACGATTCTCACACAAAACAACTTGGATCAACCAGTACTTCAATTTAGCATAGGCAAGTGTTTTGGATAACTTGGATCTACCCAGGCAGGTACTTCATATTTCCCACTCTTATTCTTCATCTTCACTTGATTATTATACTCATATTAGCAATCATGATGTTGGTTGCTCTTCTTTATCATCATTATCATGGTCCCATTTGCAACTGTTTCTTTGATCTACACCTGTTTCTAGACATGAGAGAAAATCGTTCAATATTTTGTTGTTTGCTAACTTTTACTTTTTTCTTTTGCTTCTTTTAAGGATTTAGCTAAATATTATGATGATTAGTGGCTGAAACTTCATGCCTGCTGAGTAAAATATTGGCTGAAACTTCATGCCTGCTGAGTAGAATATTGGCTGAAACTTCATGCCTGCTGAATTTGCATTCCTTTTTTTTCTCCATCTTTTTGGTGACAGATTAGTCCATCACAGTTTGAAGCTCATGCGGGATGGTTTGCAAGTCGGACATCACCTTCGATTGCATGAACGCTGAGGCATAGCTTGGAGAGAGATGAACACTGGCAGACGCTTGTGCAGGAAGATGAACACCGACAAACACTTGTGCAGGAACTACCATCTAGAAATTGAGCATTAAATAGTTATTATTTTTGTTGTTGCTTTTAGCAAGTTGACTATCTTTCAGATTGAAAGTTATTGTTGTTGTATTATGTTGACACGGGATCATGGTCTTGTAAGAATTTACCTACTGTTATATTATAGGTGAATGTACATTATATTACAGGTGAACAATATATTGCATATGAATAATAAAAATAAAATATTATTTTCAGTTGTTATGAAAATATCTTTGTTTAGTATATTACAGCTCGATTATAATCTATATTATAGATAAATATACATTATAGGTGTAAATAAATAAATATAAAATTTAAAAAAACATTTAGAGACGGATTAGTGACGGAAAATTTCATTGCTAAATGTAAAAGCAAAAATACAAAATTCCATCGCAAATTGACGACGGACTAATTTCATCTCTAATCCGTCGCCAAACAATAGATTAGCGACGGAAAATTTTGTCGCTAAATGTAAAAGCAAAAATACAAATTCCGTCGCTAAATGTAAAAGCAAAAATACAAATTCCATTGCAAATTGGCGACGGACTAATTTTGTCTTCGCCAAACAATAGATTAGTGACGGACTGATATGTCGCTAATCTGTCGCTAATTGGCGATGGAAGACATCATTCATCGCGAATCCAGATTAGCGACAAGTCGTTTAGCGACGAACGTGTTCTGTCACTAATCCGTCGCTAAACCGTGTTAACGACGGATTAGTTACGGAATTGTCCATCACTAAAAAGTTGCATTCTAGTAGTGGTAGTGGCTAATTCCGGTTGTATGATTTTCTTGAATCTCTGAATCGTTCTCCTCTTGGTCATTATCTTCGGCCTCCTTTTCCCCAATCTGATGGTCGTTCACAGCTCGACATTGTTATATAATAGGAAAGGAGAAAAAGCTCTCAAAGCTCTAATACCATGTGAGAGCTTACCGAAAGGGAGCGATCAAGAAGAAAGAAAGGAAAGAACTGGAATTACAATATCTGCGTGTCTGTACCTTCTATCTTCTTACTCTACAAACTGACAGACTATGAGTATATATACTAGGAAGTAAAGCTAACATACTGATAGAGGGTAATATACCCGGGCATATATTATATTATATATGCTATTAATATATATATGCTAAATCTGTCCTAATGCTAATGGAAAAGAAAGTCCATTTAAAGACATTTCGATGGTTGTTGGCCGAGTTAGCCCCGACTCTCACTGCTCTCCGCAACGGCGCCAACCCAGACAATGTTGCTGCTGGTGAAGCCGCTCAAGGCCCCTCTCGCTTCCACCACAGCTTGTGGGAGACAAATCAACTTGGAATTCACCCGTTGTTCCCGCCCAGCTGAAGAAGAAGCCATCTACGTTATCGGACGAGGCACCGCCGCTACTACCACTGCGCTCTCGCCGCCAATGTCACTAATATGGAGATCTACAGCTACCTCCACCATCCCCTGCTGAAGAAGAAGCCCACCACCACCTCTCACGCTAGCAATTAGTCTTAATTATTAGGACTAGATTTTGGATCTATTTTTATGTACTTTAGCTCTGTTATGTATTACTTAAATTATGTTCGCTATTGGAGCAGTATTTTGTTAATGAATTAGAGAATATCATGGATCAATGGATTACAAAAGAGAGCCCCATGTTACCTACACCTAAAAGTACCTCATTTTTTGTTTGTAAGGAGGGAACCCGTAGCAGTGCTGGGTAAACCCTCGGTAGTATTTCCCGTGTTAGAATAGTTACCCAAAATAAGCTATAACGTAAAGATGAAGAAAACAAAAACTGCATTCATCTTCTTCGAATAGTCGGCACTTAAGGGGTAAATTCTTGTGATCATGCAACAAAAAGTACCTCATTTTTTGTTTGTAAGGAGGGAACCCGTAGCAGTGCTCTGGGTAAACCCTCGGTAGTATTTCCCGTGTTTAGAATAGTTACCCAAAATATAGCTATAACGTAAAGATGAAGAAAACAAAACTTGCATTCATCTTCTTCGAATAGTCGGCACTTAAGGGTAAATTCTTGTGAACATGCAACAAAAAAAGTCATATTAACGCCTCGGCAAAACATAGAATCACCTAAATCCGTTTATGCATTTGTTTTGTACATCCATTGGGTACCCACCAACTCATGACTCCACCAAGGATGAAAAAAGGGTAAAGATTAAAGATAAATAGATGAAAATCAAGTGACACTTGAAACACGTAAGGGCTTAATTTTTTAGGTGTTATGTCAATAAAATATATTATTTTTTATATAAGAAGTTCTAATCTCTATAATGATGGAATTCTTAAACATTCTCACATGTCATCCATAATTTTTACTTTAACTAATATGATTGATTTGCAGAATGTTACTTATTTAAGCGACGATGTGAGACTTAAATGAATTTTACACCACTACAACAATATTTTTATTTTTTTTATTTATCTAAGAGGTGAAATCCACACTAACCATCATCGGCATAACATTAGTAAAATTGTTGTCATATATGAACGAAGAGATAGTATACAATACTAGTTGACATGTGATCACTAGCCATCAGATATAACACATGCCATCTTCATCACGATTCTCGCTCGAAGATAATTTTTTTCCCTAAAAGGCTAAGACCATGTTTGGTGATAAAAAATAATACTTTTTGCTATTCAAAATATAAGTCGTTTTAGAGATGAAACTAGACAAATTTAAATGTAGATACATAACTTATATTTTAAATAGGAGGTAATATGTCTTTAATTAATTGGTGGTGAGTTGGGGGTTTTCCTTGCATAATAGCATCATTATGTGATGGCTAATGACTATATAGTGGTTCTTGAAAATTTGATGATGTCTATCAATATGTGATGATTGATGACTAATTCCTCGATCAGTCTAGCGATTGTAGGGGACTGTCGCACCTTATTTGGTGTAGCCACATGTCACAGTGGAAAAGATTATACATGTCAGCACTTTTTAAGTATTTTAAATATGAAAAGGAAGCAGCGGGGATAACCGTAGACTTATTGATTTCTTCAAATCAAAAGAACAAACAACATTTCATTGCATTGTAACTTTTAAATATAAATCCAAAATAAATTAAATTTTTACATCATTGTTTATCTAAATTCAAGCTCTTTAAAACAAGACCAATCATGGATATATTTTGACAAGTGTAAAAATTTATGTTAGTGACATGTACATATCAACATATATCAATGACACTTATGATTCACCACATACAGTTTAAAATACACCATATAACATTAATAATACACCACAAAACAATAATGATTCAGTATTTGTTTTGAAATTTGTTATTTAATCCACCACTTATTAGTTAATGAATCATAATACCAATTTCAATGAATCATAATATCAAATTTAATGAATCATACCATAGTTTTAGTATATCATTAGTAACATATAAAAATAAATTTTTTAAATAATAATACAACACAAAACAATATTTGGTATGTATGAAAAATACATTATTCATCATATAAGGTTTAAAATATACTATACAACAATAATAATACACTACAAAACAATAAAATTTTTATCGATTCTAAAATTTGTAATCTAATTCACCACTTATTAGTTAATGAATGATAGTATCAATTTTAATGAATCATAATATCAAAATTAATGAATCATATTATAATTTTAGAGTATTATCATACACATGTCAAAAAGTTTTTTTCCAAAGTTATCAAAACATATCCATGGCTGGTCTTGTTTTGAAGAGCTTGAATTTAGATGAACAGTGGTATAATTTTTTTCATTTTGAACTTATATATTAAGTTACTACCATTTAAATTTAATATAGTAAAAAGACAGCTCAATCAACAAAACAATCCAGTCAACAGGTGACTGAGACTGTCAAATCAGTGTCCCGCTCCTGCCTCATGCATCCTGCTTGCACAATCGAATTTGCGTTCCTCGATATCCATTTTGATAAGCTACTCGCTTTGTCAGTTTATGTATAATTTGGTGGAGGTACTTGTGGTGGTTTTTGTTAATATTGTATGAATTATTATTTAGGTATGTAGGGCATCCACAATGGTTTTAAATTCCTTAACACATTCCTATGTACCATTATAAAACATTTCACATATGTAACCGTATCAAGAACCCCTATTTTGGATGCCCTTAGTACTTATAGGAACCCGAAATCTATCTAGAATATATGTATGAATTATTATTTTTATTACTCAAATTCTCATGTATGAATAGTCCCCTGTTGTTGTTTTCGTCATGTATAAATAGTAATATCGTATACATGTAGTTGATATATTTAATACAAATATAATTAGAATAGTCCACTATTTCTTTTCAATTCCTCAATGCATTTCGACTAATTAATACCACGGTATCAAAAGTAATATGGTATACGGGTAAGCAATTTACATTTATGAATGGCAATATTGTACAAATGTGACAGAGTATGTCAATGAATATACAATCTCATCTATTATTTCACACAGAAAGAAGACGACACAATGGAGTCATGTTTAGAGGGAGGAGACGGTCAAATATTGACCGGCTCTATGTGTCTAAGTATGTTATTTGTGCTAAATAGACTGGGCTAGTTATTGCTATTTATATGCTCGTGTCCTATGCAATGAATGAGATAAAAATACAGTAAAGTAAACCTAGGTGTAATACATCATATACCCTAATTCAATCTATTCAAACATGTATAACACTATAGCACATGTCTAACACCCCCCCCCCCCCCCCCAAAGAGTAAATCCTTCAGGCAGGAAGAGGAGCTGAAGATGTGCTCTTTGCTTCATGAATGAACTAGACTGCCTCCTCGGTTCCTATACCTGTGAAAAGAAAGAAAACAAAGAGCAGCTATCCGTTGTCTTGAATTTGCATGCCTAAAGTACGAAAAGAGTTATGATACTGTTTACCTGTGAGTGTTGTGTGCTAGGGACATAGTGTACCTGGATAAGGCCTGCTTGTAGTTTTTCTCACACGAAATGGTAATCGAGCTCGATGTGTTTCGTGCGTTCGTGTGATATAGGGTTCCGAGCAATGTAGATCGCCGCTAAGTTGTCACACTTGAGAGGAACCGGTGAGATGTCTTTGACTCCAATTTCGTTTAGAAGCCTGCTCAACCAGCTCAGCTCTCCTATTACTTGTCGCATGGCCTTGTACTCTGGTTCAGCAGAGGATTGCGCCATTGTGGTCTGTTTCTTGGATTTCCAACTCAAAGGGGAACCACCTAAGAGTATGTAATATCCGGATATGGACTTCCGTGTATCCGAGTCACAATAGGTCTCTAACTTATGGTTTGGTTCCTTAGTGAAAAATAGCCCAAAACCCGATGTTCCTTTAACATAGGATAGGGTATGAAAGGCGGCCTTTAGATGTTCTGTGGTGGGTTCTTGAAGAAATTGGCTGAGGAACTGAACTGCATAACAAATATCGGGTCTAGTGTTGGTGAGAAAATCCAGTTTTCCTACAAGGCATCTATATGTTGTTCGATTTTCTAGCTTAGAGCCGCTATCTTTGTATAGTTTGATGTTGATTGGGAGTGGAGAAACGGAAGGTTTGATGCTTAGGGCATCAAAGTCATGAAGGATTTGGTTGATGTATCTTTGTTGGGACATGATGACACCATTGTTGGTTTCCAAGAATTCCATTCCGAGGAAGAAATTTAATCTTCCAAGGTCTTTGATTTTGAATTCCTTATCAAGTTGTCTTTTCAGGAATTTGAACTCCTTGATGTCATTTCCTATGACTAAGATATCATCTACATATACGCCTAGTAGGGTGATGCTGTTTTTATTTTTCATTACAAAAAGAGAATAGTTCTGTGAGTGATGGAATCCTAGCCCTTTAAGGAAAGTAGCAAGTCTCTCGTACCACTGGCAGGAGGCTTGTTTCAGTCCATGAAGGGATGGATTTCTGTAGCTTGCATACCTTGTCTTTCCCATTAGACCTTCGGGTATGTTCATGTAGACGTCCTCATGAAGGTCTCCATGGAGAAACGCGTTGTTGACATCCAAATTAATGGCCTAGGGTCCATCCATTTTTGATGGTTATTATTATTAGGGACGAACCGTGGTTAATTTAACTACTGGGGAGAAAGTCTCCTCGTAGTAGAGCCCGTATTCTGGGTGAATCCCCTCACAACAAGTTTTGCTTTGAATCTTTCTATGTCTCTATTGGCCTTAAGTTTAACTTTATAAAGCCACTTGCAGCTGATGGGACGTTTGCCCTTGGGAAGATCAACAATGGTCCAAGTTTTATTTTCTGTTAAGGCGTTAAATTCTTTAGCCATTGCTTGGACACAATGAGGGTCCTTGCTGTCTTCCTTGAAGTTTATGGGTTCTTTCAGGTTGTGCAAGTGAGTCAAAAGTTTATTTGTGTTTTGGTGTAGGTTGCGTGAAAGGATTGTGGTATTTGGTATGTGATCAGTGAGGGTGTTCAAAGGCGATTGTTGATGGGTGTAAAGATTGGTGTTGTGAAGTCTTTGGGCAAAGATGATGGAAAAGGGATCCTGGTTGTTTGTGTTAGAAGACATGACATAATCATCATACCTTTGAGGAAGTTTGTGCACTCGAGTTGACCTTCTAGGTTCTACGGGTTGTATGAATAGTGATCCCCTACTTTTTATTAAATGTAAAATGCTACTGTCTATCGATCCTTACATTTGAGAAGAAACTTATAGTTTGACATGACATCTTTGGCTGTAGGAACAAATGCAACATATATTCTTTTCTTTAATTCATTCATACAGTTGATCCTGGAACATATAAGATATACCGATGTTGTATGGTACTATTAGTCTCAGCGACAGGAGGTGGTATCCCTCTTGGACTATTATGTACTTATTTTGTTTATTTAATTCATTCTATTTATATTGTGTAATCAAGGACGGTCGTAGGAGTTTTCATGTTCGATCATTTTGTTAAAGGTAATGAGTTATATATATGGCTAAACTTACAATATATATATAATGGCGAAACATAATATTTTAGTTTATAGTACCTACTTATTATTGGCGGTCTTTTTATAGGTGTTTTGTTGTCCCGCTTTTGATCATGCGCTATAATTATATAAAAAAAACTTATTTATAATGAGCAACATAGCATTTTTGTGTATAAATTTAAAAAAATTATAAATGTCAATTCATCTATTTATCATCTGATCCACTGCAAATGATAAATATAGGTTGATAAGTGGGATACACGTGGATTAGGTGGAATCAGTAGACCCTAATCCATTGTCATTCCGTGTATGGTATTGAGAAAAATATGGACTCATCCGTGTAGGTCTCACTCAATACTAAAAAGTATATGTCGAGTTGAGTATCAAAAAGATAAACCAATGGAGCTGGCTTTTAAACAACGAATTAATGTGTGAGCGCTCATGCAAAGGTCAAAGAGCCTAGTCTATCGGCCCGCCGCGGACCAAATGTGAGATACTTTTAAGGAATGTGAATTTCCAATTATAAAATCTGAATGCTAGTTTCTTTTTTAAAACAAAATGTGAATGCCAGTTAAACCTGTATTACTGTACTACCACAAAACTACAGGTGGTTTGATTCGTAGAATATTAATTCCTCAAATATATTCTAAGAATGAAATTCCAAGTATAGGATATGACCTCATTTGATTGTTATAATAGAAATATTTGGAATTTAATGTTTCTTTTGTTTGGTTACGAGAATAATGAAGATAATAGACTTGGGATAAATTATACAGTTATGAATCTATCATTAATATTTAACCTTATTATTATTAGTAGTAGAAGTAGTTGTACGATTTTAACTGTATAGATTAACTTGAAAATTTGTAAAAATATATTTGATTAAAAGATTATTGATAAAGTTTATTTTCATAAGAACCCAATTAATAAGTCAATAATTTTATTTGAAAATTTTCTCTTTATTTCTATTTAAATTTTGTGGATAATACATTAAATTGTCATGAATATAAGATTGTAATTATTCACTATGAAGAACTAAAAAGAAACATTAAATAAATAACTAGTTTTTTTAATAAGTAAAAAACAATACTTAATTTTAAGTATATATATTCGCTTATAGTCAATAATTTCATTATTAGAAACATTTTTCAAATTTAAATCTATAACCTTATTTAGTTTTAGTATTAATTAAAATATTCCATATATTTTTACTTTATATTTTAATATATGGTATATAATATAATATAATACTTTATTTCAATATATATAACACCAAATATATGTGACCATAAGTAAATCATCTATTTCTTTACTTTTTTAAATATATATAATATTTATTGTTAATTAATTATAAATAATATATGAATAAAAAATAAAAATTAAATACTATAATTAAAAGTATTTATGAGAGAGATGAAGCGAGAAGAAAGAAGAGTGGACAAAAATATTGAGGAAAAAGAAAATTAATTTCGTAGATGATGGAAGTTAGGGGGAACTCACTTGGAATAACAATTTCTACCTAATTTGTAAGGAATTCTTAGTAAGTTGCCAGATATTGATAATTTTAATAATTCATGGAATTTAAATTCCATCAACCAAATACTGACATATCTTCAATTTCAGGGATTATTATTCTATGTCCTTGTACCAAACGACCTGTAACTACTTTATTAGAAATGATGAACATTCTAGACACATTCTGGGTTCGTGAAAGTTCAGTATAACAACGATACCGAAATTATAAATGGATCTTTTCTCGTAATACGATAAAACCTTTAGTTTTATGGTTCTTATAAGTACTACACCACATATAAGAGTTGCATAGTCGAAAAAGGTCAAATAATCTTAATCCTTCAAAAGAAAGAAAAGCAACAAACTAAAATAGATAGTCGCATATAACAATACAACCCACCATCAGTACCGGTTTTAGTATTTTTGTGACTATTTAGTTAAGGACCGTCACAATTTACTGTAAATATAACATCAAAATATCACACAAATATATCAACAAATGAGACATTTGTCTCTAATTAATAGTATAGTTTTTTTATTCTGTTTAAAATTATTTCATGCAAAGCAATTATAATAAACAGCTAATTCCTAACATGATAACTTAGATATCCTGGTATAGAACTTGTTTTTGGCAAGAAAATGTTCTGAATACGCCTAGAGATTCAAAAAAAAAAAAATTTCAATTCATGCTGCAAGACTAAATTCTACTACAATCTTATGTATGCGCACTACTATAGACTTAGGACAGCTTCTTTTTAAAACTGGCTATATAAGTTTAAAAAGGCTAAATTCTAATCAAACGAAATACCATTCACTTTAATTAGTTTCTGAAATAAAGAATTTTAGAAGTTACTTTTCAGAGTGCTGACGGTATAATTACTTACTCCCTCCGTCTTGAGAGAAGTGTCAACTTTACTATTTGAGTGTGTCATTTAACTTTAATATTTGACATGTAAGATAATATATTTTTATAAATCCATATTTTATAATAGAATTCTTATGTGAAAAACTATATATTGTATAATTTAATTTTTAAAAATTATTTTATCTTATATAGTTAATATTGAAGTGGAAAAACGTGCTAAAAAACAAATAGGACACTTATGACGGGACGGGGTAGTACATCCGAGTCCTCATCAAGTTCACGGAAAAAAATCACATATAAAATCTATAGTTGCAGGGATTAGCTGATTGCTGCCAGTGCCGTTGATAAGTTTTTATTTAAAAAAACAGAAGTAAACAATATAAGTAAAAATATCAGAAGTAAACTAAGAACTTTTTTCAATGTACAAAAGAAGTAAGTCTCAATCCATTGTTTTTTTTTTTTCAAGTGGATATTTTCTTTGATACTGGGTGTAGGCAAAAGTTTCTTGAGAAAAAACTTATTGCCCAGTTTTTACCACACTGAAGTATAAGAGAGGAAAGACTCACGACTGGGATACTTTGCACTAAATGAACTTTTTCTCTTTGACCATTCACTTAAACAAAAGAGATTCGTTTAGCAATGCTTACAAAGGAAATTTTAAAAGTGTGTCTAATCCATGGTATACCAAGACAATGCAAGAAGATAGTAAGACGGATCATATCACTTTTTCTCTTGGACCATTCACTTGAATAACAAAAGATTCGCTTAGCAATGCTTACAAAGAAAATTTAACGTGTGACTAATATATATTGTATGCCAAGAAAAGAATGATAGTACGACGGATATCATCTCACTTTCAGAAGCTAGCATCAGTTTTCCATATGTTTGAACAGGAAGGTTACCTCATTTTCACATCCTAATTCACAAGCATAACAAGCTGAAATACCTTAATTGATTTAATAAGGTTTATATTTGTGAGTTAAACCTCATTTTTATGTGTTTTACAAGAATTTTTAAAGAGTCATAATAGAGCAAAAGTCCAAGAGGGGTATTTTGATAATTTTGAGTGGTTTGAAATACTTGGACCTTAAAGTTGATTTCTAACCTACAACCAAAGACTAATCTATTCTAAAGATATTTGAAAAGAAAAATGAAGTCTTAGATCACATTTTGCTAGTGTAAAGATTACATTCTGTGTATTGTTTCATAGTATTCATTTATGAAAGTTCTTGAACTTCAAAAGGAGGGTTTAAAATGAAATTTTAGGAATTTGAGGGACTTTGTTTTAGTTAGCCAAAAAAGCTAGTAAGAGACACTTGACACATAAGCCACCTCTCTCTCCTCCCCATTCTATTATTCACGATTTTCTTCCTCCCAACACTGCTCATATATGTCCAAAAACATGGAGAATAGCAACAACAAGTAGAATTGAAATACCCCGAACTTAAAAACAGTGATTAATTAGGCTAATACAAAATTTAGAAGCTTAATTATGCCTAAATAAATGCGTGGGAACAATTCTCGAAGAAAACGGATCCATAAAATGGGTTAATAAAAGCACAAGCGAACCTTAAAGCGCGTTTTTCGAGGAAACTAGGAAAACGCGAAATTAAGCGGGTTAAATAGACCCGTAATAATTATAGTGAATTAAATATCTATAATTAAACATTAGTGAAGGTTCAGAGCCATTAAAATTGATTAAACGAGAAACTTCCGGAAAACGGGTTCCGGTTAGTGAATAGTGCAAAAACAAGAACTTGTGGGGTGTTAAGTGTAATAAAACCAAAATAACCTTCCCTTGTGTAAATAAAAATCAGAAAACCCAATTGTGGGTGTGTGGGATGATTTCCAGCCCCTCCCCCACTTCTTTATTCACCTTTATGCACTAAAGGACAAGTAAATAAAGTAAAAGCACTTTTTAATTCTCTCTCCCATTTCCCTCATCTCTCACATTTTATTCTCCCATTCAGAACTCCCCCCTCTCTTTCATGTTATCCATGACGATTTTACAAACCCTAAGCAGCCGAAGCCTTCTCCCCTCTTGTTCAAGGCTCAAATCAAGTCCAAATTCCACAAAAATTGTACCGTTGAACTCCTCTCTTCTTGGAGATTAATTCTCTCTTTTCAAAATTTAAATGAAATACCCCGAACTTAATTAAGGTGATTAAATTACTCTAATCTGATATTAAGGGCCTATTAGTGCCTAATGAATTTTGGTAAAAAGAATAAATCCAAAAGAAACAAGAAAAACGCTTAAAAAGTGAAAAACACTAAATTGAGCGTTAAGTGACCCTAGGAGAAATACAACCTTAAAGAGGGTATTAAATGAATTTAAAAGGCTTAATAATGCCTAAATAATATATTGGAACAATTCCCGAAGAAAACGGAACCAAATAATGTAATAAAACGCTAATAAAGCTTTAGCGCATGTTTTTCAAGGAAACCCAAAAACGTGACTTTAAGTGGTCAAACGAACCCATAAAAATTATATTTCATTAAATAACTATAAATAAACGTTAATGGAAGCTTAATAGCCATTAAAATTAAAGAAACGAGAAAATTCTGGAAAACGGGCCCGGTTAGTGAATAGTGCTAAAACCGGGTAAATTAACGAGCGTTTTCTATAAAAGACAAAAAAAACGCTCCAGCTTATATACATGTGGGGGCCGGTTTTATTAAGTGAGTCAGCTCTCTCACACACTAAGTTAGTAAAGAAAGAAAAGAAAGAAAAAGAAGGAAAAAGTAAAAAGGTACAAAAAGGTTAGTCTCTTCTCTCTCCTCTCATTTCTCTTTTTTCTCTCTTTCCTCCCTTTCTTCTTCACCAACCGTCTCTCTCCCCCTCTCTGGTTTTGCTGGGCGATTTTGAAGCCCTCCATGGATGCTCCACCTTCTCCTTCATGCTCTAGCTACATACAAGCTCCAAATCAAAAATAAAATACATATTTGAACTCCCCTCATCCTCCTCTACCTTTCTCTCTTTTTGGAATTTCAAAAGGATGAGTTTCATCTCCATGGGTTTTCCCTATTTGAAGAGAAAATGGCATCAATGAGTAGCTTGGAGTCTCCTCTTTCAAACAAGGTAAAAATCTCCAAGAAAAACTCACTTTCCCTCTATTCCTTGGTGTAGCCGATTTTTCACCATTTTGATACCTTGTTTTCTTCTTGATTTTGAGCTTCAATTCAACTCTCCAATGGTGGTGGAGTTTCCCCCTTTGATTCATGGGTGAAAGCCCCTCTTGAACATTCCAAAGGTAAAACCCTAACTTTGAGTTTTAAGCCCTTAATTTGATTTAGAGTTTCCTAAGGGCTTGAGTGGCTAATTGAATCCATTTCTTGTGTTACTTGAATGTGGGATGGAGTTTGGAAACTCCATTCCCACTTGACCGATTTGGAGGAGAGGAGGAGCAAGAGGAGAATTCAAAAGAGAAATTTGTGAATTAAGGTAAGAAATCTACCTTAAGGTTTATTTTGAATGCTTTAGGATTGGGATGGGTAAATAAACTAATGAACCCAAATTATGAATTGAAATATATATGGAAAATGTGTGTAGTCGATTTTAGAAAGATTTGTGAACTTGTGTGGATTTAAGGGCCTAAGTGCCATTGCATATGGATGTGGAGCTATATTGTGGTTTTGTGAATTTTGGATTGATATTGTGTGCTGGCAGGACCCTATAAGGGTGTGGCTAGATTAGGAATGAAAAGGATGAAAATTGGGGAGGATTGATGAGTTTGGACAGGTTAGTTTTGTGGGGAGGTTATAACAAAATTTTAGTAGAAGTGGAGTGTTTTAGGTGACTTGGTAAGTGGGGGAAATTTAGATGTTTAGTTGGGTTGATTAGAGTTGATTGGTAACCTTGGAATGGTAATTGGAGGATGGATAAGAGAGGTGTAAAAATCTGTAGTAACATGGCTAAGAGAACCTTAGAAATTCTAGGAATGAGCTAGTGTGCAAGACTTTGGGAAACAAGAGGTGTACTTGGGTTTTGTTAATGCAATTGCCTAGGAATGATTTGTAATGGTCATTGATGCATTTGGTGAGGTTGGTAGGGTGTAAAAACTAGCAAGAAGAAGTTAGAAATGCAAAAGAGTGCAAAATGCAAAATGTGAGAAAGTGAGTTTGTGGAATTTGAACAAGAATTGGAGTAGGGATTTAACCAAGGATTTGAGGTGGTTTAGAGCATGTTTTAGGGTGATTAATTATGTGGAAAACTTGTGGAAAGATTAAGGGTGGTTTATGGATTGATTAGGGGCTAAAAAATAATGTATGTTGTAGGTTTTAGCAGGGTCCAGGACTTGGTCCTTGGACAAAGTCCCGGACCACCCCTTAATATTAGACCGAGAGTTCTTGCAGTACCTGGTCCGGGACTTGAGGGATGGACAAGGTCCCGGACCACCTATTAAAATCATGCCGAGAGTGAAGTACATGCTTGGTCTGGGACTAGAGAAAGGGACAAGGTCCCGGACCAGTGTAGGAATTCCACCTGAGAGTTTGGTTATGCATTGGTCCGGGACTATAGGAAGGGACCAAGTCCCGGACCACCCCCAGATTTCAAAAGGAAGTGTTTTTAAGGCTTTAAAACATGGGGGATTGATTGGTATTGGTTTTAGATGATGTTTAGGAGTTGTTTGGTGACCTTTAAAGGTCCTAAGAAGTGTAAACAAGTTTGAGAAGTGATTGAGTAAGTTGAGGAACTAAGTACATTAAGTTAAACCGAATTAACGGGATGACGGGGCAAGTACGGGAGTAGCAATTATGTACCCACCGTAACACCTTAATATTAATTGAACCATTTGACATGTAATTAGTGGTTCAAGAATAAGAGTCGAGGAACATGTGTGAGCCGAGGAACGTGAGAACACCCGGTAAAGATAACCCCGGTGAAAGGTATGATTTCCTCATGCTCTGTATCCTAACTTGGTTACCCCGATTTGTGTGCTTGTTTGATTGTATGATCACCTAACAAGATATATGCACGAAACGGATTGTGTGCACTTAATTGTGCTTGTATTGTATTGCTGTTTGCTGGATTGAAATTAAACTAAGTTTGTATAATTCATGAAATGGATGAATGATGAATGAGTCGCTTGTATGGGATTGTGTATCGGAGTGCGACCCATAGTTGGGTCTTGATTGTTTAGAGACTCGAAGAAAGAGTCATGATGCGAAATAACGAAAACAAGGTAACCCACGATAACCATCTATTAACGGACAACGATAAATCAAACTTATAACTTACACGGAATGAGAACAAGCGACACATAAGGCTAAAGAACATCCTTAATAACAATAGTCGACCTCCTATGCAAGGATAAGACTCAATGTTAGAAAATGAACATAATTCCTAAGTAATGGAAGTGTAGGGGCGACCCGTAAATCGGCAGATACAACGAGATAGGAAAATCTCCTAAGTTGTATGATAGCATCGAGGGAGATGCGGCTGACTGATGAATATATACATGTACTTATATATGAGTATCTATTATTACTAACCCGAGAGTTGGGTTAGGGGGATTGTGAGTCACGCGTGCAAGGAAGAGGAAGCAACAGAGCGTATGCTTCCGAATCCGTGGTCGAACTCCCTTGTTACCGGGCCGTGAGCCACATAGTGGTGTCCTGCGGGGCCGTGTGCCACATAGTGGTGCCCGACTGGAGTAAGACCGACAGAGCTTACCCGTTTAAAGAGGTAAGCTGGGTATTATGGGATAGGAAGAGGGAACATGAGAGAATGTTTTTAATCCTGTATTGAGATTATAAAAGCCCGGTGGTGAGACCTATATATGTCTCTGCCCGGAGGCCTTTGAGGCTTAACTTAAAATTATTCAAGAGTAGAATAATTAAGAAACTAGATCGGGACCGAGGGTGTCTAATGATCTAGGAGTTAAGTAAACTACCCGGTAGGGGCGAAAAGTCGGTAAATGACGAGAATGAAACTCACTTGAGATATGGTCTCTCAAGGTTTAAGAAGAAGGAAAATGAATTTATCGAGCTGGACGTGATATCTGTGTGGATTGTATTCCTGGATTGAATGTTGAACTTGATTGTGAATGTACATATATAATGTATGTTGTATGCATGCTGTTGTGATAAAATGAACCGCATGCTCTCGACCAATTAGTCGGCGTACCCTCGCTAGTACGTGGGGTATGCGGAAGTCATATTCAGCGTAAGCTGACCCCCTAGGGGGAACGTTTTTAGTGTGCCCGAAGTGAACATGAACACTGTAAGAGACTGTCAGCTAAGCCGGACACCGTTCGAGAGTAGGACGGGGTTGTTATTGATATGAGTAGTTGTTAAAGCAATTATATTTGTATATTGTGGGATGTAAGACCAAAGAGGGTCATGGATACACTCGGGAAATTGTAGATACTCGGTATAAATCAAATGGAGATGGTATTTGTATAAATTGGATTTGAAGGTTGTATTTGATTTCTGAATTGGTTAAGTATCGGAAGTAGCGTTTGTATTGGTGTACTCGGTAAAAGACCCATCAGACCGATATTGTAATTGTGGTAGTATTTGTGTTTGGATTGGCCTTGTTAGTCACGTGGGTGACTAGCGGCATTGTACCACCCCCGGTTGTAGTTATTGTTCCGCTGCATTATGGTTGGTAATTGAGACGGGTTAGGAGATAATGGTGTGCTTACCGGTAGGGGTGTTACATTAAAAATCACCACTTTCATCTCCATGGATGAAGCTCATTGAAGGCTTGGAGAACACCATTGTGAGCTCCATCCTCTCCTTGTTATTTTAAGGTAAAAAGAAACTCAAAGTTCCTCTTTTCTAGCTCTATATTCCAACCTAGAAATTTCCAGATTTTGAGCTCTTGTTCCCTCTTGCTCCAGCCGATTTTTAGCTCCCAAAGAGGTGCTGGAGCTTGTTATTTTTATTGCTCAAAACTTCATCTAGAAGTTCCAAGGTAATACTTCCTTAAAGCTTTAAGTACTCTCTTGTATATTAGGGCTAATTCTTGAGTTAGGAAACTACTAGTGTTGATTGTTGTATTCCCTTGAATGGTTGTAGCATTAGAGTTTTAAACTCCCCCATAACTGGTTTGTGAGTCAAGAACAAGAAGGAAGGAAAGAAGAAGGAAGAAAGAAGAAAGAAAGGAAAGAAAAGAAAACTAGAAACGCTAAGGTAATGAGCTTACCTTGAACAGATTTTAATGCTTAATGGTATGAAACATTTACATTGTTTTAGTTTTGTATAATACTACTGCAGTGGTATGAAAGAAATGGAGTCTTTAGGGATGTTTACATTGTTGATTAAAGGCCTTGGAGCCTAGTTGAATAAGTGTATATGTGTAGGAATTTAATGTGTTGTTAGTGCTTAAATTGATATGGGTATTGGAAAAGAAGTAGGTGAGCTAAATTATGTGTGGGCAATGTTAAAATTCTAGGGGAAACTTTGTCAAAATTGTCCTAGGAAACTAGAAGACTTAAGTGTTTTAAGGAGAAGCAATAACCTAGGAATTAACTAGGTGTGTTTTGGAGTTAATATGAGTAGTTAGTTACGTGGGAAACTAACTTGGGAGAGTTAGGTAATGGAGTAGAATGTGGGATGAGATAATGCAAGTGTAGCTAGATGGCATTAGTGGAAGAACCATTAAGTTAGTGAAGAGAAAGAAAACAAAAACTGTAGCAAGAACTTGAGAGGGAAGATTAAGAGTGGAGAAATTGTGTAAATCAACCAAAAATTGATTAATGAGTTAAGTGAGGAGTTGATCAATGAATTAGGAGGATTTTGAAGTGCCAAAATGATGTTAAAACATACTAGGACACTTGTGGAAAAGGTTTGAGTAAAATAAACACATGATAAAATGGGTCTGCAGTCGACCGACCCAAGGGACTGACCCTGGCTGGGTTGGTCGGACTGAAATTACCGAACCCGGAATGCTTCTGCATTCGACCGATCCAAGGGACCAACCCTGCCTGGGTCGGTCGAGCTGAAAATTTTGAATCGGATGTCTTCTGCAACTAACCGACCCTGGCTGGGTCGGTCGAGTTGAAGTTTCCAAACCCGAAAGTCTCTGCATCTGACCAACCCAGGGGACCGACCCAGGGTTGGGTCGGTCGGGTCAAATAAAAAAAATGGGGCTTAAGTAGTAGACCATAGGGTGAGTAATGATGATGAGAAGAAAATAACATGCACAAAAGAACCTAAGAAAACAAGCTTAAGAAATAATGAGAAGTAAATGATTTGTGTGACTATGTGTGGATTGTAAGGAAATAGTAATTGTACATCCGGAAACATAAAAGATGAAACGAGTTAGGTTAACTATAGAGAATTAACCGTCCGATGCTATATATGTTATAGGATTTGTATAGTTGATTTCCGAAGGAGAGTCGATGATCAAGAGCTATGGTGAATGGTATGATTTTCTCATGCCCTGTATGCTAGCGAGGCTACCTCGCTTGTGTGTTTACTTGCTTCCACCTATTCAAGATAAATGCATGAATATGGTTTACGGCAATTCCTTATATATTGTGATTTGCTATCCTTGAAAGAGTTGTGATTAACCCTGAAGTTTGTATAATTCATGAAATATATGAATGCTGATTGGAACTTATATGCTCGAATGTGCAAGTGTGCTAACTATGCCTTAAGAATGTGACTTCTCGCTAGCTCCCGAACTTTACAACTTTCCTAATCTTGAGAACTTGGGTAACTGGGGGGTGTGAGAAGTCCGATAGAGTTTCGGCCACGTGTGAGAATGAGGAGGCATGAGAGATTATTTTCGAATTCTGACCTAGCCTTCCCACCATGGTTCCGAACCATATGGTGGCAGCCCGGGGAAGTAAGCCAACCTAAAGCCCGGTGGTGAGATTGTCCATCTTTGCCCGGAGGTCAACCGACTTGACTTAATGATTATTCAAGAGTAAGAATAATTGAGAAGGTAAAGATCATGACTAGTGTAAGTCAAATGATCAAGAGATAAGAGTTAAGAACATCCGATTAACCCGGATGAGATATTAACTAACTATGAGATAAGGCTAGATCTAGAGAAGAGAGTCTCAAGGCCTTAATGACTTGTGAATATTTCCTTGCTTGTGTTGTGCTATATGAGGAGTGCTATCCTGTATGATTAAAATATTGTTCTATCTAGCATGTTGCTTTAAATAAAACGACTCGATGTCATGACCGGTTCGATTCTCTTTGTATGTTATGGTTGTTTCCATTTGGTTTTCAACCTTCCCTTTATCTTATCCAAGGCTATTTTACTGACTCAGTCGGGCCACAGGGGCATACTATGTTTGTTCGGTGAGCTTGGATTACTATATCCGACACACCTTGGGTTAAGTTATCCGTTCAATCTAACAAGACGGTAACGAGTTATGTAACGAGCTTAGCATGAGATGGCAACAATCTTAGGCTCTTCAGTGATCTAACTATGTTGGTTCAGTTTCTAAAAGGAATCGTTCTTGTATGTTAGTGTGATGTTGTTGCTATGCAATATTCTTGCTATACAATTTATGTGTTGTTTTAAATCAATGCCATGTTATCATGAAAATAGTTGCGCGTATCCCGGTAGCCGATGGGCTGCGTGTTAACCATACCAGCCAAGGGTTTGCTGACCCCCTCGGGGCTCCATATTTATTTGCAGGATGAGGATCGAAGAAGTGGAATGGCTTGTAGATCTTAGGTCATGAAATACTTGTGATACGTTTTGGATGTTGAGCCCGGGATGCGCCTGTGCTCCCGTGGGCATTATATTTTGGTACCGTTATTTTGAAGTGGCGGTTGTTGACAGTTACAGTGGCAGTTTATGGTTTACAGTTTACAGTGACGTTGTGATGTAAATACTCGGTATATTGGTGATGTATATATATATGGATGTTAGTACCTAACGCTCGGGAGTCTGATCATCAGACCGGTACACTTGTATTTATTCTGCTTGTTAACCACGTGGGTGGTTAACGGCGTTGCAGCAACCGAACTTTTAGTTATTGTTTAGTTGTTTATTTCCGTTGCGATTTCGGTTAGTTGGTAAGTCGTAGTAGGGGTGTTACAAAAAGTGGGTATCAGGGCGAAGTATCGCTATGATGGCTAGAATACCGAGCTTAGGAACATACCGAGTTAGGAAACCTAACCATAGTTACCCAAGTGAGCAGTTATGGAGAGGTTGACCACTAACTAAGCGTGGAAATACCTTTTACCGGAAGACGTTACTACCGTTGGAACCGATAAGTGTGCAAGTAATGCTAATGAATGTTCGTGTGAATTCAGATGTCAGGTAGACCAAGAGGTAGAGGCCGCGGGCGCGGTGTTGGTGATACGGGCGACCAGGGCGAGAACACTACGGCACAGGTTATGGCTGAGGCAGTAGCAGCCGCCGTAGCCCAGATGGTTCCCCAGTTAGTGGCTGCGATGCATCAGCAGCAGCAGCAGGCGGTTCGGACCACAAGGGCCACAACCGCAACCACAGCCGCGCGAGACCAACTGGGTCAAGGCGTTGGCAGATTTGAGACCCCCGTCGTTTAGTGGGGAGACCGATCCTCGTAAGTTGGAGGCGTACATCTCCGAGATGGAGACCGCTTTCGAAACCTTGGATGTGCTTGCTGGTGCCAAGGTTCGACTTGCTGCTTATTATTTGAAGGGTTCGGCCCAGAGTTGGTGGAAGCTGGTACGGGAGGGCAGAGTTGCTGACCCTACCTTTCAGTGGAGGGAGTACACGGCTCTGCTGCGAGCCAAGTACTACCCGATTCATGTGCAGGAGGCCAAGCGCCTAGAGTTGGACAATTGAGACAAGGGGATAAAATGACGGTAGATGAGTACTACTCCGCTTTCATCGGACTTATCCACCTGCTACCAGATCTGGGTTACTCAGACTGGATACTGGTGAACAGTTTCTACAACAGACTCAGCTACCGCCTACGCTATGGTATGGGGCCAACCGGATATACTACTTTGCAGGTAATGGATACAATGTGATGTGAATAAGTATGTACAATGTGTGAATGTAATTGCGAGTTTGTTTTGCGGGGCATAACTAACACCCTAAATAATAGGAGTGCTATCATGCCTTTGCTATAGTAGAGATCACCGTCCGTCTGAGGGACGAGGAGAATGCGCTCAAGTGCAAGGTCACGAGCGAGGGAAAGGCACGCAAGGGTACGGGGGAGGAAAGAAGAAAAAGCCATACCCCTGTCCCAGAAAGGACAGCAACAGGGTGGCAAGGGCCAAGCCCCGACCACCACTGCTGAGGAGCCCTTGCAGCTCACCTATGCATACGCGGCTAAGCCCCTGCACTCTCAACCATTCAAGGGTAAACAATTAGTTATGAATACCGAGTTTAAGTGTGTGATGTTATAATGTGAAGTGAGTACTGAATGAGTAATGTGTTAGCAGCTAGCTCGGGACCTGGATCCGACCGCCACTACTACTGCAAGTGGTGTAACGGAGACCACCCCGGCAAGGACTGCAAGGGCATTGATGTGCAGTGCCGATTCTGCAAGAAGATGGGGCATCGTGACTACGAGTGCTTCCAGAACCGAATGGCAGAAACTACAAGCCCAAGGGGCAGTGGAAGGGTAAGGCCGCCGCGATCACCAATGGCCCGAAGACGGCTAATCAGCCAGCCACAGATCATAGGTACACAGATTCCCAGAAGGGGAAGGGTCGGGATCTAGCAAGGCTGTCCTGAATGTGTGGACCGGTCTGAGGCACCAGGACCCTCTTCTAGACCAGGTACCGCCTAAACCGTTAAATGAAATAAGTGATTGCTTACCGCATTTCATGCATGTGTGTTAGTGAGTCTAAATGTACAACCATGTAAGTAAAGAGTTAAAGTATAATGTGAAAGTCACCTAACTTAGGTAACTTGAAAACTTAGGAACCTTCAATATTTGCTATCCAATCCCACCCGCACCAAACCCTGAAGAAACCACCATAAGCATCACCGACTTTCCAATGGAGCAATGTCAGGTCATCCAACCAGGTATGATACTCTTAAATGGATACCTGACACCGGAAGCACAAATCCACATTATCCAACGATGCGACAAACTGGGAGCAGCACCCGAAGGTTCTACACACCCGGAGGTTTCTACACACCCAAGTACCCGAGCGGATTGAAAATGAAGTTGAAGATGATGTGCATGGGTAAGGACTGGAATCCTTACACCAAGACATATCAAGATGTGCGAGCTGAGGATGGGGCAACTGTACTGATGATACCTGAGGAGTTCCTTGTGGTCGTTAACCACGCCGTGGGAATTGCTCAGCAAGTTGAATCGGATTCAATACCAAGTGTTAAGGCAGATCTATGTATTGTGAACTTCTACTAGAAAGGTGGACGGTTAGGGTTACACCAAGATAAGGATGAGTCACCCGGGTCTCTAAGTAAGGGAGTACCCGTGGTGTCTTGGTCCATTGGTGATACCGCAGTGTTTGTATATGGCGAGTAGAAGCGTGCTGATCTCGCAAAGAAGTTAGTGTTGAAATCGGGAGATGTGTTAATCATGGGTGGACAGTCAAGGATGCTATATCATGGTATCAAGAAGATCAAACTGAATACCGCACCTTTGACAGTGATCAATGCCACACACATGAAACCCGGACGTTTGAATTTGACCTTCAGGCAGTTTTAAAGCCTTGTGTAATCATGTAATGTGTTAAGCTAGTTGTATGTTAAGGATGCTATATTTAGCTATGTCTACAATGTAAACCAACTGATGTGAAAGATGTGTTAATGAATAAAGTGGAAATATTTTGAAGTATGTCAACCGTGTTGTTACTGTATGCTTATAAGTTTGCCAATAAATTAGGCTGTACACTCGGAACGGGAGGTATACTGAGTGTCTGCAATAAGGCAGAAGCCGGCAAGAGCGGCACAATCCTCACCGGTACCTTTCCAGTTAATGGCGTGGACGCTTCGATCTTGTTCGACTCCGGAGCCTCACATACATTTATCTCGCTATCATTTGCGAAGAGGCTGGGTTAGACGGTGAGAGATGCCTGACTTTCTAGTCACACTCCCGTCGAAAGAGCGGATCAAGTGTACCCGCTACCACCGAAATGCTATTGTACGAATTAAGGATGAAGAGTTCCGATCGACATGATAGAGTTCGAGGGACTTGGATTTGATGTGATTGTCGAGATGAACTGGTTGGAGCGGTACAAGGGGCAGAATCCTATGTGCCGAGCATCGTCTGCTTCTTCGGAGTCCGTTTGGGGTTACTATATCATACCACCAAAGGCCCAGGGAGCCTTCGACTCAGATCATCACCGCCATGGCCATGTATCGTGAACTACGACGAGGGAATGATGTATACCTCTGCAATGTCCAGGACATAGAGAGAGACCCAGAGTTTAGCCCAGATGTGCCGGTAGTGTCGGAGTTTTCTGATGTTTTTCTTAAGGAACTGCCGGGCATGCCGCTAGCACGGGAAGTTGAGTTTGAGATTGATTTGGTTCTGGGCACCGGACCAATTGTGAAGGCACCCTATCGTATGGCTCCAGCAGAGATGACAGAGCTCAAGGAGTAGCTGAGAGACCTACTCGACAAGGGGTTTATCCGCCCTAGCGTTTCACCATGGGGAGCGCCGGTCCTCTTCGTGAAGAAGAAGGACGGTAGCCTTCACCTTTGCATTGACTATCGAGAGCTGAATGCAGTTACAGTGAAGAACCGTTATCCTTTACCACGCATCGACGACTTATTTGATCAGTTGAAAGGAGCATCAGTATTCTCCAAGATAGACTTACGATCCGGTTACCATCAAATTGCTATCCGGGAAAGTGACATTCAGAAGACCGCTTTCAGAACCAGATACGGTCATTATGAGTTTACGGTTATGCCGTTTGGTTTATCCAATGCACCAGCCAAGTTCATGGACTTAATGAACCGCTTGTTCCAAGATCAGTTGGACAAGTCAGTGGTAGTCTTCATCGACGATATACTTGTGTACTCGAAATCGAAAGGTGAGCGATGAAGCCACCTGAGAAGTGTGTTGCAGACATTGAGAAAGAATCAGTTGTATGCGAAATTTTCTAAGTGTGAGTTTGGTTGAACCAAGTATCCTTTCTTGGTCATGTGATTTCTGAGGCCGGGATCTCTGTTGATCCGGCAAAGATAGATGCAGTGCGCACCTGGCCTAGGCCGAAGACAGTTACCGACATTCGGAGCTTCCTCGGTCTGGCAGGATATTATAGGAGATTTGTGAAGGACTTCTCCAGTGTCTCGAAGCCAATGACTTCCTTAATGAAGAAGGATGCACCATTTGAGTGGACAGTCAACTGTGAGAGTTCTTTCTAGAGTCTCAAGGATGCTCTGACATCTGCACCGGTCCTGACTATACCAGACGGTCTTGATGGTTTTGAGGTCTATTGGGACGCATCAGGCAGAGGTATGGGTTGTGTGTTGATGCAACACGAGAAGGTCGTAGCATACGCCTCCCGACAGTTGAAGAAGCACAAAGAGAACTACCCTACCCACGATTTAGTACTGGGTGCCATTGTCTTCACATTGAAGATATGGCGACATCATTTGTATGGGGTAAGCGTGACAATTTATTCCGACCACAAGATTTTAAAGTACTTGTTCACTCAGAAAGAGCTGAACATGAGACAAAGAAGGTGGGTCGAGTTCTTAAACGACTACGACATAAATTTACAGTACAAGGAGGGAAAAGCAAATGTGGTAGCTGACGCATTGAGTCGCCGAGCACACTCTCTCCATTCGCTAGTCTCTCATACTAGCTTGGTTGAAGAGGTGTGGAGTGCTCAGATGACGGATCGGTATATGTTGGAGATCAGGCATAAGCTTATTGATGGCACATTCGAGGGTCAGAAGTACGACTTCCGACTCCACGATGATGACCTGATTAGGCTGAATGGCCGACTGTGTATTCCGAGGAGTAGCGCCGAGCTGAAGGAGCGCATACTGAGTGAATCCCATTGTTCTACTACTTCGATTCACCCCGGAGCTTCAAAGATGTATAAAGGTATGAAAAGATATTTTTGGTGGGCTGGAATGAAGAAAGATGTGAATGATTATGTGTTGAGGTGTCTCACTTGTCAGAAGGTCAAGTTTGAGCACCGACGGCCTGGTGGTATGGTACAGCCAATGTCAGTGCCTGAGTGGAAGTTCCATGACATTTCTATGGACTTCGTAGTAGGGCTTCCGCCTACAAGGGGAGGTCTGAATATGATTTGGGTTGTTGTTGACCGACAGACCAAGGTGGCCTGATTCATTCCGATGAAGGACACTTGGAAAGTGGTGAAGCTAGCAGAGCTCTTGACAGAGAGATTGTAAGACATCATGGGGTACCGAAAACGATTGTGTCTGACAGGGATACCAGATTCCTCTCGAGGTACTGGAAATCCACGGGAAGCGCTTGGTACCGAGCTGAAGCTAAGTACAGTGTTCCACCCACAGACAGATGGTCAGAGTGAGCGCACCATCCAGACACTTGAGGATATGTTACGTGCATGTGCACTTGACTTTCAGACCAGCTAGATTGATAAGTTACATCTGATTGAGTTTAGCTACAACAACATTTACCATGCTTCGATCAAGATGTCTCCCTTCTAGGCCTTGTACGGTAGACCATGCCACACGCCATTATGTTGGGATGAGTCGAGTGAGACAGCCATTATAGGACCAGAGTATCTGGAACAAGTTCAAGCAGAAGTAAGCCAGATCCGGGCTAACATGAAGGCAACTCAGGATAGGCAGAAATCATACGCCGATGTGCGCAGACGTGACCTGGAGTTCACCGTGGACGATCAGGTATTTCTTAGAGTATCCCCCATGAAGGGAGTGTTTCGTTTTGGCCAGAAAGGCAAGTTGAGCCCGAAATATGTGGGGCCTTATGTTGTGACGGAGCGGATAGGCCCGGTAGCATACAAACTTGATTTACCTGCTGAGCTGGGCAAGGTACATGATGTATTTCATGTGTCCCAGTTGAAGAAATATATGTCTCATCCGTCTCATGTACTTTAGCCTGAAAGGCTAACTTTAGAGCCGACCATGCGATCAGTGGAGACTCCATATGGATTCTGGATACTAAGACTCGAGACACTCGCCATAAGTCTGTGAGACTGGTGAAGGTCCTCTGGTCTAACCAGGACGTCGAGGAGGCCACTTAGGAGCTGGAAGATAAGATGAAGGCGAAGTACCCGTCATTGTTTACTTCTTAGTGTTTATATGTATAGGGTATGGGCATACCCCTATTTTAAGGGGGGTAGAGCCGTTTCGGTTATGTGTGTACGACATGTATTTAAATACATTGTCTATGTTATGTTGTTATCTTACTATGTTACAGACCGTTGTGTCTGAAGGATGTTATGTTGTTTGGACCTTGTATCTGATGTTATGTAAATATGTTGTTGATGTTGTTGGAAGTATTATCTATAAGTATTCCCCGTGTTCTAATATTATAGATATGTGGGAAGTGTGAACTTTGGGGACAAAATTCTTTTAAGGGGGTAGATTGAAATACCCCAAACCTTAGTATGCTGTTTAAACATTAAACTATGGTATAATAAGGCTAAAAAGTGCCTTAGAAACATTAGTGAACAATTTAAACCATAGAAAACACAAATAAATACCTTAAAGATAATATGGGCGAAAATGTGCTCTAAGCTGGGGATAATCTTGGTTAAGACCTAATAGAAATATAAAATATTATATGAATATTAAAAATAAAAAATAAAAAAAACCAAGCAATTAAACCAAGCTGAAAACAAGTAAAAACACAAAATGTGCTTTAAGGAGTCTTAAAGCACATTTTTGAAAAATTGTCTTGTTGTAAATGAGTTTTGAGCGGATAAATGTCCATCATTACTCTTTAATTAACATGTGTACTACTTAGTATCACATTAGGAAGTCTAAATCAATGGGAAATCAAAAATTTCACAATTATGTGCCTTGTTTTGTGAATAGTAACTAAATTAAGCTAGTTTATAACATAAGCCAACATAAGTGAATTAATTGGTCAACTAAGACCAAAACACCCCTTATTACTTATTGGGGGCCGGTTTTTGCAAGGGATGAGTCATCCCCCTTGTAGGTTTAATAAGAAAGAAACTTTGATAAAGTAAGTTACTATTTACTTTACTACTTAAAATATCTAAACTAGCTAGTTTCTTCTCATCCTCTTCATTCTCTTTGTTCCAACCGTCTCCAGCCTCTCTTCTTCCTCTCATTCACGGTTGCTACAACACCACACACACCACCATCTTCAATCTCTTATATCTTCTAGCTCCATTAACCAAATCAAATTCTAAGACCACTATTCTCTTAGTCTTGCCAAGCTCTTCAACTTCATCCTTTCAAAACTCCAAAACAACCATTTCGGTGCCTGGGAGAACATCCATGGAAGGAGCTTGAGCTCATATTTTTACATCTTATTGTTCTCCTTTGCTTCAAGGTAAGGAAACTCAAAGAAAAACAACATTTCCTCCATGTTTTAGTGTTGGCCGAAAATCACCTCTTCATGGTGTTTCTCTTGCTTTGTTTTAGCCTCATTTCAATCTTTCAAGGACTTGGTGGAGTCCTCTCTTGCTACTCATTCAAACTCTTTCCATCTCCAAGGTAAAACAACTATCTTAATGTTTTAAGACAATATATAACCTAAGGTTTAATAATGAGTTAAGCTTGGAGCTTGAATGCTCATTACCTTACTTGTGTATTGATTAGAAATTGACAAGCAATCAAAGGTCCTTGCCGATTTTAATCAAGGAAACAAGAAAGAAGTTTGTGGGAAAAGAGGTAAATAAACTATCTCAATGTAGTTTAAATGCCTTAGGAAAAATGAGCTTGATGTGCTTAATAAAATACCTAAAGAGCCAATGGTGAATGAGTTAGTAAAAGCTCTCAAAGAGATAAGTATTTAAGGGCATATTGTTAAGTTGAGTGTATTTGCAGGTCAAAGGTAAATATAATGTGGAAATTCAGTGTTTATGGTTTATGCAATTTAAGGGCCTAAGTGCCAAGCAATTTAAATTATGCACTATATTGTGATGTAGTGTTATATGGGTGAAGTTTTGTGTATAAGAATGTTCTTGATGAATTTAAGTGTTCTTGGGTGTTTATTGGTGAAACTAATGTTTTGGTGTAACAAGATGTTAGTAGAACCCATGTCAAAAATTAGGTAATGTATAAGAAGTTCTAGGTGTTTTAAATGAGTTTTGGTGAACTAGGAAGTGCTAGAAATGAATAAGTGTTTTACTAGAGAAGAAAACATGTATTAAGGTGTTCTAGAATGCAAAAAGGGCTTAGGCAATATCTTGGAGGATTTAGAATGCAAATAAGTGTTATGGGATAGTTGTTGTCATAGGTGAGAAACACCATTTAGAAACCTAGTATGAAATGTTGTAAGTGTTGGTAAATTTTGTAAGAAATTGAGTAACAAGTTGGACAAGGAATTAGGTGAGTTTAAGATGATATTTTGGCATTAGAATATACCTAAGATCATTTGGGAGTTTATACATATAATGGATGTGGAGAACCATTGCAACAAGAATTAGAAAATGTTAAAATGCAAAATCTGTAATAGTGGTCCGGGACTTAGGTCTTGGGTAATGTCCCGGACCATGCATTAAAACAGGCCGAGAGTTCATAAGCCATTCTGGTCAGAGACTTAGGTCTTGTACAAAGACCCGGACCACCCCCTAATTTACCCCCGAGAGAATCTGCCTACATTGGTCCGGGACTTAGGACTAGTATGAAGTCCCGGACCACCCCATAAAAACAACCCGAGAGTTTCACAAAGACTAGGTCTGGGACCTTAGATGAGGACCAAGTCCCGGACCACTTAAAAAACTTAGTTTAAGGTTAAATAATGATGTCTAATGATGGGGATTAGTTAGTGATGATGTTATAAGGTTGTCTAAGACATGTTAGGTGTGTTATAATGACAATTTAAAAGGTGAGAAGTTATAACAAAGTGTGAAAATAAAATAACTAGACATGTGAAGTAATAAACTAACAACGAACTAGTACGTTAATTAACCGACGTTACTAAATGTGTATAGGATTCTCCAACGGTGGAAACCAGTCGAAGCACGGACCAAGGTATAGTTTTCTTGCAGTCTGTTGCCTACCGGTTTACACCGGCTTGTGTGTTGTTTGTTTTTCTGTGTGTTTATGACCTTGTAAGACTTAAGTCATGTAATGAGTTTACAGTTGTTAATATTATTGTGTTGTTGAGATGTGACTCATTTCCCTTGTGTGTGTCTAACTAGACCTAAACACTAGCTTGTGAATTCTTTTATTAAGTTCAATGCGGAACTTCTAACAAGTGCTAACTAGGGAGTGAGAAGTCCGGTAGTTCCGGCCACGCGTGTGAGTATGGGAGTCGATGTCATGACCGGTTCGATTCTCTTTGTATGTTATGGTTGTTTCCATTTGGTTTTCAACCTTCCCTTTAGCTTATCCAAGGCTATTTTACTGACTCACGTCGGGCCACAGGGGCATACTATGTTTGTTCGGTGAGCTTGGATTACTATATCCGACACACCTTGGGGTTAAGTTATCCGTTCAATCTAACAAGACGGTAACGAGTTATGTAACGAGCTTAGCATGAGATGGCAACAATCTCTAGGCTCTTCATGTGATCTAACTATGTTGGTTCGGTTCTAAAAGGAATCGTTCTTGTATGTTATGTGTGATGTTGTTGCTATGCAATATTCTTGCTATACTATTTATGTTGTTGTTTTAAATCAATGCCATGTTATCATGACAAATAGTTGCGCGTATCCCGGTAGCCGATGGGCTGCGCGTTAACCATACCAGCCAAGGGTTGCTGACCCCCTCGGGGGCTCTATATTTATTTGCAGGATGAGGATCGAAGAAGCGGAATGGCTGTAGATCTTAGGTCATGAAATACTTGTGATACGTTTTGGATGTTGAGCCCGGGATGCGCCTGTGCTCCCGTGGCGTTATATTTTGGTACCGTTATTTTTGACAGTGGCGGTTGTTGACAGTTACAGTGGTAGTTTATGGTTTACAGTTTACAGTGACGTTGTGATGTAAATACTCGGTATATTGGTGATGTATATATATATATGGATGTTAGTACCTAACGCTCGGGAGTCTGATCATCAGACCGGTACACTTGTATTTATTCTGCCTTGTTAACCACGTGGGTGGTTAACGACGTTGTGCAGCACCGAACCTTTTAGTTATTGTTTAGTTGTTTATTTCCGCTGCGATTTCGGTTAGTGGTAAGTACGTAGTAGGGGTGTTACAAAAAGTGGTATCAGGGCGAAGTATCGCTATGTGGCTAGAATACCGAGCTTAGAACATACCGAGTTAGGAAACCTAACCATAGTTACCCAAGTGAGCAGTTATGGAGAGGTTTACCACTAACTAAGCGTGGAATACCTTATTACCGGGAAGACGTTACTACCATTGGAACCGATAAGTGTGCAAGTAAATGCTAATGAATGTTCGTGTGAATTCAGATGTCAGGTAGACCAAGAGGTAGAGGCCGCGGGCGCGGTGTTGGTGATACGGGCGACCAGGGCGAGAACACTACGGCACAGGTTATGGCGAGGCAGTAGTAGTAGCAGCCGCCGTAGCCCAGATGGTTCCCCAGTTAGTGGCTGCGATGCATCAGCAGCAGCAGCAAGGCGGTACGGACCACCAAGGGCCACAACCCGCAACCACAGCCGCGCGAGCGAGACAACTGGGTCAAGGCGTTGGCAGATTTGAGACCCCCGTCGTTTAGTGGGGAGACCGATCCTCGTAAGTTGGAGGCGTACATCTCCGAGATGGAGACCGCTTTCGAAACTTTGGATGTGCTTGCTGGTGCCAAGGTTCGACTTGCTGCTTATTATTTGAAGGGTTCGGCCCAGAGTTGGTGGAAGCTGGTACGGGAGGGCAGAGTTGCTGACCCTACCTTTCAGTGGAGGGAGTACACGGCTCTGCTGCGAGCCAAGTACTACCCGATTCATGTGCAGGAGGCCAAGCGCCTAGAGTTGGACAATTTGAGACAAGGGGATAAAATGACGGTAGATGAGTACTACTCCGCTTTCATCGGACTTATCCACCTGCTACCAGATCTGGGTTACTCAGACTGGATACTGTAGACACCAAAAATTCTCACCCCATAAAGCAAATTTCCGAAATAAGAATGAAATAAGAGGGCTGTTGCCTTTCTTTTCAAAATGATTCATGTATATACCAAAATGAAACTGTCATTTTATGACAATTTTTTTAAATAAATTTTCAAAGCATTCGTTTGTAAACACATCCCCTTTCGTTATTTACTTATTTTCGATTTATTTAATGTTAGTTAGTTCTGTTTTACTCACTTGTTTATTTGCCCATTCGTTTTTATCTTGGTTTGTGCTATTTTATCACTTATTTATTTTCATCTTATTTCATTGATACTCTTGCTTGTATTTCTTTAGTAGTATTTGTTTTCATTTTGTCTTTATCATCTTTATTTCTAGAATTATTTTCATCATCTTATGTACATTTATTATTATATTGTAAATTATTATTTGTATGTTTTTATCTTCATTTTATTATCTCAAGTCCTTTTAAGAGAAAAAAACACTTCATTATTACATGCTAAGCATTTTTATTTCACTCCATATTTTCGTCAGACTATGACTAATGTATTGCTTTAACACTTGTGTATTGAATTTGATCAATAGTGGAATTGTTTAGTATTTGCTGGGAATAAATAATGGTTGTGGGTTCAAACCACGCCACACACCACCCTCTGTTATTTCTTTTCTAGTAGCTTACACCGTGGCCCAAAGGCCTGTTGCCAACCCAACCAAATACATCGGTCGATGAGAAAGAAAACCCTAGAGCACCTTATTATATAACACATTCAGAAACCTACAGTAGGGAAGCAGCCGACACTAATCCCAAACAGATTTATTCTTCTCTGTTCATATACTCCATTTTTCTCTTCATCTCGTAGTTTTTCACCGATAGTAACCTTGCACCTAGCAGATGACCAAGAACAGACATCTTCAATCCTCTCATTCTATTCAGGCGTATACACACTCTGTTATCTTCATTCTCTTCATCGACTTAATTTTGCAACTGAACTGGCGAACAGGAAAATATACCTGTTATGCACCTCCTTCACTTTTCTTCATTCACTGTAATTTGCACACTTAGATGGCGACACACACCTCTTCATCCCCTCACCTCTGTCTGATTCAGTGACTGCAAATACAAGACAAAAAATACCCAGAAACTTCCACCCATGTCACCGTCGTTTCTCTTCACCAACGGCAATTTACATAAAACCGTCGAACAAGGAAATCTGCTGGCCTTTGTTCTCATCTCTTCACAAAACGCCAAGCTGGAAAGCAGATTTGGAAGAATTTTAAAATCTTGTGAGATTGGCCAGGACAGAGAGGAATTCTTTGGTCTCGCTTCAAGTCAAAGCCGGAGTCGAGCTATATTTCACAGACGGTCATATTTGCACCTGCCTCGCGAACAAGGAGCATCCGCTCCACTTCTTCTTCTTTCCTCTATGGAGCATACGTGTTCTTCTCTTCATACTCTATAAGTAGCTCACGAACCAGAGCTTACAAGCTTTGCATCTTCACTAGCGTACATGGAACATACGAGCATCTTCATTCTCTTCACATGCATACACTGCATACAAGGAGCACACCTGCTCTGCGTTTCGTCATTCTCTTTACTCAGCGGAGCACATATGCTCCGCGTTTCTCCATCTTATCACCTGACGAAACTTATGTTGCGAACAAACAGCATACATGCTCTGCATATTCTTCGCTCTATTCACGTGGCGAACAGGAGCACATATGCTCTGCGTTTTCTTTCCCTGAATGAGGGACATACAAGTTCTACATCGGCTGCTTCATTCTCTTCAACTGTCTTTCTTTTCACTCACGAGAACTTTGCAACCGAACTCATGTACATGGAGCATACAGCACTGTGCCTTTTTTTTTCCTTTCTCTCACTCTCAGAGAATGCAACCCAAACTGGCAAACAAGAACAGTACAACTCTGAGTCCTCATGTCATGCTCTTTCTCACTCACGTTTGCACCCCAACTGAAGAACAAGATCCTACAACTCTGTAGCTCTTTCATTCTCCCACTCAATGTATTTTTCCAACCCAACTGGCGGTCAAAGGCATACATGCTCTGCGCCTTCGACAGCTCATCACTGGTTTCACATTTATGTCGATGCTCTAGTCCCTGCCTCTGTTGAAGGTAATGATACGAATATCTCATCTTATCTGGTCCCGGTTTGGTCTTTGCTTTGGGGTGTTAGGTGTGATTTTATGATACGAACATGACTGTTGGATCAATGCTTGCTTGGTCGATTCATCACCAGTCGTATATACTTGAGTTATGAAATCTCATTTGGCAGTTTTGCTCAGTTTGATGTTACATTGTTCATGTGTTCGCAATTTAATCCGGAGATATTTTAACTGCAGTATTTGTCCATTAGTTATTCTGTGCTAAGTGAAATTTGAGGTTTAGTATATGTTACTTGGCTCACGGATTGTAGATCAATAACTTTTCTGAAATGAGAGCGAATTAATCTACGCCCTTTTGTTGGATAAGAGGGAGCGAGGGGGATTAAACTCATTTGTAATGTAATTTTATGGTGTAGTATTTCAACTAGCTTAATTGTCTAATCCAGAAAGAAAAGAAGAAGAGGTGATAAAACATGATTAAAACCCCGGTTTCATGTTGACTGCATAATCGTCTAAATTGGCATAAGACTGTCCATCAATTGCAATGTGACTGATTGAAATTGAGCTTAATCTGCTGCCTTTTGCTTTGTGCATTTCGGAATTGTTTAGCGACCTAGGATTAAGTTTCCTCCTAACTATTGTTTGATTTGTTGTCACTGATTAAATTTCCTTCTGAGTTTTCCAACCTTGGTGTCGGGTTTGGCTTTCTGTCTCGTTTTAATCCTGATATGACCAGTTAATGAGGAATAAAAAAAAATCATCAGAAGGGTCGAATAAGTACTTGAAGATTTGAATATTTGTTGCGTATTGTCAATTTGGGAAATTTCTTTTACCTTGCGAACTTATCCTGACCCGTTGTTGCTTTGGGGCCTAACCGAGGTACACTCACAAATCGATCGGACCTGGAGTTGAAGCTTGCACTTCTTTAGCTTGAAGATTGACGTTTATGCTCACATATTGCCTAGTTATGAACCTTAGCTTTGGAACCTTCTCATGGGCTTGAAGCTTGTTTATACACATGACCAAGACGGGATTATGAGCGTACGACCCCTATTCAGTTGGGAAAATTTTCTCATACCCGTTTGAAATGTTAAACCGGGGGCAGGCCACCCCGTAGGTTGGTTTCCTATCACCTACATCTCTCCTTAATCATGACCAACAACATGTTTACATTTCTAGCATCACTGTTTGCCCCGCGCATTAATTTGGTTTATAAGTTGATGTTAGCATGATTTTGGTTGAATCTTCACTTGAAACCCACTCATATAATTGTAAAGTCTTGTTTTGTTATGCTATTTCATTGTCTTAACATCATCGTTGATTTTTATGGCGATTCTGCTTTGCCCATGCTTCTGTCGCTTTTTGCACCAATTGTAAATCGATATTACAGAAGGCCGTAGATAGCTTTCAAATTTTCATCTCCATGTATACATCACTTGAATAACCGTGAACATATTTGTTTATTCAGTCTGTTGTTATTATTATTTGATCTGATTAATTGCCGTGCCTTCAGTGATTTCGATATGATTGTTTGTGTGTTATATGTGTACATATTGTATATCCAGCCTCATTGCAAATTTCGTTTCATTCCGTTGTACCAAACTTTACTACCTAAGCCCTAGTTATGCCCTTAGGTCCAAGCCACTAGGATAGAGGGGTCCCCCTGGACTGATAGGTCATTGACCAATCTCGTGGTGGTGACACCCCTAAACCCTAAAACACACACCTAAAGTATGTATATAATTAATACTCATTCCGGCTTTATACCATTAGATTTTCCTGATTCGAATCTCTCACTAACATTTCATCTTCTCATTCTCCATCCTCAAATTCAAAATTGTCTCTCATTTTCCATAATCATTCTGTAAACATAAATCCCACTACCCAAAGCCCAAATAAGGTCCATTCGGCCCAAAGTTCAAACAAGGCCCATTCAGCCCACTTAGCCCAAAATCTCCCCATCCAAACTTGGTCCATCTCCAAACTCAACCCATCCCAAATCGGTCCAAATCCAATTCGGCCCATTAAGCCCAGACCAGCCCAAGCCCACAAAAGTCAAATCGAATGTTGACCTTGACCCGAACCTTTGACCAAACTCGAGTTGACCGAACCTTTGACTTTGACCAAAGTCCACAAGACCAAGGAAGTCCACGAGAATCAAACCTTGACCCGAATGTCAAACTTTGACCAAACCTTGACTCGAATGTTGACCTTTGACCAAACCAAGACCTAAACTTTGACCAAACCTTGACCCGAATGTTGACCTTTGACCAAACCTTGACCCAACTGTGACTCAATCCCATTTTGACTTGGTATAAATTTGACCCGCCTTGTTTTCTAACCCCAACCAAATTCGACTCAAACCAAATTCAATTCCAAACTCGATTCATTTCAGTTCAAGCCAAATTCAATTCGATTCAATTCTTAATTCAATTAGATTCAATCTTAATTTCAATCCAATTCAATTCAAAATTCTTTTCATTCCCAATTCAATTCAACTTCATTTCAATCCCAAATAATTCCAAACATCATAAATCTCAAACTCCTTGAAACTCCAAACTCCTTAGAACTCAAGCATCTTGAATCTCTAAACGTCTCAACAGCTCAACAGACTCGAACGTCTCAGCAGCTCAACAGACTTGAACGTCTCAGCAGCTCAACAGACTCGAACATCTCAACAGCTCAGTAGACTCGAACGTCTCAACAGCTTAATAGACTCGACCGTCTCAGCAGCTCAACAGACTCGACCGTCCCAGCAGCTCAACAGACTCGACCGTCTCAACAGCTCAACAGGCTCGAATGTCTCTGCAGTTCAATAGATTCGAACATCTCAATAGACTCATCAAATTCAAGCACTTCAGAAATCCTCAGCTCCTCAAAAAGCCGAACCTTTTGAAATTTGATAACCCTTTCAAGTCTTGAACCTCACAGACCCGAGCGTCTCACAGACTCCATCATTTCAAGAATCTAAATGTCTCACAGAGTTGAGCATCTCACAGACTCGAACATCTCAACCTCTCTACCATATCAAGATTCAAATGTCTCACAGACCCGAGTGTCTCACAGACTTTGATATCCCATACCTCCCACTACATGAACATCTCAATTGTCTCATAGACCCGAGCGTCTCACAGACTAACCTCTCAAACATCCCAAAAACCTTCGAAACCCCAAGATCTCCAAAACCCCCAAAACCTTGAACTACGTAAGGTCTGATCTCAATAGGAAGTTGAGTACGTAGGCAACCCACCTAGGGTGCGACCCCATTCCAAACAAAAAACCCTTTCCCTCCTCTGAGGTGGCTACTCATATCTCTCAAAACACTCAAACCTTCTTCGGCTCCTACAAACTTCAAACCATTAGACTCTATGTCTTGTTCATTCACTCAACCCCCGGTTTTCCCAAACCTTCATTCTAGACCCATCCAATTCATCAGTTTTTCTTCTTGGCGCTGGCTTGGTAGAAGAGCTCGCCTCACCCACTCGTTTTCTCTCCTCATTTCCTAATCCTATCCTTGGCTTCGAATTGAATCTCTCTAAAAGGTTTTGAAAGAGGGCAATCCCGACAATTGGACCGAGGTTCCTCGGGCACCAATCCGAAGTCGTGGTCGTTGCCACTTCTAAGGGGTGTAACCCAGTGCGAACCCACAGAATCTCTAGTATGATCAGATAGATCCCTATCCATAGGCAACAAATCATCAGAGTCAATTGACGGTTCTTAGAACCCTTCTCCCCCCTTCCTAGTTCCTTAGGTCAAACTAGGTGGCGACTCTAGTCAATTCCGCCTTATAGAGGCATAAGTCCGCGTGGAGCCCATCGAGAGCGGGTGTAGTGCACACTTGCATTCCCCTTTATGCTTTCTGGGAAAGACGGACGATTTAGTAGGTATTTGAGGGCTGCCATGAATAACGGGTTCTCGCCCTCCACAGAATGGCAATTTTTAGGATCTAGACTTTTCAGTCAAGAACCATATTTAGATAGACCCCCCTCATACCGAAAAATCACCCTCCACAGAATGGCGACTCTGTTGGGGAAAACTTGAGTAAGTTTTTCTCAAACTCAAGGAAGACTGAACTCCATTCAAAATTGTCGGGACTTTCCCCTTTCAAAACCTTCAAGAGATTCATTCCAAGCCTCTAGGATTATTCTACTCCACACTTAGAGTGTGTATCTGATGAGGACAGATAGGATTTATTAGATCCTCAACTAACATTGCAACAATTGGGTTAATGATTAGCTCACGATTAGAAAGAGACACTTAGGACTGAATAAAGCTAACTTCCCTTTAGGTTAAAAAACCAATTGGAATTGCCGCCTTCAAGACAAAACAGTTAGTAAATAGGGTTGTTTGTTCTTCTCTGCTTTATTTACCGCATTCATATTATTATTGCTTGTTGCGGGGTGAGACGGTCACTGACCTACACCATTACCGCTTTTTACATTTACAAGTTGTGAGTGCATGGGTAGCTTAGGACATGCATTCCTCTGTGTCACCCCTATTTCCACGAGTCACGGCATCCCAATCGGTCCACGATTGATTTCCCATGAGTCGGGTCACTCACTGAGTGGTTAAGCCCGCGAGGCGAGACGGTCACCGACCTACGCCCTGAAGACTCATGATCCAAAATTATCCTCCATATCCGAGTCCAAACCAGCATATAGTGAACCATGAGCCTTCAGCGTCCAGCTGCCTAATCCGTTGTCTAGGACAGGTTTTATGGGTAGTCACCCCCTTGTATGCCGCCTGTCTGACCACCCTTCTGCCTTACCCTGAAGATTGCATGGGCTCAGTTCTCCATTGTTCCTCTGCACACGGGTGTCTCTAAAGCCCAATGTCACGCTACACGTCCATAGAGGATCCTGTATTTACCGGATACCCATACATGGCACAACGTAGTCACTGAATAATTTGGACTTTAGACACACCTGACCGTGCAGATGACGAGAGACCCGTTCCCATGCAGTACTTCCCCAAGTTTCCCAAAAGTGAGTATGTTGTGATAATCCCCGGCCGTGGCTCATGTGACTGTATCACTTCGGGTATCCTGACCTTTCGAACTTAAGCACTCCGGACTTTCTTGATGACGTGCCCCACAAGGCATAACAGAGATAAATCCCGAGAGATGAACAGTGAAGGAACGACGGTTCCCCCGGTGGTATGGAAGCACTGATTGACCTGGAAGGTGATTATCCCAATCATTCGCACTCAGCTCCACATAAAAGCCCACGATTTATATTTTCGTTCTTATGTCTGTGTGATCACGATTTAAACACTTGAAAAATCAGAAAACGAATCATGTCGAACGCTCTAATGAAATATCTTCAAAGCCGTTCATCTCGAATGATTTCAAAATTATTATTTCCAAAGCAGTTTTCAAAATCATTTTCAATCAAATTCTTTCAGAAAATAAACTTTGTCCAACGGTTTGTAAAGACCAGATTTCAAAAATCTGTTACTTTCAAATGATTTTCGATCAGTATTTCTTACAAATGTTATTTCAAAAAAAAACTATTTCCAAAAATGGATTTCAAAAACCTGCTTTTTACAAACGAATTTCAAACAACTTTTTCATGAATATTATCTCAAACTTGTTTTGAAAACAGTTTTCGAAGTTGATTTTCACAAACGTATTTCAAAATAAATGATTTAGTCCCCATGTTGTGACTCGCTATTTTTGAAGTTCAACCCACCTTCAAGAGCAGTGGTCATTACTGTGGAGCGTACTAGTCATTTCGTGTTTTCACAAAAGTGGTGGATTTTCACAAAGATTTTGTGCTCGATCATTCATCTTTCCTTTCTCAAAAAAAAAGAAAGAAAAGCCCCTCATCTTCCTCGTCGGAGCAAGTGGAGCGCATGAAGATCAACAACAGTCTGAACCAAAAATCAGAGCTGCACCAACCCGAGTCCAGTGACATGAAGACTAGAAACAACCATCCGAGTTCGAAGTTGCTGAGGGTCAGAAGAGCACCAACCAATTTCTCTTGATCATAGTGTCACCTTGTTGACCGAACCCGAAGACGATCGAACGGCCAATCAGGAGCCCACACATGAATAAGCAGTCAGTCAGAAGCTCAAAGACGAAGCAGAAGAATTCGGGAGAAGTTTTTAAGCTCAAACTCCCCCATTTAATGACTTTTTAGAATTGATGTATAGGTTTTCCCCTAACATTCTTTTCTCTCTTGTCAATTTCTGAATAGACTTTGTGTATAGGTTGTACATTCCTGTTGAATTTATTTAGATCAATGTGTATAGGGTTCCCCACTCCCTATCTTATTTGCGAATGACCGAGCGTCAAAACTCATATTGAGAAAACCCACCACTTCGAAAACACGTGTTTTCAAAACTGTTTTTCTAAAAAAGTTGATTTCTTTTAGCACGCACAACTTGTTTCTTCCCATTTTCGGTCAGTTCACATTCATTAATCATGCATGAATCACACCCATCTCGCAGAAATTGCATGATCACATGTTGCATTCTCAACACATCACACACAAACATTCATCCCATTTTTCAAGCGCACTAACATTCGCATCTGTTAGATTCTTTTTTGGTGACCGTTTTTGCAGGTGATTAACTGTCTTTGCCCACGAGCGACAACATGATCTTCGAAATGATAGCAAGAAATACCAGAGATTCAAACCTTTTCCCATTCGGCATACCATGTACATAGAGACCAATAACAACAAAAAGCATGTACCAGAAAAATCATACATCCAAAAAAAATCCAAAAAATCATACACCCAAAATTCCCAAAAATGCGGTCACTGTCATATCATGGGACCACCATGCGGGAGTGGTCACTCCCTAAAAGTCCAAAACTCCAGAAGCCAATCATCAACAGAATATCTTTCTGAAACAACCTCTCTCACATCACACCTAACAACTTCTCTCACATAGACCATCTTCAGGGCCAGCCGTGACAGGATGAGCTTCATGGACTATCAACGGGAACCGACTCAAGCGAGACCGGGTGTAATCTTACCATTCATGCATTGCATCCAAAACAAAAACATTCAACCAAAATCCAAAATTGAGTCATTTTCATCGTCAATACTTCATGCATCCTATATGTAGTAATCCCATATTACCACAGTATATTGCACCGTAAATAGTTGCATTTGCATACTTCCGTATCGAAATGACATCTTTGGGGAAAATCTTGAGAGATTGATTGAACAGAGTGTGTGAACCACTAAATTCTCGACCCGTCAATGAACACAAGGGTCTAATCAAAACCAGCACCACAAACCGAATGTGTAGCATGCGAAGAGCGGTATTTTCCCTGGAATTTCAATTGAGTGTATTGGATGATCTACTGAGCGATGAGGGAAGGTAGAGAGAGCCAATCGAGGTAAAACCATGAGCGACATGTGCATTCCTTCAACACATGGAGAGGCACAATACATAGTGAGATATGTGTCGATAAACAGGATACGATCTGTGATTCATGCAAAGATCCGAGAAGTAGTAAGAAAACAATCATTGACTAATGAGAATGACGAGGCACATAGGAGCAAAATCTCCACAAAACCAAAAAGCTTTGACTGCCCTGTACATAATCCCTTAGTGAGCCCCGTTGAGCCTTTCACGATAAACATTTTTCTGCAAACTCCACAACATGCCAACTCACATGCACATACTTACTCACCCTTGCAATAGAGGATCTCGAAGGAGCTAGAGCCATGGTCTCTCCCACACCATCTTTCACAAAAACAACAAATGAAATGTTTGAAGAAATTAGTGAGTCAATGCAACTCCAAAGCCAAACACCAAAAAAGAACACCGAAAATGTTCAAGAAGATCGATGAGTCAATGCAACTCCAAAGCTGAAAGCCAAAATGCAAAGCAAACAATGCTTGAGAAAGTTGATGAGCCAAATGCAATTTCAAAAAACACTAAAATGAGAAGAAAGTTAAAATCGTACACCAAAAGAGGCAAGAAGGAGAAATCCAAACCAAAAGGACCAATGATGTCCAGAAGGAACCAGCAAAAGGTTATCAAAACCCGTCCAATCATTCCACCCATGGCAAAGGCGAAACATATCCTCTATTGCGCCAAATCTCCACAGCTCCAAATAAATCCTCCAGTCCCATGTGACATACATCATACCCCTCAGCCCCGTTATAACCCAATAAAAGACCTCTGACTCGTTAGTTGGTGAGCGTTAACTGAAAGTACCGGATCTGACACATGAATCATAAGCTTCGTACTTGTTGTCAACATTTCCCGTCATACCAAAGGGACCATGAGCGAATGAGCGTAACCTTACCTTACAAGGTTTTTGAGTGGGAGTAACTCTTTGATCGAAGCACCAAATCATAAACAGCTAACCCCATTGCAGGTGAGGAATTTGTGAGGATCGGAAAGTCCAGAACCTCGAAAAGAAATTCTTAGGAAAATACTGCTCCAAGCAATCAAGAGTATCATCATGACATTAGCACACACGGCCATACTCGAGAGATTGACCCACATCCCTCCATGAGAGGAAAGTGATTCACGCCTTCAAGCTCAACAATCACTCGAGATCGAACCGAAGATGTCTTATATTTGTAAGCCTCATATTAATAGAGATAGGACCGTACCTTCTCTCGAACAACTGCACATGCATTTTGTATCTCTTCTTGCATTTAGTATTTGCATGCATCATAACCACTTCATTTTCAACATCCGACTGGTAAGAACTCCACCTGGTCTCGCTGGAAGTCGACTTCAGTTGCAGTTGTTGAAGCATAACTTTTGATGTCAACCAGAGCCATCCCGAGCCATCATCGAGCTATATCTTGCCTCTTTGGAGCCATCCCGGGCTATCACCGAGCTACATCGAACCATTCAAGAGCTATCTGCAGCCACACGAAGACCATCCCAGAGTTATCCACTATCATACTTGAGTCTCATCGACACCCCTCCCAAAGCCAAATTGGAGCCATACGGGAGCCATCCTCAGACATTGTGACCATCTTTAGAGCTACACAGGAGCCATCTCAACAGTTCGAGAACAATATAGGAGCCACCTAACATCCCTGTTAGAGCCATTTCATCATCAGGGTCTTGCCTACACAGTTTCGAACTACGTATGGTCTGATCTCAATATGGAATTGAGTACGTAGGCAGCCCGTTCAGGGTGCGACCACCTCAAAGAAAAAAAAACTCCCCTTCTTCCCCTCGGAGTCACATTGAAGCTATTCCGGAGCCACACCAAAGCCGTTCATCACCACAAAAAAATCAATCACATCAAAATTCACTAATCACATCAACCCAACATTCGACTCAAAATCCAATCCAAATGGAAACCCACCAACCACCCTGAGACCATTGGTCACACCGGAGCCATCAGTGCCTACCAGAGCCATCAGTGCACAGTGGAGCCATCAACGCATGCTGGAGCCATCTCAGATCCTTGAAGCCATGCCGGAGCCATACCGGAGCCATCCCGAGGTTTTGATGTTACTATAAAGCCATCTGCTCACACAAAAACCTACCTCCACAAACAGGGAGTTTAATTCAATTAATACATTGGTTAATCACCTCACATCACATATCATCTGCATATACCCACAAAATTTGCTCACTGTCTGACGCATCTTCACACCCGCTAGGCAGCTATTGCGCTACTAGTGCGGTCAAATTTTTCATTTTACACCCGCTAGACAGCTATTGCGCTACTAGTGCGGTCGACTTTTTCTTTTACACCCGCTAGACAGCTATTGCGCTACTAGTGCAGTCGAAATTTTCATTTTACACCTGCTAGACAGCTATTGCGCTACTAGTACGGTCGTCTTTCGTTTTACACCCGCTAGACAGCTATTGCGCTACTAGTGCGGTCGATTTTTTCGTTTTACACCCCGCTAGACAGCTATTGCGCTACTAGTGCGGTCAAATTTTTTGTTTTACACCTGCTAGATAGCTATTACGCTACTAGTACGGTCGCCTTTCGTTTTACACCTGCTAGGCAGCTATTACGCTACTAGTGTGGTCCCGCCGTTTTTCCTCCACTAGGCAGCTATTACGCTACTAGTGCGAGATCGTTCATTTCATAACCCACTAGGCAGCTATTACGCTACTAGTGTGGTCCCGCCGTTTTTTTCCTCCACTAGGCAGCTATTACGCTACTAGTGCGAGATCGTTCATTTCATAACCCGCTAGGCAGCTATTACGCTACTAGTGCGGTCCCGCCGTTTTTCTTCGCTAGGCAGCTATTACGCTACTAGTGCGAGATCGTCTCACATCCGCCTGCTAGGCAGCTATTACGCTACTAGTACGGTCCCACCACTTTTCCTCCACTAGGCAGCTATTACGCTACTAGTGCGAGATCGCTTCACATCCGCCTGCTAGGCAGCTATTACGCTACTAGTACGGTACACAATTAAAGTATTATAGGCTCGTCATAAGTCCTATAGCTAGATGTCAAGAGGTCTAGTTGAGGCACTCCTAAGTCCTCGTACTTTCAATTGCATTATAAGCTCGTCATAAGTCCTATAGCTAGATGTCAAGAGGTCTAGTTGAGGCTCGTCATAAGTCCTCGTGCATCCCAATCAATCAAATTGTTAGTATCATAGGCTCGTCATAAGTCCTATGACTAGATATCAAGAGGTCTAGTTGAGGCACTCCTAAGTCCTCATACTTTCAATCATCTAGGCTCGTCATAAGCCCTAGAGCTAGACATCGGAGTCTAGTCGAGGCTCGTCATAAGCCCTCGTGCATTCAGCAATCATATCATCTCCTGCCGCATTCATACACTCACGGTCGCATCCCAATGCACCACTAAACCGCAGTGAGAATTTTTGGCGCCCCGTCAACCTTGATCCAATTCTACAAGTCTTCTATTGCAGAATTGAATCAAGGGGCCATCTGTAGACACCAAAAATTCTCACCCCATAAAGCAAATTCCGAAATAAGAAATGAAATAAGAGGGCTGTTGCCTTCTTTTCAAAATTGATTCATGTATATACCAAAATGAAACTGTCATTTTATGACAATTTTTTTAAATAAATTTTCAAAGCATTCGTTTGTAAACACATCCCCTTTGTTATTACTTATTTTTCGATTTATTTAATGTTAGTTAGTTCTGTTTTACTCACTTGTTTATTTGCCCATTCGTTTTTATCTTGGTTTGTGCTATTTTATCACTTCATTTATTTATTTTATTTTCATTTATCATTGATACTCTTGCTTGTATTTCTTAGTAGTATTGTTTTCATTTTGTCTTTATCATCTTTATTTCTAGAATTATTTTCATCATCTATGTACATTTTATTATTATATTGTAATTATTATTATTTGTATGTTTTTATCTTCATTTATTATCTCAAGTCCTTTTAAGAAAAAAAAAACACTTCATTATTACATGCTAAGCATTTTTATTTCACTCCATATTTTCGTCAGACTATGACTAATGTATTGCTTTAACACTTGTGTATTGAATTTGATCAATAGTGGAATTGTTTAGTATTTGCTGGGAATAAATAATGGTTGTGGGTTCAAACCACGCCACACACCACCCTCTGTTATTTCTTTTCTAGTAGCTTACACCGTGGCCCAAAGGCCTGTTGCCAACCCAACCAAATACATCGGTCGATGAGAAAGAAAACCCTAGAGCACCTTATTATATAACACATTCAGAAACCTACAGTAGGGAAGCAGCCGACACTAATCCCAAACAGATTTATTCTTCTCTGTTCATATACTCCATTTTTCTCTTCATCTCGTAGTTTTTCACCGATAGTAACCTTGCACCTAGCAGATGACCAAGAACAGACATCTTCAATCCTCTCATTCTATTCAGGCGTATACACCTCTGTTATCTTCATTCTCTTCATCGACTTAAATTTTGCAACTGAACTTGCGAACAGGAAAATATACCTGTTATGCACCTCCTTCACTTTTCTTCATTCACTGTAATTTGCACACTTAGATGGCGACACACACCTCTTCATCCCTCACCTCTGTCTGATTCCAAGTGACTGCAAAACAATACAAAAAATACCCAGAACTTCCACCCATGTCACCGTCGTTTCTCTTCACCAACGGCAATTTTACAATAAACCGTCAAACAAGGAAATCTGCTGGCCTTTGTTCTCATCTCTTCACAAAACGCCAAGCTGGAAAGCAGATTTGGAAGAATTTTAAAATCTTGTGAGATCGGCCAGGACAGAGAGGAATTCTTTGGTCTCGCTTCAAGTCAAAGCCGGAGTCGAGCTATATTTCACAGACGGTCATATTTGCAACCTGCCTCGCGAACAAGGAGCATCCGCTCCACTTCTTCTTCTTTTCCTCTATGGAGCATACGTGTTCTTCTCTTCATACTCTATAAGTAGCTCACGAACCAGAGCTTACAAGCTTTGCATCTTCACTAGCGTACATGGAACATACGAGCATCTTCATTCTCTTCACATGCATACACTGCATACAAGGAGCACACCTGCTCTGCGTTTCGTCATTCTCTTTACTCAGCGGAGCACATATGCTCCGCGTTTTCTCCATTCTTATCACCTGACGAAACTTATGTTACGAACAAACAGCATACATGCTCTGCATATTCTTCGCTCTATTCACGTGGCGAACAGGAGCACATATGCTCTGCGTTTTCTTTCCCTGAACGAGGGACATACAAGTTCTACATCGGCTGCTTCATTCTCTTCAACTGTCTTTCTTTTCACTCACGAGAACTTTGCAACCGAACTCATGTACATGGAGCATACAGCACTGTGCCTGTTTTTTTTCCTTTCTCTCACTCTCAGAGAATGCAACCCAAACTGGCAACAAGAACAGTACAACTCTGAGCCTCATGTCATGCTCTTTCTCACTCACGTTTGCACCCCAACTGAAGAACAAGATCCTACAACTCTGTAGCTCTTTCATTCTCCCACTCAATGTATTTTTCCAACCCAACTGGCGGTCAAAGGCATACATGCTCTGCGCCTTCGACAGCTCATCACTGGTTTCACATTTATGTCGATGCTCTAGTCCCTGCCTCTGTCGAAGGTAATGATACGAATATCTCATCTTATCTGGTCCCGGTTTGGTCTTTGCTTTGGGGTGTTAGGTGTGATTTTATGATACGAACATGACTGTTGGATCAATGCTTGCTTGGTCGATTCATCACCAGTCGTATATACTTGAGTTATGAAATCTCATTTGGCAGTTTTGCTCAGTTTGATGTTACATTGTTCATGTGTTCGCAATTTAATCCGGAGATATTTTAACTGCAGTATTTGTCCATTAGTTATTCTGTGCTAAGTGAAATTTGAGGTTTAGTATATGTTACTTGGCTCACGGATTGTAGAGCAATAACTTTTCTGAAATGAGAGCGAATTAATCTACGCCCTTTTGTTGGATAAGAGGGAGCGAGGGGATTAAACTCATTTGTAATGTAATTTTAGGGTGTAGTATTTCAACTAGCTTAATTGTCTAATCCAGAAAGAAAAGAAGAAGAGGTGATAAAACATGATTAAAACCCCGGTTTCATGTTGACTGCATAATCGTCTAAATTGGCATAAGACTGTCCATCAATTGCAATGTGACTGATTGAAATTGAGCTTAATCTGCTGCCTTTTGCTTTGTGCATTTTGGAATTGTTTAGCGACCTAGGATTAAGTTTCCTCCTAACTATTGTTTGATTTGTTGTCACTGATTAAATTTCCTTCTGAGTTTTCCAACCTTGGTGTCGGGTTTGGCTTTCTCTCGTTTTAATCCTGATATGACCAGTTAATGAGGAATAAAAAAAAATCATCAGAAGGGTCGAATAAGTACTTGAAGATTTGAATATTTGTTGCGTATTGTCAATTTGGGAAATTTCTTTTACCTTGCGAACTTATCCTGACCCGTTGTTGCTTTGGGGCCTAACCGAGGTACACTCACAAATCGATCGGACCTGGAGTTGAAGCTTGCACTTCTTTAGCTTGAAGATTGACGTTTATGCTCACATATTGCCTAGTTATGAACCTTAGCTTTGGAACCTTCTCATGGGCTTGAAGCTTGTTTATACACATGACCAAGACGGGATTATGAGCGTACGACCCCTATTCAGTTGGGAAAATTTTCTCATACCCGTTTGAAATGTTAAACCGGGGGCAGGCCACCCCGTAGGTTGGTTTCCTATCACCTACATCTCTCCTTAATCATGACCAACAACATGTTTACATTTCTAGCATCACTGTTTGCTCCCCGCGCATTAATTTGGTTTATAAGTTGATGTTAGCATGATTTTGGTTGAATCTTCACTTGAAACCCACTCATATAATTGTAAAGTCTTGTTTTGTTATGCTATTTCATTGTCTTAACATCATCGTTGATTTTTATGGCGATTCTGCTTTGCCCATGCTTCTGTCGCTTTTTGCACCAATTGTAAATCGATATTACAGAAGGCCGTAGATAGCTTTCAAATTTTCATCTCCATGTATACATCACTTGAATAACCGTGAACATATTTGTTTATTCAGTCTGTTGTTATTATTATTTGATCTGATTAATTGCCGTGCCTTCAGTGATTTCGATATGATTGTTTGTGTGTTATATGTGTACATATTGTATATCCAGCCTCATTGCAAATTTCGTTTCATTCCGTTGTACCAAACTTTACTACCTAAGCCCTAGTTATGCCCTTAGGTCCAAGCCACTAGGATAGAGGGGTCCCCCTGGACTGATAGGTCATTGACCAATCTCGTGGTGGTGACACCCCTAAACCCTAAAACACACACCTAAAGTATGTATAATTAATACTCATTCCGGCTTTATACCATTAGATTTTCCTGATTCGAATCTCTCACTAACATTTCATCTTCTCATTCTCCATCCTCAAATTCAAAATTGTCTCTCATTTTCCATAATCATTCTGTAAACATAAATCCCACTACCCAAAGCCCAAATAAGGTCCATTCGGCCCAAAGTTCAAACAAGGCCCATTCAGCCCACTTAGCCCAAAATCTCCCCATCCAAACTTGGTCCATCTCCAAACTCAACCCATCCCAAATCGGTCCAAATCCAATTCGGCCCATTAAGCCCAGACCAGCCCAAGCCCACAAAAGTCAAATCGAATGTTGACCTTGACCCGAACCTTTGACCAAACTCGAGTTGACCGAACTTTTGACTTTGACCAAAGTCCACAAGACCAAGGAAGTCCACGAGAATCAAACCTTGACCCGAATGTCAAACTTTGACCAAACCTTGACTCGAATGTTGACCTTTGACCAAACCAAGACCTAAACTTTGACCAAACCTTGACCCGAATGTTGACCTTTGACCAAACCTTGACCCAACTGTGACTCAATCCCATTTTGACTTGGTATAACTTTGACCCGCCTTGTTTTCTAACCCCAACCAAATTCGACTCAAACCAAATTCAATTCCAAACTCGATTCATTTCAGTTCAAGCCAAATTCAATTCGATTCAATTCTTAATTCAATTAGATTCAATCTTAATTTCAATCCAATTCAATTCAAAATTCTTTTCATTCCCAATTCAATTCAACTTCATTTCAATCCCAAATAATTCCAAACATCATAAATCTCAAACTCCTTGAAACTCCAAACTCCTTAGAACTCAAGCATCTTGAATATCTAAACGTCTCAACAGCTCAACAGACTCGAACGTCTCAGCAGCTCAACAGACTTGAACGTCTCAGCAGCTCAACAGACTCGAACATCTCAACAGCTCAGTAGACTCGAACGTCTCAACAGCTTAATAGACTCGACCGTCTCAGCAGCTCAACAGACTCGACCGTCCCAGCAGCTCAACAGACTCGACCGTCTCAACAGCTCAACAGGCTCGAATGTCTCTGCAGTTCAATAGATTCGAACATCTCAATAGACTCATCAAATTCAAGCACTTCAGAAATCCTCAGCTCCTCAAAAAGCCGAACCTTTTGAAATTTGATAACCCTTTCAAGTCTTGAACATCTCACAGACCCGAGCGTCTCACAGACTCCATCATTTCAAGAATCTAAATGTCTCACAGAGTTGAGCATCTCACAGACTCGAACATCTCAATCTCTCTACCATATCAAGATTCAAATGTCTCACAGACCCGAGTGTCTCACAGACTTTGATATCCCATACCTCCCACTACATGAACATCTCAATTGTCTCATAGACCCGAGCGTCTCACAGACTAACCTCTCAAACATCCCAAAAACCTTCGAAACCCCAAGATCTCCAAAAACCCCCAAAACCTTGAACTACGTAAGGTCTGATCTCAATAGGAAGTTGAGTACGTAGGCAACCCACCTAGGGTGCGACCCCATTCCAAACAAAAAACCCTTTCCCTCCTCTGAGGTGGCTACTCATATCTCTCAAAACACTCAAACCTTCTTCGGCTCCTACAAACTTCAAACCATTAGACTCTATGTCTTGTTCATTCACTCAACCCCCGGTTTTCCCAAACCTTCATTCTAGACCCATCCGAATTCATCAGTTTTTCTTCTTGGCGCTGGCTTGGTAGAAGAGCTCGCCTCACCCACTCGTTTTCTCTCCTCATTTCCTAATCCTATCCTTGGCTTCGAATTGAATCTCTCAAAAGGTTTTGAAAGAGGGCAATCCCGACAATTGGAGACCGAGGTTCCTCGGGCACCAATCCGAAGTCGTGGTCGTTGCCACTTCTAAGGGGTGTAACCCAGTGCGAACCCACACAGAATCTCTAGTATGATCAGATAAATCCCTATCCATAGGCAACAAATCATCAGAGTCAATTGACGGTTCTTAGAACCCTTCTCCCCCCTTCCTAGTTCCTTAGGTCAAACTAGGTGGCGACTCTAGTCAATTCCGCCTTATAGAGGCATAAGTCCGCGTGGAGCCCATCGAGAGCGGGTGTAGTGCACACTTGCATTCCCCTTTATGCTTTCTGGGAAAGACGGACGATTTAGTAGGTATTTGAGGGCTGCCATGAATAACGGGTTCTCGCCCTCCACAGAATGGCAATTTTTAGGATCTAGACTTTTCAGTCAAGAACCATATTTAGATAGACCCCCCTCATACCGAAAAATCACCCTCCACAGATACTGGTGAACAGTTTCTACAACAGACTCAGCTACCGCCTACGCTATGGTATGGGGCCAACCGGATATACTACTTTGCAGGTAATGGGACTACAATGTGATGTGAATAAGTATGTATAATGTGTGAATGTAATTGCGAGTTTGTTTTACGGGCATAACTAACACCCTAAATAATAGGAGTGCTATCATGCCTTTGCTATAGTAGAGATCACCGTCCGTCTGAGGGACGAGGAGAATGCGCTCAAGTGCAAGCTCACGAGCGAGGGACAAGGCACGCAAGGGTACGGGGGAGGAAAGAAGAAAAAGCCATACCCCTGTCCCAGAAAGGACAGCAACAGGGTGGCAAGGGCCAAGCCCCGACCACCACTGCTGAGGAGCCCTTGCAGCTCACCTATGCATACGCGGCTAAGCCCCTGCACTCTCAACCATTCAAGGGTAAACAATTAGTTATGAATACCGAGTTTAAGTGTGTGATGTTATAATGTGAAGTGAGTACTGAATGAGTAATGTGTTAGCAGCTAGCTCGGGACCTGGATCCGACCGCCACTACTACTGCAAGTGGTGTAACGGAGACCACCCCGGCAAGGACTGCAAGGGCATTGATGTGCAGTGCCGATTCTGCAAGAAGATGGAGCATCGTGACTACGAGTGCTTCCAGAACCCGAATGCCAGAAACTACAAGCCCAAGGGGCAGTGGAAGGGTAAGGCCGCCGCAATCACCAATGGCCCGAAGATGGCTAATCAGCCAGCCACAGATCATAGGTACACAGATTCCCAGAAGGGGAAAGGGTCGGGATCTAGCAAGGCTGTCCTGAATGTTGTGGACCGGTCTGAGGCACCAGGACCCTCTTCTAGACCAGATACTGCCTAAACCGTTAAATGAAATAAGTGATTGCTTACCGTATTTCATGCATGTGTGTTAGTGAGTCTAAATGTACAACCATGTAAGTAAAGAGTTAAAGTATAATGTGAAAGTCACCTAACTTAGGTAACTTGAAAACTTAGGAACCTTCAATATTTGCTATCCAATCCCACCCGCACCAAACCCTGAAGAAACCACCATAAGCATCACCGACTTTCCAATGGAGCAATGTCAGGTCATCCAACCAGGTATGATACTCTTAAATGGATACCTGACACCGGAAGCACAAATCCACATTATCCAACGATGCGACAAACTGGGAGCAGCACCCGAAGGTTTCTACACACCCGGAGGTTTCTACACACCAAGTACCCGAGCGGATTGAAAATGAAGTTGAAGATGATGTGCATGGGTAAGGACTGGAATCCTTACACCAAGACATATCAAGATGTGCGAGCTGAGGAGGGGCAACTGTACTGATGATACCTGAGGAGTTCCTTGTGGTCGTTAACCACGCCGTGGGAATTGCTCAGCAAGTTGAATCGGATTCAATACCAAGTGTTAAGGCAGATCTATGTATTGTGAACTTCTACTAGAAAGGTGGACGGTTAGGGTTACACCAAGATAAGGATGAGTCACCCGGGTCTCTAAGTAAGGGAGTACCCGTGGTGTCTTGGTCCATTGGTGATACCGCAGTGTTTGTATATGGCGAGTAGAAGCGTGCTGATCTCGCAAAGAAGTTAGTGTTGAAATCGGGAGATGTGTTAATCATGGGTGGACATCAAGGATGCTATATCATGGTATCAAGAAGATCAACCTGAATACCGCACCTTTGATAGTGATCAATGCCACACACATGAAACCCGGACGTTTGAATTTGACCTTCAGGCAGTTTTAAAGCCTTGTGTAACCGTGTAATGTGTTAAGCCAGTTGTATGTTAAGGATGCTATATTCATCTATGTCTACAATGTAAACCAACTTATGATGTGAAAGATGTGTTAATGAATAAAGTGGAAATATTTTGAAGTATGTCAACCGTGTTGTTACTGTATGCTTATAAGTTTGCCAATAAATTAGGCTGTACACTCGGAACGGGAGGTATACTGAGTGTCTGCAATAAGGCAGAAGCCGGCAAGAGCGGCACAATCCTCACCGGTACCTTTCCAGTCAATGGCGTGGACGCTTCGATATTGTTCGACTCCGGAGCCTCACATACATTTATCTCGCTATCATTTGCGAAGAGGCTAGGGTTAGACGGTGAAGAGATGCCTGACTTTCTAGTCACACTCCCGTCGAAAGAGCGGATCAAGTGTACCCGCTTCCACCGAAATGCTATTGTACGAATTAAGGATGAAGAGTTCCCGATCGACATGATAGAGTTCGAGGGACTTGGATTTGATGTGATTGTCGAGATGAATTGGTTGGAGCGGTACAAGGGGCAGAATCCTATGTGCCGAGCATCGTCTGCTTCTTCGGAGTACGTTTGGGGTTACTATATCTACCACCAAAGGCCCAGGGAGCCTTTGACTCAGATCATCACCGCCATGGCCATGTATCGTGAACTACGACGAGGGAATGATGTATACCTCTGCAATGTCCAGGACATAGAGAGAGACCCAGAGTTTAGCCCAGATGTGCCGGTAGTGTCGGAGTTTTCTAATGTTTTCTTAAGGAACTGCCATGCCGCTAGCACGGGAAGTTGAGTTTGAGATTGATTTGGTTCTGGGCACCGGACCAATTGTGAAGGCACCCTATCGTATGGCTCCAGCAGAGATGACAGAGCTCAAGGAGTAGCTGAGAGACCTACTCGACAAGGGGTTTATCCGCCCTAGCGTTTCACCATGGGGAGCGCCGGTCCTCTTCGTGAAGAAGAAGGACGGTAGCCTTCACCTTTGCATTGACTATCGAGAGCTGAATGCAGTTACAGTGAAGAACCGTTATCCTTTACCACGCATCGACGACTTATTTGATCAGTTGAAAGGAGCATCAGTATTCTCCAAGATAGACTTACGATCGGTTACCATCAAATTGCTATCCGGGAAAGTGACATTCAGAAGACCGCTTTCAGAACCAGATACGGTCATTATGAGTTTACGGTTATGCCGTTTGGTTTATCCAATGCACCAGCCAAGTTCATGGACTTAATGAACCGCTTGTTCCAAGATCAGTTGGACAAGTCAGTGGTAGTCTTCATCGACAATATACTTGTGTACTCGAAATCGAAAGGTGGGCATGAAAGCCACCTGAGAAGTGTGTTGCAGACATTGAGAAAGAATCAGTTGTATGCGAAATTTTCTAAGTGTGAGTTTTGGTTGAACCAAGTATCCTTTCTTGGTCATGTGATTTCTGAGGCCGGGATCTCTGTTGATCCGGCAAAGATAGATGCAGTGCGCACCTGGCCTAGGCCGAAGACAGTTACCGACATTCGGAGCTTCCTCGGTCTGGCAGGATATTATAGGAGATTTGTGAAGGACTTCTCCAGTGTCTCGAAGCCAATGACTTCCTTAATGAAGAAGGATGCACCATTTGAGTGGACAGTCAACTGTGAGAGTTCTTTCTAGAGTCTCAAGGATGCTCTGACATCTGCACCGGTCCTGACTATACCAGACGGTCTTGATGGTTTTGAGGTCTATTGGGACGCATCAGGTAGAGGTATGGGTTGTGTGTTGATGCAACACGAGAAGGTCGTAGCATACGCCTCCCGGCAGTTGAAGAAGCACAAAGAGAACTACCCACGATTTAGTACTGGGTGCCATTGTCTTCACATTGAAGATATGGCGACATCATTTTATGGGGTAAGCGTGACAATTTATTCCGACCACAAGAGTTTAAAGTACTTGTTCACTCAGAAAGAGCTGAACATGAGACAAAGAAGGTGGGTCGAGTTCTTAAACGACTACGACATCAATTTACAGTACAAGGAGGGAAAAGCAAATGTGGTAGCTGACGCATTGAGTCGCCGAGCACACTCTCTCCATTCGCTAGTCTCTCATACTAGCTTGGTTGAAGAGGTGTGGAGTGCTTAGATGACGGATCAGTATATGTTGGAGATCAGGCAGAAGCTTATTGATGGCACATTCGAGGGTCAGAAGTACGACTTCCGACTCCACGATGATGACCTGATTAGGCTTAATGGCCGACTGTGTATTCCGAGGAGTAGCGCCGAGATGAAGGAGCGCATACTGAGTGAATCTCATTGTTCTACTACTTCGTTTCACCCAGGAGCTTCAAAGATGTATAAAGGTATGAAAAGATATTTTTGGTGGGCTGGAATGAAGAAAGATGTGAATGATTATGTGTTGAGGTGTCTCACTTGTCAGAAGGTCAAGTTTGAGCACCGACGGCCTGGTGGTATGGTACAGCCAATGTCAGTGCCTGAGTGGAAGTTCCATGACATTTCTATGGACTTCGTAGTAGGGCTTCCGCCTACAAGGGGAGGTCTGAATATGATTTGGGTTGTTGTTGACCGACAGACCAAGGTGGCCTGATTCATTCCGATGAAGGACACTTGGAAAGTGGTGAAGCTAGCAGAGCTCTTTGACAGAGAGATTGTAAGACATCATGGGGTACCGAAAACGATTGTGTCTGACAGGGATACCAGATTCCTCTCGAGGTACTGGAAATCCACACGGGAAGCGCTTGGTACCGAGCTGAAGCTAAGTACAGTGTTCCACCCACAGACAGATGGTCAGAGTGAGCGCACCATCCAGAACTTGAGGATATGTTACGTGCATGTGCACTTGACTTTCAGACCAGCTAGATTGATAAGTTACATCTGATTGAGTTTAGCTACAACAACATTTACCATGCTTCGATCAAGATGTCTCCCTTTTAGGCCTTGTACGGTAGACCATGCCACACGCCATTATGTTGGGATGAGTCGAGTGAGACGGCCATTATAGGACCAGTATCTGGAACAAGTTCAAGCAAAAGTAAGCCAGATCCGGGCTAACATGAAGGCAACTCAGGATAGGCAGAAATCATACGCCGATGTGCGCAGACGTGACCTGGAGTTCACCGTGGACGATCAGGTATTTTTTAGAGTATCCCCCATGAAGGGAGTGTTTCGTTTTGGCCAGAAAGGCAAGTTGAGCCCGAAATATGTGGGGCCTTATGTTGTGACGGAGCGGATAGGCCCGGTAGCATACAAACTTGATTTACCTGCTGAGCTGGGCAAGGTACATGATGTATTTCATGTGTCCCAGTTGAAGAAATATATGTCTCATCCGTCTCATGTACTTTAGCCTGAAAGGCTAACTTTAGAGCCGACCATGCGATCAGTGGAGACTCCCATATGGATTCTGGATACTAAGACTCGAGACACTCGCCATAAGTCTGTGAGACTGGTGAAGGTCCTCTGGTCTAACCAGGACGTCGAGGAGGCCACTTAGGAGCTGGAAGATAAGATGAAGGCGAAGTACCCGTTATTGTTTACTTCTTAGTGTTTATATGTATAGGGTATGGGGCATACCCCTATTTTATGGGGGGTAGAGCCGTTTCGGTTATGTGTGTACGACATGTATTTAAATACATTGTCTATGTTATGTTGTTATCTTACTATGTTACAGACCGTTGTGTCTGAAGGATGTTATGTTGTTTGGACCTTGTATCTGATGTTATGTAAATATGTTGTTGATGTTGTTGTGGAAGTATTATCTTATAAGTATTCCCCGTGTTCTAATATTATAGATATGTGGGAAGTGTGAACTTTGGGGACAAAATTCTTTTAAGGGGGTAGATTGAAATACCCCAAACCTTAGTATGCTGTTTAAACATTAAACTATGGTATAATAAGGCTAAAAAGTGCCTTAGAAACATTAGTGAACATTTAAACCATAGAAACACAAATAAATACCTAAAGATAATATGGGCGAAAATGTGCTCTAAGCTTGGGATAATCTTGGTTAAGACCTAATGAGCTTACCAAGACCTTATTTATATGTTAATAAACATATTAAACCAATTACCAAAGAAAACCAAGCTTGAAAACAAGTAAAAACACAAAATATGCTTTAAGGAGTCTTAAAGCACATTTTTGAAAAATTGTCTTGTAAATGAGTTTTGAGTGGCTAAATGTCCATCATTACTCTTTAATTAACATGTGTACTACTTAGTATCACATTAGGAAGTCTAAATCAATGGGAAATCAAAAATTTCACAATTAGTGCCTTGTTTTGTGAATAGTAACTAAATTAAGCTAGTTTATAACATAAGCCAACATAAGTGAATTAATTGGTCAACTAAGACCAAAACACCCCTTATTACTTAGTGGGGGCCGGTTTTTGCAAGGGATGAGTCATCCCCCTTGTTAGTTTAATAAGAAAGAAACTTTGATAAAGTAAGTTACTATTACTTTACTACTTAAAATATCTAAACTAGCTAGTTTCTTCTCATCCTCTTCGTTCTCTTTGTTCCCACCGTCTCCAGCCTCTCTTCTTCCTCTCATTCACGGTTTGCTACAGCACCACACACACCACCATCTTCAATCTCTTATAAAGCTCCATTAACCAAATCAAATTCTAAGACCACTATTCTCTTAGTCTTGCCAAGCTCTTCAACTTCATCCTTTCAAAACTCCAAAACAAACCATTTCGGTGCCTGGGAGAACATCCATGGAAGGAGCTTGAGCTCATCTTTTTATATCTTATTGTTCTCCTTTGCTTCAAGGTAAGGAAATTCAAAGAAAAACAACATTTCCTCCATGTTTTAGTGTTGGCCGAAAATCACCTCTTCACGGTGTTTTCTCTTGCTTTGTTTTAGCCTCATTTCAATCTTTCAAGGACTTGGTGGAGTCCTCTCTTGCTACTCATTCAAACTCTTTTCCATCTCCAAGGTAAAACAACTATCTTAATGTTTTAAGACAATATAAACCTAAGGTTTAATAATGAGTTAAGCTTGGAGCTTGAATGCTCATTACCTTACTTGTGTATTGATTAGAAATTGACAAGCAATCAAAGGTCCTTGCCGATTTTAATCAAGGAAACAAGAGAGAAGTTTGTGGGGAAAGAGGTAAATAAACTATCTCAATGTAGTTTAAATGCATTAGGAAAAATGAGCTTGATGTGCTTAATAAAATACCTAAAGAGCCAATGGTGAATGAGTTAGTAAAAGCTCTCAAAGAGATTATTAAGGGCATATTGTTATGTTGAGTGTATTTGCAGGTCAAAGGCAAATATAATGTGGAAATTCAGTGTTTATGGTTTATGCAATTTAAGGGCCTAAGTGCCAAGCAATTTAAATTATGCACTATATTGTGATGTAGTGTTATATGGGTGAAGTTTTATGTATAAGAATGTTCTTGATGAATTTAAGTGTTCTTGGGTGTTTATTGGTGAAACTATGTGTTTTGGTGTAACAAGATGTTAGTAGAACCCATGTCAAAAATTAGGTAATGTATAAGAAGTTCTAGGTGTTTTAAATGAGTTTTGGTGAACTAGGAAGTGCTAGAAATGAATAAGTGTTTTACTAGAGAAGAAAACATGTATTAAGGTGTTCTAGAATGCAAAAAGGGCTTAGGCAATATCTTGGAGGATTTAGAATGCAAATAAGTGTTCTGGGATAGTTGTTGTCATAGGTGAGAAACACCATTTAGAAACCTAGTAAGAAATGTTGTAAGTGATGGTAAATTTTGTAAGAAATTGAGTAACAAGTTGGACAAGGAATTAGGTGAGTTTAAGATGATATTTTGGCATTAGAATATACCTAAGATCATTTGGGGAGTTTATACACATAATGGATATGGAGAACCATTGCAACAAGAATTAGAAAATGTTAAAATGCAAAATCTGTAGCAGTGGTCCGGGACTTAGGTCTTGGGTAATGTCCCGGACCATGCATTAAAACAGGCCGAGAGTTCATAAGCCATTCTGGTCCGAGACTTAGGTCTTGTACACAAACACCCGGACCCCCCCTAATTTACCCCCGAGAGAATCGGCCTACATTGGTCCGGGACTTAGGACTAGTATGAAGTCCCGGACCACCCCATAAAAAACCCGAGAGTTTTACAAAGACTAGGTCTGGGACCTTAGATGAGGACCAAGTCCCGAACCACTTAAAAAACTTAGTTTAAGGTTAAATAATGATGTCTAATGATGGGGATTAGTTAGTGATGATGTTATAAGGTTGTCTAAGACATGTTAGGTGTGTTATAATGACAATTTAAATGTGAGAAGTTATAACAAAGTGTGAAAATAAAATAACTAGACATGTGAAGTAATAAACTAACAACGAACTAGTACGTTAATTAACCGACGTTACAAATGTGTATAGGATTCTCCAACGGTGGAAACCAGTCGAAGCACGGACCAAGGTATGGTTTTCTTGCAGTCTGTTGCCTACCGGTTTAACCGGCTGGTGTTGTTTGTTTTTCTGTGTGTTTATGACCTTGTAAGACTTAAGTCATGTAATGAGTTTGTAGTTGTTAATATTATGTGTGTTGAGATGTGACTCATTTCCCTTGTGTGTGTCTAACTAGACCTAAACACTAGCTTGTGAATTCGTTTATTAAGTTCAATGCGGAACTTCTAACAAGTGCTAACTAGGGAGTGAGAAGTCCGGTAGTTCCGGCCACGCGTGTGAGTATGGGAGTCGATGTCATGACCGGTTCGATTCTCTTTGTATGTTATGGTTGTTTCCATTTTGGTTTTCAACCTTCCCTTTAGCTTATCCAAGGCTATTTTACTGACTCACGTCGGGCCACAGGGGCATACTATGTTTGTTCGGTGAGCTTGGATTACTATATCCGACACACCTTGGGGTTAAGTTATCCGTTCAATCTAACAAGACGGTAACGAGTTATGTAACGAGCTTAGCATGAGATGGCAACAATCTCTAGGCTCTCCATGTGATCTAACTATGTTGGTTCAGTTTCTAAAAGGAATCGTTCTTGTATGTTATGTGTGATGTTGTTGCTATGCAATATTCTTGCTATGCTATTTATGTTGTTGTTTTAAATCAATGCCATGTTATCATGACAAATAGTTGCGTATCCCGGTAGCCGATGGGTGCGCGTTAACCATACCAGCCAAGGGTTGCTGACCCCCTCGGGGGCTCCATATTTATTTGCAAGATGAGGATCGAAGAAGCGGAATGGCTGTAGATCTTAGGTCATGAAATACTTTTGAAACGTTTTGGATGTTGAGCCTGGGATGCACCTGTGCTCCCGTGGCGTTATATTTTGGTACCGTTATTTTTTACAGTGGCGGTTGTTGACAGTTATAGTGGCAGTTTATGGTTTACAGTTTACATTGACGTTGTGATGTAAATACTCGGTATTATTGGTGATGTATATATATATATGGATGTTAGTACCTAACGCTCGGGATTCTGATCATCAGACCGGTACACTTGTATTTATTCTGCCTTGTTAACCACGTGCGTGGTTAACGGTGTTGTAGCACCGAACCGTTTAGTTATTGTTTAGTTGTTTATTTCCGCTACGATTTCGGTTAGTTGTTAAGTACGTAGTAGGGGTGTTACACAGAGGATACTTACATACACACTGTGGGTGATACAATGCCGTTAGTCACCCACGTGACTAACAAGGCTACTCCTACTACATACAGCATCGCTCTGATGGACCGGAATATCCGAGTACTACACACTTACAATACATACTCCAATTACCAAATCGAATACTAGAACTTCCCATTCATTACAATACTCCATAAGTTCAATACAATATAATACACCGAGTTTACTAAGATCCTTATACAAATACAACACCTCTTTCAATTTCATAAATACTCATTAAGAGTCTAACCACCACCCATTCCTCACAACTACTTACTTTCTAAGTACAAGGGGTGTGCCACTTAGTACGCTTCTACATTCTACTTCTTATTATCCAAGTGTAGCCACCGGTCTCTTACCTTGACCATATCCGTTTCGGGTACCTGCACACTAAAAGCGTTCCCCCTAGGGGGTCAGCTTACGCTGAATATGACTTCCGCATACCCCGTGTACTAGCGAGGGTACGCCGACCACTTGGTCAAATACATGCAATTCATTTTATTCAAACATACATGCATACAAGCTCTTATACACAATACTACAATACTTTACGCAAGGAATACACACATACACTTCGATACATACACGAAGATTATACAAGTCCAACAATACTTACTTACCTTCTTCCGAAACACACATTCACGATACATACACAATACATACTCATTACATACTCAATCCATACACAATGCGTACACAACACCCGGTACTTGTTAGCTTCATTTGTTCACCCGGGTTAATCGGGTGAAGGTTAATCTTTTACTCGGGGTCAATGACTTACACCAGCCAAGACCATTACTCATACAATACTATTACTTTACTTTACTACTTACTCAAGTCAAGTCGTCGGGACCTCCGGGCAGGGACTACACCGTCCCACCACCTGGCTTTACTTGGTTCACTAATCCAGGATGCTACCCATTTAAGGGGTTTGGGCCGTGGACCAACTTACGAACCAGGAATCGGATCCAACCTCTTGTGTCTCCTCATCCTCACGCGTGGCCGAAACTATATCGGACTTCTACTCATTCCTATTTACTCAATACTTACGTTAGAAGTTAGGTGGTTAGGAATTAGTAGAAGTCATTCATTCAAGCCACATACACAAATACCTTGCTCATATACACATCCATACAAAATACAATACAATACATACATACACTACACTGTACAATACACTTCATCTTCATTCATATATTTCATGAATTACACAAAGTATTGTTCAAGACCAATATATCAAGAACAATATAAACAAGCACAAGTAAGTGCATTAAAGTCTGATTCATGCATTTATCTTATTTAGGTGACCAAATAAGCACACAAATCGGGGTAACCAGGTTAGGATACAGAGCATGAAGAAATCATACCTTTCACCGTTGATTTACTCTATCAGGTGTTCCCTTGTTCCTTTGATTCACCCTCATTCCTCGAGTCTTATCCTCGAACCTCCGGCTACATGCCAAATGGTTCCATTAATACTAAGCATCATATTACATACATAATTACTATTCTCTTACTTACCCCGTTATCCCGTTGTTTCGGCTTAACTTAATGTTCTTAAACTTACAATTTTCTTAATTTGTTTTCTTACTCACATGCATACTTCCTTACCCTTTCATTCCATTAATGATGTACTATTACATATACATATACACATGTATATAGGTATGTATGTATATATATATACCTATGATTATTGTAATCGTATTTTTTTTTACTCGATCGACCTTACCCAGGGTCGGACCCATGGTCAGTCGAAGTCAGTAAGTTAAAACGCTGGAAAAATTCAGGCACGACCGACCTTGCAAGTCCGGTCCCAAGGTCTATCCATTCCAGTGAGTTACATAACGGAAAAATTATAGGCCGACCGACCTTGCAAGTCCGGTCCCCAAGGTCGGTCCATTCCAGTAGGTTTTCGTCTTTGTAAATCTGGGCTCGACCGACCTTACAAGTTCGGTCCCAAGGTCGGTCCGACCCAGTATTTTAGTTTTAAAATCTGTTTTCAGTTCTATACTTTACCCATTGCTTCCCCAATCTTCCTACATGTAATCCCACATGTTTTAGCACTACTTAGGCCCTCAAAATTGCTTTAGTTCTTCCACCAACTTCATTACACATTCCTCAATCAACTTACACAATTTCCTCACTTCTTTTTCAACATATGTAACCGTTTTTGTTTCTCTCTTGCTACAGATTTTTAAACCAACTTCCCCCATCCAATACTTCCTCTACCAATGCCATTACTAGTATCCTCATTACATTACCTTCCACTCAATTCATTTCCAAGCAACTACACTATCAATACCCAAGTCCATTACTCATTTTACCAATTCTTGCACACTAATTTTTCCTAACTTCTCCAATGCACTTTAATACATTTTGCTACAGATTTTACACTCTTATACCCTCATACTACAAGTACCAATCCATGGTTACTAAGCATCCTTACTAACTCCAATACACACCTTGGTTCTCCCATTCACCAAGTCATTCATAAATGCACAATTCCTACCAAATATTTGCCATAGTTCACCTACTTTTCTTACTTAGCCACACACATACTTTCTTCACCAAATCCATTCCTATTCTAGCCACACCCATACAAGGGTCCTACCAGCAATCAATACAAGATACATTCACCAACACTTCCGCAATCCACAATACCAATACATATACACAATTCATTTGGCTCCAAGGCCTTCAATTCACATTCTTGCTCACAAATACTTAAACTTACATAACCACAACACTAATACTATATTTTGGGTTCCTTAAATTGGTTTACCCATTCCCATTACTCTAATGCATTAAAATTTAGCATCCAAGAAAGAGCTCTTACCTTAAGCTCTTATTTCCTCTTTTCTTTTCCAATTCTTCTCATTCTCTCTTTCTTGCACAAATCGGCTACATGGGGAATGGAGTTGCCAAGCTCCATTCCCACCACCCAAAACACACAAAACATTTATAATTAACATACTAACCCTTAGATTTATACTAATTCATTGAGATGTTTGAAGCACAAATTCTAGGGTTTACCTTTGGAGTGTTTTATGAGGGGTTTTAGCCCTTGGTTCAACAAGGTGATTCCACCACCATTGCAAGGTTGAATTGGAGCTCACAAGAGAGGGAAAAACAGGGCATTACAAAGGGCAAAAATCGGCTACCAAAAGAAGGTGGAGAAACATGAGTTTTTCATGAAGATTTTTACCTTAATAGAGAGAGGAGACTCCAAGCTACCCATTGGTGCTATTTTCTCTTTGAATGGGGAAAACCCATGGAGATGAACTTCCTCATTTTGAAATTCTAAAAAGAGGGAAGTATAGAGAATGATGAGGGGATTACAAATATGTAATTATTTTTATGATCGGAGCTCAAATGAAGGTAGAGCATGGAGAGAAAGAGGGCTGCCATTGTTGTTGGTGGAGCTTCAAAATCGCCAGCCCCCATAGAGAGAAAGAGAGAGAAATCGATGGGGAAGGAAGGAGGGAAGGAGAGAGATGAGGGAAATGAGGAAAAGCGAGGTGAGAGAAAAGGTAATGTACTTTTCCCGTTATGCTTTTAGACCTCTCATTTAATTAGCTAGTTACAAGTGTGTGTGAGGGACTTATTAACCTATTAAAACCGGCCCCCTTATAGTATTACTAGTTGGAGTGTTTTTCATCTTTTACAGAAAACGCTCGTTATTTTACCCGGTTTAGGTACTATTCACTAACCGGGCCCGTTTTCTGGATTTTCTCGTCTCTTTATTTTTATTAGTTATTAAGCTTCCATTAATGCTTAATGTTTTTTATTTAATGTTTTATAATTTTTACGGGTTCGTTTGACCACTTAGAGTCACGTTTTCGGGTTTTTTCAAAAAAACGTGCGCTAAAGCTCTATTTGCGTTTTAATACATTATTTGGATCCGTTTTCTTCGGGAGTTGTTCCCATATATTATTTAGGCCTTATTAAGGCTTTTGAATCCATATAATATGCTAACCGAGGTCTCATACCTCCTATGGTTATTTAACGCTTATTTAGCGTTTTTCGCTTTTTAAGCGTTTTTTTATTTCTTTTGGATTTATTTTTCCTTACCAATTTTGCTTAAGCATTATTAGGCTCTCAAATACGGATTAGAATAATCTTAATCATTATATTTAAGGTCGGGGTATTTCAATCTACCCCCCTTAAGAACTTTGTCCCCAAAGTTGCTCAAGGTTATATGATTACTATACATACTCATCCATACATGTCTAATACCCAAAAGTCATACATTCCTCCTCCTTACAATTCCCAAATCCGTTACTCAAGGTTTCTACTTTCCATACCATACCAATGTACAATAATTACTCCAATCCGCATTACATCCAAGCATCCAGTTCCTCATTACAAGATTTATACATACATACAGTGCAAAGCTATCCCCAAAGCAATGCAATACACAACACAATCTCGTAGGCACTCAGGTCCTCTAGACACAGGACTCTTCTATGTCCCGCCGCCTTTGGAATAATACAATCTACTACACTACTATCTTCTTCCGGTATATGCTTCTTACAACTCCTTCATCTCTGGCTAAGAAAAATTCTTTCACAACTAATACTTAGAGATTTTTCTAAAACACACAACTCCAAATTCAAACTTATGTTCATTACTTCTATCCTATGCGTGATTCTTGTGACCACTTAAGGGGAGCTTCAAGAATCATTCGACCCTGATGTGATCAGCATCAGTGTTGAACTATCTTTCCACCCCAATTTGTGTTCGGTTTCCCTTGATCTGATCAGGATCAAGTTTGACTTCCCATGTCAGTTTCAAACAGCCAGGTAATTTTGATTATGTCCATTTTCTATCTTTTTACTCTTGCTAGTCATGATTACAAATTCACACATCTCAAAGGATGGGATTTAGTCCATCAATCATCCCCAATCTACTTCCAAATTCTTTTCTTCGAGATCCAATACCTAAGTGCTCATTTCATCAACCTTCACTACTTCCATCCATTACTCTCCATCATTCCAAATATTCTAACTAGGGATTACCAAACTTGTAGAATTTAGTTGTCCTCAGTTTACTTCCAATAACTTGCCTAGGTATGCACTACTTCTAGACTTCATTCATCTACTATTCTCATTCATTTCATACTATTTCTTCAAAGGCTACAATACTTGTGGAGCTCCGCCCACTACTCATTACTCTTCCTTACCAATACCCTTACACCGGGGTTACAAGATGGGTATATTCGTCCTATGGTATTTGCATCTCTCGTGCCTAATTACCACAATTTCAATATGAACGAGTATGTATGCTTATTTAACATAGGTACCAATCATCAATTCGATTCTCATTGTGCTATGCACATTGTGGTTTATTTGTTTTATTCATGAAACCTACATTAAGCGGTTTTCGCTCTACCCCCCTTAAAAGGGATTACACCCACGTAATCTACCATATGTTATTGTTGAACATTGGTTATTTAATTCGGGCAATCTGAAGCGTTTAGCTTCACTACGGTATACTATATAATATGCTCTAGTCAAAGGGTCTAAACCATACCAATGGTTTAGTCTTTGCACCAAGGATTCCTATATGAGTTTATTTAACTCATAATTAATTTGGTTCTAGCCTAATAGGCTTCAAGGCATTAATAGCCATTCTATTATACTTATTAGGTATGTTATCTCCTAACTAGGGTCCACTAGCTTCTGCTGCGCGACCCTGATAACTTGGGTTACTCACCCTTCATGTTATCCTTAATATGCTATACATCTCCTTTTATCCGTCTATTATGGGAATAAGGTTTGCTACACAAATACGGTATTCTTTTATCGTGTTTGAACTCAATTAGTTTTAGATTGTAACCAGCTCTCTGGTAATCTACTGCACATGATATTCGTGCTTCCACAATTATTCATTAAGCTCCTCCGACTTATTGTCGGGCGAGGTTAATTCACTACTTAGTTGTAGTGCTTCCTCTTGTTAATAGCTTCTGAGTTATACCAATTTCTCTAGTTCAGTACAAGTATTCTTTACTTGTATGACCTTACATTTGTATGCGTCGGTCCTAGTGACTTTCCTCAGTCTCCTTTCACCTTTTATTCCTATGGAATTCACATATTGTGATGGTTAGTATGTTTTACACTCTTCATGCTTCTTTGGCCTTGGGCCGCACGGTTTGTTTCTAGGCTTGTTTAACTGGCTTATGCCATGTTTGTGGTGAAAAGAAAGATTTACTACGGTTTACATTCTCCATATCCCTAGCCATCCCATTAGGTCATTAGCTGCACAAGTGCAATACCAAAACACTCAGTCATACAGAGTGCAGAGGCGTAAACGCTTGGTAGTAAGTCACTTATGTGATAGGAAAGAATATTTCTGATTGTCTTCCACACTTATTCTCCATGTCATTATCTACTACTTCCTCATAGCGGTTGCTTGTTGCGCACCGTATTCTTACTCGTTGTACAACATCGTTTTTACTGTTTCTGTTACTGTGGTAGTTCCTCTTTACTCATATGTTCGTGTGTACGACGGTTGCCGTAGCATACCGCAATGTTATCATCTTCCCGTTGTGGAGATGTTCTATTTCCAATTAGGTCTCATATGTAGGTTAGCTTACCTCACGTTGCTTCATTCATGATACAATTTACCAAGTATCTTGGATGACAATGGATAAAGTAATTTATCGGGTTACAAGCTCTCTTGAGCGTTGGTCATTCGCGGTGTGCAGTGTGCATCCACATTAATTGTTTTGACAATTATTGTCTCCACGGTGCTGAGCATTAGTTATAGGCTCTAGCTGTGCAATTTTATTTTGGTATGTACGTCACCGGGATATCCCAAGAAACTTCAAGGGTTTTCTGGTCCCGTTCTCCAATTGAGGGGTATTTCATCACTGGTGAGTGAAGGTTCTTGTTGAGGGGTTTGTTTCCACTCATAGGGTTCATGACAAGGTTTACCATGTCGGTGTTTACACAATGGTTCACCACATGCTTGGGTGCATATGGAGTATGCTTACTCCTTTAAGCTTCGATGCTCTTAAGCGTTGTGCTTCTACAGTTCGCAGCCTTATAGGCGTAATGGTTTGGAACTCTCTTTTCCTTGTTTGATCGCTTCTTGGCAATATCTACATGTGCGAGTCTGTTGTTATAGTTGATGGAAGCCTTTCCTAAGGGCTCACATCTTCACCACATTGGTGGTCTTCAGTTAACGAGAGGTATCTTCCCTTGGGTTTCTCGTAGTGTCCAAGTGTGGAATAGGTCAATGTTGGCATTATCATGATTCTTATGCCTCTGTGTTACCGTTGCTACAGAAGGCATGAAGGGAATTAAAAGCTTGTCAACTGTATACTAGGCTGGTGCTCTAGTGACAGTGACATTAAGGTAGCCATTACTCCAAGCCGCTCTCTATGTTGAGCTTTAATTGGGTTGTTCAGTTGACGATCTATTTGCCGTATGAAGCAATACCTCTTGCGAGTCTTGTTATTAAATGGTGTGGGTTTTCCAACCGTTTAAGTTTACATAACGTAGTTCGTTCATGGCTTTTAAGCCAAATTGCTGCAAGCTATGCTCTTTGCAAGCTGCTTATATATGTTTCCACTCCTTGTATACCCCATAGGTTGGAGGTATTACTGGGCTCCATGGTAAGTCATGGCATCACGCTTCTGTTCATAGGAGGCCCTTTAGGCGATCTGGTGTTAGTCAGTCCCTTCAGGTAATTTAGGGTATTTCCTGTTAAGTGAAATCCCTTCGGTGTCCTAACCGAATGTTCATTCTAGCTCCCGTGCTCTTATCATGACGCTTTGCTCGACTGTTGTCAATCCGGACACCCTTCAAGGATTGCTCCTGGGTGTTGTTGGGTTACGCCATTACATCCGGCTAATGTTTATGATATGTTATCACTATACCACCTTGTGGTATTGTATTTTGAGTTATCCCCTTTTGGGTTATAACATCTCCCGTTCTTGGGTTATACCTTCTCCTAGCGTTTACACTAGGTTTAAGATTCTCTCCATTGATGGATTACACCTCATGGTAATCTTGTGATCACTCTTGGGAACTCCGTCCCGTTTGTTGAGCATCATTGTGTTAAGATTAGGCATTCGCCTTACCAGCTGGCATGTATCTGCTTGACGTCTTTGAGACATATCCAATGTCTATATTTGCTAGCCTATGCTCTTTGCACTTCCTAGTTCTTATTCCTTATCTCGGATGGATTCTCTAAGTTCTTTATACTTATTACTTAGTTGAGTTTCTTCTCCTTGATCGTCTGAGGTGTCCAGCTGTTCTGCTTGCATTTACTCATGGTCCGTAGAACAGAGTTGACTACTTCCTGTGTTTCGTGCACTACATGTATACATATGTGGGGTACCTTATTGATACGTTACCACTGACCCGACTATCTGTCAGGCCCGCAAGCTCCTTCGGAGTGCGGTCGTCCCACATCCCATATTTGGCTACACTCGTAGTGCTTGTCACACGCCTAGGTGAAGTATTCTATTGTCAACTCCTCTTGTATCATTCTATGATACTCACCGTAATTTTGTTGGTTTGGCTTTACAAATCCAAGGTTTTAAAAGAAAGGTTTGGGTTTTAAAATCATAGTTCGGTGTTAAACGAAGCTTCTCATGGCGTGGCCATGTTCGAGGTCTTGACCAAGTACAGCTTCCTGCTGACTGGTATGTCCTTGTATAATGGTCGGGCCATTAGGCCTTCCCAAGATTTCCATTCTTCCAGTTTTTAGGATGTGTAATCCTGTAGTCGCTTCATTGCGGTCACGGTACATTACTATGTACCGGTGGTATGTTAGAGTTCCTCTACATGTTCCTATTCTTACTGCACTTGTCGTGGCAAGTGCGTGGTACCGGTGGTTTTTGGGTAATCCTATACCGATCTTGGTATGGTTTCCGCTTGTAGTTGATAGTCTTGTTGACTTTTCCCTTGATCTTATTGATCTATGTTTGGGATACTCGATCCCTTAAACAACTTCTCAATGATCTTGACATGGTTGTCATTGATCGGGATATTTCTCCAATTCTTGGAGACTCCCATTTATTCATCTTATGTTTTTCCCTGTTGTTCGCTCACACATGTTTTCTGTGGTTATTGAGCCTGAACAGGTTTAGGAACTACTCCTGTAGTCCTGTCAGATCATATCTCATGGATATTCCTATAGCTGTCCGAGCTATGTTGGCCAGGTATTGTAACCTTCTTGGCGTTGTATTTTTGGAGTTAACTTCTCCCGACTATGTCCTTTGTCAGCTAGCATACCGTTGGTGGTGCTATTTAGCTATTACTGTCCCGTAGACTTGTGTCTCGGGTTTTGTTATTGTTCTTCCTTCCGCGCCGTTGCACGCTTAGTGCTCCTTTTCCTGTTGCTGGTTGACTAGCCAGGTTCGCGACTGCTAAACATGTCGCCCCATGCTGTTGTAAGTTGTAGCCTCCTTATGGTTGGAGAGCTCATTCTGCCGCTATTAAGTGCGGGTATTGTTGTTCAACCGGGATCCATCTCCGGACTTCCAATTTTTGGAATTTACCATATGTCGGTTCTTGTTTATTGTGTGATTGCTTCACAACTGCCAAATCGGGTTTTCCCGAGTATGAGAGGACTTTCCTTCTCTCTGGCGTTCTTTCCCAAGTTATACAATGGGTTCGTGGAGGGCGGGTCTGATGTTATAGGTACCCGGTACACACCGGGAGTTCCTAACTAGCATATCTCTAATGCTAACACTCAGCCCATAGCCCTAAACTTCTAGTTCCTAACTCGGTATTTCCTAAACTCGGTATTTCCAGTCATCAGAGCGATACTTCACTCTGATACCATTTTGTAACACCCCTACCGCTAATACCATCATTACCGTCCAATCTCTTTACACATCCAGATTCACGCAGCGGACACTTACATACACACGGTGTGTGATACAATACCGTTAGTCACCCACGTGACTAACAAGACTACTCCTACTACATACAGCATCGGTCTGATGGACCGGAATATCTGAGTACTACACACTTACAATACATACTCCATTTACCAAATCGAATACTAGAACTTCCCATTCATTACAATACTCCATAAGTTCAATACAATATAATACACCGAGTTTACTAAGATCCTTATACAAATACAACACCTCTTTCAATTTCATAAATACTCATTAAGAGTCTAACCACTACCCATTCCTCACAACTACTTACTTTCTAAGTACAAGGAGTATGCCACTTAGTATGCTTCTACATTCTACTTCTAATTATCCTCGTGTAGCCACCGGTCTCTTACCTTGACCATATCCGCTTCGGGTACCTGCACACTAAAAACGTTCCCCCTGGGGGTCAGCTTACGCTGAATATGACTTCCGCATACCCGCGTACTAGCGAGGGTACGCTGACCACTTGGTCGAATACATGCAATTCATTTTATTCAAACATACATGCATACATGCTCTTATACACAATACTACAATACTTTACGGAAGGAATACACACATACACTTCGATACATACACGGAGATTATACAAGTCCAACAATACTTACTTACCTTCTTCCGAAACACACATTCACGATACATACACAATACATACTCATTACATACTCAATCCATACTCAATGCGTACACAACACCCAGTACTTGTTAGCTTCATTTGTCCACCCGGGTTAATCGGGTGGAGATTAATCATTTACTCGGGGTCAATGACTTACACCAGCCAAGACCATTACTCATACAATACTATTACTTTACTTTACTACTTACTCAAGTCAAGTCGTCGGGACCTCCGGGCAGGGACTACACCGTCCCACCACCGGGCTTTACTTGGTTCACTAATCCAGGATGCTACCCATTTAAGGGGTTTGGGCCGTGGACCAACTTACAAACCAGGAATTGGATCCAACCTCTTGTGTCTCCTCATCCTCACGCGTGGCCGAAACTATATCGGACTTCTACTCATTCCTATTTACTCAATACTTACGTTAGAAGTTAGGTGGTTAGGAATTAGTAGAAGTCATTCATTCAAGCCACATACACAAATACCTTGCTCATATACACATCCATACAAAATACAATACAATACATAAGTACACTACACGGTACAATACACTTCATCCTCATTCATATATTTCATGAATTACACAAACTATTGTTCAAGACAAATATATCAAGAACAATATAAACAAGCACAAGTAAGTGCATTAAAGTCCGATTCATGCATTTATCTTATTTAGGTGATCAAATAAGCACACAAATCGGGGTAACCAGGTTAGGATACAGAGCATGAAGAAATCGTACCTTTCACCGTTGATTTACTTTATCGGGTGTTCCCTTGTTCCTTTGATTCACTCTCATTCCTCGAGTCTTATCCTCGAACCTCCGGCTACATGCCCAATGGTTCCATTAATACTAAGCATCATATTACATACATAATTACTATTCCCGTACTTACCCCGTTATCCTGTTGTTTCGGTTTAACTTACAATTTTCTTAATTTGTTTTCTTACTCACATGCATACTTCCTTACCCTTTCATTCCATTAATGATGTACTATTACATATACATATACACATGTATATAGGTATGTATATATATACCTATGATTATTGTAATCATATTTTTTTTACTCGTCCGACCTTTCCCAGGGTCAGACCCAAGGTCGGTCGAAGTCAGTAAGTTAAAACGCTCGAAAAATCCAGGCACGACCGACCTTGCAAGTCCGGTCCCAAGGTCGGTCCATTCCAGTGAGTTACATAACGGAAAAATTTTAGGCAGACCAACCTTGCAAGTCCGGTCCCCAAGGTCGGTCCATTCCAGTAGGTTTTCGTCTTCGTAAATCTGGGCTCGACCGACCTTACAAGTTCGGTCCCAAGGTCGGTCCGGCCCAGTATTTCAGTTTTAAAATCTGTTTTCAGTTCTATACTTTACCCATTGCTTCCTCAATCTTCCTACATGTAATCCCACATGTTTTAGCACTACTTAGGCCCTCAAAATTTCCTTAGTTCTTCCACCAACTTCATTACACATTCCTCAATCAACTTACACAATTTCCACACTTCTTTTTCAACACATGCAACCGTTTTTGTCTCTCTCTTGCAACAGATTTTTAAACCAACTTCCCTCATCCAATACTTCCTCTACCAATGCCATTACTAGTATCCTCATTACATTACCTTCCACTCAATTCATTTCCAAGCAACTACACTATCAATACCCAAGTCCATAACTCATTTTACCAATTCTTGCACAGTAATTTTTCCTAACTTCTCCAATGCACTTTAATACATTTTGCTACAGATTTTACACTCTTATACCCTCATACTACAAGTACCAATCCATGGTTACTAAGCATCCTTACTAACTCCAATACATACCTTGGTTCTCCCATTCACCAAGTCATCCAAAAATGCGCAATTCCTACCAAAATTTTGCCATAGTTCACCTACTTTTCTTACTTAGCCACACACATACTTTCTTCACCAAATCCATTCCTATTCTAGCCACACCCATACTAGGGTCCTACCAGCAATCAATACAATATACATTCATCAACACTTCCTCAATCCACAATACCAATACATATACACAATACATTTGGCTCCAAGGCCTTCAATTCACATTCTTGCTCACAAATACTTAAAATTACATAACCACAACACTAATACTATATTTGGGTTCCTTAAATTGGTTTACCCATTCCCATTACTCTAATGCATTAAAATTTAGCATCCAAGAAAGAGCTGTTACCTTAAACTCTTATTTCCTCTTTTCTTTTCCAATTCTTCTCCTTCTCTCTTTCTTGCACAAATCGGCTACATGGGGAATGGAGTTTCCAAGCTCCATTCCCACCACCCAAAACACACAAAACATGTATAATTAACATACTAACCCCTATATTTATACTAATTCATTGAGATGTTTAAAGCATAAATTCTAGGGTTTACCTTTGGAGTGTTTTAGGAGGGGTTTTAGCCCTTGGTTCAACAAGGTGATTCCACCAACATTGCAAGGTTGAATTGGAGCTCACAAGAGAGGGAAAACAGGGCATTACAAAGGGCAAAAATCGGCTATGTAACACCCCATCCAACAATGATACATACAACAATCTGCAGCGGAATACACACCTCATCAAATAACTTAACTCGTTGGTGTTACACGCTGTTAACCACCCACGTGGCTAACAAGGCTAATACACATACATTGTACCGGTCTGATGGGCTAAATTCCCGAGCGACTACACATTACTATCCCTTTCCATTAACAACAACAACAACATACACCTTTCAACTATACCGAGTATTTATAAACTGATGCCGACAACAATTTCGGACTTACTACACCTACTGTACATATACACTTAAATGATTACCCATGTGCAATGTCTACCCCGTCCTACTCTCGAACGGCTTCCAGCTCTCTGTACCTGAAATAGGAAAAGAAGAGAAAGGGTGGCCCCCAAGGGGCTCAGCACCTTTGCGTGGTATGGTAATCCCGCAGCCCACATGCTACCGGGCCACGCACAACTAATTGTCGTCTTAGCATGCGATTGATTATATTTAAATCATGCATGCAACTGTAAACACACAACACATAATCATTTCGCCTTAACGGCTCAACAAACGGATAATATATCCTTACTTGATAAGTCACTCATGGTATTCATTATCCCTAGAGTGTTCCTCCTCTAATGGAGCTACTTCCTTAATAGACGACACTTACCCTTAAATCGGGTTATCCTTAAACGCCTCTTATCACAAACTGGGATTCATTTCCATGATCCACACACTCCATATCTTACAACATAACATTCCTCACATAACAAAACATAACAGCACTCTCACGTTTCGACGCGCACATGATAACATCGCAATAGGAATTGCATTACAATAACATCACATAACATAACGGGAACGGTCCTCTTAGGAACCGACTCTAACATAGTTAATTCACTGGTGAGCCTAGAGAATGGTGTCACCCTCGTGGTAAGCTCGTTATACAACAACAACACTCATTACCGTCCTAATAGTCGGACGAGTAACTTAAGTTAAGATGGTTCGGGTTTGGAGGCCCGAACACACCACACAAACACATGTTCCCCCTAAACCGATCATAAGTCAGAATAGCTAAGCTTTGGAATAAGCTAATGGGAGATCATAACCCGTGAGGGAAACAACCATAACAAAGAGAAGGGTAAGGCTAAGAAGGATACCCTCTCCCAAACAACGCGCGACCGGCCAAACCGGATTCCTCACCACTGTTAGTACATACTTACTTTAGATATTAGTTAGAACCCCACTGTGGAGTCTCACATCTACACACGTACAGTATTACAACTGGGTTAAACATACAAGGGAGATCCCTACATTCACATACACAACATCACATAATCAACTCACGCATAGCCGCGGTTAGAACGCCCCATGGTCGGGTCGTTAATCCGAATACCGACTCTCATGTGATCCTAGATCAGTTAACTAAGGTTAACACTGCCGAGGTAAATGGTATCGGAGTTGAACATGCCACAAAAGAATTACTGAAACTCATTACATGTTTTATCTTTACAACGTGGCAAACACACAGAAAAACACATTGGCATACAAGCCGGTGTAATCCGGTAGGACACAGTTGCAAGAAAACCATCTGTCACGGAGTCCACTTTACCACGTCCATTATGTTCCTCGAGCAATTCTCGAACAACTGAAACTTACATGATTTTTATTAACATCGGGGTAACATGATTGTTAAAGTCTAATGCTTATATCTCCCCGTTAACTTAGTTAAATAACTTGACATTTTTAACCTGCTTTACCTTTACATTTTAATACAATTTTTCACCCACTTAATTGTCATTAAACTCACCTAACATGCTTAACAACTTTATAACTCATTACTAATCAATCCCCATCATTACATATCATTTCATAACCTTAAACCATGTTTTTGGTCCGACCGAACTTACCGACCGACTGCACAAGGTCGGTCCATTCCAGAACACTTTACCGTCAAAATTTCTACTCCGACCGACCCTGTAAGTTCGGTCGCATGTTCGGTCCATTCCCGAGAGTTTCTTCCCTTTGAAAATCCAAGCCCGACCGAACTTGCCAAGTCCGGTCCCATGTTCGGTCGGTTCCAGAAAACTTAATCCGTACACAAATACAAGCCCGACCGACCTTGCAAGTCCGGTCCCCAAGGTCGGGTCCATTCCAGAAGCCAATTCTCGCAGGGTAAACTGGGCTCGACCGAACTTGCAAGTTCGGTCGCAAGTTCGGTCTGCCCCAGACCCTTGTTTTCCTTTTCTCATTCAACTCCAAACTTTCCCCATATATCCTAGTACACCCAACCTCATTTGGGCACTTCAAACACACCTTTAGCCGTGTACTAAACTCTCTAAATCACACACTAAAACCATCCTATCATTCACAAATTCCTACAAAATTCTTAGCACTTGGAATGTTTCCTCCTTAAGATTCCTAAGTGGTATTTCACCAATAATGACCACTATACCAAGGTCTTTCCTCTACACCTTAACATCATCTCTCAAACTTCTTTTCTTACTAACTAAATCTCTTTTTCACATCTTACCTAAACTCACTTCTTCCTTGTACATCAACATTCCTAAACCTTAAACAAACTTCTCCAAGACTTAAATACATTCTCAGAAAAAACACATTGAATTCCTAGAACTTCCAACATAACACCTATCCTTGATCACTCTAAATCAGCTTAATACATGTTTCTTCCCAAGTAAACATTTGTTCACCTTTAACACTTCCTAGTTCACCAAAACTTACTTAAAACACTTAGAACTTCTTACACATTTTCCAAATTTTGCCATAGCTTCTCTTGTATATACTCACATCCAAACACTTAGGTTTTACCTTATTTCATTCAAGAACACCTAAAATCCATCAAACACATTTTTATACACAAACTTCAACATTTAGCACTACATCACAATATAGTGCATAACTTAAATTGCTTGGCACTTAGGCCCTTAAATAACAGGCTCTTAGGCCTTAAATTGCATAAACCTTAAACACTGATTTCCCACATAAATAATTGCCTTTGACCTGCAATACATGCAACAACACATATTCCCTTTAATAATCTCCTTAAGAACATTTTACTAGGTCTTTCACCATTGGCTCCTTAGGTATTTTATAAGCAATCAAGCTCAGTTTCCTAAGGCATTTAAACTACATTGAGATAGTTTGTTTACCTCTTTTCCTCACAACTTCTTTCTTGTTTCCTGTAAAACCGGTGGGATGTTTGGTTGTTTGTCAACTTCTAAACAATGTACAAATAATAGAATGAGTATTCAAGCATTATGCTTCATCTCATTGTAAACCCTAGTTGCACATATTGTTTTAAACATTAAGGTAATTGTTTTACCTTGGAATTGGGAGAGAACTTGAATAAGTATCAAGAGAGGACTCCTCCTAGCCCTTGGAAGATTCAAATGAAGCTAAAACAAGCAAGGTGAAAACACCATTGTGAGGTGAATTTTCGGACATCATATAAACATGGAGGAAACATGGATTTTCTTTGAGTTTCCTTACCTTAAAGCAAAGGAGAACAATAATATGTGAAAAGGTGAGCTCAAGCTCCTTCCATGGTGATTCCTCTTGGCACCGAAATGGAGCTCTGGGATTTTGAAAGGATAGAATTGAAGAGCTTGATGAGAGGAAGAGAATGGTGGTCTTAGAATTTAATTTGGCCAAATGAGCTAGGAGATACAAGTGGTCAAAGATGGAAAATAATGGTGGTGTTGGTGTTGCTGTAGCAACTGTGGATGGAGAGCAAGAGAGATAGAAAGAGGTTGAAGACGTGTGGGATGAGGAAATGAGAGAATGAAGATTGCTTTTGCCTTTGGAAGATATTACATAAAAAGCAAAATAGTACTTTACTTTAAGCTTTACTTTTTATTTGATTTCTTTACAAGTTGGTGACTCACACCTTGAAAAACCGGCCCCCATTTAATTAGAATGGTATTATAGTCTTTGTTGACCAATTTAATTGCTTTAACACATATGTTACAAACTATTATTAAAGTTACTATTCATGAAAACAAGGCACATAGAAGTGAAATTTTTTATTTCTCATTGATATAGACATCCAAATGTGATACTATAGTACACATGTTAATTAAAGAGTAATGATGGACATTAGCCATTCAAAAACTCATTTACAAGACAATTTTTCAAAACGTGCTTTAAGACTCCTTAAAGCACTTTTTGTGTTTTAACTTGTTTTCAAGCTTGGTTTCTTTGGTAATTGATTTAATAGTTCATTAACATATTTATAAGGTATAGGTATGACCATTAGGTCTTTTACAAATTTATCCCAAGCTTAGAGCACTTTTAGCCCATATTGACCTTAAGGTATTATTTATGTTTTGTTTGGTTTAATTGTCTACCAAGGTTTCCTAAGGACTTAATTTGCCTTATTAAAATAATTAAATGTTACTAAGTCTTGGTAGGCTCCTTGGGTCCTAACCAAGTTCACACAAGCTTAGAGCATGTTTTTGCTCAAACCGTGTCTTAGTGTTTTATTGCATTTACTATAGTTTAAATGGTTCATTGATGTCTCTAAGGCACTTTTAGCCTTTACATACCATAGTTTAGTATTTTAAACACATATCAAGGTTTGGGGTATTTCAATCTACCCCCCTTAAAAGAACTTCGTCCTCGAAGTTTACATTTCCCTAACATCTTGGATTAGAATACGGGGATTACTTATAGAGATAAAACTTCCATAACCAAACACACTTTACATCACAACCTCGGACTTATTGGTGGTGGGTAACACATTCACATCCACACATAACATAACATATTCACATGATAACCTCGGACTCAATGGTCCGGGTATCTTAACAACATTTACACATACATAACAACCCTTTGACTCACTGGTCTTGGGTAACATAACAACCTTTAGACACATAGGTCTTGATAACATAACAGCCTTTAGACACATAGGTCTATGTAACACAACACATTTAGACTCATAGGTCTTGATAGCATACTCTTTAACAAATCAAGGTCAAAATAACATTTATTACACATTCCACATAACATGTCATAGCATGTATAGCAATCAAAAATATCTTTGATATACACTGTGATCCCGCAGGACCCGGTCACGATGGACACCTTCCGTCCCCGTGCCTTTGGGAGGTCAAAACAATCACTTAAATTTGAAATTTTTCCTTGTGAGGTTAAGTAAGAGAACTTTAATTATGTAAAGCATCTATCGACGTTTTATAAATGCCAATTCAAAATCCTTTTGAAAACACATACAACTCCAAGTCCAACATATGCTCTTTGCTTCTTTTCTTAGCGTGGTTATTTGTGACCACTTATTGGGAGCTTCAAGAATCATCCTACCCTGATGTGATCAGCATCAGTGTGAACTATCCTTCCACTCCAATTTGTGTTCGGCTTCCCTTGATCACATGCAATCAAGTTCCACCTCCCACATTTTCATGCATCAATTAAATCACTCATTTCCAATTTTCTATCTTTTAAATCATTCTAGTCATATAACATCTCCAAGGGATAGAACTTCGTCTATCAGTTATTTCTATTCACTTTAATGTTGTTACCTAGGGAATCTTATTCTCACTAGGTTCTATGTCGGTTCACACCCTTTCATGAATCACTATAGTATATATATACACATATATTTATCAAAATACAACACACAGGTTCACATTTATACACTGTCGGGGTTTTGTTCCCCGGGAGTTTCTCTACTCCCACACTTGTATTATCACACACCACTGTTAACAAATAAACACACTTATTACAATGGTATTCGCATCTTTGTGCGCAATTACCACAAATAAAACCATGAATGAATGCGTATGTTTACGTAACACACGCACCAATCATCAAAACAAATTATTTTGTGCTATGCACAACACGAATCACGTACACTTGTACGGTAATACACACTAAGTGGTTTTGCGCTCTACCCCCCTTAAAAGGGATTACGCCCACGTAATCAATCACTAAACATTGGCTTAAAATGTTCTGCCGTTGTGAAGTACTTCAACTTCCACGCGGTCTATTACACAATGGATTCTGATAGAGGATCTTAACCATATTGGCGGTTTAGTTCCTAAACCAAGAATTCTCATTGGAGTTTGTTTAAACTCCTAGTTGGTTTCGATTCTGGCCTGTTAGGCTTCTAGGCGTTAATAATTAGTCATTCACTCATGTTCACCATGTACATTCAACACTTGAATCACTGGCTCACTAGTTTCTGCTGCGAACTCTAATAACGGTAGAGCTTAATTGCCCCATTCGTTATTCGTACTGTATTGTACATCCCCAATTGTCACCTTCATCTTGGTAACAATGGTTTCTCAACCGACGCGTGGTATCTCTTACCGTTAGCGAATTCGATGAGTTATAAACTTTATCCACTTCCATAACCATTTACTGTGTATACAGCTATGTATTTCACTGATTGACTTGTTCCCTTCCGACTTACTGTTGGTTGAGATTGAGCTACTACCTAGTGTGTAGTGCTCTCTCAGCTATACCGATATTTGGCAGTTAGTGCTATTGTAGTCACTTACTGTTAATCATGTCTCCACATTCGGTTTTGTATAAGTACTCTTTTATTGGTGTGGCCTTGCATTTCCTATGCATCGGCCATTATAACATTATTGCTCCACAATTAACATGTTTCCAATTCCTAGCTATCCCACTCGATCATTACTGCGCAAGTGCAATACCGAAACACTCAGTCATACAGAGTGCAGAGGCGTAAACTCTTGACAGCAAATCTCTAATGTGATTCGCATGGAATTCACACTGTGTTTCATTGAGGTTCCGATCTCGTAAAGCTGGCTACTGGCTTACTGCCGAGTTTGTTTATCATCACTTACATTGCATCACCACTGAATTTACTTCATAACTGGTCTTATCTGCTATGTTATCGTTTAACAATATTTATATAACGGTCGCTTACTGCGCACCGTGCTTATTGTATAACACTAACTTACATCGTATTTACTGTCACATTAACTTCCACGCATATACTTACATCACTCGTATTATTGGTTGTCATTCTTCTGGATGACTACTGAATACTCTTTGAGCGCTGATCACTCGAGTCGCAAGCCGGCGTTATTCAGCTCGGTGCCTCACTTTATACATATACTACTAAGCTAACTGCTCTCTTTCAATAATAACATCGTCCATCCTTAACATATTTCTTGAACTTGATTTACATAACTACCGCTCCTGCGGTCTCACAATATCGAGGGGTATCCCCACTCTTAATGTAGTGGTTCGTTCTCCACTCTATTCACTTATATAACATAAACTTTTGCAGTCAATCTAATTTCATAACATATTTTATTTGTGGCTTATAAGCCTTACCTGCGCTCATTGTAGGCTGTCCGTACATATGTATTCTCTGTACAACATTACATGGTTTGGATATTATATTGAGCTCCATGACAAGGTCGTTGCATTCTGTTTTCTCATGGGATGCCCTTAGGTTTGTCAGTCCGTCTCCTGACAACTTATGTCTAAACTGGGTGTTAGTTTCAACCCTTGTGTTTCTGTCACACCATTTCGTGCAACAATTACTGATGCGAACACCCTTTAAGGATTGCTCCTGGGTGTTACTAAGTTATGCCTTTACATTTAGTTCACACTTATTGGTACATTCAGTTAGCCACGCCTTTTTGCGTTCTTAACTGGTTATTATCTTCTTCTGTGAAGATCAACATTCCCTGGTAGTGTAGGTACTCATTCTGGGAGTTTCATCCCGTTCATTGCACATTAATGTGTCCACATTAGGCATCTGCTTGCCATGTACAGGCTGGGTCACCGTTCCAGCTAACATGTTTATCCTTGAGGATCCTTAAGACATATAAGATGTCTTTACATTACAGTTAGTGCACTTCGCACCTCCTGACTCTTAAACATTTCCTTGAAATGAATTCACTAATCCTTTTAATCTCGTTAACTTGATTAGGTTCTTTTGTTTCAACCATTCCTTGCAATCCTTAGCTCTTGTTTGATTTATACTGCTGACCGTAGACGGAGTCGACTACTTCCCGGTTTCGGACTCCACTCGTATACATATGTGGGGTACCATACTGATACATTGCTACTTACCCGACTAACCCATAAGTAGGTCTGTCAGGCCCACAAGCCCCTATCGAAGTGCGGTCGTCCCACAATTCAGTTGTACACTCGTAGTGTCCGTCACACGCCTAGGTGAAGTATTCTGTTGTCAACTCCCTTATATTGTCCCGTGACAATATTCATTCCTTGCTTCCCGAACTTAATCGAGGGAAAGTCTATCCACTGCTGTATCTTTATCAACTGCCCTTGGTTTTTACTGATTTGGTTTAAAAGAAGGTTGGAAAGAGGTGTTGGTTTGAAAGAAAATCTGGTTTTGAAAAGAAAAGGGTTTGAGTAAATCTGAGTTTGAAAGAAAATTTTCATGGTTTCACAACCTCTTCCTACCTTAACCAAGTCTAGCTTCTTGCTGACTAGTGTACTTACAATTACAGGGGTTAGGCTAACAGGCCCTTCCACTGTTTGACGATCACATTTAACTTTATGGTACTTTACCAAGTACTTTGTAGTGGTTATAAATTTCCGAACAGCCCTGTTATAGCAGCACTTGCTATAGCAAGTGCGCCATGCTAACTGGCTATCGGTTAAGCACACATAGTGGTTGCGGTATTGTTTTTACCCGCACTGTCATCAGTGGCCTTTTTGGCCCTCACTGATCTTACTGTCTTGATAATAACTCCTCTAGGTGAATTCTCACGGTCTTCACATGATAATATTAAACTAGGGTGTTTCCCATTCGGGAGACCCCTTTTACTTAATATTGTATCCTCTTTGTAGCCTGTTCCACGTATTTGGGCACTACGTTGTAGTTCCCTTGTCGGTTGGTATACTGTTGGTGTATTATTTATCAACTGTGGTCCCGTAGACACTCGTCTCGGGTTTTATTAATCCACTTCTTGCCTGTTGCACGGTTGGTGCGTTGTAAACTGGTTACTCTCGACTGCTCGGCATGTCGACCCAGGTTGCCGGAAATTCTATTCTTCCATACACAAGATTCTTCATTTTTGTTATGAAATGCGGTTAACACTTGTTTAGATGGGAACCGTCTCCGGGATTCCCAGTTTTCGGGATCTACCGTATGACTGGTTCTCCATACCTTTAGAGGTACTTAATAACAGCCATATCGGGTATTCCCGAGTAAGAGTGGACTTCCATCTCTCTGGCGTTGTTTCCCAAGTTACGAAAGGGATTGTGGAGGGCGGGAAGGATGTAGCAGGTTTCCAGTACACATGGTAATACCTAACTAGCGTATCTCTCACGCTATCACTCAACCCTTAACCCAAAGTACTAAAATCCTAACTCGGTACTTCCTAAGCTCGGTAATTCAGTCATCAGAGCGATACTTCGCTCTGATACCACTTTTGTAACACCCCATACAACGATTACATAACAACAATCTGCAGGAATACACACCTCATCAAATAACTTAACTCGTTGGTGTTACACGCCGTTAACCACCCACGTGGCTAACAAGGCTAATACACATACATTGTACCGGTCTGATGGGCTAAATTCCCGAGCGACTACACATTACTATCCCTTTCCATTAACAACAACAACAACATACACCTTTCAACTATACCGAGTATTTATAAAACTGATGCCGACAACAATTTCGGACTTACTACACCTACTGTATATATACACTTAAATGATTACCCATGTGCAATGTCTACCCCGTCCTACTCTCGAACGGCTTCCAGCTCTCTGTACCTGAAATAGGAAAAGAAGAGAAAGGGTGGCCCCCAAGGGGCTCAGCACCTTTGCTGGTATGGTAATCCCGCAGCCCACATGCTACCGGGCCACGCACAACTAATTGTCGTCTTAGCATGCGATTGATTATATTTAAATCATGCATGCACTGTAAACACACAACATAATCATTTCGCCTCAACGGCTCAACAAACGGATAATATATCCTTACTTGATAAGTCACTCATGGTATTCATTATCCCTAGAGTGTTCCTCCTCTAATGGAGCTACTTCCTTAATAGACGACACTTACCCTTAAATCGGGTTATCCTTAAACGCCTCTTATCACAAACTGGGATTCATTTCCATGATCCACACACTCCATATCTTACAACATATAACATTCCTCACATAACAAAACATAACAGCACTCTCACGTTTCGACGCGCACATGATAACATCGCAATAGGAATTGCATTACAATAACATCACATAACATAACGGGAACGGTCCTCTTAGGAACCGACTCTAACATAGTTAATTCACTGGTGAGCCTAGAGAATGGTGTCACCCTCGTGGTAAGCTCGTTATAACACTCATTACCGTCCTAATAGTCGGACGAGTAACTTAAGTTAAGATGGTTCGGGTTTGGGCCCGAACGAACACACCCACACACATGTTCCCCCTAAACCGATCATAAGTCAGAATAGCTAAGCTTTGGAATAAGCTAATGGGAGATCATAACCGTGAGGGAAACAACCATAACAAAGAGAAGGGTAAGGCTAAGAAGGATACCCTCTCCCAAACAACGCGCGACCGGCTAAACCGGATTCCTCACCACTGTTAGTACATACTTACTTTAGATATTAGTTAGAACCCCACTGTGGAGTCTATCACATCTACACACGTACAGTATTACAACTGGGTTAAACATACAAGGGAGATCCCTACATTCACATACACAACATCACATAATCAACTCACGCATAGCCACGGTTAGAACGCCCCATGGTTTGGGTCGTTTAATCCGAATACCGAACTCTCATGTGATCCTAGACTCAGTTAACTAAGGTTAACACTGCCGAGGTTAAATGGTATCGGAGTTGAACACGCCACATAAATGAATTACTGTAAACTCATTACATGTTTTTATCTTACAACGTGGAAAACACACAGAAAAACACATTGGCATACAAGCCGGTGTAATCCGGTAGGACACAGGTTGCAAGAAAACCATACCTGTCACCGGAGTCCACTTTACCACGTCCACTTATGTTCCTCGAGCAATTCTCGAACAACTGATAACATTACATGTATTTTTTAACATCGGGTAACATGATTGTTTAAAGTCTAATGCTTATAACTCTCCCCGTTAACTTAGTTAAATAACTTGACATTTTTAACCTGTTTTACCTTTACATTTAATACAATTTTTCACCCACTTAATTGTCATTAAAACTCACCTAACATGTTCTTAACAACTTTATAACATCATTACTAATCTATCCCATCATTACATATCATTTCATAACCTTAAACCATGTTTTTGGTCCGACCGAACTTACCGACCGACCTTGCACAAGGTCGGTCCTTCCAGAACACTTTACCATCAAAATTTCTACTCCAACCGACCTTGTAAGTTCGGTCGCATGTTCGGTCCATTCCCGAGAGTTTCTTCCCTTTGAAAATTCAAGCCCGACCGAACTTGCCAAGTCCGGTCCCATGTTCGGTCGGTTCCAGAAACTTAATCCGTACACAAAATACAAGCCCGACCGACCTTGCAAGTCCAGTCCCCAAGGTCGGTCCATTCCAGAAGCCAATTCTCGCAGGGTAAACTGGGCTCGACCGAACTTGCAAGTTCGGTCGCAAGTTCGGTCTGCCCGAGACCCTTGTTTTCCTTTTCTCATTCAACTCCAAACTTCCCCATATATCCTAGTACACCCTAACCTCATTTGGGCACTTCAAACACACCTTTAGCCATGTACTAAACTCTCTAAATCACACACTAAAACCATCCTATCATTCACAAATTCCTACAAAATTCTTAGCACTTGGAATGTTTTCCTCCTTAAGATTCCTAAGTGGTATTTCACCAATAATGACCACTATACCAAGGTCTTTCCTCTACACCTTAACATCATCTCTCAAACTTCTTTTCTTACTAACTAAATCTCCTTTTTCACATCTTACCTAAACATCACTTCTTCCTTGTACATCAACATTCCTAAACCTTAAAAAACTTCTCCAAGACTTAAATACATTCTCAGAAACACACATTGAATTCCTAGAACTTCCAAGATAACACCTAAAGCCTTGCATCACTCTAAATCACCTTAATACATGTTTTTTCCCAAGTAAAACATTTGTTCACCTTTAACACTTCCTAGTTCACCAAAACTTACTTAAAACACTTAGAACTTCTTACACATTTTCCAAATTTTGCCATAGCTTCTCTTGTACATACTCACATCCAAACACTTAGGTTTTACCTTATTTCATTCAAGAACACCTAAAATCCATCAAACACATTTTTATACAAAACTTCACACATTTAGCACTACATCACAATATAGTGCATAACTTAAATTGCTTGGCACTTAGGCCCTTAAATAACATGGCTCTTAGGCCCTTAAATTGCATAAACCTTAAACACTGAATTTCCCACATAAATAATGCCTTTGACCTGCAAATACATACAACAACACGTATTCCCTTTAATAATCTCCTTAAGAACATTTTACTAGGTCTTTCACCATTGGCTCCTTAGGTATTTTATTAAGCAAATCAAGCTCATTTTCCTAAGGCATTTAAACTACATTGAGATAGTTTGTTTACCTCTTTTTCCTCACAACTTCTTTCTTGTTTCCTTGTAAAACCGGTGGGATGTTTGGTTGTTTGTCAACTTCTAAACAATGTACAAATAATAGAATGAGTATTCAAGCATTATGCTTCATCTCATTGTAAACCCTAGTTGCACATATTGTTTTAACACATTAAGGTAATTGTTTTACCTTGGAATTGGGAGAGAACTTGAATAAGTATCAAGAGAGGACTCCTCCTAGCCCTTGGAAGATTTAAATGAAGCTAAAACAAGCAAGGTGAAAACACCATTGTGAGGTGAATTTTCGGACATCATATAAACATGGAGGAAACATGGATTTTCTTTGAGTTTCCTTACCTTAAAGCAAAGGAGAACAATAATATGTGAAAAGGTGAGCTCAAGCTCCTTCCATGGTGATTCCTCTTGGCACCGAAATGGAGCTCTTGGGATTTTGAAAGGATAGAATTGAAGAGCTTGATCAGAGGAAGAGAATGGTGGTCTTAGAATTTAATTTGGCCAAATGAGCTAGGAGATACAAGTGGTCAAAGATGGAAAATAATGGTGGTGTTGGTGTTGCTGTAGCAAACCGTGGATGGAGAGCAAGAAGAGATAGAAGAGAGGTTGAAGACGTGTGGGATGAGGAGAAATGAGAGAATGAAGATTGCTTTTGCCTTTCGAAGATATTTATATAAAAAGCAAAATAGTACTTTACTTTAAGCTTTACTTTACTTATTTGATTTCTTTTACAAGTTGGTGACTCACACCTTGAAAAACCGGCCCCCATTTAATTAGAAGGGTATTATAGTCTTTGTTGACCAATTTAATTGCTTATAACAACATATGTTACAAACTAGCTTATTAAAGTTACTATTCATGAAAACAAGGCACATAGAAGTGAAATTTTTGATTTCTCATTGATATAGACATCCAAATGTGATACTATATAGTACACATGTTAATTAAAGAGTAATGATGGACATTTAGCCATTCAAAACTCATTTACAAGACAATTTTTCAAAAACGTGCTTTAAGACTCCTTAAAGCACTTTTTGTGTTTTAACTTGTTTTCAAGCTTGGTTTTCTTTGGTAATTGATTTAATATGTTCATTAACATATTTATAAGGTATAGGTATGACCATTAGGTCTTTTACAAATTTATCCCAAGCTTAGAGCACTTTTAGCCCATATTGACCTTAAGGTATTTATTTATGTTTTGTTTGGTTTAATTGTCTACCAATGTTTCCTAAGGACTTAATTTGCCTTATTAAATCATAATTAAATGTTACTAAGTCTTGGTAGGCTCCTTGGGTCCTAACCAAGTTCACACAAGCTTAGAGCATGTTTTTGCTCAAACCGTGTCTTAGTGTTTTATTGCATTTACTATAGTTTAAATGGTTCACTGATGTCTCTAAGGCACTTTTTAGCCTTTACATACCATAGTTTAGTATTTTAAACCACATATCAAGGTTTGGGGTATTTCAGGCTACCAAAAGAAGGTGGAGAAACATGAGTTTTTCATGAAGATTTTTACCTTAATAGAGAGTGGAGACTCCAAGCTACCCATTGGTGCTATTTTCTCTTTGAATGGGGAAAACCCATGGAGATGAACTTCCTCATTTTGAAATTCTAAAAAGAGGGAAGTGTAGGGAATGATGAGGGGATTACAAATATGTAATTATTTTTGTGATCGGAGCTCAAATGAAGGTAGAGCATGGAGAGAAAGAGGGCTGCCATTGTTGTTGGTGGAGCTTCAAAATCGCCAGCCCCCATAGAGAGAAAAAGAGAGAAATTGATGGGGAAGGAAGGAGGGAAGGAGAGAGATGAGGGAAATGAGGAAAGGAGAGGTGAGAGAAAAGGTAATGTATTTTTCCCTTTATGCTTTTAGACCTCTCATTTAATTGGCTAGTTACAAGTGTGTGTGAGGGACTTATTAACCTATTAAAACTGGCCCCCTTACAGTATTACTAGTTGGAGCGTTTTTCGTCTTTTACAGAAAACGCTCGTTATTTTACCCGGTTTAGGTACTATTCACTAACCGGACCAGTTTTCTGGAATTTTCTCGTCTCTTTATTTTTATTGGTTATTAAGCTTACATTGATGCTTAGTTATTTTTATTTAATGTTTTATAATTTTTACGGGTTCGTTTGACCACTTAGAGTCACGTTTTCGGGTTTTCTCGAAAAACGTGCGTTAAAGCTCTATTTGTGTTTTAATACATTATTTGGATCCGTTTTCTTCGGGAGTTGTTCCCATATATTATTTAGGCCTTATTAAGGCTTTAGAATCCATATAATATGCTAACCGAGGTCTCATACCTCCTATGGTTATTTAACGCTTATTTAGCGTTTTTCGCTTTTTAAGCGTTTCTTTATTTCTTTTGGATTTATTTTTCCTTACCAATTTTGCTTAAGCATTATTAGGCTCTCAAATACTGATTAGAATAATCTTAATCACTATATTTAAGGTCGGGGTATTTCAGTACCGTTTGGCACCGGCAAAAATGGCTGAGTTGAAGGAACAGTTAAAAGATCTACTTGACAAGGGGTTTATACGCCCGAGCGTACCACCTTAGGGAGCACCGGTCCTCTTCGTGAAGAAGAAGAACGGTAGCCTCCACCTCTGCATCGACTACCGCGAGCTTAATGCGGTCATTGTGAAGAACAAATACCCATTGCCACACATCGATGACCTTTTTGATCAGTTGAAGGGAACTTCAGTCTTCTCCAAGATTGACCTCCGATCTGGGTATCATCAGATTCCATCAGAGAACCTGATATTGAGAAGAAAGTGTTTCGTACGAGATATGACCACTTTGAGTTTATAGTGATGCCATTTGGACTGTCAAACGCACCAGCTAAGTTCATGGACCTGATGAACCGTTTATTCAGCGATCAGTTGGATACTTCAGTGGTAGTATTCATCAACGATATACTGGTATATTCGAAATCTAGAGATGAGCATGAGAGCCACCTAAGACGTGTACTTGAGACACTACGCAAGAACCAGCTGTATGTGAAGTTCTCCAAATGCGAGTTTTGGCTTGATCAGGTGTCATTCCTCGGTCATGTGATCTCGAGCACAAGTATCTCAGTTGACCCGGCTAACACGGAAGCAGTACGGTCATGGCCTAGACCTAAGAATGTTTCCGACATCTAGAGCCTTCTTGGTATAGCCGGTTACTACCAATGGTTTGTGAAAGATTTTTTGAAAGTCTCAAAGCCCATGACGTTACTGATGAAGAAAGATGTGTCGTTTGTATGGACAGACGATTGTGAAGAATCCTTTTAGAGATTGAAAGACTCATTGAACTCAGCGCCCATTCTCACTCTTCTAGAGGGCACAGAGGGATTCGAGGTATACTGTGATGCGTCTGGTAAAGGCATGAGATGCATACTCATGCAGCATGGTAAGGTAGTAGCTTACGCCTCTCGTCAGCTGAAGAAACATGAGGAGAATTACCCTACTCACGACTTAGAGCTCGGAGCCATTGTCTTCGCATTGAAGATATGGCGACATTATCTATACGGGGTTAGCATCACCATATATTATGATCATAAGAGCCTGCAGTACGTTTTCACACAAAAAGAATTGAATCTAAGACAGAGAAGGTGGATGGAATTCTTATCTGATTGCGACATCAACCTTCAGTATAAAGAAGGGAAGGCGAACGTTATAGCCGACGCCCTGAGTCGCCGAGCACACTCACTTCATTCGCTACTCGCTTCTTCTAGCTTTGTTGATGAGGTGCGAGAGGCTCAGTTGAGTGACCCTTACATGAAAGAGATCAGACAGAAAATCATAGAGGGTACATTTAAGAGCTGAAAGTATGACTTCAAGCTACATGAAGATGGTTTGATATGGCTGAATGGCAGACTATGTGTTCCTCGAAGCAATGCTGAGCTGAGGGATCGCATTCTGCGAGAATCACATTGTTCTTCGTTATCCGTCCACCCTGGAGCCTCTAAGATGTACAACGACATGAAGAGATACTTCTGGTGGTCGGGAATGAAATCTGATGTGACTGAATATGTTCTGAGGTGCCTCACGTGCCAGAAAGTGAAATTTGAGCACCGAAGTCCGGGCGGAATGGTACAGTCTATACCAGTTCCGGAGTGGAAATTCCATGATATCTCCATGGATTTTGTTGTAGGACTCCCACATGCAAGGGGAGGACTCAACATGATCTGGGTTGTGGTCGACTGCCTCACCAAGGTTGCCCGTTTCATTCCGATAAGGGACACCTGGAAGCTGGCGAAGCTTGCTGAGTTGTTCGACCGAGAGATTATTTGACACTACGGAGTGCCCAAAACCATAGTATCTGACTGCGATACCAGATTTCTTTCAAGATACTGGAGAGTTACACGGGAAGCGCTGGGCACTGAGTTGAAGCTTAGCACCGCGTTTCACCCACAAATTGATGGTCAGACAGAAAGGACCATCCAGACACTCGAGGACATGCTGAGAGCATGTGCCTTAGACTTTCAGGGAAGTTTGATTGATAAGCTTCATTTGATCGATTTTTCATATAATAATAGTTATCACGCTTCGATTAAGATGTTGCCACTCCAAGCTTTGTACGGTAGACCTTGCCGTACCCCTTTGTGTTGGGATGAGTCGAGTGAAGCGGTCATAATCGAACAGGAGTACCTCGAGCAAGTCCAAGATGAAGTTCAGCAGATTAGAGCAAACATGAAAGCAGCCCAAGATAGACAGAAATCCTATGCGGATGTGCGACGACGTGACCATGAGTTCGTCGAGGGCGATCAGGTGTTTCTGCGCATTTCACCTATGAAGGGTGTGTTCCGTTTTGGCCAGAAGGGTAAGCTGAGCCCGAAGTTTGTAGGGTCGTATGCGATTACTGAAAGAGTTGGAGCGGTAGCCTACAGGCTAGCCTTACCTGAAGAGTTGGGACGTGTTCACGATGTGTTTCACATTTCACAACTCAAGAAATACATAGCCGATCCTTCTCACGTATTAGAGCCCGAACACCTATCCCTTGAGTCGATGATGATATATGTCGAGACTCCATTGCGAATCCTTGATACTAAGACTAGAGACACTCGCCACAAGTCAGTGCGAATGGTGAAAGTCTTATGGTCTAACCACGATGTCGAGGAAGCGACTTGGGAATTAGAGGATGCCATGAGGGTGAAGTATCCAGCTTTACTTATAGACTAGATTGTCTAGTATCTAGAGGGTACAGGGCATACACCTTTTTAAGGGGGGTAGAGCTATTTTGTTTTTGCATTGCTTCGAGTTAGCTTTTGCATTATTTTGAGCAAAAGTGTAACAACCAGAGTGTTGGTTGAAGAGTGTTGCTTGTAATTGTGATTTGTGCTTGCATTGTGTTATGCTTGCAGTGAATTGTGTGTGAACACCTTGTTGACAGAGCTGAGATTCTGTGAGGTGGTATTGAGTTATGATTTCGACAATTGAGATGACAAAGGAGTAAAGATAGTAACTCTCTAACTTTGACCAACTTTGAGGTCAAAGTTTCTTAAGGGGGGTAGATTGAAATACCCTGAACTAAAAATAATGATTAATTAGGCTAATGAGAATTTTAGAAGCTTAATTATGGCTAAATAAATATGTGGAAACAATTCCTGAAGAAAATGGATCCATAAAATGGGTTAAAAGCACAAACGAACCTTAAAGCGCGTTTTTCGAGGAAACCAGGAAAACGCGACTTTAAGCGGGTTAAATAGACCCGTAATAATTATAGTCAATTAAATATCTATAATTAAACATTAGTGAAGGTTTAGAGCCATTAAAATTGATTAAACAAGAAAATTCCAGAAAACGGGTTCTGGTTAGTGAATAGTGCAAAAACGAGAACTTATGGGGTGTTAAGTGTAATAAAACCAAACTAACCTTCCCCTTTGTCAATAAAAATCAAAAAACCCAATTTTGGGTGTGTGGGACGATTTCCAGCCCCTCCCCCACTTCTTTATTCAACTTTATGCACTAAAGGACAAGTAAATAAAGTAAAAGCACTTTTTAATTCTCTCTCTCCCATTTCCCCACATTTCTCACATTTTATTCTCCCATTCAGAACTCTCCCCTCTCTTTCATGCCATCCATGGAAATTTTACAAACCCCAACCAGGTGAAGCCTTCTCCCCTCTTGTTCAAGGCTTAAATCAAGTCCAAATTCCACAAAAACTGTACCGTTGAACTCCTCTCTTCTTGGAGATTAATTCCCTCTTTTCAAAATTCAAAAATCACCACTTTCATCTCCATGGATGAAGCTCATTGAAGGCTTGAAGAACACCATTGTGAGCTCCATCCTCTCCTTGTTATTTTAAGGTAAAAAGAAACTCAAAGTTCCTCTCTTGCTCTCTTTTTCAACCTAGAAATTTCCAGATTTTGAGCTCTTGTTCCCCACTTGCTCCAGCCGATTTTTAGCTCCCAAAGAGGTGCTGGATCTTGTTGATTTTACTTCTCAAAACTTCATCTAGAAGTTCCAAGGTAATACTTCCTTAGAGCTTTAAGTACTCTCTTGTATATTAGGGCTGATTCTTGAGTTAGGAAACTACTAGTGTTGATTGTTGTATTCCCTTGAATGGTTGTAGCATTAGAGTTTTTAACTCCCCCATAACCGGCTTGTGAGTCAAGAACAAGAAGGAAGGAAAGAAGAAGTAAGAAAGAAGAAAGAAAGGAAAGAAAAGAAAACTAGAAACACTAAGGTAATGAGCTTACCTTGAACATATTTTAATGCTTGATGGTATGAAATATTTACATTGTTTTAGTATTGTATTGAGTAAATTACTCAGAACCCCCCTTGAGGATTTGGGATATTAGAGTTAACCACCTTGTGTTTATCATAATTATTGGTAACCACCTCAAGGTTAAGGTATCTTTGACTACAAGCCCCCAAACTATAACTCTGTGATCAAAAAGTTAACTATGTGTTGACCTATCAGCTTAATCTCATTAATAATGCTAGGGTCAACGACAAACTGCTTAATCAACATCGTCTAACTCTCTCTCATCCCACTTTAGATGCATTTTCAAGGAAGGGTTGACATTTTTAAGAAAATAACAATGCAGATTAAGTAGTGTTTTTTGTCCAGCATGGCATTATTAATATGATTAAGTTGATTGGTCAACACGTAGTTGACTTCCGGATAACGGAGTTATAGTTCGGGGGCTCGTAGTCAAAAATACCTTAACCTCGAGGTGGTTACCAATAATTATGATAAACACAAGGAAGTTAACTGTAATATCATAAATCCTCAAGGGGGTTCTGAGTAATTTACTCTATTGTATAATACTACTGCAGTCGTATGAAAGAAATGGAGTATTTAGGTTTGTTTACATTGTTGATTAAAGGCCTTGGAGCCTAGTCGAATAAGTGTATATGTGCACGAATTTAATGTGTTGTTCAGGGGCGGAGCCAGAAAAAATTTCTTAGGAAGGCGAGATTTTTTTTAATAATATTAACTAATTTTTAAAATTTTAATTTTTAATTTTTAAAATTAATATAAATATTTAATATTTATAATTTTATTTTTAAAATTCATAGTAGATATATAGTTTGACATAAAAATTACATTAAAATTGAAATATATAAATTAATAAAGAAGTTTGTTTTACCTTTTTTATAACTCATTTTAAAAAACGGGTATACAAAATATAAGTTAATGTCAATTTATAGTGTAGAACAATAGTTCTACACTACTAGTTTTTTTTCTAAAAACTTCATCTTATATTATTTTAATTTGCAAAATCTTTAATAAAAAAACTAGAAACACATATATGATGGATAATAGGGGTACATGATTACTAGGACTAGCATAATAATTAGTTTTACTTTAGACTATGCTGCTTAAATAAAAACAATTAAGAATTTTCTTATCTACTATAGACTAAAAATGATTTTTATAATACAATTCTAGATTAAATATTACATATAGAAATAAATTTAAAATAAATAGAATATAGTGATACCATAATGCTATTTACAAAATGTTATGGGGGCGAACAAACATCTAATAACATAAATAAACTATATAACAAAAAAAATATAACTGATTTAAGCATGTACCCGAGGGAGTTGGGGGGGGGGGGCGAACACCCACTCGCCCCCCTATCTCCGCCCCTGATGTTGTTAGTGCTTAAATTGATGTGGGTATTGGAAATGAAGTAGGTGAGCTAAATTGTGTACGGGCAATGTTAAAATTCTAGGGGAAACTATATCAAAATTGTCCTAGGAAACTAGAAGACTTAAGTGCTTTAAGGAGAAGCAATATCCTAGGAATTAACTAGGTGTGTTTTGGAGTTAATATGAGTAGTTAGTTATGTGGGAAACTAACTTGGGAGAGTTAGGTAATGGAGTAGAATGTGGGATGAGATCGTGCAAGTGTAGCTAGATGGCATTAGTGGAAGAACCATTATGTTAGTGAAGAGAAAGAAAACAAAAACTGTAGCAAGAACTTGAGAGGGAAGATTAAGAGTGGAGAAATTGTGTAAATCAACCAAAAATTGATTAATGAGTTAAGTGAGGAGTTGATCAATGAATTAGGAGGGTTTTTGAAGTGCCAAAATGATGTCAAAACATACTAGGACACTTGTGGAAAAGGTTTGAGTAAAATAAACACATGAGAAAATGGGTCTGCAGTCGACCGACCCAGGGGACCAACCCGGGTTGGGTCGGTCAGACTGAAATTACCATCCCGGAATGCTTCTGCATTCGACCGACCCAAGGGACCGACCTTGTTTGGGTCGGTCGAGCTGAAAGTTTTTAACCGGATGTCTTCAGCAACCGACTAACCCAGGGGACCGACCCTGGCTGGGTCGATCGAGTTGAAGTTTCCAAACCTGAAAGTCTCTGCATCCGACCGACCCAGGGGACTGGCCCAGGGTTGGGTCGGTCGGGTCAAATAAAAAAATATGGGGCTTAAGCAGTACACCATAGAGAGAGTAATGATGATGAGAAGAAAATAACGTCCACATAAGAACCTAAGAAAACAAGCTTAAGAAATAATGAGAAGTAAATGATTTGTGCGACTATGTATGGATTGTAAGGAAATAGTAATTGTACATCGGGAAACATAAAAGATGAAACAAATTAGGTTAACTATAGAGAATTAACCGTCCGATGCTATGTATGTTATAGGATTTGTATAGTTGATTTCTGAAGGAGAGTCGGTGATCAAGAGCTATGGTGAACGGTATGATTTTCTCATGCCCTGTATGCTAGCGAGGCTACCTCGCTTGTGTGTTTGTGTGTTTACTTGCTTCCACCTAATCAAGATAAATGCACGAATATGGTTTACGGCAATTCCTTATATATTGTGATTTGCTATCCTTGAATGAGTTGTGACTAACCCTGAAGTTTGTATAATTCATGAAATATATGAATGATGATTGGAACTTATATGCTCGAATGTGCAAGTGTGCTAACTATGCCTTAAGAATATGACTTCTCGCTAACTCCCGAACTTTACAACTTTCCTAATCTTGGGAACTTGGGTAACTGGGGGGGTGTGAGAAGTCCGATAGAGTTTTGGCCACGCGTGAGAATGAAGAGGCAAGAGAGATTATTTCCGAACTCTGGCCTAGCCTTCCCATCATGGTTCCGAACCGTATGGTCGCAGCCCGGGGAAGTAAGCCAACCTAAAGCCCGGTGGTGAGATTGTCCATCTCTGCCCGGAGGTCAACCGACTTGACTTAATGATTATTCAAGAGTGAGAATAATTGAGAAGGTAAAGATCATGACTAGTGTAAGTCAAATGATCAAGAGATAAGAGTTAAGAACATCCGATTAACCAGGATGAGAAATTAACTAACTATGAGATAAGGCTAGATCTTGAGAAGAGAGTCCCAAGGCCTTAATGACTTGTGAATATTTCCTTGCTTGTGTTGTGCTATATGAGGAGTGCTATCCTGTATGATTAAAATATTGTTCTATCTAGCATGTTGCTTGAAATAAAACGAACTCCATGTATGCGACCAAATAGTAGGCGTACGCCCGTTAGCACGCGGGGTATGTGAATTTCATGCCAGCAGTTGTGCTGAGTCCCTTTGGGGCCAATGTTTATTTTTCAGGTACCCGAGATTGTTGATGGCTGAGTGGGACTGGAAAGTTATGTTTTGTGTTAGTTAGTGAACTATGCATGGTGCACTGAGTTGTACACGGGCGTGTAGCCCCTTTTGAATAGCCGGTGTACTATGTGGTACACCTTTTTGGATTTTGAGAATTATGTACACCTTCTTAGATTTGAGAATTGATGTAATTCAAACTATGTACTTAGATACTCGGAAATACATTTAAATAGAAGATGTTATGAATGTTTTTGGAGAGCTTGGTAATTATATTTATCAGACTGTCACTGTTTGTAGTTTTAGGCCATGTTAGTCGCATGGGCGGCTAACGGCATTGTATCACCCGCCGATTGGTTTGAATTTCCAATGTGATTAGTTTAATGACCGAGGTAATTAGGCGATAATTAGAGGCTTAGCGGTAGGGGTGTTACAAGAACTCACTTGAAATCTTCACCTTAAGTTGATTATTAGTGGTTTTTGGGAAATAAAGTTGATTTTATTCTGCTTCAAGCTTCATTTTGAGCAAAAGATCTTCATCTTCTTCTCCACATTATTACTATTCACAACAGGAAAGGTTTTCTTGATACACTCCTAAACTCATTTTTAGACATAAGTCATTCATTAAAGTTTAATATTATGTTAAAACCTTAAGTTTGAAGCGTCGTAGTTGGTTTTGTTGGAATTTAAATTTTGAGTTCTTCCTATGGCCTTTTATGGCCGAAAATGGACATGTCAATTGGCGCTTTCTTTTCTTGAAGCTATTATTGCGGTTTGAAGCTTGATTGACATTAAAGATGTATGTAGAAAGGTTTATAAACAAGTTGAAGGCCTAAGGTGGCTTAGTGCCGATTTTAGATGATAGAGAAGTGTGTGTGTGTGTGTGTGTGTGTGTGTGTGTGTGTGTGTGTGTGTGTGTGTGTGTGTGTGTGTGTGTGTGTGTGTGTGTGTGTGTGTGTGTGTGTGTGTGTGTGTGTGTGTGTGTGTGTGTGTGTGTGTGTGTGTGTGTGTGTGTGTGTGTGTGTGTGTGTGTGTGTGTGTGTGTGTGTGTGTGTGTGTGTAATATTTAGGGGATTATTAAACCCTAAGAAAGTATATAAACACTTGGGCGTTAAAATGCACCTAAACTCCTTAAGGTCAAAAACGTGCGTTAAAGCCGACCTTAAGCTAAACAAGTTATATAAGCTATAAAACTCATATGAAGTTAATCAAGGATCATTTTATGACCTTTAAAACACAAGTCCTTAGTTAGAACTGAGTAAAAATACAATATGCCCGGAAGTTCCTTTAAGGGCCCCTTAAGGTCTGAAAGTCCCGAAAATACATTATAAAATGAAATGAAGCATTACACTTCATTCTAAATGCACAATTACACTTTAACGAACATTTAAGATGAAGTTCTCAAGATAAATTCTCAGTTAAAGACAAAGTGCTCGGAGGTTCCCGATGAGGGCCCCATAAACACCCGGGAGTGCATCGGAGAGGTACCGAAGTGGCACAAACTCCAATATAAATTATTCTAAGAGCTCCTATCATCAATATTCACCATTCTAAATATAATTCTTGAGCTACTTTCTCAAAAATAAACAAAGTGCTCAGACGAAATTTCTTAACGCTCCTTTTTGCCCTAGGAGTGTCCCGGTAGCCCAAAAATTGAGTTATGAGTCTATATAACCCCATATAAGTCAACGTAACACCTTAAAATATTACTATTGACTATAAAAAATGTCAATAAACACTTGGAACTCTTAGCGACTAATTATTTTCCAGAAAATCCTTAAAGCACAAAAACGCACCTTCGGGTGTCACAAAAATGCGTTTCACGCAATTGCCTTGAAGTTTTTGAGGAGCCACGAGTTAATAATCTTAGAAGGCGATAAATTGACCATCTAAATCAATTAATTCCAGTACTAAATTCATAGTACAAATGGGGGCGATTTTTGGGACAAAAAGGTACCTAAAATCAGCATTTTTACCTTAAAACTTTCATCTTTTACCATCATATAAATGTACCAAGTAAATGCTGGAACCTATTACACATATTAGTATGGTCTTAGTACAATATAATGTGACAAGAATTAAATCAAAAATCAATCCCAATTAAGCTCCATGTTGGGCGCCATTTAAGGTCACAATTGACATGTTTTTGGCAAAAATTATGTCTTAGGGGATGGTGACTCACCTAGCATGTGCTATATGATAATGTATCAAATAAATCCAATCAAATTAAGCCTCATATACCGTATGACCTGCAAGAGAACAGCAAAGAAAATTGATTAGGAAAAGAAATGAAAAACAATGTAATTAAAATACAAGTTATAACTACTTTATACATGTGCTAGTAATCAAATAAAAACAGCCCATGTTACTACCTATTGAGGTTGCCGATTTTATGTATAAACAAGGGGGAATTATAGCTGTCTACTTGGTCAATTATAACAGCCACCCACCTATGTATATTTCTCTTGCCTAATACACCAAAAGTTCATTGTCTTGTAGCAGCACATGTAGCCGATTTTGTGTAGGAAGAATAAGGTTAGTTTGCCTTCTTAAAATCAAGCTAGAACATGTACCTAACTAAGCATGTGACTATGTTTTATTTGTCAAAAATCAGATGCTATACTAACAGCATATTACCGTAAGACAACAAGAGAACAAGGCAAAAATTGACATGTTATCCTACTTAGAAAATCAAAAGAAATACCTACCTATCATAGCTCTTTGTCTTCTTGCTTCAAGTTGTCAAACAAGCCTTCTATCCCTTGTCAATCCAGCCGAAAACAACCACTAATGAGGGCATATTCTTGAGCCAAACAATGAAATAATTAACAAAGGAAAGATTAAACAATTGGACAATTATTGCCAAAGTAATTCCATCCTTTTCATTCCTTGCCTTAAACCATACATGAGTTTCATTCCTTCCTTGCCAACTCCTTGGCCGATTGTGTAAGTGCTTCTACTCTCTCTTTTCTTCTTCATTTGCTAAGTTAATTCCTTAGAGCTTCTAAGCTCCATTAATGGTGTATTAAGTTCTAACACCATTTCTATGTAATTTCCTAGTTAAATCTACTAAGTCTTGAAGCAAGAAATCATCCTAGCAACTCTTGCTATTTTCGCCAAGCTTTAATGTTCCAAGGAAGTCCCTAGATTCAACAACAACACAAGGAACAACAAGATCAAGTTAAGGTATATTTTCATGTTGAAAATCCTAGCAAAAATACTTAACTCACTTCCAAAAATATAAGGCTCCTAAATCTATATTCTCTCCATTATTTCATGAAGGAGATTTAGATCTACAACCATCTCAAGGTCTACCGAAAATTACTTGAAAAATTCCTAAGGTAAACTCTTGTAAAACTACTCCAAATCTTATTTATAAATCCTTGTTAGAAGTCTAACAAATGGATCTCCTAAATATATTCAAGGAGGCCGAAAGTTCTTCAACAAAATACCATTGGAGGAGCTTGGAATTCAAGGAGAAATCAAGTACAAGAATTGTCTTGATTTAAGGAGTAAGTGTTATATAATTAAGGTTTATTAGTTAAGCTTGATTTAAGCTTGGTAGTAAAAATTATTATAAAGCCTAGATAATTAGGGCCGAAATCATGGGTTATAATGTCAAGAAAATAATTTATAACATATAAGGTAAGATTATTACCTTAAGGTATAAATTGGTGTCACAAAAATAATTAAGATGCATATATAATATAAACCCGAATTATCTAAGGATTAACTGTTCCTAGTTTGAGTTTTATCATTCTAGTCATTAGCATAATTTTAGAAGTGTTATATGGCTTATATACATTTATATGTATTTATTATAAAGTTTAAAGCAAGTTTTAAAAACTATATGGTTAATATATAGTAAGGTCGAGAATGAAATGTTTTATTTGGTGATTTTCGAAATATATAAGTATATTACTTATATTATATTTTGGGAGTATTAAAAATATCTACAAGTATTTAAATGGCTAATTTATAAAGTTATGTGGCTAAAATGTAATTTTGAAAGGTTTGGTGTATTAAATTAATTGCCGAAATAAGGGGTGATTTGTGTGTATTTTATCTATAAGTGTAGGGATTAATTTAGAATTTTGGTGAATTTAAATAAGTGGTTAAGTGTTAAAATACATTTTATAAAGTTTTGGGACTATTTTGTAAATATTGGAAACTATGGTGTATGGACAGAATACATATGAATTTATGGTAATATTAAAGTATTAATTATGAAATTAAGTCTTAGTCAAAGTGTTGACCAAAAACTTTGGGTTAAAATGATTTATGACCATGAAATATTATTATAACAAGTTTAAGGGTGAATAGGTAATTTATAGAAATTATTAAGTAAAACTGAATTGGACAAGGGGTGAAAATGTAATTTATAAAAGTATATGGGCCAATTCGGTTATTTAAGAAATTAAATATAAAACTATAGTTATAAGTTAATATGTAACTTATATAAGTTTTAAGGTTTAAATTGTGATATAAGAGGATTATATGTTAGACCGAAAATAAATGTGGTCATTTGGTAATTTATAAAAACTAATATATTTGTTTTGCAGTTTCCGAAAGTTAAATGTGGATAATTAATGAATTATAAAAGTTTATAAGGTTATTTGGCAATTTATAAAGTATAAGGATTGTCTCGGTAATTAAGGAAATTAAATAATAAAACTATGGTTTATAAGTTGATATGTAACTTACATAAAAGTTTTTGGTTAAAATGTAGTTATGGGAATATATATTGGAAACCGGAAATTTAAAGGATTGTTTGGTAATTTATAAAAGTTGATATATTAAAATTAGTAAGACCAAGTATATGGTCATTGAATGATTTACAAAAGTTAATGTACTCATTATGTAGTTACCGAATTTATGAGGTTGGTTTTGTAATTTAATAAAGAAAGGAATTAAAATTGAGTATTATGGTATATTTGGAGTTGGTGGTGTTTTTAATTGTGGTTATAATAAAATGACCAAAGTATATATTAGGATAAGTGTAAACGATTATGGTATATAATTAAGGAATGGAAATATACTACAAGGTGGAAATTCATTATCACATGTGGAGATCACATAAAATAATGAACTAATGAACTATCTAGAACCACTGTTAAATAACAGGGGGAAATAAAGAACATACAAAGTTATTATACAACGAGTATAAACACTACAGTGACAGTACTATAATATTTAGTGGATAGTTATATTAATATTACCCGGTATTGCATGTTTAAATAACAGCGTACGGGAAGGAACTACTGAACAGGAGTTTGTCAAGCTAGTAGTTACTTGGTGAACGGTATGTTAATTGTGTGGTCTGAATGTCCTAAGGATTATCCTAAGGTCCAGACATTATGTGTTAATTGTTTAAGAGCGATATCTACGATTTTATGTATATGATATTGTATATTGTATTGCTCAACATTGTTGCGTTCGTATTTTACGCGAATGTCTTATGACTGGAAGTTTATACATCTAAACTGGAACAAGACTAACTGACCTTTAGATATTATTGAACCTAACTGATGGTCAACTGTTATAGTCTTAACCCAAGGATTGGTTTATCTCACTGACAACAAGGGCTAACTTATAAAGAGAGGAATCCAGACTGTTTCAACTTTCTGGTTGCGCATCGTGATCACTACGAGAGACTTCAATGGGGAGTCACTCAAGGGAATCCACCAGCCACATTCGGGGATGGCGGAGGGCACTGCCGTTGGTGCACAGGTTCGACCGGATCGGTCAAAATATTTATCTAGGGCCATAAGGTCAGCTGGTAATGGTTCCATTGGAACCCAGGGGACTATCGTCCATTAATAAGTTATTAAGGGTTGTCTTATCATGACGCCTGAGGTGGAAATTAATTGGAAAAGGTTAAGTGATTGGTTTAAAGGATATGGGCCAGGTGGCCAACTAACAAGTACAGTTTAATATGCGTAACTTGTTTGGATTATTGATGTGTGATTATTGGTTATCGTTATTAATGTGAGATTATTGGTTGTTGTATTCAGTTAGTTGCTCATTTGGTTGGATTTGGTTTGTAATAATTAGAGTGCTCAGTATCTATTCATCACAGCGTGAGGAGTTGTATCGTTGGAAAGAGTAAGGATGTCTTGTTACTCACAAGGGTGGGTAACGGCGTGTAACACCAAGGTAGATAGTTTTATTTTCCGCTGCGAATTGTTATTAATTATGCTACGACTTGCGACGTTATTACAGGTTTAGGATTAGGGGTGTTACAAAAAGTGCATCAGAGTGGAGTACCGCTCTGATGAAAGATACTAAGTCAAGAATATGAGCATAGAATATTTGGGAATACGGGGAAACGTCTATGAGGATTCGTGACCTAGAAAAATCTAGGAATATCTTTATTTCTAGTGGTTAACTTTCTTATATGTTTGTGATTGTGTATGTAAAACGGTGTAGCAACCGAGTAGTAATAATAATATACTATAGATGTCGACAAGAGGAAGACTACGTGGAGGCAGCAGTGAACGCGGAAGCGAGACACCGGCGGATGTTCCAGCAGTACCAGACCTAGCAGCAGCCATGGCAACTTTCGCGCAGCAGCTAGGAGCTCAACTTACGGGAGCCATACCCCACCCGCCGCAGCCCAGGGAAACCAACTAGTTGAAGAGCGTTGCGACGCGAGAGTACCGACTTATTCAGGGGAACCGGACCCCGCCGCACTGGAGAAGTTCATTATAGAGCACTAGAAGGCGTTCAAGCTGTCAGAGTTCCAGAAGACCAGAAAGTCGACATTGCCGTGTACAACCTGAAGGACGCAGCAGACATTGGTGGCGGTCTGTGGAGGGCCACCGTAGAGCTACACCGGACTTTGGATGGACAGCGTTAGTAGAAGTGTTGCGGGAGAAGTACTACCCGAATACCTAAAGTAGAGAAAAAGGCAGGAGATCGAGACCTTAATCCAAGGGAGTCAAACAGTTGACCAGTACGCGCGGTTCACCAGTTTGTAGGACTACATGCCAGGAGTCGACTATTCCGACACTGTGAAGACTCAAAAGTTTAAGGAAAAAGATGCAGGAGAAAGAAGAGAAAGAATACTGAAGGAGATGATGGTACGTGGAGCAACCACTGGCGGCTACTACAAGAAGGGAAGGGATTCTTTGAAAAGAAGAAGGGGCGGAAGGATTTCCATGGTTAGAAGACGAAGGAGCAGGTCCCTCGTCTGACCGGCCCAGCTATTGATGCTCAGCCACTAAGATCAACACCACCTAGAGGCAATAATCCAACCCAATGTCACTATTACTGTAAATGTTGTGGAAAGGATCACCCAGGCGTAGATTGCTCAGGAAGGAAGGTGGAGTGTCGCTATTGCGAGAAAAGGTCACAGGGAGTATAATGCTTTTCCAATCCAGGAGCCGAGTATGAATGCTTTTCCAATCCAGGGAGCCGAGTATCAAAGGGAGCTAGAGGTTCACAGAAAACACCAGCTATTGTGGCGGGAGGACCAAGAGGAGGCCAGACGCCGTAGAATAACACCTATACTAGAGGACCGGGAGGACAGCCATCCTCATCCGGAAGTCGGAAGGGAAATGAGATAGTTCCATGAAGAAATACCCATTACACAGCGGGAACTTCAGGCGCTGAGGCTAGCGCTCAGCGCGAAACCGGTAAGCCTAGAACTTAAACCAAATGCATAATGCATGAATGTGTGTTTATAATTATTAGTCGATGAGACTTATATGTGATGAGTAATTATCAAAATTTAGAGAGACCTAACTTAGGTAACCTCTCACCTGATAGGATACTTCGACATTTGTTTTCCCTTATCTATGAGACTGAGGTCACCTGAGCCTATGAGCGAAGGTCGGGAATATCCGGAGGCAGAATGCCAAGTACTTTGACCCGGCATGATCCTACTCAAGAAATACTTAACTATTAATGAACAAATAACTATTGTAAATGAATGTAGAACTTGGGAATAGGCTTTGGAGGATTTTATATTCTAGGATATGGGAGTGGATCAAAACTTAAATTATATATGATGTGTATGGGTAAGGATTGAGTAAGGAAATGGATACCAGTTGTATCATTCTCCATAGGAGATGATGCTGAGTTATATACGGTGATAAGAAAAGGATGAATAAGGCGAACAAGTTTATTTTGAAGTCAGGAGATGCATTGATATATAGTGGAGAATCCATAATAATGTACCATAGGATTAAGAGTATTAAACTGAATACAAACCGAGATTAGCCTTGGGATACAGGGTGTGGGTACAATGAGGAATAGTAAGTTAGTTTTGCTTGGACCGCCAAAAGGCGTTATCAACTGTCCAAACTTACAGTAACTACAAATTATGACCTGCCTAAATGACGAGCAGATGTCATGAAAAAGAATACATTAATATAAAATACTTAAGACTACATAAATTGTCAAAAGGGTTTTGATGAAGACCTGCACGTAAGAGCACACGAATTTTATGTACCCCAGGCACCGAGCTTACCGCTCAGTGAGGAAACTCTTACATCTCTTATTAACTTTGCGAGAGTGCGAACCTTGAAATGAAATAGAGAAACCGAATCTCAATATATGACTAAACACCCATTATGGAAAGCACGGGTTTTACATACCTGAGCAATACTCAAGGGTCTCAGCTAGTATCAATATAGTGACAGTTGTTGGACTCCTAATAGATAAGGGGAGAGAACAAACTTTGAATCTATATTTTCTAAAGTCGAGAGAACTACCTAATTAGCAATACCAATACTGCATATTACATATAATTTGAAGGTTATAAACCTAAACATTGAGTTGGATTAATACATTTCAAGGGCTAAGCATTATAAAACATACCTATCCTATTTTGAGGCTCACGTCCTATACTAATCCTTATGGGTTCTATACGAACATATGTCTTCTATGACACTCAAGTTATAATGCAAATAAAGAGCTCAGGAATCAAATAAGGTTAAAACCCCCTATGTATTAAATTTTTAATATCACATGGTAATGAATCCTCTCATTGACACTTAAATGGTAGTATAAGTATATTAAAGAGTTTGAATTACATTACACTAAAAGTGAGTGGAAGTTATATTTAAAAGTAGGGAACAACCCCTGTCTTGTAACAATTGTTTTACATGTAAACTTTACTAACGTTATATCTAATCCCTGGTGATTCTAAATCTTCTATTTGATACACCTAATTGACCTATTTTTGGGAAGCCATTGAGTTTGTGGATTAACTACGTTTCTAGAGATAAACAACAATAACTTTGATTGTCCCTGAACCAAGCCGTAGTTCAACAAACTGGAAACCCTTAGTTGAGAGGTTAATAATTAAGAGATACTTAACCTGGCTGAACATATGGTTCAACTGATTTATGGAGTTTAGATGGAATAAGAAAAGCCAAGCTTTAAAGACGGAGTAAATAATACTTTGGAACTGTAATTGTTGATCGAGTTATGAAAACTTTTCTTGGAGCCTAACTGCGACTGTCCTTGTTCCATGTATGATAACCAAAGTATAGGCAATAGTCAAGCCCTGGTGAGTTAAGTACTAGTAAGCCTTTTAAAGAGAAGAGAGTATTCTAAGGTTCCAAGTCCGTATCTGATTTATGAAATACCCCAAACCTTTGTATGTTGGTAATGTTAAACTATGGTATTTAAAGGCTAAAAGTGCCTTAGAAACATAATCGAACCATTTAAACCATGGTACAACACAATAAAACACTAAGACACGGTTTGAGCAAACATGCTCTAAGCTTGGAGTGAACTTGGCTAGGACCCAAAGAGCCTACCAAGACTTGATAATGTTTAATTATGACTTTATAAGGCTAATTAAGTCCTTAGGAAACTTTGGTAGACAATGAAACCAAACAAAACACAAATAAATACCTTAAGGTCAATATGGGCTAAAATGTGCTCTAAGCTTGGGATAAGTGTGTATAAGGCCTAATGGTCATACCTATGCCTTATTTATATGTTAATGAACATATTAAGTCAATTACCAAAGAAAACCAAGCTTGAAAACAAGTTAAAACGCAAAATGTGCTTTAAGGAGTCTTAAAGCACGTTTTTGAAAAATTGTCTTGTAAATGAGTTTTGAATGGCTAAATGTCCATCATTACTCTTTAATTAACATGTGTACTATATAGTATCACATTTGGGTGGCTATATCAATGGGAAATCAAAAATTTCACTTCTATGTGCCTTGTTTTTGGTGAATAGTGATTTTTATAAGCTAGTTTGTAACATATAATGTTATAAGTGATTAAGTTGGTCAACAAAGACCAAAACACCCTTCTAACTAAATGGTGGCCGGTTTTTATGAAGGTGAGTCACCACCATGTAAAAAGCAATTAAGGAAAGGAAGGGTAGGAAGGTAAAAAGGAGAAAGTTACCTTTTAATACAAATATCTTGTTAAAGCAAGTTCTATCTTCATTTCTCCTTTCCTCCTTCATTTCACACGACCCCAGCCTCCCTTCTTGCTCTCTTTTACGAGCTGATACAGCAACACCAACACCACCATTGTTTTCCATCTTTGAATGCTTGTAACTCCTAGCTCCATGGTCCAAATTCAATTCCAAGACCACCATTCTTCTAGTTGGAGCAAGCTCTACACTTCTACCTTTTCAAATCCTCAAGAACTCAGTTCTGGTGCCAAGGAGATTCACCATTGATGGAGCTTGAGCTCACCTTTTCACATATTATTGTTCTCCTTTGCTTCTAGGTAAGGAATCTCAAAGAAAAATCAAGTTTCCTCTCCTTTTAGTACATGGCCGAAAATTAACCTCACCATGGTGTCATTACCTTGCTTGTTTTAGCTTCATTTGAATCTTCCAAGGGCTTGGTGGAGTCCTCTCTTGATAAATATTCAAGCTCTCTTTCCATTCCAAGGTAAAACAATCATTTTAATACCTTAAGATAATATATGTAACTAGGGTTTATAATGAGATGAAGCATAATGCTTGAATACTCATTCTATTATTTGTACATTGTATAGAAGTTGGCAAACAACTAAACACCCCACCGGTTTTACAAGGAAACAAGAAAGAAGTTTGTGAGGAAAAAGAGGTAAACAAACTATCTCAATGTAGTTTAAATGCCTTAGGAAAATGAGCTTGATTTGCTTAATAAAATACCTAAGGAGCCAATGGCAAATGAGCTAGTAAAATGCTCTCAAGGAGTTTATTAAGGGCATATGTATTGTTGGGTGTATTCGCAGGTCAAAGGCATTACTTATGTGGGAAATTCAGTGTTTAAGGTTTATGCAATTTAAGGGCCTAAGAGCCATGTTATTTAAGGGCCTAAGTGCCAAGCAATTTAAGTTATGCACTATATTGTGATGTAGTGCTTAATATGTGAAGTTTGTGTGTAAAAATGTTCTTGATGGATTTTAGGTGTTCTTGAGTGCTTAATGGTGACAACTATGAGTTTTGGAATGATGATGTGCTAAGAGAACCCATGGCAAAATTTGTAAAATGTATAAGGAGTTTTAAGTGCTTGAATGAACTTGGGTGAATTAGGAATTGGTAGGAATGAGTAAATGTCTCACTAAGGAAGAAAATGTGCATTAAGGTGTTCTAAGGTGCTATAAGGATTTAGGCATTGTCTTGGAAGTTCTAGAAACCCAATGAGTGTTATTAGGATGTATTTGAGTCTTGGAGAAGTTTGTTTAAGGTTTGGGTAATGTTGATGAATAAGGAGAGTGATGTTTAAGTAAGGTTTTGAGAAAAGAATTCAAGAAGTTGTAAAAGGAGATTTAGTTAGTAAGAAAAGAAGTTGAGAGATGATGTTAAGGTGTAGAGGAAACACCTTGGTGTAGTGGTCATTATTGGTGAATTACCACTTAGAAATCTTAAGGAGAAAACATCCCAAGTGCTAGGAATTTTGTAAGAAATTTGTGAATGATAAGATGGTTTTGGTGAGAGATTTAAAGAGTTTAGCACATGGCTAAAGGTGTGTTTGATGTGCCAAATGATGTTAGGAAACATTATGAGGCTTTAGGAGAAGTTTGGTGAAATTGGTTAAGTGTTTAAAGACTTGGAAATTGAATGTTTTGCCGTGTCCGAACTTCCGTCCGGACATGGAAGTTCGGACAGGCTCTGTTGGGTAAAGGATTTTCTCATTCTCGAACTGTGTCCGAACTTGGGAAGTCCGGACACAAGTTCGGACGTGACTGTTTCTATCTGGGATTTACTCTCGAACTGTGTCCGAACTTGGGAAGTCCGGACACAAGTTCGGACGTGTGTATGGTTTTCAGTATTGGGTCGCGGCTTGTGTCCGAACATTTGAAGTCCGGACACAAGTTCGGACAAGGTGTTATATGGACCAAAAACATTGTTTAAGGTATGGAAATGATGTGTAATGATGGGGATTGATGGTTAATGATGTTATGAGATTGTTAAGGACATTTTAGGTGAGTTTTAATGACAATTAAGTGGGTGAAAAGTTGTAATAGAATGTGAAAGTAAAACAAGTTAAAAAGTGAAGTTATGTAACTAAGTTAACGGGGAAAAATTATAAGCATTAGACATTAAATAATCATGCTACCCCGATGTTAATAAAAGTACATGTAATGTTATCAGTTGTTCGAGAATTGCTCGAGGAACATGAGTGGACGTGGTAAAGTGGACTCCGGTGACAGGTATGGTTTTCTTGCAACCTGTGTCCTACCGGATTACACCGGCTTGTATGCCAATATGTTTTCTTGAGTGTTTGCCACCTTGTAAGATTAAAACATGTAATGAGTTTATAGTAATTCATTTATGTGGCGAATTTGGCCTCCGATACCATTTAACCTCAAGTATGTGTTAAACCTTAGCTAACCAAAACTAGGAACACATGAGTGATCGGTATATGGAGTTGACGGCCCAAACCTTGGGAACGTGCTAACCACGGCTATGTGTGAGTTAGTTGGATATTGTTGTTGTATGCAAGTGTGTGAACCTCCCTTGTGTGCTTAACTCGGTTGTGATACCGTATGGTGTGTGGATGTGGTAGGCTCCATAATGGATCTCTAACTACTTATTGATAAGTGTATATGTACTAATGGGGGGTGAGGAGTCCGGTTGTTCCGGCCACGCGTGTGATGGACGGGAGTCGATATCATATCCGGTTCGGCTCTCTTGGTGTATGTATAGGTGGTATTCCAATTTGGTTTCTACCTTCCCTTAGCTTATCCAAAGCTAGTTACTGACTCACGTCGGGCCACAGGGGCATACGAATGTTATTTCGGTGTGCTTGGGATTACTATATCCGACACACCTTGGGTATAAGTTAACCGTTCTATATAACCGGACGGTAACGAGGTTGGTAACGAGCTTAACATGGGATTGGTAATAATCTCTAGGCTCACTGTGTATACTAACTATGGTGGAAGGTTCCTTGTGAGAACCGATTTTATGGTGTTATGTAATGTTATGGTGCTATGCAAATTCCCTTGCTATGCTATGGTATATATATATATATTGGATGTTTTAAATGAATGCGATGTCAACATGTGTACGTCGAAACAAGAAAGGTTTTGTTATGTTTTGTTATGAGAGGAATGAGTTATGTTGTAGGATAAGGAGTGTGTGGATCATGGAAATGAATCCCAGTTTGTGACAAGAGGCGTTTAAGGATAACCCGAGTAATGGGTACATGTCGTTCGTTAAGGAAGTAGCTCCGTTTTAGAGGAGAGCCACTCTAAGGATAAAGGAATCATTGGATGGTTGGTTAAGTGTGGATGTGTTGGTCATAGGTTGAGTCCATTGAGGCGAAATGTTATGTGTTGTATGTTTATGGCTTGTACGCATGATTTAAATATAATCAACTGCATGCTAAGACGACAATTAGTTGTGCGTGGCCCGGTAGCATGTGGGCTGCGGGATTACCATACCAGCAAAGGTGCTGAGCCCCTTGGGGGCCACCCTTTCTCTCCTTTTCTATTTCAGGTACAAGGAGCTGGAAGCCGTTCGAGAGTAGGACGGGTAGGGTAGATGTTTATACATGGGTAGCCATTTAAATGGCGTAAGCATTGTAAGCGTAGTAAGACCGAAATTGTTATCGGCATTAGTTTGTAAATACTCGGTACAGTGGGAATGTATGTATATAATAAATGTTGAAAATGGAATGAGGATTGTATTGTGTAGTTGCTCGGGAATCTAGTCCATCAGACCGATACAAATGTATATGTATTAGCCTTGTTAGCCACGTGGGTGGTTAACGGCGTGTAACACCATTGAATTAAGTAATGTGATGAGTTGAGATTTCCGCTGCAGATTGATGTTAAGTGTATGGTGGTGGTTGGGGTGTTACAAAAAGTGGTATCAGAGCGAAGTATCGCTCTGATGACTGAATTACCGAGCTTAGGAAGTACCGAGTTAGGATTTAAGTGCTTTGGGTTAAGGGTTGAGTGATAGCGTGAGAGATACGCTAGTTAGGAACTACCAGTGACTACTGGAAACCTACAATATCCATCCCACCCTCCACAATCCCTGTTTGATAACTTGGGAAACAACGCCAGAGAGATGGAAGTCCTCTCTTACTCGGGAATACCCGATCTGGCTATGTTAAGTACTACTGTGAGAACGGAGAACCTGTCATACGGTAGATCCCGAAAACTGGGAATCCCGGAGACGGTATCCATCTGAACAATGTTAACCGCATTTAACAACGAAGAATGAAGAATTTGTGTATAAAAGAATAGAATTTCTGGCAACCTGGGTCGACATGCAAAGCAGTCGAGAATAACCGGCTTGCAACGCACCGACCGTGCAACAGGCAAGAAGTGGATTAGTGAAACCCGAGACGAGTGTCTACGGGACCGCAGTTGATAAATAATACACCAACGGTGTACCAACTGGCAAGGGAACTACAACGTAGTGCCCAAATACGTGGAACGGGCTACAAGAGGATACAGTACTAAGAAAATAGGGACTCCTACAATGGGAAACACCCTAGTTAATGATTATCATGTGAAGACAGTGAGAAATCACCTAGAAGAGTATTTATCAAGACAGTACGATCAGCGAGGGCCAACAAGGCCCCTGATGACAGTATGGGTAAAAACAATACCACAGTCGGTATGTGTCAAACCAATAGCCAGTTAGCATGGCGCACTTGCCATAGCAAGTGCTGCTATAACAGGGCTGTTCGGGAAATTTATAACCGCTACAAGTACTTGGTAAAGTACCATAAGGTTAAATGTGATCGTCATAACAGTGGAAGGGCCTGTTAGCCTAACCTCTGTAATTGGAAGTACACCAGTCAGCAAGAAGCTAGACTTGGCTAAGGTAAGAAGATGTTGTGAAACCATGGAAATTTTTCTTTCAAACCTAAATTTATTCAAACCCTTTCTTTCAAAACCAGATTTTCTTTCAAACCAACACTTCTTTCCGACCTTCTTTTAAACCAAACCAGTGAAACCAGGGGCAATTGACAAGGATACAACAATGGATAAACTTTCCCTCGATTAAGTTCGGGAAGCAGGGAATGAATATTGTCACGGGACAATATAAGGGAGTTGGCAACAGAATACTTCACCTAGGCGTGTGACGGACACTACGAGTGTACCAACTGTGTTGTGGGACGACCACACTCCGATAGGAGCTTGTGGGCCTGACAGACCTACTTATGGGTTAGTTGGGTAAGTAGCAATGTATCAGTATGGTGCCCCACATAGGTATACGAGTGGAGTCCGAAACACGGGAGGTAGTTGACTCCGTCTACGGTCAGCAGTATAAATCAAACGAGAGCTAGAGATTACAAGGAATGGTTGAAGTTAAGGAACTCAGTTAAATTAACGAGACTAAAGGAATTAGTGAATTCCTTTCAAGGAAATGTTTAAGAGTTAGGAAGTGCGAAGGGCACAAACTGTTGTGTAAAGACATCACATATGTCTTAAGGATCCTTAGGGATAAACATGTTAGCTGGAACGGTGACCCAGCCTGTACATGGCAAGCAAATGCCTAATGTGGACACATTAATGTGCAATGAACGGGATGAAAATTCCCAGAATGAGTACCTACACTACCAGGAAATGTTGATCTTCACAAAAGGAGATAATAAGCCATTTGAGAACGCAAACGGCGTGGCTAAGGGAATGTACCAATAAGTGTGAAACAAATGTAAGGCATAACGTAACAACACCCAGGAGCAATCCTTGAGGGGTGTTCGCATCAACAATTGTTGAACGAAATGACGTGACAGAAACACGAGGGTTGAAACTAACACCCAGTTTAGACATAAGTTGTCAGGGGACGGACTGACAAACCTAAGGGGCATCCCATGAAAGGAAACGGAATGCAACGACCTTGTCATGGAACCCACTACAACCTCTAAACATGTAATATTGTACAGAGAAGTACATGTGTGTGGACAGCCTACAATGAGCCCAGCTCAAGGCAAATAAGGCTTATAAGCCATAAGCAAGATATGTTATATAAATTCGGTTGATTGTAGAAGTTTATGTGGTACAAGGAAATAGAGCGGAGAACGAACCACTGCATTAAGAGTGGGGATACCTCTCGATATGGTGAGACCGCAGGAGCGGTAGTTATGTGAATCAAGTTCAAGAAATATGTGGAGGATGGACCACGTTGTTATTACCCCAGGATGATTTGAATAAAATAATACGAAAAGAAGTGCTCGTACCAGTTGTGTACACAGGAAGAGTAATAAGTCTGCTAGCAATCACCATAGGTGTGTGAAGCTAAATGTGTAGCGAACAACGCTCAAGAAACATAAAGGCTCAAGAAAAATAGTAGTATATTCAAAAATCAGCCAAATAAGTGGCCAGACAACCCAGCGTAATAGCGGAAGCTAATATGATAGCGGATGCAGTATAAGTTGATGTTGTATAATGAATAAGGATACGGTGCGCAATAATCGACCGTTGTGTGAGTATTGTTAGATGATAAAATGGGGAGTGAGCAGAGTTATAAGTTAAACCCAGTGGAGGCACAACAGTAAATGATAGCAAATGAACCGAGCAGTAAGCCGGTGACAAGTATTATGTGATAAGAATTTCGGTAAAACACAGTGTGAATTCCTATCGCAATCGCATGAGAGATTTACTGTCAAGAGTTTACGCCTCTGCACTCTGTATGACTGAGTGTTTTGGTATTGCACTTGTGCAGTAATGATCAAGTGGGATAGCTAGGAATCAGAAGCATGGTAATTGTGGAGGAATAATGTTATAGTGGCCGATGCATAGGTAATGCAAGGCCGCAGGAATGGAAGAGTACTTATACGAAACCAAAGGTGGAGGTATGGTTAAGAATAAGTGATAACAGTGGCACTAATGCCAAATGTCGGTATGAGATATACCCCAAATGTTGTAAACAACTGAGAGAGCACTACACATTAGGTAGTAGCTCAATCTCAACCGACAGTAAGTCGGTAGAAGCAAGTCAATCATTGTGAATTACATAGTAGTTTACGCTGTAAGCTATTGGAGAAGTGGGTGGAAAATTGTGAAACTCACCGAATTCGCTCTCAGGGTAAGAAATACCATGCGTCGGTTGAGAAACCATTCTTCCCAAGATAAGGGTAATACATTGGAGATGTACAATATAGTAACAGTAACGAATGGGGCAAACTAGCTCTATAATTATCAGGGTTGCGCAACAAAGGCCAGTGAGCCCATGCGTCAGGTACCGGGTATACATTGTGAATATGAATGGATGGCTAGTTATCAGTGCCTAAAAGCCTCACAGGCCAGGACCGAAACCGGTTATGAGTTACAACTCCAATGCGAATTCTTGGTTTAGGGACTAAACCGCCAATATGGTTAAGATCCTCTAATCAGAATCCATTGTGTAATAGACCGCGTGGAAGTCAAAACACTTCACGACGGCAGAACATTTTAAGCTAATGCTCAGTGATTGATTACGAGGGCGTAATCCCTTTTAAGGGGGGTAGAGCGTAAAGCCGCTTAGTGTGTTTTACCGTACAAGTGTACGTGAACTATGTTGTGCATTGCACAAAAATAAATTGTTATGATGGTTGGCGCGTGTGTTATAAACATACGCATTTATTTGTGGTTAAATTGTGGTAATTGCGCACAGAAGATGCGAATACCATTGTGGGAAGTGTGTTTATCTTGTTAACAGTGGTGTGTGAGAGTACAAATGGAAGGGAGTAAAGAAACTCCCGGGGAACTAAAACCCCGACGGTGCATAAATGTAAACCATGTATTGTATTTTGAAAATAAAATATATGTATATATATATACAATGTTGTGATTTATGAAGGAGTTTGAGACCGACATAGAACCTAGTGAGAATTAAATTTCCTAGGTAACTTGAATTAAGTTGGATTTGGGTGATGATTGATAGACGGAGTTCTATCCCTTGGAGATGTAATGATTATGACTAGAAGGATTCAAAGATAGAAAATGGTACATGCTTGAATTAGTTGTTGGTTGAAAATGAGGTGGGAGGTGAAACTTGATTATCATGAGATCAAGGGAAGCCGAACACAAATTGGGGTGGAAAGATAGTTCAACACTGATGCTGATCACATCAGGGTTGGATGACTCTTGAAGCTCCCTGTAAGTGGTCACAAACAACCATGTTAAGAAAAATACAAGGAGCATAAATTGGACTTGGAGTTGTGTGGTGTTTCAAAAGGATTTTCAATTGGTGTTTTCAAACAATCGATTAATATTTTGAATAAAAGATCTTCTTATACTTAACCTAGTAAAGAATATTTTTGTAGTACTTGCTCACGAGCTGAGGACGTATGAGCCTTTGTCTTCGGACCGGTGACATGAGAAGTACATATGTTAAAAATTAAGTGAATGTTTTGATCTCCCAAAGGAACGGGGACCAGAAGGTGTCCATCGCGACCGGGTTCTGCGGGATCACAGTGTATATGTACTCAACATGGGACTCGAGCCCATGGAGAGATGGAAAAGGTATTTCTGTTTGATATACATGCTGTGACATGTTGTTTGGTATGTGTGATAAAGGTTATTTTGACTTTGATCTCCTAAAGTGTATGCTATCAAGGCCTATGAGTCTAAAGGTGTTGTGTTACATAGACCTATGTGTCTAAATGTGGTTATGTCACCCAGACCTAAGAGTCTGAGGGATATTGTATAGGTGCAAGTGTGGTGAAGGTACCCGGACCATTAAGTCCGAGGTTACCATGTGGGTATGATATTTTATGTATAATGTGGATATGTTGCCCGGACCATTAAGTCCGAGGTTGGATGTAAAGGGTGGTTGGTAATGGAAGTCTTATGGCTATAGGTAATTCCCGTATTCTAATCCAATGATGCGAGGAAATGTGAACTTCGAGGACGAAGTTCTTTTAAGGGGGGTAGATTGAAATACCCCAAACCTTGGTATGTTGTGTAAATGTTAAACTATGGTATTTAAAGGCTAAAAAGTGCCTTAGAAACATAATCGAACCATTTAAACCATGGTACAACACAATAAAACACTAAGACACGGTTTGAGCAAAAACATGCTCTAAGCTTGGAGTGAACTTGGCTAGGACCCAAAGAGCCTACCAAGACTTGATAATGTTTAATTATGACTTTATAAGGCTAATTAAGTCCTTAGGAAACTTTGGTAGACAATGAAACCAAACAAAACACAAATAAATACCTTAAGGTCAATATGGGCTAAAATGTGCTCTAAGCTTGGGATAAGTGTGTATAAGGCCTAATGGTCATACCTATGCCTTATTTATATGTTAATGAACATATTAAGTCAATTACCAAAGAAAACCAAGCTTGAAAACAAGTTAAAATGCAAAATGTGCTTTAAGGAGTCTTAAAGCACGTTTTTGAAAAATTGTCTTGTAAATGAGTTTTGAATGGCTAAATGTCCATCATTACTCTTTAATTAACATGTGTACTATATAGTATCACATTTGGGTGGCTATATCAATGGGAAATCAAAAATTTCACTTCTATGTGCCTTGTTTTTGGTGAATAGTGATTTTTATAAGCTAGTTTGTAACATATAATGTTATAAGTGATTAAGTTGGTCAACAAAGACCAAAACACCCTTCTAACTAAATGGTGGCCGGTTTTTATGAAGGTGAGTCACCACCATGTAAAAAGCAATTAAGGAAAGGAAGGGTAGGAAGGTAAAAAGGAGAAAGTTACCTTTTAATACAAATATCTTGTTAAAGCAAGTTCTATCTTCATTTCTCCTTTCCTCCTTCATTTCACACGACCCCAGCCTCCCTTCTTGCTCTCTTTTACGAGCTGATACAGCAACACCAACACCACCATTGTTTTCCATCTTTGAATGCTTGTAACTCCTAGCTCCATGGTCCAAATTCAATTCCAAGACCACCATTCTTCTAGTTGGAGCAAGCTCTACACTTCTACCTTTTCAAATCCTCAAGAACTCAGTTCTGGTGCCAAGGAGATTCACCATTGATGGAGCTTGAGCTCACCTTTTCACATATTATTGTTCTCCTTTGCTTCTAGGTAAGGAATCTCAAAGAAAAATCAAGTTTCCTCTCCTTTTAGTACATGGCCGAAAATTAACCTCACCATGGTGTCATTACCTTGCTTGTTTTAGCTTCATTTGAATCTTCCAAGGGCTTGGTGGAGTCCTCTCTTGATATATATTCAAGCTCTCTTTCCATTCCAAGGTAAAACAATCATTTTAATACCTTAAGATAATATATGTAACTAGGGTTTATAATGAGATGAAGCATAATGCTTGAATACTCATTCTATTATTTGTACATTGTATAGAAGTTGGCAAACAACTAAACACCCCACCGGTTTTACAAGGAAACAAGAAAGAAGTTTGTGAGGAAAAAGAGGTAAACAAACTATCTCAATGTAGTTTAAATGCCTTAGGAAAATGAGCTTGATTTGCTTAATAAAATACCTAAGGAGCCAATGGCAAATGAGCTAGTAAAATGCTCTCAAGGAGTTTATTAAGGGCATATGTATTGTTGGGTGTATTCGCAGGTCAAAGGCATTACTTATGTGGGAAATTCAGTGTTTAAGGTTTATGCAATTTAAGGGCCTAAGAGCCATGTTATTTAAGGGCCTAAGTGCCAAGCAATTTAAGTTATGCACTATATTGTGATGTAGTGCTTAATATGTGAAGTTTGTGTGTAAAAATGTTCTTGATGGATTTTAGGTGTTCTTGAGTGCTTAATGGTGACAACTATGAGTTTTGGAATGATGATGTGCTAAGAGAACCCATGGCAAAATTTGTAAAATGTATAAGGAGTTTTAAGTGCTTGAATGAACTTGGGTGAATTAGGAATTGGTAGGAATGAGTAAATGTCTCACTAAGGAAGAAAATGTGCATTAAGGTGTTCTAAGGTGCTATAAGGATTTAGGCATTGTCTTGGAAGTTCTAGAAACCCAATGAGTGTTATTAGGATGTATTTGAGTCTTGGAGAAGTTTGTTTAAGGTTTGGGTAATGTTGATGAATAAGGAGAGTGATGTTTAAGTAAGGTTTTGAGAAAAGAATTCAAGAAGTTGTAAAAGGAGATTTAGTTAGTAAGAAAAGAAGTTGAGAGATGATGTTAAGGTGTAGAGGAAACACCTTGGTGTAGTGGTCATTATTGGTGAATTACCACTTAGAAATCTTAAGGAGAAAACATCCCAAGTGCTAGGAATTTTGTAAGAAATTTGTGAATGATAAGATGGTTTTGGTGAGAGATTTAAAGAGTTTAGCACATGGCTAAAGGTGTGTTTGATGTGCCAAATGATGTTAGGAAACATTATGAGGCTTTAGGAGAAGTTTGGTGAAATTGGTTAAGTGTTTAAAGACTTGGAAATTGAATGTTTTGCCGTGTCCGAACTTCCGTCCGGACATGGAAGTTCGGACAGGCTCTGTTGGGTAAAGGATTTTCTCATTCTCGAACTGTGTCCGAACTTGGGAAGTCCGGACACAAGTTCGGACGTGACTGTTTCTATCTGGGATTTACTCTCGAACTGTGTCCGAACTTGGGAAGTCCGGACACAAGTTCGGACGTGTGTATGGTTTTCAGTATTGGGTCGCGGCTTGTGTCCGAACATTTGAAGTCCGGACACAAGTTCGGACAAGGTGTTATATGGACCAAAAACATTGTTTAAGGTATGGAAATGATGTGTAATGATGGGGATTGATGGTTCTGAGGTATGAGATGTAAGGACATTTTAGGTGAGTTTTAATGACAATTAAGTGGGTTGAAAAGTTGTAATAGATGTGAAAGTAAAACAAGTTAAAAAGTGAAGTTATGTAACTAAGTTAACGGGGAAAAATTATAAGCATTAGACATTAAATAATCATGTACCCCGATGTTAATAAAAGTACATGTAATGTTATCAGTTGTTCGAGAATTGCTCGAGGAACATGAGTGGACGTGGTAAAGTGGACTCCGGTGACAGGTATGGTTTTCTTGCAACCTGTGTCCTACCGGATTACACGGTTGTTGCCAATATGTTTTCTTGAGTGTTTGCCACCTTGAAGATTAAAACATGTAATGAGTTATAGTAATTCATTTATGTGGTGAATTTGGCCTCTGATACCATTTAACCTCAAGTATGTGTTAAACCTTAGCTAACCAAAACTAGGAACACATGAGTGATCGGTATATGGAGTTGACGGCCCAAACCTTGGGAACGTGCTAACCACGGCTATGTGTGAGTTAGTTGGATATTGTTGTTGTATGCAAGTGTGTGAACCTCCCTTGTGTGCTTAACTCGGTTGTGATACCGTATGGTGTGTGGATGTGGTAGGCTCCATAATGGATCTCTAACTACTATTGATAAGTGTATATGTACTAATGGGGGGTGAGGAGTCCGGTTGTTCCGGCCACGCGTGTGATGGACGGGAGTCGATCATATCCGGTTCGGCTCTCTTGGTGTATGTATAGGTGGTATTCCAATTTGGTTTCTACCTTCCTTAGCTTATCCAAAGCTAGTTACTGACTCACGTCGGGCCACAGGGGCATACGAATGTTATTTCGGTGCTTGGGATTACTATATCCGACACCTTGGGTATAAGTTAACCGTTCTATATAACCGGACGGTAACGAGGGTTGGTAACGAGCTTAACATGGGATTGGTAATAATCTCTAGGCTCACTGTGTATACTAACTATGGTGGAAGGTTCCTTGTGAGAACCGTTTTATGGTGTATGTAATGTTATGGTGCTATGCAAATTCCCTTGCTATGCTATGGTATATATATATATTGGATGTTTTAAATGAATGCGATGTCAACATGTGTACGTCGAAACAAGAAAGGTTTTGTTATGTTTTGTTATGAGAGGAATGAGTTATGTTGTAGGATAAGGAGTGTGTGGATCATGGAAATGAATCCCAGTTTGTGACAAGAGGCGTTTAAGGATAACCCGAGTAATGGGTACATGTCGTTCGTTAAGGAAGTAGCTCCGTTTTAGAGGAGAGCCACTCTAAGGATAAAGGAATCATTGGATGGTTGGTTAAGTGGGATGTGTTGGTCATAGGTTGAGTCCATTGAGGCGAAATGTTATGTGTTGTATGTTTATGGCTTGTACGCATGATTTAAATATAATCAACTGCATGCTAAGACGACAATTAGTTGTGCGTGGCCGGTAGCATGTGGGCTGCGGGATTACCATACCAGCAAAGGTGCTGAGCCCCTTGGGGGCCACCCTTTCTCTCCTTTTCTATTTCAGGTACAAGGAGCTGGAAGCCGTTCGAGAGTAGGAGGCGGGGTAGATGTTTATACATGGGTAGCCATTTAAATGGCGTAAGCATTGTAAGCGTAGTAAGACCGAAATTGTTATCGGCATTAGTTTGTAAATACTCGGTACAGTGGGAATGTATGTATATAATAAATGTTGAAAATGGAATGAGGATTGTATTGTGTAGTTGCTCGGGAATCTAGTCCATCAGACCGATACAAATGTATATGTATTAGCCTTGTAGCCACGTGGGTGGTTAACGGCGTGTAACACCATTGAATTAAGTAATGTGATGAGTTGAGATTTCCGCTGCAGATTGGTTAAGTGTATGGTGGTGGTTGGGGTGTTACATTACTGTATGATGGATTAAGAGTTAAAATGATTGATGGATATAATTATTAGACAGTATGAGCTAAATGCTTTAATAAGAATTTATGTTTTATGCCAAGAGGAAAAACTGGCTTTCCCGCTTGATGATTTGATCAAAGGAACTTAGTTCCGGGGATTAAGGAATACACTAGATTCAAGTATAGGTTATAACAGTATTGGGATAGTTGTATAACAGTCAAGGAAAAAGGTACATGTAGTAATCACCACGTCACAAGTTCGATAAGATACAATTTGGGAAATGATAATTATATGGTTGTTTGATATTTGACGTGGGAGGTCGAACTTGATCCTGGCCATATCAAGGGAAAACCAAACCAAAATGGTATGGAAGGATAGTTCAACACTGATGCTGACCCCGTCAGGGTTGGATGATTCCTGAGACTCCTTACAAGTGGTCACAAATATTTCTGTGATACGTAAGTTTTTATTCTTAAATCTAATATAAAATTTGACTAATAAGTATATGAGATGTAGAAGGTGTAAATTAAGAGTTAAGTTGTCCAGGTTACCCTGAGGAGATTAAGTAGCTAAAACAACTCCGCGTATGTCGAAAAAAATAGTCAATTGTGAGGGTAATACTAACTATGATTATTCCATGAGCTATGTTAATAAATTAAATAGGAGATTAAGAAATAATTACCTATAATAAAGTATTCTCAAGCTATCTTCTAAGTTATGGCCAAATTGCCATCTGGAAGGAAAGATCGACTTCCATGTCTTCCTTATGAATTTAAACCCAATATATAAATGGGAACCTACCTATAAACATGGTAGAATATAAAGAGTAAAAACATTATACTAATACTCACATGAGTTAATTCACAACCGCAAGAACATGTTTAATTGAGAGGGAACTGTACCTTGTTAGAAACCTTAGCGGGAACCCTATGTGGTATACCTGATGAATAAACGATAGTAATCGTGTATTTACTACCAACAATTGGTGAATCAATAGTATCAAGAAACCTTTCTATATTATACAAAAGATGCACGGCTCGACCGTAGCTCATACCTTACATTGAAAATGAAAACCGAATATGGTGACAATAAACTTAAATACCAGAAGCACAAGATGATGACCTGAGGATCAAAGAGAGAGATCTTAAGTATGCCCCAAAGTTAATACAAACCCGAACGCCGACGATTAAAACTACAAGCGGCGATTAATGGAAGTATGTTACACACGATAGTTTAAATAAGCCATAATATTGGCAACGTACAAGACAGTAGATCACCTTCACCCTTACATACGAGATTCAAATATAAAAGCATACTAATGCTCTATGGAACATATCAGATAATGCTTAGATTCTTGAGGGCTATATCCCATAAACAGACAGAAGTCATATACTGAGGTTCGTAGGAAAGATCTCGAATTCACAGTAGGCAATCGAGTCTACCTTAGAGTTCACCTATGAAAGGAATTTTCAGATTTGGGCAGAAGGGCAAGCCTAGCCCTAAGTATGTAGGACCGTACCTTATTACGGAGCGAGTGGGCCCATTACAGATTAGATTTACCTATTGAGCTTGGGAGACGGCACAATGTGTTTCACATTTCTCAGCTAAAGCAGTTTGTGCCTCACCCATCACATATCTTAGAGCCCGAGACACTCGAACTAGACCCTACACTTAGATATGAGGAACCCCAGTTCACATTTTAGACGCCAAGACTAGGGAGACCAGGAGCAGGACCGTTAGAATGGTCAAGGTTCTTTGGTCAAACCACGACATTGAGGAGGCAACATGAGAGTTAGAAGACTCCATGCGAGACAAGTATCCAACACCTTTCTCTTAGTTTTGTGTATACTTGTGGGGGGTACGTGGGCGTAACCCTTTTTAAGGGGGGTAGAGCACCACATGCTACTTGCATATCTGCAGTATATTGGATTTGTAATTGGTTGTTTGTGTTTGATTGTTGCGCATGTGTGCAATTGGTTGGATGGTTATGGTTAATGATATGTCCTATGTGACACTGGATGGCTATTGTTGTGTCCTATGTGACACTTGAGTGGTCATGGTTGTGTTCTATGTAACACTTGGATGATTAATTAAAGTACACTTATTTACTTTGCAGTATGTTCATTCCTACAATCACATAAGAGATTTACTGCCAAGGGTTTACGCCTCTGCACTCTGTAGGACTGAGTGTTTTGTATTGCACTTGTGCAGTGATGATCGAGTGGGATAGATAGGAAGTAGGAACACTATTTGCTTTACAGTATTTACCAAGTTATTTGTGCTACGATTATATTGAATGTCATGAGTAAGGTTATGTATATATGAATTGCTTACTCTCAGATTACTGATGGAATGTAGAAGTGTCAATATAATATTGACACCCAGGAATGATAAGTATACAGAATAGATATAAGGAACTTGATTCCATAGGATGAATAAGTATAAGTTATGACTTCGGGACGAAGTCCTTTTAAGGGGGGTAGACTGAAATACCCCTATCATTTAAATAATTAAATAATGATAAATAAGTAATATTTAGGGGATTATTAAACCCTAAGAAAGTATATAAACACTTGGGCGTTAAAATGCACCTAAACTCCTTAAGGTCAAAAACGTGCGTTAAAGCCGACCTTAAGCTAAACAAGTTATACAAGCTATAAACTCATATGAAGTTAATCAACGATCATTTTATGACCTTTAAAACACAAGTACTCAGTTAGAACTGAGTAAAAATACAATATGCCCGGGAGTTCCCTTAAGGGCCCCTTAAGGCCTGAAAGTCCCGGAAATACATTATAAAATGAAATGAATCATTACACTTCATTATAAATGCACAATTACACTTTAATGAACATTTAAGATGAAGTTATCAAGATAAATTCTCAGTTAAAGACAAAGTGCTCGGAGGTTCCCGATGAGGGCCACACAAACCCCCGGGAGTGCCCCGGAGAGGTACCGAAGTGGCACAAACTCCAATATAAATTATTCTAAGAGTTCCTATCATCAATATTCACCATTATAAATAGAATTCTCGAGCTATTTTCTCAAAAATAAACAAAGTGCTCAGACGAAATTTCTTAACGCTCCTTTTTGCCCTAGGGTGTCCGGTAACCCAAAAATTGAGTTATGAGTCTATATAACCCATATAAGTCAATGTAACACCTTAACATATTATTATTGACTATAAACCATGTCAATAAACACTTGGAACTCATAGCGACTAATTATTTTCCAGAAAATCCTTAAAGCACAAAAACGCACCTTCGGGTGTCACAAAAATGCGTTTTATGCAATTGCCTTGAAGTTTTGAGGAGCCACGAGTTAATAATCTTAAAAGGGGATAAGTTGAACATCTAAATCAATTAATTCCAGTACTAAATTCATAGTAAAAATGGGGGCGATTTTTGGGACAAAAAGGTACCTAAAATCAGCATTTTTACCTTAAAACTTTCATCTTTTACCATCATATAAATGTACCAAATAAATGCTGGAACCTATTACACATATTAGTATGGTCTTAGTACAATATAATGTGACAAGAATTAAATCAAAAATCAATCCCAGTTAAGCTCCATGTTGGGCGCCATTTAAGGTCACAATTGACATGTTTTTGGCAAAAATAATGTCTTATGGGATGGTGACTCACCTAGCATGTGCTATATGATAATGTATCAAATAAATCCAATCAAATTAAGCCTCATCTACCGTATGACCTGCAAGAGAACAGCAAATAAAATTGATTAGGAAAAGAAATGAATAACAATGCAATTAAAATACAAGCTAGAACTACTTTATACATGTGCTAGTAATCAAATAAAAACAGCCCATGTTACTACCTATTGAGGCTGCCGATTTTATGTATAAACAAGGGGGAATTATTGCTGTCTACTTGGTCAATTATAACAGCCACCCACCTATGTATTTTTTATTGCCTAATACACCAAAAAGTTCATTGTCTTGTAGCAGCACATGTAGCCGATTTTGTGTAGGAAGAATAAGGTTAGTTTGCCTTATTAAAATCAAGCTAGAATGTACCTAACTAAGCATGTGACTATGTTTATTTGTCAAAAATCAGATGCTATACTAACAACATATTACCGTAAGGCAACAAGAGAACGAGGCAAAAATTGACATGCTATCCTACTTAGAAAATCAAAAGAAATACCTACCTATCATAGCTCTTTGTCTTCTTGCTTCAAGTTGTCAAACAAGCCTTCTCTCCTTGTCAATCCAGCCGAAAACAACCACTAATGAGGGCATCTTCTTGAGCCAAACAATGAAATAATTTACAAAGGAAAGATTAAACAATTGGACAATTATTGCCAAAAATTCCATCCTTTCATTCCTTGCCTTAAACCATACGTGAGTTTCATTCCTTCCTTGCGAACTCCTTGGCCGATTGTGTAAGTGCTTCTACTCTCTCTTTTCTACTTCATTTGCTAAGTTAATTCCTTAGAGCTTCTAAGCTCCATTAATGGTGTATTAAGTTCTAACACCATTTCTATGTAATTTCCTAGTTAAATCTACTAAGTCTTGAAGCAAGAAATCATCCTAGCAACTCTTGTTATTTTTGCCAAGCTTTAATGTTCCAAGGAAGTCCTAGATTCAACAACAACACAAGGAACAACAAGATCAAGTTAAGGTATATTTTCATGTTGAAAATCCTAGCAAAAATACTTAACTCACTTCCAAAAATATAAGGCTCCTAAATCTATATTCTCTCCATTATTTCATGAAGGAGATTTAGATCTACAACCATCTCAAGGTCTACCGAAAATTACTTGAAAAATTCCTAAGGTAAACTCTTGTAAAACTACTACAATCTTATTTATAAATCCTTGTTAGAAGTCTAACAAATGGATCTCCTAAATATATTCAAGGAGGCCGAAAGTTCTTCAACAAAATACCATTGGAGGAGCTTGGAATTCAAGGAGAAATCAAGTACAAGAATTGTCTTGATTTAAGGAGTAAGTTTATATAATTAAGGTTTATTAAGTTTAAGCTTGATTTAAGCTTGGTATAAAAATTATGTATAAAGCCTAGATAAATTAGGGCCGAAAATCATGGGTTATAATGTCAAGAAAATAATTTATAACATATAAGGTAAGATTATTACCTTAAGGTATAAATTGGTGTCACAAAAATTAATTAAGAGGCACATATATATATATAAACCGAATTATCTAAGGATTAACTGTTCTAGTTTGAGTTTATAATCATTCTAAGTCATTAGCATAATTTTTAGAAGTGTTATATGGCTTATATACATTTATATGTATTTATTATAAAGTTTAAAGCAAGTTTTAAAAATATATGGTATATATATAGTAAGGCCGAGAATGAAATGTTTTATTTGGTGATTTTCGAAATATATAAGTATATTAACTTATATTATAAATTTTGGGAGTATTAAAAATATCTACAAGTATTTAAATGGCTAATTTATAAAGTTATGTGGCTAAAATGTAAATTTTGAAAGGTTTGGTGTATTAAATATAATTGCCGAAAATTAAAGGGGTGATTTGGTGTATTTATGATATAATATAAGGTAGGGATTAATATTATGAATTTTGGTGAATTTAAATAAGTGGTTAAGTGTTAAAATAACATTTTATAAAGTTTTGGGACTATTTTGTAAATATTGGAAACTATGGTGTATGGCCGAGAATTACATATGAATTTATGGGTATATTAAAGTATTAATTATGAAATTAAGTCTTGGTCAAAGTGTTGACCAAAACTTGGGTTAAAATGATTTATGACATTAAATATTAAGTTTATAAAGTTTAAGGTGTGAATAGGTAATTTATAGAAATTATTAAGTAAAACCGAATTGGACAAGGGGTGGAAATGTAATTTATAAAAGTATATGGGCCAATTCGGTTATTTAAGAAAATTAAATATTAAAACTATAGTTTATAAGTTAATATGTAACTTATATAAAGTTTTGAGGTTAAATTGTGAATATAAGAGGATTATATGTTAAGACCGAAAATAAATGTGGTCATTTGGTAATTTATAAAAACTAATATATTTGTTTTGCAGTTTCTGAAAGTTAAATGTGGATAATTAATGAATTATAAAAGTTATAAGGTTATTTGGCAATTTATAAAAGTATAAGGGTTGTCTCGGTAATTAAGGAAATTAAATAATAAAACTATGGTTTATAAGTTGATATGTAACTTACATAAAAGTTTTTGGTTAAAATGTAGTTATGGGAAGTATATATGGAAACCGGAAATTTAAAGGATTGTTTGGTAATTTATAAAAGTTGATATATTAAAATTAGTAAGACCAAAGTATATGGTCATTGAATGATTTACAAAAGTTAATGTACTCATTATGTAGTTACCAAATTTACGAGGTTGGTTTTGTAATTTAATAAAGAAAAGAATTAAAATTGAGTATTATGGTATATTATGGAGTATGGTGTAAAGTTTATAAAATAATTGTGGTTATAATAAAATGACCAAAGGATATAATATTAAGGATAAGTGTAAACGATTATGAGTATATAATTAAGGAAATGGAAATATACTGTAACACCCCAACCATAACCTTCACATTTAATCAATAATCGCACCGGAAATCATAAACTTAACCATATACCAAAAGGGCGGTGTTACACGCCGTTAGCCACCCACGTGGCTAACAAGGCTGTTACTTACAATGTATCGGTCTGATTACGAGAATGCCGAGCATAATTACAACCTTACAAAATCACTTATCCAAAAGAATGACAATATACCGAGTGTCACTGTACAAAATCACCAACTAGCTTTACACACCAAAAATATAAGACCTCGAGTGTACAGACACTACTCGGGTTCAATACCCAAAAATAACAAAGTATCATCAGTCTAGGACCTAAAGCCATTCTGCTTCCTCGATCCTCATCCTGCAATAAACATAGCCCCCAAAGGGGGTCAGCAACCTTTTGCTGGCATGGTTAACGTGCAGCCCGCTGACTACCGGGATACACGTAGCTATTTGTCGTGATAACATGGTGTTGATTTTAACATACAACATGCATATTTAGTAAGAGTTACTGCAGAACAATAACAACACATATAAGATAAGAACATTTCACTTTAGGAAACAACCAACATGATTAGTCAACTTGTAAGCCTAGAGGATGTCTTCATCCTCATGTTAAGCTTGACACATTTCACATTACTGTTTTGTTAGTCGAATGAACAACTTTAACTTAAAAGATGAGACAGGTGTAATTACCCGTACACATCAACACATAATTTCCCCCTAGCCCGAGTGGAAGTCAGGTAGGTAAGCTTTGGCTAAGATAATGGGAGGTCGAATTCCCCATAAAAGGAAAACTACCCTAACATAAGGAGAGAGTCGAATCTGATTCAGATGTCGACACCCATACTTACACGCGTGACCGGAACGACCGGATTCCTCACTCCCCAGGTTAGCACTCGTTAGAAGTCCCACAATGGGAGCTTAATAATATCTCACGCAAGTAAGTGTTTAAGTCAGTTAGACATACAAGGGAAGCAAGGCATGATTCAGCAAACACAACGACAACTATACACACATAGCCGCGGTTAGAACGTTCCTTAGGTTGGAAGCGTTATTACCGGATACCGTTCTCTTACGTTCCTAGCTTTGGTTAACTAACAGTTAGCACGCATACGAGGTCACCGGTATCGGTACGCACACATCACATTAATAATAAGAACTGTAAACTCATTTCATGATTTAATCTTACAAGGTTGAAAACACAGAAAAACAAGCAACACACAAGCCGGTGTAAACCGGTAGGCAACAGACTGCAAGAAAACCATACCTTGGTCCTTGCCGCTCTAGTGTTCCACCGTACGTTGTTCCTAAACACGATTGATAACGTCGGTTAATTAATTTACTTAACTTCGAGCTTTACTAGGTATTTTACATGGTTATATGACACGTTTTAATTGCCTAAACTTACCCTAGATTACCTTCATTATACCCCCTAGGGTTAACTACATTGGTCATATTCTTTTCATTTTTTTTTGTAGGTTTTGGTCTGTCCGACCCACCGTCCGACCCACCAACTGGGTCGGACCCTTCCAGTAACCATCGGGTCTGAAACTTCTACCTTGTCCGACCCATGTCCGACTCAACCGTCTGGGTCGGACCATTACAGAAACATTACCGTCGTTTAATTCTCTCCCGTCCGACCCATGTCCGACTCAGCCATCTGGGTCGGACCATTACAGAAGCATTACCGTCGTTTAATTCTCTCCCGTCCGACCCATGTCCGACTCAGCCATCTGGGTCGGACCATTACAGAAACCTTCGCGGGTGACCAAACAGAGGCCGTCCGACCCAACTGTGGGTCGGACCCCTGGGTCGGACACCTCCAGAATCTGCCCAAAATTGTCACATCTTTTTCCAAACTTCTCCACAAGCCTCCTAAGGTATAACATCATTAGGCACACTAAAACCTTCATATATCCCTTCCAAATTCATTTACAAGTTTATTTCTAAGTTCCTTAACTATTCTCTCAAAACACTTGTAGTTCACTAGTTTGCTCCCACCTAGAAATGCATTTGAACCATTACATTCCTACACAAATTTTGGCATGATCTCCCCCTAATTTTTACATGTTCCCACACATCTTTTAACCCATTAAAACACTCCAACCTCCATTCATCCAAGGCACCAAAACACACTTAAAATTCACTATTTGAACCACAATAGCCCTCAATATTCATAACCCTTAAAGCTTGGCTCTTAGGCCCTTAAAGAACATTAAATTAAAACACTGAATCTCCTCATATTATTAGCAACACCTGCATTTCACTGAGCATTTATATTTGCACCTAGATAAAACAAAAAATCCTTAAACACCACATAGCTTAGGGTAAGTTATTTACCTTGGATTTCTTTCAACTTTTCTCCTCCTCACTTCTGTTCCTCAACCGATACTCAACGGGACAAATTGTTACACTAATGACCATGCCAAAATAATACAATGAGTATGAAGGGTTCATGACTATTATTCCATTAACCCTAGAATCAATATTTGAAACATCATAAGAGGGAATTACCTTCTACTTCAAGATGAAGTTTTTGGTAATGGAATTTGGGCTAGCTCCAACACTTCTAAAAGATTGAACAAGCTAACATGGAGAGAAAACAATGGTGTTTAGTACACACCAAAATCGGCCCCCATAGAGGATAGGGAAATGAATGGATTTTTGAGTTCTTTCTTACCTTTAACAACAAGGAGATGATTGGCTTCAAGAATATGAAGTTTCTCTTCAAAATGTGGTATACCCATGGAAATGAAGTATGGAGTTTTGAGATTTCGAAAGGTGGAAAATAATCCCAAGATGAGAGGAGTATTTTGGTGTAAAATTTCTTGATTTGGAGCTAGGATGAAGAAGTTACAAGGAGTTGAAGTGGGGTTTTTTTCTTGGCTTGTGGAATCGCCATGGCTGGAGCAAAATGAAGAAGAAGGCTGAGAGAGAGGAAGGGATCGTGAGGAAGAGAATGAGAAGAGAGGAGAGAGAGAGAGTGTGAGAGAGAGAATAAAGTAGGTAGTTTTGTATTTTAGTGAGTAGTAAAGTGAAATAATAATAGAGATAGAGAGGGGAGAGAGCAAACCGTGAGACACAAGAGAGAGGGAGAAAAATTTGATTTTTATTTTATAATGTGAGAGAGTGGCACTTGGTCATTTAGCAGATAACACCCGTGATTTCCTGAACTGTCAGTTTTAACAGTCCGGGTCCGGTTCCGAATTTTTGTTTTATTATTTTATGGTCCTAGACCTTGACCAATATTTAATTATAGTCATATGATTGAATATAAATTTTTATTAGTCCTTTTAAACCCGTTTAAATCACATTTCCCGGGTTTCTCGAAAAACGTGCTTTAAAGCTCGTTTTGCGTTTTTAATCCACCATTTGGATCCGTTTCCTTCGGGAATTTTTCCCACATGTTTTTAACGATTAATTAAGCCTTAAAAATATAATAATTATGTAATTAACTAACATATTAAGGTTTGGGGTATTCAATCTACCCCATAAAAGAACTTTGCCCCCAAAGTTCCCGCTTCCACGCATCTTAAATATTAGAACACGGGGATTACTTCTGGAACCACCCTTCCATAACCAACACCACGAACATTCTTTACATCACATCGGACTCAAGGTCCCGGTACATAACAACATAGACATGTATTCCAATACATGCCGTACATACATAACGAAACGGCTCTACCCCCTTAAATAGGGGTACGCCCCGACCCTATACATACAAAACTAAGAAGTAAACAACGACGGGTACTTCGCCCTCATATCATCTTCTGCTCCCAGGTGGCCTCCTCGACCTCCTGGTTAGACCAGAGAAACCTTCACCAGTCGAACAGATTGTGGCGAGTGTCTCGAGTCTTAGTATCCAGGATCCGTACGGGAGTCTCTACTGATCGCATGGTCGGCTCTAGTGTTAGCCTTTCGGGCTGAAGTACATGAGACGGGTGAGACATATATTTCTTCAGCTGGGACACATGAAATACATCATGTACCTTGCCCAGCTCAGCAGGTAAATTGAGTCTGTAGGCTACCGGGCCTATCCGCTCCGTCACAACATAAGGCCCCACATATTTCGGGCTCAACTTGCCTTTCTGGCCAAAATGAAACACTCCCTTCATGGGGGATACTCTAAGGAATACCTGATCGCCCACGGCGAACTCCAGGTCGCGTCTGCGCACATCGGCGTACGATTTCTGCCTATCTGAGCTGCCTTCATGTTAGCCCGGATTTGGCGAACTTTTGCTTGTACTTGCTCTAAATACTCAGGTCCTATAATGACCGTCTCACTCGACTCATCCCAGCATAATGGCGTGCGGCATGGTCTACCGTACAAAGCCTGGAAGGGAGACATCTTGATCGAAGCATGGTAAACTGTTGTTGTAGCTAAACTCGATCAGATGTAACTTATCAATCCATTGGTCTGAAAGTCAAGTGCACATGCACGTAACATGTCCTCAAGCGTTTGTATGGTGCGCTCACTCTGACCATCTGTCTGTGGGTGAAATGTTGTACTCAACTTCAGTTCGGTGCCAAGTGCTTCCCGTGTACTTCTCCAGTACCTCGAGAGGAATCTGGTATCCCTATCAGACACGATAGTCTTCGGTAACCATGATGTCGTACTATCTCACGGTCGAAGAGCTCTGCTAGCTTCGCCACTTTCTAGGTGTCCTTCATCGGAATGAATCGGGCCACCTTGGTCAGTCGGTCTACAACGACCCATATCATATTCAAGCCTCCCCGAGTAGGCGGAAGCCCAACAACGAAGTCCATGGAAATGTCATGGAACTTCCATTCAGGAACGGGCATTGGAATGGGTAACATGACACCAGGCCGACGGTGCTCAAACTTGACCTTATGCAAGTGAGCACCTAACAACATAATCGTCAATCTTTATCATACTGGTCCACCAGACAGTTCTCTTCATATCTATGTACTCTTTGAAGCTTGGGTATAGAAGTAGAAGAACAGTGTGATTCACTCAGTATGCGCTCCTTCAGTCAGCGCTACTTTTTCGTGGAATACAAATCGGCCATTCAGCATGATCAAATCATCATCATGTAGTCGGAAATCATATTTTTGGCTCTCGAATGTGCCGTCCATAAGTTTCTGTTTGATCTCTTTGCATGTACTGATCTGACATCTGAGCACTCCGCACCTCTTCAACCAAGCTGGAGTGAGAGATTAGCGAATGGAGAGAGTGTGCTCGGCGACTCAATGCATCAGCTACAATGTTTGCCTTACCTTCCTTGTACTGAAGGTTAATATCGTAATCAGTAAGGAATTCGACCCATCTTCTTTGCCTCATGTTCAGCTCCTTCTGAGTGAACAGGTATTTCAAACTCTTGTGATCTGAATAGATCGTCACATTCACTCCATACAAATGGTGTCGCCATATCTTCAAGGCGAAGACAATGGCACCCAACTCTAAATCATGTGTAGGATCATTTTCTTCATGTCGCTTCAACTATCGGGAGGCGTAGGCACGACCTTCCCGTGTTGCATCAAAACAAACCATTCCCTTCTTGACGCATCACAGTACACCTCAAAACCATCAGTACCCTCTGGTATAGTAAGAATTGGTGCAGTAGTCAAAGCATCCTTGAGCTTCTGGAATGAGCTCTCACAGTCAACTGTCCAATCAAATGGTGCATCCTTCTTCATTAAGGATGTCAACGGTTTTGAAACACTAGAAAAATTCCTCACAAATCTCCGATAATAACCTGCCAGACCGAGGAAGCTCCGGATGTCGGTAACCGTCTTCGGTCTAGGCCAGGTGCGCACAACATCAATCTTGGCCGGATCCACAGTGATCCCGGCCTCTGAAATAACATGACCAAGGAAGGAGACTTGGTCCAACCAAATTCACACTTCGAGAACTTCGCATAAAGCTGATTCTCTCTCAATGTTTGCAATACACTCCTCAGGTGATTTTCATGCTCAACCTTGGACTTAGAATAATAAGAATATCATCGATGAAAACAACTACTGACTTGTCCAACTGATCTCGAAACAAACGATTCATCAAGTCCATAAACTTTGCCGGTGCATTAGATAAACCAAACGGCATGACCGTGAATTCATAGTGTCCATATCTGGTTCGGAATGCGGTCTTTCTCGATATCACTGTCCCTGATAGTAATCTGATGGTAACCCGATCGCAGATCGATCTTAGAGAACACAGATGCACCTCTCAGCTGATCAAACAAATCATTGATACGTGACAATGGGTAGCGGTTCTTCACCGTCACAGCATTCAGCTCTCTGTAATCGATGCAGAGGCGGAGACTACCATCCTTTTTCTTACAAAAAGGACTGGTGCTCCCCATGGGGAAATGCTAGGGCGGATAAATCCCTTGTCAAGTAGGTCTCTCAGCTGCTCTTTGAGCTCTGTCATCTCAGCTGGAGCCATTCGGTAGGGCGCCTTCGCTATCGGTCCGGTGCCCGGCACCAAATCGATCTCAAACTCAACTGCCCGTGTAGGCGGCATGCCTGGGAGTTCCTTAGGGAAGACATCAGGAAACTCCGACACAACCGGCACATCTGGGCTAAATTCAGGGTCTCTCTCTATGTCCTGGACATAGCAGAGGTATACATCATTCTTTCTTTTGATTCATGATACATGGCCATGGCGGAAATGATCTGTGTCGAAGGCTCCCTGGGCCTCTGGCGGTAGGAAATGGTAACCCCAGACGGACTCTGAAGAAGCAGACGGTGCTCGGCACATAGGATTCTGCCCTTGTACCACTCAACCAGTTCATCCCGACAATTACATCAAAACCGAGCCCCTCGAACTCTATCAAGTCGATCGGGAACTCTTCGTTCTTAATTTGTACAACGACATCTCGGTGGTAGCGGGTACACCTGATCCGCTCTTTCGACGGGAGAGTGACTAGGAAGTCTTGCATCTCTTCACCGTCTAACCCCAGCCTCTTCGTAAATGACAGCGAAATGAAAGTGTGTGAGGCTCCGGAGTCGAACAAGACCGTGGCGTCCACGCCATTAACTGGGAAGGTACCGGTGAGGATGGTGCCGCTCTTGCCGGCCTCTGCCTCATTGCAGACACTCAGTACACCTCCCGTCCCGAGTGCACAGCCTAATTTATTTCAGAAACTTATAAGTATACAGTAATAACACGGGTGGTTTACTCAAGGAAACAACACTGCTTTATTCATAAAACTCATCTTTACGCCATGATGGTTACATTGGCTACATCGCTCGATAACTTAGCATACTCAGTGCATCACATACTAACATACAACTGACTTCATACTTTACATGGTTACACATAACTTCAAAACTGTCTAAAGGTAAGTTCAAACGTCCAGGCTCCATGTGTGTGGCATTGATTATTGTCGGAGGTGCCGTATTCAATTTGATCTTCTTGATACCATGATACAGCATCCTTGACTGCCCACCCACGATTAAAACATCTTCAGACTCCAACACTAACTTCCTTGCTAACTCTACTTTCTCGCACGCTTTGCGCCATACATAAACACTGCGGTATCACCAATGGACCAAGACACCACGGGTACTCCTTACTTAGAGACTCGGGTGTCTCGTCCTTGTCTTGGTGCAAGCCCAATCTCACCTTTTGGTAGAAATTGACAATGCATAAGTTCGCCTTGATACTTGGAATTTGTTCCGGTTAACTTGCTGAGCAATTCCCACGGTGTGGTTAACAACGCAAGGAACTCCTCGGGTATACTCGGTATAGTAGCTCCATCTTCAGCTCACGTGTCCTGATATGACTGGGTGTAAGGGTTCCAATCCTTACCCATGCACATCATCCTTAAACTTCATTTTCGCCCCACTTGGGTATTCGGGTGTGTAGAAACCTCCAGGTGCTGCTCCAGCTCGTTGCATCGACGAATGATATGGGTTTGTGCTTCGGGTGTCAAGTATCCTTTCAATAATATCATACCTGGTTGGATAACCACACTGTTCTGTCGGATAGTCGGGGATGCCAATGGTGGTATCTCCGGGGTTCGGTGTGGTGGGATTGGATAACAAATATTGAAAGTTCCTAAGGTTTAGAATTACCTAGTTTAGGTGGTTTTCACATTATACTTTAACTTGTTACTTATGTGGTCATACATCTAGACCCACTAACACACATGCATGGAAATGCGGTAAGCAATCACTTATCTCACTTAACGGATTCAAGGGGGTACCTGGTCTAGAAGACGATCCTGGTGCCTCTGACCGGTCCACCACGTTCAGGCAGCCTTGCCTGCTCCCGATCCCTTCCCTTTCTGGGAATCAGTATTCCCTTGCCCTGAGGATGGCTGATAAGTAGCTTTCGGGCCTTCAGTGTGTCGCAGTGGCTTACCCTTCCATTGCCCTCTAGGCCTATAGTTTCTGCCATCGGGGTTGCTGTAGCACTCGAAGTCACGGTGCCCCAGCTTCTTGCAGTAGTGGCACTGCACATCGTTCCCTTTGCAGTCCTTACCGGGATGGTCACCTTTGCACCACTTACAGAAATAGTGGCGCTCCGGTCCGGAGCCCGTACTGGCCTTGGGCGGGTGAGAGCGTAAGGGCTTAGCCGCATAGGCGTAAGTGAGCTTCAGCGGCTCCTCAGTGGTAGTGGGCTGGGCTTGGCCCTTGGCATCTTGCTGCTGGCCCTTCTGGGGCTGAGGGTAAGGTTTCCTCTTCTTCCCTCCTTGGACCCTTGCGAGCCTTGGCCCTCGCTCGAGATCTTGCGCTTATGCGCATTCTCTCGTCCCTTAGGCGGACGGTGATCTCCACTTAGCAGCGGCATGATAGCACTCCTGAAGTATCAAGGTTTTAGTCATGCCCCGCATACATTTACACACTCACACACAATATAACTCATTCACACTTAGGCATATTTGAGATACCTGCAAGGTATTGTACTCGGCTGGCCCCATGCCATAGCGTAGGCGTGGCTCAACCCATTGTAGAAGCGATTCACCCAGACCCGGTTCGAGTAACCTAGGTCGGGTAGAACATGAACAAGGTCGGTGAAGGCGGTGTAGTAGTCGTCCACCGTCATTTTGTCTCCTTGCTTTAAACTATCGAGCTCCAGGCGCTTTGCCTCTTGCACGTGTACTGGATAGTACTTGGCCCTTAGTAATGCCGTGTACTGTTCCATCCAAACTCCGGTCGGCCACTTTCTCGGCCCGCACAAGTTTCCACCAATTTCTAGCCGAACCATTCCAGTAATACGCAGCAAGACGGACCTTGGCATCAGCAGGAACGGCCAAAGTCTCGTAGCGGTCTCAAGCTCCGAATATACGCCTCTAGTTTGGAAGGGTCGGTCTCCCCTTGAAAGACGGGGGCCTCAAATCGGCCAACGCTTCACCCAATTAGTCTCGCGTGGCTGTGGTGGTGGTGGTGTGTTCAGGCTGATCCTGACCAACGGGCTGTTGTTGCCTTGCTGCACTGCGGTTACTACTTGAGGTATCACTTGAGCTAGGGCGGCCGCCATCGCCTCTGCCATCATCTGAGCGGTAGGGTTCTCCCCTGGGTCTCCCAAACCACGCCCGCGGCCTCTTCCTGGTGGTCGCCCTGCCATCTGAATTTTTTTACATGAAGCACATTAGTATTGTGCATACAAACTTATCGGGTCAAATGTTTATAACGTCCTTTGGACGACAAGGTTGAATTTCCTAACTCGGTATATTCCTAAGCTCGGTAGTCGGTAATCAGAGCGATACTTCGCTCTGATACCACTTTTTGTAACACCCCAACCATAACCTTCACATTTAATCAATAATCGCAGCGGAAATCATAAACTTAACCATATACCAAAAGGGCGGTGTTACACGCCGTTAGCCACCCACGTGGCTAACAAGGCTGTTACTTACAATGTATCGGTCTGATTACGAGAATGCCGAGCATAATTACGACCTTACAAAATCACTTATCCAAAAGAATGACAATATACCGAGTGTCACTGTACAAAAATCACCAACTAGCTTTACATACACCAAAAATATAAGACCTCGAGTGTACAGACACTACTCGGGTTCAATACCCAAAATAACAAAGTATCATCAGTCTAGGACCTAAAGCCATTCTGCTTCCTCTCCTCATCCTGCAATAACATAGCCCCCAAAGGGGGTCAGCAACCTTTTGCTGGCATGGTTAACGTGCAGCCCGCTGACTACCGGGATACACGCAGCTATTTGTCGTGATAACATGGTGTCGATTTTAACATACAACATGCATATATTTAGTAAGAGTTACTGCAGAACAATAACAACACATATAAGATAAGAACATTTCACTTTAGGAAACAACCAACATGATTAGTCAACTTGTAAGCCTAGAGGATGTCTTCATCCTCATGTTAAGCTTGACACATTTCACATTACTTTTTGTTAGTCGAATGAACAACTTTAACTAAAAAGATGAGACAGGTGTAATTACCCGTACACATCAACACATAATTCCCCCTAGCCCGAGTGGAAGTCAGGTAGGTAAGCTTTGGCTAAGCTAATGGGAGGTCGAATTCCCCATAAAACGAAAACTACCCTAACATAAGGAGAGAGTCGAATCTGATTCAGATGTCGACACCCATACTTACACGCGTGACCGGAACGACCGGATTCCTCACTCCCCAGGTTAGCACTCGTTAGAAGTCCCACAATGGGAGCTTAATAATATCTCACGCAAGTAAGTGTTTAAGTCAGTTAGACATACAAGGGAAGCAAGGCATGATTCAGCAAACACAACGACAACTATACACACATAGCCGCGGTTAGAACGTTCCTTAGGTTGGAAGCGTTATTACCGGATACCGTTCTCTTACGTTCCTAGCTTTGGTTAACTAACAGTTAGCACGCATACGAGGTCACCGGTATCGGTACGCACACATCACATTAATAATAAGAACTGTAAACTCATTTTATGATTTAATCTTACAAGGTTGTAAACACACAGGAAAACAACAAAACACAAGCCGGGTGTAAACCGTAGGCAACAGACTGCAAGAAAACCATACCTTGGTCCTTGCCGCTCTAGTGTTTTCCACCGTACGTTGTTCCTAAACACGATTGATAACATCGGTTAATTAATTTACTTAACTTCGAGCTTTACTAAGTATTTTACATGGTTATATGACATGTTTAATTGCCTAAACTTACCCTAGATTACCTTCATTATACCTCCTAGGGTTAACTACATTGGTCAGATTCTTTTCATTTTTTTTGTAGGTTTTGGTCTGTCCGACCCACCGTCCGACCCACCAACTGGGTCGGACCCTTCCAGTAAACCATCGGGTCTGAAACTTCTACCTTGTCCGACCCATGTCCGACTCAACCGTCTGGGTCGGACCATTACAGAAACATTGCCGTCGTTTAATTCTCTCCCGTCCGACCCATGTCCGACTCAGCCATCTGGGTCGGACCATTACAGAAGCATTACCGTTGTTTAATTCTCTCCCGTCCGACCCATGTCCGACTCAGCCATCTGGGTCGGACCATACCAGAAACCTTCGCGGGTGACCAAACAGAGGCCGTCCGACCCAACTGTGGGTCGGACCCTGGGTCGGACACCTCCAGAATCTGCCCAAAATTGTCACATCTTTTTCCAAACTTCTCCACAAGCCTCCTAAGGTATTCTAACATCATTAGGCACACTAAAACCTTCATATATCCCCTTCCAAATTCATTTACAAGTTTATTTCTAAGTTCCTTAACTATTCTCTCAAAACACTTGTAGTTCACTAGTTTGCTCCCACCTAGAAATGCATTTGAACCATTACATTCCTACACAAATTTTGGCATGATCTCCCCCTAATTTTTACATGTTCCCACACATCTTTTAACCCATTAAAACACTCCAACCTCCATTCATCCAAGGCACCAAAACACACTTAAAACTCACTATTTGAACCACAATAGCCCTCAATATTCATAACCCTTAAAAGCTTGGCTCTTAGGCCCTTAAAGAACATTAAATTAAACACTGAATCTCCTCATATTATTAGCAACACCTGCATTTCACTGAGCATTTATTTTGCACTAGATAAAACAAAAAATCCTTAAAACACCACATAGCTTAGGGTAAGTTATTTACCTTGGATTTCTTTCAACTTTCTCTCCTCCTCACTTCTTGTTCCTCAACCGATACTCAACGGGACAAATTGTTACACTAATGACCATGCCAAAATAATTACAATGAGTATGAAGGGTTCATGACTATTATTCCATTAACCCTAGAATCAATATTTGAAACATCATAAGAGGGAATTACCTTCTACTTCAAGATGAAGTTTTTGGTAATGGAATTTGGGCTAGCTCCAACACTTCTAAAAGATTGAACAAGCTAACATGGAGAGAAAACAATGGTGTTTAGTACACACCAAAATCGGCCCCCATAGAGGATAGGGAAATGAATGGATTTTTGAGTTCTTTCTTACCTTAGAACAACAAGGAGATGATTGGCTTCAAGAATATGAAGCTTTCTCTTCAAAATGTGGTATACCCATGGAAATGAAGTATGGAGTTTTGAGATTTCGAAAGGTGGAAAATAATCCCCAAGATGAGAGGAGTATTTTGGTGTAAAAATTTCTTGATTTGGAGCTAGGATGAAGAAGTTACAAGGAGTTGAAGTTGGGGTTTTTCTTGGCTTGTGGAATCGCCATGGCTGGAGCAAAATGAAGAAGAAGGCTGAGAGAGAGGGAAGGGATCGTGAGTGAAGAGAATGAGGAAGAGAGAGAGTGTGAGAGAGAGAATAAAGTAGGTAGTTTTGTATTTTAGTGAGTAAAGTGAAATTAATAGAATAGAGAGGGGGGAGAGCAAACCGTTAGACCAAGACACAAGAGAGAGGGAGAAAATTTTGATTTTTATTTTATAATGTGAGAGAGTGGCACTTGGTCATTTAGCAGATAACACCCGTGATTTCCTGAACTGTCAGTTTTAACAGTCCAGGTCCGGTTTCCGGATTTTTGTTTTATTTATTTTTATGGTCCTAGACCTTGACCAATATTTAATTATAGTCATATGATTGACTATAAATTTTTATTAGTCCTTTAAACCCGTTTAAAATCACATTTCCCGGGTTTCTCGAAAACGTGCTTTAAAGCTCGTTTTTGTGTTTTTAATCCACCATTTGGATCTGTTTCCTTCGGGAATTTTTCCCACATGTTTTTAACGATTAATTAAGCCTTAAAAATATAATAATTATGTAATTAACTAACATATTAAGGTTTGGGGTATTTCATATACTACAAGGTGGAAATTCATTATCACATGTGGAGATCACATAAAATAATGAACTAATGAACTATCTAGAACCACTGTTAAATAATAGGGGGAAATAAAGAACATACTGAGTTATTATACAACGAGTATAAACACTACAGTGACAGTACTATAATATTTAGTGGATAGTTATAGTAATATTACCCGGTATTGCATGTTTAAATAACAGCGTACAGGAAGGAACTACTGAACAAGAGTTTGTCAAGCTAGCAGTTACTTGGTGAATGGTATGTTAATTGTGTGGTCTGAATGTCCTAAGGATTATTCTAAGGTCCAGACATTATGTGTTAATTGTTTAAGAGCGATATCTGTGATTTTATGTATATGATATTGTATACTGTATTGCTCAGCATTGCTGCGTTGTATTTTACGCGAACGTCTTATGACTGGAAGTTTATACATCTAAACTGGAACAAGACTAACTGACCTTTAGGTATTATTGAACCTAACTGATGGTCAACTGTTGTAGTCTTAACCCAAGGATTGGTTATTATGTCACTGACAAAAAGGGATAACTTATAAAGAGAGGAATCCAGACTGTTTTGACTTTCTGGTTGCGCATCGTGATCACTACGAGAGACTTCAATGGGGAGTCACTTAAGGGAATCCATCAGCCACATTCGGGGACGGCGGAGGGCACTACCGTTGGTGCACAGGTTTGACCGGATCGGTCAAAATATTTATCCAGGGCCATAAGGCCAGCTGGTAATGATTCCATTGGAACCCAGGGGACTATTGTGCATTAATAAGTTATTAAGGGTTGTCTTATCATGACGCCTGAGGTGGAAATTAATTGGAAAAGGTTAAGTGATTGGTTTAAAGGATAAGGGCCAGGTGGCCAACTAACAAGTACATTAATATGCGTAACTTGTTTGGATTATTGATGTGTGATTATTGGTTATCGTTATTGAAGTGAGATTATTGGTTTTGTATTCAGTTAGTTGCTCATTTAGTTGGATTTGGTTTGTAATAATTAGAGTGCTCAGTATCTGTTCATCACAGCGTGAAGAGTTATATCGTTGGAAAGAGTAAGGATGCCTTGTTACTCACAAGGGTGGGTAACGGCGTGTAACACCAAGGTAGATAGTTTATTTTCCGCTGCGAATTGTTATTTATTATGCATTACGACTTGCGAAGTGTTATTACAGGTGTTAGGTGTGTAGTGTGTGTGTGTGTGTTGTGTGTGTGTGTGTGTGTGTGTGTGTGTGTGGTTGTGTGTGTGTGTGTGTGTGTGTGTGTGTGTGTGTGTGTGTGTGTGTGTGTGTGTGTGTGTGTGTGTGTGTGTGTGTGTGTGTGTGTGTGTGTGTGTGTGCGCGCCTGCGCGAACGTGTGTGTGGTGCGTGTGTAACACCCCTAATCCTAAACCTGTAATATCGTCGCATGTCGTAGTACAATAAATAACAATTCGCAGCGGAAAATAAAACTATCTACCTTGGTGTTACACGCCGTTACTCACCCTTGTGAGCAACAAGGCATCCTTACTCTTTCCAACAATACAAACCCTCACGTGTGTGACGAACAGATACTGAGCACTCTAATTATTACAAACCAAATCCAACTAACTGAGCAACTAATGAAATACAACAATCTCCTCATTACTTTACAAAATGAAACCAAAGGTGTTTATTGAAAACACCACTGCTACCCCCGTGTCCCGCACTCCGGTTGAGTCTTCTTCAACAACCTGGAATGTTTGGCCTAATGAAGGGCTCAGCAATCGAAATGCTGGTATGCTAAATGTAGTCTTAAATCATTTGGATTCCTTAAGTCGTTTTAGCCATCTTGATATTAGATTCATTACATAAAATACCGGTTTACAATGATAACAGTAATAACTGTAAACATTTAATAATCACATAACAGTTCACCTGTAAGCGTCAGTGTACAATAGTACACAACACCTATAACCACACAACAATAATCCATAGCAATAACCAATAAGCACACATTAATAATCCATAACAACCATCAAAACAAGATACGCGTATTAGACTGTACTTGTTAGTTAGTCACTTGGCCCTTAACCTTTAAACCATCATTTAACCTTTTCCAATTAATTTCCACCTCAAGTGTCTTGTCAAGTCAAACCTTAATAACTTATTAATGGACAGTAGTCCCCTGTGTTCCATTGGAACTGTTACCAGACGACCCTAGGCCTAGTTAATTGACCGATACGGTCGAACCTGTGCACCAACGGCAGTGCCTTCCGCCATCCCCGAATGTGGCTGATGGATTTCCTTTGAGTGACTCTCCATTGAAGTCCCTCGTAGTGATCACAATGCGCAACCAGAAAGTCGAAACAATCTGGATTCCTCTTTATAAGTTAGCCCCTTTTTGTCAGTGACATAATAACCAACCCTTGTGTTAAGACTATAATAGTTGACCACCAGTTAGGTTCAATAATACCTTTAGGTCAGTTAGTCTTGATCCAGTTTAAATGTATAAACTTCCAGTCATAAGACGTTCGCGTATAAATAAAACGCAACCAAGTTGAGCAATACAGTATACAGTATCATTCACATAAATCACAGATATCGCTCTTAAACAATCAAAACATAATGTCTAGACCTTAGGATAATCCTTAGGACATTCAGACCACACAATTAACATACCGTTCACCGTGATAACAGCTAGCTTGACAAGTTCCTGTTCAGTAATTCCTTCATGTACGCTGTTATTTAAACATGCAACACCGGGTAATATAATAAATATAACTATTCGTTAAATGTTATAGTACTGTCACTGTAATGTTTATACTCGTTGTATAATAACTTTGTATGTTCTTTTATTTCCCCCTGTTATTTTACAGTGACTCTAGGTAGTTCAACAGTTTGTTATTTTATGTGATATTCACATGTGATAATGAACTCCCACTGTACTGTATAACTTTATTTCATTAATCATACATCCATAATTATTTTACTTATTCTTTATATTATATCCCTTGGTCATTTTTATTATAACCAAATTATTTTATAAACTTTACATTATACTCCTTAATATACCATAATACACACTATATCACCTAGTTTTACTTCATTTCCTTATTAAATTACAAAACCAACCTTATTAATTCGGTATCTATGTATTATACCAACGACTTAATAAATTACTAATAACCACATATAGTTTCCGGTAATCATAATTGGAACCATTAACTTTTACAACTTACCAAATAACCATATACTTTTATAATTTACTAAATACCCATATCAATTTCGGAAATTGTAAAACAATTATATTAACTTCTATAAATTGCCAAAAACCTTATAACTTTTATAATTCACTTATTACCCACATTATCCTTTGTATTATTAATTAACCATCTTACTTTCTGTAAATTACAATCTCATTATACCAACTTTTATAAATACAAATAAACCCCTTAATTTTCGGTTTTCACTTATATTTTTCTTTATTCACTTTTAAACCCCAAACACTTATATAAGTTACATAATAACTTATAAACTATAGTTTAAATATTTATTCTTTAAATAACCGAAAGTAACCCATATATTTCTTAAATTACATTTCCGCCCCTTTTAACTTCTACTTTTCATATATACTTTCATAAATCACATATTCACCCCAAAACTTTTATGAACTTAATATTTTATGTCATAAATCATTTTAACTCAAAGTTTTTGGTCAACACTTTGACCAAAACTTAATTTCGTAATTAATACTTTAATAAACCCTTAAGATCATAAGTAATTCTCGGCCATACACTAATTTTTCCAATAATTGCAAAATAGTCCCAAAACTTTATAAAATGTTATTTTAACACTTAACCACTTATTTAAATTCACCAAAATTCATAATATTTAATTCCTACCTTATATTATTTATAATTATGCCAATATGCTCCTTAAATCTCGGCAATCCCATTTAATACACCAAAACTTTTCAAATTTACCATTTAACCAATAACTTATAAACTAGCCATTTAAATACTGTAGCTATTTTTAGATGTTCCCAAAATTCATAATATAAGTTAACACTTATATATATCGAAAATCATCCAATTATTCATTAAGCTCTCGGCCTTAATTTTATTTACCATATGGTTTTAAAACTTGATTTAAACCTTATAATAAATACTTATAAATGTATATAAGCCATATAACACTTCTAAAATTATGCTAATGACTTAGAATGTTTATGAACTCAAAATAGAACAAATAACCCTTAGGTATTTCAGTTTATATATATGCCTCTTAATTAATTTTTGTGACACATATTTATACCTTAAGGTTAATCTTACCTTATATGTTATAATTATTTTCTTGACATTATAACCCATATATTTTCAGCCTTAATTATTTAGAAGTTATACATAATTTTTTATACCAAAGTTTGAAGCTTAAATCAAGCTTAAACTTAATAAACCTTAATTATATAAACTTACCCTTTAAATCAAGACAATTCTTGTACTTGATTTTTCCTTGATTTCCAAGCTCTCCAAATGCTATCTTGATGAATAATTTTCGGCTCCTTAAATATATTTAGGAGATCCATGTGTTAGACTTCTAACAAGGATTTATAAATAATATTTGGAGAAATTTTACAAGAGTTTACCTTAGGAATTTAACAAGGTATTTTTGATACACCTTGGGATGATTGTAGATCCAAGTTCCTTCATGAAATAATGAAGAGAACATAGGTTTAGAAGTTCTTATATTTTCGAAAATGATTTAGGTAATTACTTAGGATTTTTCAACATAAAAATATACCTTAACTTGATCTTGTTGTTCCTTGTGTTGTTGTTGAATTTAGGAACCTCCTTGGAGCATATATGCTTGGCGATTTCCTTGTAGGTTTGCTAGGATGTTTTCTTGCTTCAAGACTTAGTAGATTTAACTAGGATTTTACATAGAAATGGTGTTAGGATTTAATTCACCATTAATGGAGCTTAGAGCTCTAAGGAATTAGCTAACAATGGAAGAAGAAAAGAGAGGGTTAGGAACTTACTCATTCGGCCATGGTGTGGGCAAATGAAAGAGTGAAGCTCTCGTAAGTCTTAAGGTAAGGCATGTGAATGAATCAATTTTTTTTTATAGTTTAATGTCAATAATTGTCTAGTTGTTTTCTTTGTTAATTACTTGATTGATTGGCTGAAGAATAAGCTCTCATTATTGTAGACCATCGGCTGGGACAAGAAAAGAATGGAGCTTTGTTTTCCACTTGAAACTAGAAGACAATATAAGTTAGGTATGTGTTTCCCCTTTTGATTTCTTTTCTATATTGTCTTGTCTTGTTCTCCTGATTGCTCACGTAAATTGACTTGGATGGGGCATCTTATTTTGATGATTGAAGATAGCATAATATGGCTAGGTAGGTATTCACTCTTTATTGAATTTTATAAGGCAAACAGCCCTCTTTTTTTCTTGTTAAAATCGGCCATGTAGTGCTGTTTACTAGTCTTTAAATTCTTGTTTGTATTAGGCATTAGAACATGGTGAGTTAAGTGATGTATTCTTTTAGTTTTAATATAGGCAATCAGTCCCCCTTTTCATTTGTACAAATCGGCTGCCCATGTGCTGCATGAACAAGTTGAACTTCTTTTCCTTGCTTGCAATCGGACATGTGAGCTGCTTGGAGACAATTGGTTTTGTCAATATTAGGCAAGGGATTAGACATAGTTAGGTAGTGTATTATTTAGACTAAAGCACAGCAATAATTCCCCTTGTTTATGTATAGAAATCGCGGCTACATGTAAGACAGCACATGGCTGTTTTGTTTGATTCCATTACCTAAGTCTAAAGTAGAGTTAGTTGTATATTTATTGTCATTACTTTACTTATACTAATCCTCCTTGCTTATCACTTGCAGGTTATACGTGGATGAAGGTTTAATTTGATAGTATTTATTTGATACATTATAATGTAACACATGCTGGATGAGTCACACTTGTATAAGACAATATTTTTTGTCAAAATCTAGCCATTAAACACCCATTTTAACGCATGACATAGGGATCAATTGGGATTTATTTTTCATTTAATTTTTGTTACACTATATTGTACTAAGACCATTTTAATATGTGTAATAGGAACCCCCATGGTTTCCAGTTTTAATGTCTGAGTTGGTGTGTGTGCTTAATTGGCAATTCGTGGTATCGAATTGTGTTGTTTTTCTGCTCTGTTCGTCTCTTGAAATTTGCAGTTTTCGCACTGTCCGAACTTCGGTCCGAGCTTTGAAGTTCGGACAGTGCGTTTTGCTCTTCTATTTTCAAAGTTCGGGGCATGTCCGAACATCGGTCCGAATGTTGATGTTCGGACACACCCTTGGGTTCTTCTCTGGTTTAGTTCGACCTGTGTCCGAACGTTGATGTCCGGACACAAGGTCGACGTCCCGCGTATTTTTTTTCCGTAACCTGTCCGAACATCCGTCCGAACTTGGATGTTCGGACATTCTGAATTTCTCTGTTTGATTTCAACTCAACTTGTGTCCAAACATTGATGTCCGGACACAAGTTCGGACATTTGGCAAACTGTGGTTTCTGAGTCTCGACTTGTGTCCGAACTTCGACGTTAGGACACAAGTTCGGACACCTCTCTGTTTTCAACATAACTTCTTCGTTTGAGCTCCGATTTGAGTGCCGTCTGCGGCGTTGGATTCCTTGTGATCTGTACTACTACTGATTTATGAGTGTTTTGGGCATATTTAAATGCAATCTTGCTTCTGTTTAAGCAACCCTTCTGTTTTGGGACATTGCACATTGTTTCTGAGCCGTGAATGGCTGGGTCGAGCTATTCCGTGGTATACCATGTAGACGTCGTTCTGAGTGTGGGTCATTCCTTTTCTGTTCTGTGGGGTTGACGAACCCTTTGGCTCTTTCGAGTCATTTCTGCGTTGCCGAGAGACCTGGTATGGTCTATGGGTCTTCGACCCTTCTGAGTGTGTGCATTGTGTCTTGTCCCCTTTCTGTTTAAGTGTTCTGACTGCTTCTGAATTGGGAACCCTTGAGTTCCACTCTGTATCTGTTCTGAAAGCTTCTGAATCTGGATATTTGTGGTTATTATATTTATCTTCTCCTTCTTCTGATTTCAATTGTTTTGAGCGACCTTGCTGATGACGGTCGCTGCTTACTGGGCATAGTTGTGTGCTCATTCCCCTACTTCTAACATTTTTGCAGATTGATCAGCGAGGATCATCCTAAGTTCTGGAGCTATAGTATTTAGCTTTTATTGTTCTTTCAGTCTGATGTTTGAGATATTGTAGCCTTCGGGCCTTACACTTTTGACTTCTGTTTCTGACTCAGTTACGTATTTGGGATTTTAGTATTTGCTTTCGCCGTAATTGAATACATTGGTTTACAATGTTTATGTAAACTTTGTTTTGGGCCTTTTATTGCGTTTGAGTGTTTTAGAGCCTTGCGTTATTAGGTAGTAATACGCGGCGTGTAGCACCCTTAACTCTTAGGCCGGTTTTAGGGGTGTTACATTTAGTGGTATCAGAGCCAGGTTTGGCTTTCTTTGGTGTTGTGGGTGTGTTTGCTTGTGTGAGAGTCAGATGTGACAGTGGTTGACAGTATGAGTTAGTTCTGACAAGTTTTGGATTTGTGTATCTCAGAATGCCTCCTCGTAGGACACCAGTGACCCCTCAGGGAGATGCTGCGGATGCAGTGCAGCAGTTTGTGACGCATTTGATGCAGACGATGGCTGCAGCTGCTGGGGGAGCTGGTGGAGGAGCTGGTGGTGCAGGCCCAGCAGGGGCGAATGCAGTGGGAGGCCGAGTCCGAGCACTCCAGGAGTTCATGAAGCTAAAGCCGCCTTCCTTCGACGGCTGTGGCGATCGTCAGGAGGCGAGCCATTGGATTACTGAGGTCGAGGACCTGCTGAGAGTGATGGGGTCGGAGGACGACCAGAAGGTAGACTTCGCCACGTTCCTCTTTAAGGGGGAGGCGAAGGAGTGGTGGCGCATGGTGATGGGTAGACATCCCCAGCCTTGGACCTGGGAACAGTTCTGCTTGGAGTTCAACAAGCAGTTCTATCCGGATGTCTACAAGGACCAAAAGATCAATGAGTATAACCGCTGCTGCGTCAGGGGAGAGATATGACCGTAGAGGAGTACGTGAGGAAGTTTGTGACCCTTTCGAAGTATGCCCCAGAGCCAGATGAGCATAGGAAGGCTCGTAAGTTCGAGAGCGGTTTGAGGCCAGACATCAGGTCGGCGGTGACACCTCTTCGTCACCGGACCTTCAGAGATGTGGCGGATGTCGCCTTGCTGGTAGAGGCGGACATCAGGGGCAGACAGGCAGGTAAGGACCATAAGGGGAAGAGGCGTGCTGAGGAGCCTCAGAGGAAGGAGGCTGCCCCTCCTCCGAAGAAGCAGACCTATGGAGATCGCCGGGGAGCTTCTTCATCTTCGTCAGCTGGGGCGAAGTGTGGGTCTTGTGGTCGCTCCCATCCTGGTAGGGAGTGCTACAAGAAGACTGGTGCCTGCTTTAAGTGCGGGTCGATGGAGCACCGGATCGCTCAGTGCCCTCAGGCATCCAGTAGAGGCTCAGGAGAGAGAGGGCACCGGCTCAGATTCAGGGGCGAGGTCCGATCAGAAGAAGCCTCAGACTCAGGCCCGGGTTTACGCTATGGCTGGAGAGCGTGATCGTGCTGGTGATCGCGTCATCTCAGGTATTCTCCAGATCCATTCTCGAGATGTATTTTGTCTGTTTGACTCGGGAGCTCGCATTCCTTTGTCTGCTATGATTTATTGGGTGATCTTGGATTGACTGCTGTGCCTAGTGAGGTAGACCTATGTGTGAGTAGTCCGTTAGGTGGGGTTGCCCCTTGTGTGTTGGATTCTGTGTGTAAGGCTTGTCCCATAGTAGTTAGGGAGAAGACCTTCTTTGCTGACCTCATCCCGATGCGGATGACCTGTTTTGATGTGATCCTGGGCATGGATTGGCTAGCAGAGCACCATGCCCATATAGATTGTGCAGCGAGGAGAGTAGTATTCGACTTGCCAGACGGGACTCGCTTTGCTTTCTCTGGGAATGCAGTTCCATGTGCGCCGGTGATTGTGTCATCGATGCAAGCAGCCAGTTTCTTGAGGAAGGGCTGCCAGGGCTTTTTGTGCTATCTGCCAGAGGTGCGTGAGGGATCTAGCTTGGAGAGCATCCTGATCGTCAGAGAGTTCCCGGAGGTCTTCCAGGACGACGTGTCCGGACTTCCACTAGTGCGAGAGGTGGAGTTCACCATCGATTTAGCACCAGAGACTCAGCCCATCTCTAGGGCCCCTTACCGTATGAGTCCGGCGGAGTTGAAGGAGCTGAAGGTCCAGCTTCAGGAGCTGTTAGATAAGGGCTTCATTCGCCCTGTCGTTCACCTTGGGGAGCGCCAGTGCTGTTTGTGAAGAAGAAGGATGGGACCTTCCGTTTGTGCATCGATTACAGGGAGCTGAACAAGGTGGCCATCAAGAATCGCTATCCCCTTCCGCGCATAGATGACTTGTTTGACTTGTTTGACCAGTTGGCGGGCGCCATAGTGTTCTCAAAGATAGATCTTCGTTCGGGCTACCCATCAGTTGAGGATTAAGGCCGAAGATGTGCCTAAGTCCGCTTTTAGGACTCGTTATGGTCATTACGAGTTCCTAGTCATGCCTTTTGGTCTGACTAATGCTCCATCAGTATTCATGGATATGATGAACCGGGGTTTTCAAACCCTATCTGGATCAGTTTGTAGTGGTCTTCATAGATGATATCTTGGTGTACTCCAAGAGCGCAGAGGAGCATGAGGAGCATCTGAGGATTGTTTTACAGACGTTGAAGGATCGTGAGCTATATGCTAAGTTGAAGAAGTGTGACTTCTGGCTTGATCGCGTGGTATTCTTGGGACATGTGGTCTCGAAGGACGGTATCTCATCGTGGATCCTGAGAAGATTAGAGCTATGATGGAGTGGGCGAGGCCCACGAATGTTGCTGAGATTCGTAGTTTCCTTTGGGTTAGCCGGGTACTACAGGAAGTTTGTTGAGGGGTTTCTAAGATTGTATCCCCGCTGACCCGTCTGTTGAGGAAGGAGGTCAAGTATGAGTGGAGCGAGGCTTGCGAGCAGAGCTTCCAGGAGATTAAGAAGAGGCTGACGACGGCACCGATTCTGACTTTGCCTTCTGGGACCGAGGGATTTGAAGTTTTCTGTGATGCGTCCCATAAGGGACTGGGATGTGTTTTGATGCAGCAGGGGTAAGGTGGTGGCTTGGGCTCGCGACAGCTTAAGCCCTATGAGAAGAACTACCCTACCCACGATCTGGAGTTGGCAGCTGTAGTGTTCGCGCTCAAGATTTGGAGGCATTATCTGTATGGAGCGTCGTGTAAGGTTTACATGGACCACAAGAGTCTCAAGTATTTGTTCACTCAGAAGGAGCTGAACTTGAGACAGAGGAGGTGGTTGGAGCTACTTCATGACTACGATTTAGAGATCCTCTACCACCCGGGTAGAGCGAATGTTGTTGCAGATGCCTTGAGCCGGAGGGTGCTTCGGGTGTAGCTTGTGCTCTGACTGGGGTCCAGAGGTCCGCCTTAGAGCTGCAGCGTATGGGTGTTTGGGTAGTCAGACCAGCCAGTGCCAGCATGATAGCAGCGCTTCAGGTTCAGTCTTCTTTGGTCGACAGGATCCGGGTTGGGTCAGGAGTAGGACTCAGCTTTGTGTCGGATTAGAGAGGGGCTGCCTTCTGAGCAGAGTTCAGACTTCAGTGTCTCCAGTGATGGTTGTCTGCGTTTCAGAGGCCGTGTATGTGTGCCAGACGATGCAGTGCTGCGCAGAGAGATCCTTCAGGAGGCTCATGGAGCGCCATATTCAGTTCACCCAGGAGGGGTGAAGATGTATCGAGATCTCAGAGAGTCATTCTGGTGGTCTGGGATGAAGCGTGACATCTCCGAGTTTGTTTCGAGGTGCCAGACCTGTCAGCAGATTAAGGCTGAGCACCAGAGGCCAGCGGGTTTGCTTCAGCCCCTTCCCATTCCTGAGTGGAAGTGGGAGAATGTGGGGATGGATTTCGTCATGGGTTTGCCCAGGACTCCTTCGGGTTGTGATGCCGTATGGGTGATAGTTGATCGTCTGACGAAGTCTGCTCATTTTTCTGCCGGTGAAGAAGACCTTCAGTTTGGAGCGCCTAGCTCGTTTATATCTGGATGAGATAGTGAGGCTGCACGGTGTGCCTACTACTATTGTGTCTGATCGTGACCCCGCTTTGTTTCGAGATTTTGGCGCAGTTTGCATAGGCTTTGGGTACGAATTTAGCGTTCAGTTCAGCTTACCATCCTCAGTCGGATGGCCAGACAGAGAGGACTAATCAGGTTTTGGAGGACATGCTTCGCGCATGTGTCTTGGACTTTGGAGGTAGCTGGGAGCAGCATGTGACTCTGATTGAGTTCGCCTACAACAACAGCTTTCAGGCGAGCATTGGTATGGCTCCGTTTGAAGCGTTGTATGGTAGGAGGTGCAGGTCACCCATCTGTTGGGATGACCTGAAGGAGAGGTCTTGGTTGGACCCGAGCTGGTGCAGGGAGCAGTAGAGAAGATCAGGACGATTCGGGAGTGTTTGCTTGCTTGTTGCTCAGAGCAGACAGAAGTGCTATGCAGACCAGAGGCGCAGGCCGCTTGAGTTTGAGGTTGGAGATCATGTTTATCTGCGAGTGTCGCCGGTCAGAGGCGTGGTCCGGTTTGGGAAGCGTGGGAAGCTTAGCCCAAGGTTTGTTGGACCGTTTGAGATCCTGGAGAGGATTGGCCCTGTGGCCTACCGGTTAGCGTTGCCACCTGCTTTGTCTGCTGTTCACGGTGTTTTTCATGTCTCCATGTTGAGGAAGTATCTGCATGATCCGTCTCACGTGATCGACTACAGCCAGCTTCAGTTGAGAGAGGACTGCAGTTTCGAGGCGGTGCCTACTCGCATTTTAGCCAGGGATGTCCGTCGGCTTCGTAGTAAGACCCTGCCTATGGTGAAGGTCCAGTGGACAGATCAGTTAGAGAGTGAAGCGACTTGGGAACTCGAAGATGAGCTGCGTGCCAAGTATCCCCTCTTTGTTCGAGCAGTAGGTGAGTTAATCTCGAGGACGAGATTCTTTTAAGGGGGAGGTGATGTAATAACCCACAATTCATACCTTATGTTATATCAGTTGCAATGTTATTCTAAGTTGGATTATTTATTTCTTTGCTATCAGTTGGGACTCCGGCGGTATTGTTTTATTTGAAGAGGGCAAGGAAGTCTTTCCATAAAACAATTAAGGTAATTGTTTTAAAATAATTAATAGGGAAGGGATCCTTATTTAAATTATTCCCCTTCTAATTATTTCTTACACCACGATCAGTTTTCCTCCATCAAGTCCATCGTGTGTTTATAGCGCGCGTCGTTCTTCCATTCTCCTCTCTCTCTCTATTCTCTCTGTTGCTAAGGATCGTGAAGGCTGCTGCTACAATCGAATTGGGGATTTTGCTGCTGCGTTCCTCTGTTTGATTCAGGTTGGTAATACAAGAATTCGGGACTTCATTACTGATTTCCTTCCCTCTCAGTTTTCTGATTTTCAAACCCTTGTTCATGATCAATCAGAGGATTTTGCTGCGGTTGGGTTGTGGTCTGCGTGATCTGCAGAACGGATTCAGATTCGTGGGATTCTGCACTCTTGTTTTTCAGGTTTGTGTTGCAGTTTTTGGATTCGATAGTCTAGTCTCTCTCTCTCCCCGTTCTAATTGCTGATTGTGGTATTGTCGACTTGTGAAAATCAGAACTGTTGCGTGTATCTGCTGGTGGATTAGTCGGGACTGCTGTGCACTGTTCAGATCGTTAGATCAATTGCTGATAATTGAGGTAGGTGGTTACTCGATTCAGTTTGGAAGTTCAGCCATGGGGTGTTGCAAGAGCGTTATCTGATTTTGTGTGTGATTCTATTAGCGTTTTGTTGTGATTTTGGAATGGCTAAACCCCCATGGTTTCCAGTTTTAATGTCTGAGTTGGTGTGTGTGCTTAATTGGCAATTCGTAGTATCGAATTGTGTTGTTTTTTTCTGCTCTGTTCGTCTCTTGAAATTTGCAGTTTTCGCACTGTCCGAACTTCGGTCCGAGCTTTGAAGTTCGGACAGTGCGTTTTGCTCTTCTGATTTTCAAAGTTCGGGGCATGTCCTAACATCGGTCCGAATGTTGATGTTTGACACACCCTTGGGTTCTTCTCTGGTTTTAGTTCGACCTGTGTCCGAACGTTGATGTCCGGACACAAGGTCGACGTCCCGCGTATTTATTTTCCGTAACCTGTCCGAACATCCGTCCGAACTTGGATGTTCGGACATTCTGATTTCTCTGTTTGATTTCAACTCGACTTGTGTCCGAACATTGATGTCCGGACACAAGTTCGGACATTTGGCAAACTGTGGTTTCTGAGTCTCGACTTGTGTCCGAACTTCGACGTTAGACACAAGTTCGGACACCTCTCTGTCTGTTTCAACATAACTTCTTCGTTTGAGCTCCGATTTGAGTGCCGTCTGCGGCGTTGGATTCCTTGTGATCTGTACTACTGATTTATGAGTGTTTTGGCATATTTAAATGCAATCTTGCTTCTGTTTAAGCAACCCTTCTGTTTTGGGACATTGCACATTGTTTCTGAGCCGTGAATGGCTGGGTCGAGCTATTCCGTGGTACACCATGTAGACGTCGTTCTGAGTGTGGGTCATTCCCTTTCTTATCTGTGGGGTTGACGAACCCTTGGCTCTTTCAAGTCATTTCTGCGTTGCCGAGAGACCTGGTATGGTCTATGGGTCTTCGACCCTTCTGAGTGTGTGCATTGTGTCTTGTCCCCTTTCTGTTTAAGTGTTCTGACTGTTTCTGAATTGGGAACCCTTGAGTTCCACTCTGTATCTGTTCTGAAAGCTTCTGAATCTGGATATTTGTGGTTATTATATTTATCTTCTCCTTCTTCTGATTTCAATTGTTTTGAGCGACCTTGCTGATGACGGTCGCTGCTTACTGGGCATAGTTGTGTGCTCATTACTTCTAGTTTTGTGTGCTCATTCCCCTACTTCTAACATTTTGCAGATTGATCAGCGAGGATCATCCTAAGTTCTGGAGCTATAGTATTTAGCTTTTATTGTTCTTTCAGTCTGATGTTTGAGATATTGTAGCCTTCGGGCCTTACACTTTTGACTTCTGTTTCTGACTCAGTTACGTATTTGGGATTTTAGTATTTGCTTTCGCCGTAATTGAATACATTGGTTTACAATGTTTATGTAAACTTTGTTTTGGGCCTTTATTGCGTTTGAGTGTTTTAGAGCCTTGCGTTATTAGGTAGTAATACGCGGCGTGTAGCACCCTTAACTCTTAGGCCGGTTTTAGGGGTGTTACATTTATACCATGGTAAAGGATGAAAGTTTTAAGGTAAAAATGCTGATTTTAGGTATCTTTTTGTCTCAAAAATCGCCCCTGTTTGTACTATGAATTTAGTACTGCCATTAATTGATTTAGATGGTCATTTATCCTATTTTAAGTTTATACAACTCGTGGCTACTCAAAAACATCAAGGCAATTGCGTAAAATGCATTTTCGTGACACCCGAAGGTGCGTTTTTGTGCTTTAAGGATTTTTCTCTGGGAATTAATTAGTCGCTATGAGTTCCAAGTGTTTATTGACATTTTTTATAGTCAATAATAATATTTTAAGGTGTTACATTGAGTTATATGGGGTTATATAAACTTGTAACTCAATTTTCGGGCTAACGGGACACTCCCGGGGCAAAAAGGAGCGTTAAAAATTCATCCGATCCGAGCACTTTATTAATTTTTTTGTAAAGTAGCTCGAGAACCCTCTTTGGAATAATGAATATAGATGATAGGAACTCTTAGAATAATTTATATTGGAGTTTGTGCCACTTCGGTACCTCTCCTGGGCACTCCGGCACTCCCGGGGTTATGGGGCCCTCTCCGGGAACCTCCGAGTACTTTGTCTTTAACTGGTAATTTATCTTGAGAACCTCATCTTAAATGTTTATTAAAGTCTTATTGTATTGTGCATTTAGAATGACGTGTAATGCTTTACTTTACTTTTATTTATAAGGTATTTCCAGGACTTTTGGGCCTTAAGGGGCCTTTAAGGGAACTCCCCTCGGGCAGATTGTATTTTTACTCATTTCTAACTGAGGACTTGGTGTTTTAAATGTCATAAATAATGATCCTTGGTTAACTTCATATTGTGGAGGGTGATTTTTCGGTATGAGGGGGGGCTATCCAAATATGATCTGACTGAGAAGCCTAGGTCGTAGAAAATGCCATTCTGTGGAGGGTGAAAACCCGTTATTCTGGCATCCCTCAAATACCTACTACATCGTCCGTCTTTCCCAGAAAGCTTATGGGGAATGCAAGTGTGCACTACACCCGCTCTCGATGGGCTCCACGCGGACTTATGCCCTAAAGGCGGAAGTTGACTAGAGTCGCCACCTAGTTTGACCTAAGGAACTAGGGAGGGAGGAGAAGGGTTCTAGGAACCGCTAATTGACTCTGTGATTTGTTGCCTATGGATAGGACTTATCTGATCAAGCCAGAGATTCTGTGTGGGTTCGCACTGGGTTACACCCCTTAGAAGTGGCAACGACCACGACTTCGGATTGGTGCCCGAGGAAGCCTCGGTCTCCAATTGTCGGGATTGTCTTCTTTCAAAACCTTTTTGGAGAGATTCATTTAAAAGCCAAGGATAGGATTAGGACGAGGAGAGAGAAAGAGAGTGGATGAGGTGAACTTTTCTGTCAAGCTAGCACCCAGAAAAGGGATAGGTGAATTCGGATGAGTGTAGAATGAGAATTGGGAAAAGTCTGAGATTGAGTGAATAGACAAGACTTAGTGTCTGATGGTTTGAAGTTCGTGGGAGCCGAAGAAGGTTTGAGCGTTTTGAGAGATGTGAGAGCCACCGTAGATGGGGAAGGGGGTTTTTGTTTGGAATGGGGTCGCACCCTAGATGGGTTGCCTACGTACTCAACTCCCTGTCGAGATCAGACCTTACGTAGTTCAGGGTTTTGGGTTTTGGAAGTTTTAATGTTTGTGAAGTTTGAAGACATTTGAGGTGTTTGAGACTCAGAAGGGTTCGGAGTTTTGAGGAGTTTCAGGTTTGGGATACTAGTCTGTGAGACGTTCAGGTCTGTGAGACGTTTGAAACCTTGAGATGTCGAAGTCTGTGAGACTGATAAGTGCAAAACATATAGACTTTTTAAGGTTTAATCACCTTATTAATTGCAGTATTTTTAGTAATGTTTATCACTTATCTTGGGTTTTTCCTATATTTATGTTGTTACATTAACTGATGTATTATATGTGTTAAAATGTAGGAAAAATGACAAACAAAGACATAAGGATTAAAAGAACTCACGTGCATGTCACGCATGCATATTTTAACCGCCTCTGTACCGCTAGATAAGAGGCGGACGAGAAATAGAGAGGCGACCACCTACAAAGAGGCGGACAACACAGAGGCGACCGCCTACAAGGAGGCGGACAAGATAGAGGGCGACCGCCCCTTTGGGCGGACGTGAACTGAGTGTACCGCTTGATAAACAGGCGGACAAGATAGAGGCGACCGCCACTTATCTAGCGGACATGTGAAAATGGGCTTATCTTCTTCGGCGACTCTGCAACTTGATTCCGTCATATCGCAGACGGCGCCTACCAGAAATTACGCACGCGTTGCAGCCCTGTCCCCTGCGCAATCAATGAGCTGCAATCAATGGGGAGCTGCAATCATCGAGCTCAATCAATGAAGCTGCTGCTCTGCTTCTTCTTCCTCTATAAATACAACACTCGTCTCACCTTCTCCAGTGTCCTTCCAGAGGTTCCGTCCGTGGTTCCTCCTGGAGTTCCAATTCACACCATCATTCCATCTTCATACCACTACACTTTCACTCACTCGTTCATTTTCATTTCTAATCTCCCGCTTCTCCATTTGTTTTCTTTTCATCTCATTAATTTCACCTCTAGTCTCACGTATTTAAATAGAAGACCAAACTATTTAATATGTTAGGCTAGAGTTCATATGCTTTGCGAATGATTATTATGTTTGTATTAATTATGCAATGTTTTTACTGGTTTTAATTAATGAAGTTTGTTACGCTTAAAGCTCATCTCTCGCCTTTTTAATAAATGTCATGAGTTTATTAAATTGCTTGCTAAGTCTATTTTGATCAGACCAGGTGATAAATAGATAGGTTGATTAAGCCGTAAATCTGGAGAAAGCTCTATTATGATTTAATGAGTTAGTATTTTCAGATGCAATTATATTTCCTCGAACTTAATGTCCGTTTACATAAGAGTGCTCGAACCTTGATTAGACCGAGCATTTCTGGTAAACGAGTTCTTATGAGGCTATGACTTAGTCCTTAAGATAATTAAAGGAATTTTGCCAGGCAATTATAATTAAACCAGTAGGAATAGCATGAAAGAGCAGATATATTAATCTGAACCAGAGTCTCGTTTAGTTTATCTGTTAATTTAGTTTATTTTATCTTTCCTTTTATTTATAAAAACAAGTCAATTAATCCCCCCTCCTGTGACACGCTTAGGTACTATAATATGTACATTAGTCCCGCGGTTCGATATCCGGTCGCTTACATTTCACTATACTACTGCGACCGGGATTTGTTTGCAGCCCGACGTTTATTTTGAGTATTAATTTCTCTCTTTTATCAGTTTCACCTGTGCTGCTATAACTCACGAATATTCCACTCTGCAAAATGGCGCCGTTGCCGGGGACTAGATTTATTCTAGTTCCTAAGCCCCGGATTATTCACCTGTTAATTATAAATATTTTGTTCTCTTATTTCTGTTAATATTATTGTTAATATAATTATCTTCTATATTTTGTTAATATTAATTATCTAATAATCTGTTAATATTAATTGGCCATCTAACATTGGACATCTGACTATGGACATCTAACTTCTAACATTTTAATTTTGTGTATACTAACATTTAATATTCCATTGTCCTTAACATTTAATTTCCATTGTCCCTAACATTTAATTTCCTGTGTATACTAACACTAACTTATAATTTCTGTCATTTAATTTCCTGTCATTTCTTTCCATTGTCTCTAACTACTAACGTTGATTATTCTGTCAATTAATTAAATTAACTTCTAATTTTATGTCATTATTATTACTAACCTATACTTTATATTCTGTCTGTTACGAATGAAAGCGAAAAAAAAAAATCGAACAAGGTCTTGTCCGCCAGATATCATGCGGACACCACACAAGGCCTTGTCCGCCACTTACCACGCGGACTCCACACACGAGACCGCCTCGCGGACGTCTCCACTCTTGTCCGCCACTTAACTAGCGGACGGCACACAGCTTACCGCCTGATAACTAGCGGACGGACTTCGCAAATAATAAAAAAAAAGAGCTTCAAACGCCGCGTTTTGCAATCTGTTCTTCCCCAAATTAGAGAGCTCGAACCGGTACAGAGGAGAACGAACAAGCCGCGCAACTCCCCTCCTCTTCAATTCAACACAACTTCCTCAATTCTCCACCAAATTACGCAAGGTTAGTACCGAAATCTTTGTTTTTCAATTCTTAACGTTTCTATAGTTTCAAATCCACAAATAATGAACTACACTAGGAGAAATTAAGGACTGAACTTTCGAACCCTAGGTCGACCCGTTCGAAAATTCGAGCTTAATATGCAATTTTTGTCTCAGATTCTTCTTCTATAAATCATATTATACATACACAAGGTTAAAACTACACTGATTATACTTAAATTTGTCGTTTTGGATGAATTTCAAATTTAGGTATATGTAGATACGAGACTTGCTATGTTAAAATAGCATTCTCCAATTGTATTATGCCTTGTTTTATAAACGAATGAATTTATGATTATAGGTTGTTATATGTGGATTTATGCTGATAACGGTATTAAATTACCTTGCGTTTGACTGAATTAATTGTGGAGAATCGTAGATTTTTAGGGGAGGTTCTGTCGATTTTTCGACAGAATTTATGTTTATAATTATTCTGTTTATATTTCATATTATTTGTTCTTCTTGTTTTCTATTTTTGTTAATATTACTTAAATGTTTATGTCAAATATTAATGCTTTGTTAATAATATTAATTTTTATGTTTTTAATATTAATATTTATGTTGCTATTAATATTAGTTTTTATGTTGCTTTTGTTATTAATATTTGTTAACTCTTAATGTTTTTATTTTATGTAGTATTTTATTATGTTGTTTACTAACATTTTGTAGACTTATACTGTTTAAACCTTATCAAACTTCTGGAAGGTAACAGTTCGGTTTGCTTCATGTTTTTATTTTATGTAGTACTGTATTATTTTTGCTTAAAGTTATTTATGCCTAATTATTTATGTTTATCATATTTTTATTTTCTTTTTGGTGCCACTTGAGTTCTGCTGGCTATATATGATTTTCTTTTCAGAATAAATATTCGAACATATAGCTGAACTCGCCTATGGGAGCAACCTCAGTTGCTCTAGGAAATTCGATACTTTGGTTGAACACTTGCGCGAACTTAAGTGTGAGGAACATCTCACCCCTACCAAAGCTCTAAGTGTGAGGAAGGATACCTTCCTCAATCTACGATACAAGGGGAGTTTCAGTTCTTCCTTTATTTTATTAATGTTCAACCTGTATTTATTTAATCCTTTATGAGTCTGTCATAATTTGAAAGGTCATTAACTTGATTTTAATTCTGAACAATGAGGACATTGCTCCTCTTAAGTGTGAGGAAGGAGAGACCTTTCCCTGAAATTATGACAGTAGTTCGATAATGCCACACTCGCTTTTTGCTACTCTAAACTGCCTATATAAAAAAAATTTTGAAAAATGAGATAAATAATTGTAGAAGTGTCTGAAATTATGTCAAGTGACAACTGAAAGATGGTTTTATTTTAAGGAGTTTGTATAAATTATTTTCCTTCAAAATACTCTATTTTCACCCAAAATATGATAGATCTACTAATTGTAGAAACCAATTTAGTTTAGCTTGGGATTATGGGAATATGTGGAAAGTCAAGGAAAGAAAAGGATAAAGACAAGGTACTCCGCTGTTTATGAAATTTCTAACCAAAACAGGCCTCGTCTATCCGGTTATTAAGTTCTTCGGGGTGCTTTAACACCTATCTACCTAAGGTCTCGTGATCTGGGATAGAAGACCCAACACCGTTACAAGGATAGAGAGAAAAGTCTGGGGTACAGAAAAATAATGCAATTCAAAAAAAAATTATATATAAAAATAATATGTGCTTCGTATATACAATTTGCACATTCAAAAAAAATGTAAATAATAAATTGCAATTATATTTATGAACATGAGTACGTGGTGTTGAAAGGTATTGCGGAATAAGGCATTACTTCACACCCCTTGTCATCCCGGGTTAGTGAATGAAATTGGTTGGAAATCCCAGGTTAATCTAACTTGTTTTCTACAGTCTAGTTTTTTCTATGCTTTTTATTAAATTGTTCTTCTTCACTGTTTATAAAAACCTACTTCTAAGAGCAGAATTATTCTTTCAATTGTCACTTTGTCTAAATTCCCTTCTGCACTTATTTAATCTTGTTTTATTATTTTGGCTTAGAGATAATTATATTCCTTATTTGCTTGAGGACAAGCAAAAGTCAAGTGTGAGGAAGTTTGATAAGTGCAAAACATATAGACTTTTTAAGGTTTAATCACCTTATTAATTGCAGTATTTTTAGTAATGTTTATCACTTATCTTGGGTTTTTCCTATATTTATGTTGTTACATAACTGATGTATTATATGTGTTAAAATGTAGGAAAAATGACAAACAAAGACATAAGGATTAAAAGAACTCACGTGCATGTCACGCATGCATATTTTAACCGCCTCTGTACCGCTAGATAAGAGGCGGACGAGAAATAGAGAGGCGACCGCCTACAAAGAGGCGGACAACACAGAGGCGACCGCCTACAAGGAGGCGGACAAGATAGAGGGCGACCGCCCCTTATTGGGCGGACGTGAACTGAGTGTACCGCTTGATAAACAGGCGGACAAGATAGAGGCGACCGCCACTTATCTAGCGGACATGTGTGAAAATGGGCTTATCTTCTTCGGCGACTCTGCAACTTGATTCCGTCATATCGCAGACGGCGCCTACCAGAAATTACGCACGCGTTGCAGCCATGTCCCCTGCGCAATCAATGAGCTGCAATCAATGGGGAGCTGCAATCATCGAGCTCAATCAATGAAGCTGCTGCTCTGCTTCTTCTTCCTCTATAATACAACACTCGTCTCACCTTCTCCAGTGTCCTTCCAGAGGTTCCGTCCGTGGTTCCTCCTGGAGTTCCAATTCACACCATCATTCCATCTTCATACCACTACACTTTCACTCACTCGTTCATTTTCATTTCTAATCTCCCGCTTCTCCATTGTTTTCTTTCATCTCATTAATTTCACCTCTAGTCTCACGTATTTAAATAGAAGACCAACTATTAATATGTTAGCTAGAGTTCATATGCTTTGCGAATGATTATTATGTTTGTATTAATTATGCAATGTTTTTACTGGTTTAATTTAATGAAGTTTGTTACGCTTAAAGCTCATCTCTCGCCTTTTTAATAAATGTCATGAGTTTATTAAATTGCTTGCTAGTCTATTGATCAGATGACCAGGTGATAAATAGATAGGTTGATTAAGCCGTAAATCTGGAGAAAGCTCTATTATGATTTAATGAGTTAGTATTTTCAGATGCAATTATATTTCCTCGAACTTAATGTCCGTTTACATAAGAGTGCTCGAACCTTGATTAGACCGAGCATTTCTGGTAAACGAGTTCTTATGAGGCTATGACTTAGTCCTTAAGATAATTAAAGGAATTTTGCCAGGCAATTATAATTAAACCAGTAGGAATAGCATGAAAGAGCAGATAATATTAATCTGAACCAGAGTCCCGTTTAGTTTATCTGTTAATTTAGTTTATTTTATCTTTCCTTTTATTTATAAAAACAAGTCAATTAATCCCCCCTCCTGTGACACGCTTAGGTACTATAATATGTACATTAGTCCCGCGGTTCGATATCCGGTCGCTTACATTTCACTATACTACTGTGACCGGGATTTGTTTGCAGTCCGACGTTTATTTTGAGTATTAATTTCTCTCTTTTATCAGTTTCACCTGTGCTAATAACTCACGAATATTCCACTCTGCAGAGACGCTCGGATCTGTGAGACGCTCGGGTCTGTGAGATGCTCAGGTCTGTGAGACATTCGAATCATTGGAATAACAAAGTCTGTGAGACACTCGGGTCTATGAGACATTTTAGCATGTAGGAGAGAAATATGGAATGGAATTGAAAGCAGATTGATCGGGGTTGGTTTGAATGAATATTGAATGAATTGAAATGGAATGAAAGAATGATTTGAGATTTGAAAGAGTTTGAATTGAATGAATTTATATGATGATTTGAATTGAATTGAGATTTGAATGAGATTTGGAATTGAATTGAATTTGGATTTGGATTAGGCTTGAATCAAAACGATTGAGTTGAATTGAGTTTGGGCCGGATTCGGATTGAGCTTGGGCTGGGATTGGAAAACGAGCCAGGTCAAAGTTTAGGCCAGTCAAAGTTAGATGGGCCAAAGTCAACACTCAATCAAGGTCAAAGTGGGCCTGTCAAAGCTGGGTCAAAGTTTGATTGGTCAAAGTGGGGGTCAAAGGTCAACATTCGGGTCAAGGTTGGGTTGGTCAAAGTTAGGATCAAGGTCAAAATTTGGTTGGTCAAAGTTGGACTAGATGAGTCGAAGTGAGCCGAGTGGGTTACTGGGCCAAGTGGGCTTAATGGGCCGAATTGGATTTGGGCCTTGTTTGAACTTTTGGCAGAATAGGCCTTGATCAAGGTTTGGGTTGGATCGGGCCTCAAACCGAGCCTTGATTTGGGCCTCAAATAGGCCTTGATTTGGGTTTCAAAATTGGGTTGTTTTGGAATGGGCCTCGAGTTGGGCTTTATTTAGCGTTTGAAGTGAATTGATGTTTAGATTTTGAAATTGCAATGAAATTTGATGATTTTTTATTAGAATTTGAATGTTGATTGTGCATTTTATTCTGACATTAAGGGATGATTTGAAAAGTTTTGACAAAAACGGGTATTCCCTACATGGACCGTGTCTAGGACCCGTATGCATTGAGGAGACCCAAACCTAAGGCTTTTCTACAAATGGGTGACCTATGGGCTAACTAGGGCTTCCTGCTGGGCCCAACAATTGGTTATCGGTCTAAACAAATAATATACAAATGGAGACAAATAATTCCAACGATCATTGGCAAAAGAAAATGAGATGAAATTTAGAACTCAAAGTAATGTAGTCTCCTTCAAAACAATTAAATTGAATGACCAAAGCCTGGTAGTTTATTCTAGAATAATCAAGAGTACATGTTAGTGCAGCGCTAGTATCTACATTAGCGTATGATATATACAAATAAATCAGGGATGCCGTTAAGATAAAATGTTAAGCATAGTCATGAATTAAAACGATGGAGTCTAAAATTCCGCATTATCAAGGTTACAAATCTGACGAACCGAGTAATATATATTATAAGGCTATTTCAGTTTAAACAAGATGTCCATACAGCCTATTCATTTGTAGCAGGAGAGTACAAAAATATTCAAACCAATAAACTCAAACCACACAAAATGAATACGGAGGCAAATTATATTACTATCAGCAACCTAATACTTGCACTAAAGGTTGACGGATTAAAATTAAATAGAAATCAAGCCTGATGTGATTGAGGTGGGTTGCAAGAGTCATAATCCTCATCTGTGCCGAGTTCCAGAAATAGAGTATGGAAGCAGTATTCTAATCAGCTTACGAAAGAAATGAAGGCAGTTCGAGAATGAAATGCTATCGGCCTCCCTTTCAATTCTGGTGGTGAGATGCAGCAGCCCCAGTGTTATTGCTGAAGTGCACCGATGCAGAAAGTGAGCGTGGAGCATGTATGTTCTTGATTCACCAATGCACGACAAGGGACAGAAGAAGGCATGTGCTGTTTTCCAGGAAGATGATGAAAGGAATTCTTCTCCATGATACCAAAGTGAACTCTGGCTTAAACCAAGAATAATGGAACACCAGAAGAAATAATCAGAGTACTTATCCACAATAGCGCACTGTATGAGATAAATCAACAGAGGTGGGATTAGTAGTTTACGAACATACAAAATAAGCTGCAAATGGAATGTGTTAGTAAATCAATGAATATGGCAGTTCTAAGGAGCCTGATTTGGAAGATTAAATACCGGAAGGCGAGAACAATCAAGCACCTGTAAAGAAGAAAAAGAAAAACTAACAGAAGAAGAAAGAACATAATGAAGACAATCAGAGAGTGTTAGTCTGCAAAATAAACGTATGGACAAAAGGGAAAGGTAAGAGAAGTATATCAGTTGTGTTATAGATAAACCGAATCCAACAGCTGCTCAGGACATGTGAGGGAACCACCAAACAATGACCCGGACGAAATGTAATACAAACCCCAAGGTCGAATCTACTCTGATGGCGTTTTAGAATGGATTTTTAAACTTGACAGATGCGGCACACGAATGGTACAAAAATGTTTTATCTACTTCATTAACAAACCATTGGAACCGGAAGGCTTGACCGATGACATACACAGGAAGAACAACAACGTCAGAGAATTCATACATATATATACACCTCAACAGGATGAGTAAAGATAAACAGAAAAACTGAAGGGAGGGAAGACACTGATATTGGCCTTTGAAACGATTCGACAGACCTTGTTCTCCCTCACCCGGCCTTGTCTTCAAAGTTTTAAACAAATGAAAATACAAACGATAATATAGCCAGCAGAGCAGGGATGAAGAAGAACTTCACCTTGTCATCAGATATACACATATACGAACAGATAGCAAATAAAACAGGAGAATAACAACAAGGGAAGGAAAGAGCATCGATTGCTTAGTGGCTATCGATTCAAACGCAAGCTTACAAACATGGAAACCCGTCATGGGCTTGACGTTTGTTTGGAGTCGACATATAAGGGAAGAAATCGGTGACTCAAATGCAGTGTCAAGCAGCGAGAAGCGAGATGAGAAAGAGTACACACGGGATCCGCCAAGCATCGGAAACATGTTTCCGGTAAAGCCATAACTCCCATTTTTTTTCTTTTCAGTAGCCATCGTCAATATGACTCATTTGGCGAAATCTTTGAACAAAAGCCAGATCGAAGAAAGGAGAAATTCAATGAAGAGCAATAAGATACTGCTTCGGGTTGAAACTCACTTACGCTGAGAAACTGACGATGCAGAGAAAGGAGCAAAATCGATAAGGGACCAAAAACTTCTGAGGGAATACGAATGATTCTTGTGGTGGTTCGACGGCTTCTGTTAGAAATCGTTGAGTTTCTGGGTTTTTCTGGTTTGAAGATAAAGAAGGGAGAAGCAGTGGGAGGCTGATCGATCGGAGATGGAGCAGATCGCCAGTGTGTGGAAGAACGACTGAAAAATTGAAGGGGAAGAGGGTAGAGTGGTCTGGCAATGGATTTTGATCGAGAAAATCAGCAGGGAAGAAGGGGAGAACGAGGAGTGCGGCTGATTTTTTGATTCATTGGACAGGTAGAGCCGGTGAAGAAGAGAATGTTCTGCCAACAAAGAAGAGGTGGAACGAATTTTTTTTCGCTACATGTCGGTTGTCACTTCCCTGGCTAGTCGCTACGGTAGGGTTTTCTCATGTTATTAAATAGAGAAATGGGAACAGTTAGGGTTTGTTTTTATTGTGGACAGTCAAGCTAAATTGGGTCTCATAAATGAGGCTTCTGATGGGCTACAAGAATGAGTTGAGAGCGGGCCGAGTGTGAACAAAAATGAAAAACCCGACAAGAGTAGTGCCTGGCTGGGTTTCAAACTCAAGCCCACTGTGCTCCTTCACGAGTGTGCTAACCGGCAAAGCCACGATAGGATTCAGTATGTAAAATGCCGGAACTAAAGAATAAGCCTTAAAAACTAGCTAAACAAAAAAAAAAATACATCTTGCTCGTTCGAGGTTTCAAACTTGTAACCTTTAGCTTCCCTCATATACTCTAACCAGTTAAGCTATGATAAAAACCAACATACAAATGTGAAAAATAATTCAAGAACTCTAACTCAAACTGAATGATGATAAAAACGTTGTCATTTTTAATGGAAAAGATGCAGTAAAACGAATGAGTTTAATCTAACAAAATGAATTGGTTTCTTATTGAGGGTCATGGAATAAAGGAGTGTATAAAAATACAAAAATAAAATAACGAAATACGATAATAACTAATAAATGAAATAATGACATAATACTAGTATGATGGAAATAAAAATACAGGTGAATGTCCTAAAAATGGAATTAAATCAAATATGTACGAATATCAATAATTAAGATGGAAAGAAGAAGTATCGAATAAAATGTGATGAGAGGGAATTTAGTCGAATTAACGACAAACGAAACATGCTAGTATAGAATATAATAGCGAAAATGTACATAAAGGATGAAAATGATTCTAAAATAATAATGATAAAGATAAAAAAAAACAAGTACTAATAAAGGAAATACAAGTAAATGTATCAATGAAATGAGGTGAGATAAAATAAACAAGTAACAAAATAGCATGAACAAAAATAAACGAATAGACAAATGAATAAGCGAATAAAACGTAACTGAGTAACATGAAATAAATCGAAAAATAAAATGGTAAAATGAGTAAATAACGAAAATGGACGGATTTGAAAATGGATGGATCGAAAATTGATTTTAAAAATATGTCTTAAAATGGCGGTTTCATTTTGGTACGCACATGAATAAGTGTCGAAAAGAAAGGCGACGACCCTCTTATTTTTTTTATTTATCTGAATTTTTTTTATGGGGTGAGAATTTTTGGTGTCTACAGATGGCTCCCATTGATTCAATTTTGCAAGCCCTTGCAGAATTGGATCAAGGTTGAGAGGCGCCAAAAATTCTCACCACGGCTTTGTGGTGCATTGGGATGCGACCGCGAGGAAGATAATGTATGAATGCGACAGGAAATGATATGATAGCTGAATGCACGAGGACTTATTACGAGCCTCAACTGGACCTCTTGATATCCAGTCCTAGGACTTATGATGAGCCTAGAATGCCAACAATAGATTGGTTTGGGGTGCACGAGGACTTAGGAGTGCCTCAACTGGACCTCTTGATATCCAGTCCTAGGGCTTATGACGGGCCTAGAATGCGATTGGAAGTACGAGGACTTAGGAGTGCCTCAACTAGACCTCTTGACATCTAGCTATAGGACTTATGACGAGCCTATAATACTTTTGGATGTGTACCGTACTAGTAGCGTAATAGCTGCCTAGCAGGTGGATGTGAAACGATCTTGCACTAGTAGCGTAGTAGCTGCCTAATGAAGGAAAAACGGCGGGACCGCACAAGTAGCGTAATAGCTGCTTAGCGGGTTACGAAGCGAACGATCTCGCACCAGTAGCGTAATAGCTGCCTAGTGGAGGAAAAGACGGGACCGCACTAGTAGCGTAATAGCTGCCTAGCGGGTTATGAATTGAACGATCTCGCACTAGTAGCGTAATAGCTGCCTAGTGGAGGAAAAAAGCGGGACCGCACTAGTAGCGTAATAGCTGCCTAGCGGGTTATGAAATGAGCGAACTCGCACTAGTAGCGTAATAGCTGCCTAGTGGAGGAAAAAAGCGGGACCGCACTAGTAGCGTAATAGATGCCGAGCGGGGTGTAAAATGAAAGGCGACCGTACTAGTAGCGCAATAGCTGTCTAGCAGGTGTAAAATGAAAGGCGACCGTACTAGTAGCGCAATAGCTGTCTAGCAGGTGTAAAATGAAAGGCGACCGTACTAGTAGCGCAATAGCTGTCTAGCAGGTGTAAAACGAAAGACGACCGTACTAGTAGCGTAATAGCTGTCTAGCAGGTGTAAAACGAAAAATTTGACCACACTAGTAGCGCAATAGCTGTCTAGCGGGTGTAAAATGAAAGGCGACCGTACTAGTAGCGCAATAGCTGTCTAGTAGGTGTAAACGAAAGGCGACCGTACTAGTAGCGCAATAGCTGTCTAGCAGGTGTAAAACGAAAAATTCGACCACACTAGTAGCGCAATAGCTGTCTAGCGGGTTATAAATGAAAGGCGACCGTACTAGTAGCGCAATAGCTGCCTAGCAGGTGTAAAAATGAAAAATTCGACCGCACTAGTAGCGCAATAGCTGTCTAGCGGGTGTAAAATGAAAGGCGACCGTACTAGTAGCGCAATAGCTGTCTAGCAGGGGTTAAAATGAAAAATTCGACCGCACTAGTAGCGCAATAGCTGTCTAGAGGTGTAAAAGAAAAGCGACCGCACTAGTAGCGCAATAGCTGCCTAGCGGGTGTAAAACGAAAGGTGACCGTACTAGTAGCGCAATAGCTGTCTAGCAGGTGTAAAACGAAAATTCGACCACACTAGTAGCGCAATAGCTGTCTAGCGGGTGTAAAATGAAAGGCGACCGTACTAGTAGCGCAATAGCTGCCTAGCAGGTGTAAAATGAAAATTCGACCGCACTAGTAGCGCAATAGCTGTCTAGCGGGTGTAAAATGAAAGGCGACCGTACTAGTAGCGCAATAGCTGCCTAGCGGGTGTAAAACGAAAGGCGACCGTACTAGTAGCGCAATAGCTGTCTAGCAGGTGTAAAACGAAAGGCGACCATACTAGTAGCGCAATAGCTGCCTAGCAGGTGTAAAATGAAAAATTCGACCGCACTAGTAGCGCAATAGCTGTCTAGCGGGTGTAAAATAAAATGAAAAGTAAATAAAGTGACCGCAAACTAGTAGCGCAATAGCTGTCTAGCGGGTGTAAAACAAAAAGTCGACCGCACTAGTAGCGCAATAGCTGCCTAGCGGGTGTAAAAACAAAAAGTCGACCGCACTAGTAGCGCAAAGAGCGTTAGGGGTGTGTGTGTATATTAAAACGAAAAAGCGCCGCACTAGTAGCGCAATAGCTGCCTAGCTAGCGGTGTAAAACAAAAAATTCGACCGCACTAGTAGCGCAATAGCTGCATGCGGGTGTGAAGATGCGTCAGTTAGTGAGCAAATTTTGTGGGTATATGCGATGATATGTGATGTGAGGTGATTAACCAATGTATGAATTGAATTTAAACCCCCTTTTTGTGGATGTAGGTTTTTGCGTGAGCAGATGGCTCTATAGTAACGTCAAACTCTCGGGATGCTCCGGTATGGCTCCGGCATGGCTTAAGGATCTGAGATGGCTCCAGCATGCGTTGATGGCTCCAATATGCATCGATGGCTCTGGTAGGCACTGATGGCTCTGGTGTGGCCAACGGTCCGGGGTGGTTGGTGGATTTTAATATGACAGTGACCTTGAGAATGGTCGATAGTCTTGATGTGGTTGTTGAAGTTCGAGGTGACTGATCGGTCGGCTCCATATGATGGATTTGCTGTGGGTGAACTTTTATCATACTGAATTGCCAAACATGGTTGGATGTCTTCGGTGTAGTTCTGATCATGGCTCCGGGATGGCTCCATCATAATTCGTGACCCCATTGTGAGTAACGGCTCTAGGATGGTCGGTGGGTTTCGATTTGAGTGAAGATTATCGGGATGGTTGGTGGGTTTCGACTTGATTGGATTTTGAGTCGAATGGTGGGATTCGATTTGGATTGGATTTTGAGTCGAATGGTGGGTTGATGTGATTAGTGGATTTTGATGTGGTTGATGTTTTTTGTGGTGATGAATGGCTTCGGTGTGGCTCCGGAATAGCTTCGATGTGACTCCGAGGGGAAGAAGGGGGAGTTTTTTTCCTTTGAGGTGGTCGCACCCTGGGCGGGCTGCCTACGTACTCAATTTTGTATTGAGATCAGACCATACGTAGTTCGAAACTCTGTAGGCAAGGCCCAGGTGACGAATTTGATTCCGATATGGATTTGATGTGGCTTCCGTATTGTTCTCGAACTGTTGGGATGACCCCTGTGTGATTCCAATGATGGTTTCAATGTCGGATGATGGTTCCCGTATGGCTCTAGCTTAGCTTTGGGAGAGGTGCCAATGAGGCCTGAGTATGACAGTGAATGGCTCCGGATGGCCTGCGCATGGCTCCGGACAACTCTAGAATGGTTCGATGTAGCTTGGTGATAGCCCATGACAGCTCCGAAAAGGCTTAGATATATCTCGATGACAGCCTGGGATGGCTCTAGTTGACATCTTTTAACCAAAAGTTATGCTTCAACAACTGCAACTGAAGTCAACTTTCAACGAGACTAGGCGAAGTTCTTATCGGTCGGATGTTGAATGATGAATGATTATGATGCATGCAAATATTAAATGCTAGATACGATGCAAAATGTGTATGCAATTTTTGGGGATAAGGTACGACCCTATCCCTATTAATATGAGGCTTACGAATATAAGACATCTTCGGTTCGATCTCGAGTGATTGTTGAGCTCGAAGGCGTGAATCACTTTCCTCTCATGGAGGGATGTGGGTCAATCTCTCGTGAGTATGGTCGTGTGTGATAATGTGTGATGATACTCTTGATGCTCATAGCAGTTTTTCCTGAGAATTTCTTTTTGAGGTTATGAACTTTCTGTTCTCACAAACTCCTCACCTGCAATGGGGTAGGCTGATTATGACTTGGTAGTTTAATCAAAGAGTCACTCGCACTCGAAAAACCTTGTAAGGTAAGGTTGCGCTCATTCGCCCATGGTCCCTTTGGTATGACGGGACATGTTGATAACAAGTATGAAGCTTATGATTCATGTTTCAGATCTGGTACTTTCAGTCAACGCTCATTAACTTATGAGTCTAAGGTCTTTATTGGGTTGTAACGGGGCTGAGGGGTATGATGTATGTCACACGGGACTGTGGGATTTATTTAGGAATTGTGGAGCTTTTGTGCAATAAAGGACATGTTTCACCTTGCCATGGGTGGAATGATTAGATGGGTTTTGATAACCCCTTATCGGTTCTTCGGGACATCATTGGTCCTTTTGTTTGGATTTTCCTTCTTGCCTCTTCTGGCGTACGATTTGAACTTTCTTCTCATTTTGTGTTTTGAAATTGCATTTGGCTCATCAACTTTCTCAAGCATTCTCTGCTTTGTATTTTGGCTTTCAGCTTTGGAGTTGCATTGACTCATCGATCTTCTTGAACATTTTCGGTGTTCTTTTTTGGTGTTTGACTTTGGAGTGTGCATTGACTCACTGATTCTTCAAACATTTCATTTGTTGTGTTTTTGTGAAAGATGGTGGGGAAGAGACCATGGCTCGGCTCCTTCAATATCCTCTATTGCAAGGGCGAGTAAATATATGTACGTGGGTTGGCATGCTGTGGAGTTCACAAAAAAAGAGTTTTCGTGAAAGGCTCAGCGGGGCTCACTAAGGGATTATGTACAGGGCAGTGAAAGTTTTTTGGTTTTTTGGAGCTTTTTGTTCCTATGTGCCTCTTCATTCTCATTAGTCGATGATTGTTTTCTTACTATTCTCAGATCTTTGCATGAATCACAGTTCGTGACTCGCTATCAACATTGATCTTACTATGTATTGTGCCTCTCCACGTGCTGAAGGAATGCACATGTCGCTCGTGGTTTTACCTCGATTGGCTCTCTCTACCTTCCCTCATCGCTCAGTAGATCGTCCAATACACTCAATTGAAATTCCAAGGAAAATACCGCCTTCGCAAATTACTCACTTTGTTTGTGGTGCTGATTTTGATTAGACCCTTGTGTTCATTGACGGGTCGAGAGTTTAGTGATTCAGGCATGCTGTTCAATCAATCTCTCAAGATTTTCCCCAAAGATGTCGTTTCGATATGAGTGTATGCAGTACATCTACCATGCAATGTGTTGTGGTAATATGGAACTACTATGTACATATGATGCATGAAATGCTGAAAATGATGAATGGAGATGGCTGACTTTGAATTTTGACCAAATGTGTGTGTTTTTTTTGTGTTTTCTTTTTGGATGCAATGCATGAGTGGTAAGGCTACACCTAGTCTCGCTTGAGTCGATTCCAGTTGATGATCCATGAAGCTCATCCCGTCAATGTCGGCCTGAAGATGGTCTAAATGCTAGGCACGATGTGAGAGAAACTGTTTCAAAATGGTATTCGGATGATGATTAGCTCCTGGGGCTTTGGAATTTTAGGGAGTGACCACTCCCGCATAGTGATCCCGCGATATGACAGTGACTGTATTTTTGGGATTTTTGAAGGTATTTTTTTTTTTGGATTTTTGGATGTACAATGTTCTTGGATTTTCAGATGTACAGTTTTTTTTTTCAGGGATTTGCTTTTTGTTGTGTTGGTCTCTATGTACATGGTAGCTGAATGGGAAAAGGTTTGAATCTCTGGTTTTTCTTGCTATCGCTTCGAGGGTCATTGCTGTCACTCGGGGCAAAGAAACGCGGTTATCACCTGCAAACACAATCAATATAACAGAAAAAAGAATATGACAAATGTGAATGTTAGCAAGCTTTGAAAAAATGGGAATGATGTTTGTGTGTGATGTGTTGGGAATGCAACATGTGATTATGCAATTTTTCTGAGGTGAGCGCGGATTCATGCATGATTAATGAATGTGAAATGATCGGAAATGGAAAGAAGCAAATCGTATGTGCTAAAAGAAATCAAGTTTTAGAAAAAAGTTTTAAAAACACGTGTTTTCGAAGTGGTGGATTTTCTCTCATAGGAATTTTGATGCTCGGTCATTCGCAATAAAGTAGGGAGTGGGGAACCCTATACACATTGATCTAATAAATTCAGAGGGAATGAACCTATACATGCAGTCTATTCAGAAATGGACCAGAGAGAAAGAAACATAGGGAAAACCCTATACATCAATTCTTAAAAGTCATTAAGGGGGAATTAGAGATAAACTTCTTCTGAACTCTTTTACTTGATCTTCGAGCTTCTGACTGACTGCTTGTTCGTGTGCGGGCTCTTGATTGGTCGTTCGTTCATCTTCGGGTTCGGGGGCAAGGTGACACTATGATCAAAGAAACGGGTTGGTGATCTTTTGACCCTCAGCGGCTTCAGACTCGAACGGTCGTTGCTGGTCTTCATGTTGCTCGACTCGAGTTGGTGCTCCTCTGCTTTTTGGTCCGAACTGTTGTTGTCGATCTTCATGCACTCCATCTGCTCCGACGAGGGAAAAAGGGGCGTTTTTTGAGAAAGGAAAGGTGAATGAATCGAGCACAAAATCTTACGAAAGTCCACCACTTTGTGAAAACACGAAATGACTAGTACGCTCCACGGTAATGACCGCTGCTCCTGAAGGTGGGTTAAACTTCAAAAATAGCGGGTCACGACATGGGGACTAAATCATTTATTTTGAAATACATTTGTGAAAATCAATTTTGAAAACTGTTTTCGAAAACTATTTTGAAATATGATCCATGAAAAATGTTGTTCCGAATTCGTTTGTGTAAAGTAGGTTTTCTTTGAAATCGTTTGTGAAATCAATTTTGAAAAAACTGTTTTCGAAAACTATATTGAAATATGATCCATGAAAAATGTTGTTCCGAAATCGTTTGTAAAGAAGGTTTCTTGAAATCTGTTTGTGAAAATAGTTTTTGGAAACATTTGTGAAAACATCTATTCTTTTGCAAACCGTTTGACAAAGTTTGTTTTCTAGAAGACTTTGATTGAAACCGTTTTGAAAACTGTTTTGGAAATAACAATTTTGAAAATTATTGTTTTTTGAAATCATTTGGAGATGGACGACTTTGAGGAGATTTCATTGGAGTGTTTGAGCTGGTTTTTTTTTTTTTTGCCAATTTTTGAAACGTGATCACACATACATGTAAGTGCAAAATAAAAATCGTGGCTGATTTTTTGTGGAGCTGAGTGTGAATGATTGGGATAATCACCTTCCAGGTCAATCAATGCTTCCATACCACCGGGGGAACCATCATCCCTTCACTGTTCATCTCTCGGGATTTATCTCTGTTATGCCTTGTGGGGCACATGTCATCAAGAAAGTCCGGAGTGCTTAAGTTCGAAAGGTCAGGATACCCGAAGTGATACAGTCACACGAGCCACGGCCGGAGATTATCACAACATACTCACTTTTCGGGAAACTTGGGGAAGTATTGCATGGGAACGGGTCTCCCCTCGTCTGCACGATAAGGTGTGTCTAAAGTCCAAATTATTCACTGACTACGCTATGTCATGTATGGGTATCCGTAAATACGGGATCCTCTATGAATTTGTAGCGCGACATTGGGCTTTAAAGACACCCGTGGTGCAGAGGAATCATGAGAGAACTGAGCCCATGCAATCTTCAGGGTAAGGCAAAGGGTGGTCAGACAGACGGCATACAAGGGGGTGACTACCCATAAGCCCATCTTAGACACCGGATAAGGCAGCTGGACACTGAAGGCTCATGGCTCACTATATGCTGGCTTAGACTCGGGTAATGGAGGATATTTTTGGATCATGAGCTTCAAGGCGTTGGTCTTGGACCGTATTACCTCGTGGGTTAACTCCTTCTAGGAAGGACCCAACTCATGGGGAATCAACCGTGGACCGGTTGGGATCCCGTGACTCGTGGACAAATCGGGTGACACAGAGGAATGCATGTCCTATGCTACCCGATGCAACAATGGGTTGACTCCTTCTAGGAAGGCCCCATTTACAAAAGCAATAAATAAGCAATATAAATATTATGTCATGCATGAAGAGCAGTAAACATAAGACAGTAAACACACAACAATAAACACACTAAAGTGAAGCATGCAAATGGTAAAGCACACATATGGCACTCAAGGCCAATCTCGAACTCCAGACTCTCATCCTAACTATCCTCTCAGTACACACTCTAAGTGTGGAGTAGAGTAGTCCTAGCGGCTTTAGAATGAATCTCTTGAAGGTTTTGAAAGAAGTTGGGGAATCCTGACAATTTTGATGGAGTTCAGTCTTCCTTGAGTTATGAGAAAAACTTACTCAAGTTTTCCCCAGCAGAGTCGCCATTCTGTGGAGGGTGATTTTTCGGTATGAGGGGGGCTATTTAAATATGGTCTGACTGAGAAGCCTAGATCTAGAAAATGCCATTCTGTGGAGGGTGAAAACCCGTTATTCTGGCATCCCTCAAATACCTACTAAATCGTCCGTCTTTCCCAGAAAGCATAAAGGGGAGTGCAAGTGTGCACTACACCCCGCTCTCGATGGGCTCCACGCGGACTTATGCCTCTATAAGGCGGAATTGACTAGAGTCGCCACCTAGTTTAACCTAAGAATACTAGGAAGGAAGATTGGGTTCTAGGAACCATTGATTGACTCTGAAATTATTGCCTATGGATAGGGCTTATCTGGTCATTTATAGAGATTCTATTGTGGGTTCGCACTGGGTTACACCCCTTAGAAGTGGCAATGACCACGACTTCGGATTGGTGCCCGAGGAAATCTCGGTCTCCAATTGTCAGGATTCCTTCTTTCAAAACCTTATTAGAGAGATTCATTTAAAAGCCAAGGATAGGATTAGGATGAGAAGAGAGAGAGTGGATAAGGCGAGCTTTTCTGCTAAGCAATTCGGATGAGTATAGAATGAAGATTTGGGAAAAGTATGAGTGAATGAACGAGACTTGGAGTCTGATGGTTTGAAGTTCGTGGGAGCCGAAGAGGTTTGAGAGTTTTGAGAGATATGAGAGCCACCTTAGAGGGGGAAAGGGTTTTTGATTGAATGGGGTCGCACCCTAAATGGGCTGCCTACGTACTCAATTCCCTGTTGAGATCAGACCTTACGTAGTTCAGAGACTTTAGGATGGCTGGGCTTTTTGAGGTGATCGAGGTTGGAAGTGATTGTTTGGAGGGAGACAGCGAGTGCAAAAGGGTATTTTGATTGATGTGGGGTCGCACCTGTGTGGGTTGCCTACGTACTCAACTTCCTGTTGAGATCAGACCTTACGTAGTTCACTGTTTTTTGGTTTTGGAAGTTTTAAAGTTTTTAAAGGGTTTGAGATGTTAGTCTATGAGACGCCGGGTCTGTGAGACGTTTGAAATCTTGAGATGTCGAAGTCTGTGAGACGCTCGGGTCTATGAGACGCTCGGGTCTGTGAGATGTTTGGGTCTGTGAGACATTCGAATCGTTGGGATAACAAAGTCTGTGAGACACTCGGGTCTATGAGACATTTTAGCATGTAGGAGAAATTGGAATGGAATTGAAATCAAAGTTGAATCGGGGTTTAATGAATATTGATTTGAATTGGAATTGAAATGAATTTGGATTTGAAAGAGTTTGGAATTGAATTGAATTTGAATGAGTTTGGAATTGAATTGAATTTGGATTTGAAAGAGTTTGGAATTGAATTGAATTTGAATGAGTTTGGAATTGAATTGAATTTGGATTTGAATGAGTTTGAATTGAATTGAATTTGGATTTGGATTAGGCTTGATCAAAACGGATTGAATTGAGTTTGGGCTGGGATTGGAAAACGAGCCAGGTCAAAGTTTAGGCCGGTCAAAGTTAGATGGGCCAAAGTCAACACTCAATCAAGGTCAAAGTGGGCCTGTCAAAGCTGGGTCAAAGTTTGATTGGTCAAAGTGTGGGTCAAAGGTCAACATTCGGGTCAAGGTTTGGTTGGTCAAAGTTAGGATCAAGGTCAAAATTTGGTTGGTCAAAGTTGGACTAGATGAGTCGAAGTGAGCCGAGTGGGTTACTGGGCCAAGTGGGCTTAATGGGCCGAATTGGATTTGGGCCTTGTTTGAACTTTTGGCAGAATAGGCCTTGATCAAGGTTTGGGTTGGATCGGGCCTCAAACCGAGCCTTGATTTGGGCCTCAAATTAGGCCTTGATTTGGGTTTCAAAATTGGGTTGTTTTGGAATGGGCCTCGAGTTGGGCTTTATTTAGCGTTTGAAGTGAATTGATGTTTAGATTTTGAAATTGCAATGAAATTTGATGATTTTTTATTAGAATTTGAATGTTGATTGTGCATTTTATTCTGACATTAAGGGATGATTTGAAAAGTTTTGAGAAAAACGGGTATTCCCCACATGGACCGTGTCTAGGACCCGTATGCATTGAGGAGACCCCAAACCTAAGGCTTTTCTACAAATGGGTGACCTATGGGCTAACTAGGGCTTCCTGCTGGGCCCAACAATTGGCTATCGGTCTAAACAAATAATATACAAATGGAGACAAATAATTCCAACGATCATTGGCAAAAGAAAATGAGATGAAATTTAGAACTCAAAGTAATGTAGTCTCCTTCAAAACAATTAAATTGAATGACCAAAGCCTGGTAGTTTATTCTAGAATAATCAAGAGTACATGTTAGTGCAGCGCTAGTATCTACATTAGCGTATGATATATACAAATAAATCAGGGATGCCGTTAAGATAAAATGTTAAGCATAGTCATGAATTAAAACGATGGAGTCTAAAATTCCGCATTATCAAGGTTACAAATCTGACGAACCGAGTAAATAGATTATAAGGCTATTTCAGTTTAAACAAGATGTCCATACAGCCTATTCATTTGTAGCAGGAGTACAAAAATTATTCAAACCAATAAACTCAAACCACACAAAATGAATACGGAGGCAAATTATATTACTATCAGCAACCTAATACTTGCACTAAAGGTTGACGGATTAAAATTAAATAGAAATCAAGCCTGATGTGATTGAGGTGGGTTGCAAGAGTCATAATCCTCATCTGTGCCGAGTTCCAGAAATAGAGTATGGAAGCAGTATTCTAATCAGCTTACGAAAGAAATGAAGGCAGTTCGAGAATGAAATGCTATCGGCCTCCCTTTCAATTCTGGTGGTGAGATGCAGCAGCCCCAGTGTTATTGCTGAAGTGCACCGATGCATAAAGTGAGCGTGGAGCATGTATGTTCTTGATTCACCAATGCACGACAAGGGACAGAAGAAGGCATGTGCTGTTTTCCAGGAAGATGATGAAAGGAATTCTTCTCCATGATACCAAAGTGAACTCTGGCTTAAACCAAGAATAATGGAACACCAGAAGAAATAATCAGAGTACTTATCCACAATAGCGCACTGTATGAGATAAATCAACAGAGGTGGGATTAGTAGTTTACGAACATACAAAATAAGCTGCAAATGGAATGTGTTAGTAAATCAATGAATATGGCAGTTCTAAGGAGCCTGATTTGGAAGATTAAATACCGGGAAGGCGAGAACAATCAAGCACCTGTAAAGAAGAAAAAGAAAAACTAACAGGAAGAAAGAACATAATGAAGACAATCAGAGAGTGTTAGTCTGCAAAATAAACGTATGGACAAAAGGGAAAGGTAAGAGAAGTATATCAGTTGTGTTATAGATAAACCGAATCCAACAGCTGCTCAGGACATGTGAGGGAACCACCAAACAATGACCCGGACGAAATGTAATACAAACCCCAAGGTCGAATCTACTCTGATGGCGTTTTAGAATGGATTTTTAAACTTGACAGATGCGGCACACGAATGGTACAAAAATGTTTTATCTACTTCATTAACAAACCATTGGAACCGGAAGGCTTGACCGATGACATACACAGGAAGAACAACAACGTCAGAGCATTCGTACATATATATACACCTCAACAGGATGAGTAAAGATAAACAGAAAACTGAAGGGAGGGAAGACACTGATATTGGCCTTTGAAACGATTCGACAGACCTTGTTCTCCCTCACCCGGCCTTGTCTTCAAAGTTTAAACAAATGAAAATACAAACGATAATATAGCCAGCAGAGCAGGGATGAAGAAGAACTTCACCTTGTCATCAGATATACACATATACGAACAGATAGCAAATAAAACAGGAGAATAACAACAAGGGAAGGAAAGAGCATCGATTGCTTAGTGGCTATCGATTCAAACGCAAGCTTACAAACATGGAAACCCGTCATGGGCTTGACGTTTGTTTGGAGTCGACATATAAGGGAAGAAATCGGTGACTCAAATGCAGTTGTCAAGCGAGATGCAGAGAAATGAGTATACACGGGATCCGCCAAGCATCGGAAACATGTTTCCGGTAAAGCCATAACTCCCATTTTCTTCTTTTCAGTAGCCATCGTCAATATGACTCATTTGGCGAAATCTTTGAACAAAAGCCAGATCGAAGAAAGGAGAAATTCAATGAAGAGCAATAAGATACTGCTTCGGGTTGAAACTCACTTACGCTGAGAGAGACTAACGATGCAGAGAAAGGAGCAAAATCGATAAGGGACCAAAAACTTCTGAGGGAATACGAATGATTCTTGTGGTGGTTCGACGGCTTCTGTTAGAAATCGTTGAGTTTCTGGGTTTTCTGGTTTGAAGATAAAGAAGGGAGAAGCAGTGGGAGGCTGATCGATCGGAGATGGAGCAGATACTCGCCAGTGTGTGGAAGAACGACTGAAAATTGAAGGAGAAAGGGGTAGAGTCTGGCAATGGATTTTGATCGAGAAAATCAGCAGGGAAGAAGGGAGAACGAGGAGTGCGGCTGATTTTTTGATTCATTGGACAGGTAGAGCCGGTGAAGAAGAGAATGTTCTGCCAACAAAGAAGAGGTAGAACGTTTTTTTCGCTACATGTCGGTTGTCACTTCCCTGGCTAGTCGCTACGGTAGGGTTTTCTCATGTTATTAAATAGAGAAATGGGAACAGTTAGGGTTTGTTTTTATTGTGGACAGTCAAGCTAAATTGGGTCTCATAATGAGGCTTCTGATTGGGCTACAAGAATGAGTTGAGGGCGGCCGAGTGTGAACAAAAATGAAAACCCGACAAGAGTAGTGCCTGGCTGGGTTTCAAACTCAAGCCCACTGTGCTCCTTCACGAGTGTGCTAACCGGCAAAGCCACGATAGAATTCAGTATGTAAAATGCCGGAACTAAAGAATAAGAAAAACTGCTCAAAACAAAAAAAAAATACATCTTGCTCGTTCAGGTTAATAAGCTGCTAAAACTTTACACCGTTCAAATACCTTTAGCTTCCCTCATATACTCTAACCAGTTAAGCTATGATAAAACCCAACATACAAACGTGAAAAATAATTCAAGAACTCTAACTCAAACTGAATGAGTTTCATAAAAACGTTGTCATTTTTAATGGAAAAGATGCAGTAAAACGAATGAGTTTAATCTAACAAAATGAATTGGTTTCTTATTGAGGGTCATGGAATAAAGGAGTGTATAAAAATACAAAACAAAAATAACGAAATACGATAATAACTAATAAATGAAATAATGACATAATACTAGTATGATGGAAATAAAAATACAGGTGAATGTCCTAAAAATGGAATTAAATCAAATATGTACGAATATCAATAATTAAGATGGAAAGAAGAAGTATCGAATAAAATGTGATGAGAGGGAATTTAGTCGAATTAACGACAAACGAAACATGCTAGTATAGAATATAATAGCGAAAATGTACATAAAAGGATGAAAATGATTCTAAAATAATAATGATAAAGATTAAAAAAACAAGTACTAATAAAGGAAATACAAGTAAATGTATCAATGAAATGAGGTGAGATAAAATAAACAAGTAACAAAATAGCATGAACAAAATAAAACGAATAGACAAATGAATAAGCGAATAAAACGTAACTGACTAACATGAAATAAATCGAAAAATAAAATGGTAAAATGAGTAAATAACGAAAATGGACGGATTTGAAAATGGATGGATCGAAATTGATTTTAAAAATATGTCTTAAAATGGCGGTTTCATTTGGTACGCACATGAATAAGTGTCGAAAAGAAAGGCGACGACCCTCTTATTTTTTTTTATTTATCTGAATTTTTCTTTATGGGGTGAGAATTTTTGGTGTCTACAACCCCAAACTTAGATGTGGTGTTTAAATGATAAACTAAGATATAAGGAGGCTAAATAATGCCTTAGAAACATTAAGAAACATTTCTAATCAAAGAAAATATAAGGAAACACCAAAAGAGCAGTTTAAGCAAAAACGTGCTCTAAGCTTGGAGAGACTTGGGAGAGTACCCAAATGTTGTTCTAAGACCTTATTAATATCCTAATGGTCATTTTAAATCAATTACCAAAGAAAACCAAGCTTGAAAACAAGTTAAAACACAAAATGTGCTTTAAGGAGTCTTAAAGCACGTTTTTGAAAAATTGTCTTGTAAATGAGTTTTGAATGGCTAAATGTCCATCATTACTCTTTAATTAACATGTGTACTATATAGTATCACATTTGGAAGTCTATATCAATGGGAAATCAAAATTTCACAACAATGTGCCTTGTTTTGTGAATAGTAAATTATTTAAGCTAGTTTATAACATAAGTCAATATAAGTGAGATATTTGGTCAACAATACTTAAGTACCCCTTGTTACTAATGGGGGCCGGTTTCTTGTAAGGTGAGTCACCACCTTCATGACTCATTAAGCAAATAAAGTTTTGTAAAGCAAAAGTACTATTCACCTTTTACATAAATATCACACTTTAGTGACTCTCTCTCCTCACTTCTTCATTCTCCTTTGTTTCCCACGATTTCTTGCTCTCTCTCCCTTCTCCATAACGTGAAGAGCAACTCCATGCTAGCTCCATCTAGCCTTGCACACAACTCACCCATTTTAGCTCCAAAACCAAAACAAATTACATATTCTTCTTAGTTAGCTCAAGCTCTCTCTTTCTATCTTTTCAAACTTCAAGAGCTTCATTTTGGTGCCAAGTCAAACCACCATTAGAGGAGGAAATTGAAGTTTGGAGACTCCATTGGCTTCTCCATTCTCTTAAGGTAAAGAAAGTGTAAGAAAATCTAGGTTTCCATCATTTTCTTCCTTGTCCGAAAATTTACACTCATGGGACTCCATGTTTATGCCTTGTTCTAGCTTGTTTTCTACTCTTCAAAGGATTTAGGAGGTCCTTCTTGCTTCATATCCAAGCTTTTCTTGAGAAACCAAGGTAAAACAATCACCTTAATACCTTAAAGCATATTTTTAACCTAGGGTTGTTTCCTTAGGGTTAATGTATTATCTAGTACTCATTGGAGTCATTGGATATTGGGTAGAACATTGGCAAGGAGATATAATTGGTGACCGAGATTGAGCAAAGGAAAAACCTAAGGAGAAAGCTTTTAAAGCTTGTAAAAGAACAAGGTAAATTACTTACCTTAAGGTGTTTATTGTTTAAGGGAATGGGATTTAGATATGTGATGAGTTTAGTAAAGAGTTTACATTAGAAAAGGTTATATAAAACCTAGGAGAAACGGGGACTATACTTGTGAACTTGTGACTAAAGAGCAATGAGAAGAAGAGATAGTTAAAACAATGTTGAGGAGAATTACAAGAAGCATTTTATTCAATGGGCCTTGTGTGTGTATTCGCAGGTTGAAGGCAATATATGTGGAAATTCAGTGGTTAAGATTATTGTCATTTAAGGGCCTAAGTGCCAAGCATTTAAGTTTATGCACTATAGATGATGTGGTGTAGTTTTGGTGTAAATTGTGTGTTGAAGTGTTGTAGTGGTGATGAGAATTTGAGTGGATGGTTGTTTGATGGAGAAAAACCAAGTGTTAGGATGTATTATATACTACTAGAGAACCCATGGAAAAATTTAAAGGAGAACTTAAGTGTTTGAGATGTTCTAAGGGAATTTAATGACTAAGGAAGTACTAGGATGTTCTAGAGGTTGTCTTGATGAAAAAGGGTGAGATTAAGGTGTTCTAATGACTTGTAATGACTTAGGCATCACTATGAAGGATTTAGGAAACAAAAGAGTGTACTTGGGTATTTAGGACTTAGGTAAATGTTGATAAAATAAGCTAGGAAACTTGGGTAAGTTAGATGTAAGTGAGTGTGAAACTTTGAAATGGTTTAGGTGAGAACTAGAGTATAGAATCTAAGGAAGGTTTGGTAAATGCAATAAGGCTGGGAAGTGGTGTACATGGTGTGGTCAAGTTCTTAAGGAGGGAGCATTTGGTTAATTGAAATTCTTGGTGGAATGCATGCGAGAAATGTAAGAAAATAAGTGCTAAGTGTTGGGAGCTTTGTAAGAATTGAGTAAATGTTTGAGAAGATCTTTGGAAGTTGTTTTAATGAGTTTGGTGGAGGTTATAAGGTGGGTTTAAAGTGCCAAGATGGTGTTGGACCTATTAGGACACTTGTGGAAGAGTTTGGAATTGAAAGAGCAATTTAAGAGGAAAATCTGTAGTGGACCCACCCAGGGTCCAACCCAGTCTTGGGTCGGTCGGGCCATGTTGAGCCAGCCGGAATGTCTCTGGACTGGACCGACCCAGAGGGTTTGGGTCGGTCGGCTTAGCTTTGGGTCGGTTGGGCAAAAAAAATTTAATGTAGGAAAGGGGTTCTGTAATGGACCGACCCAGGGGTTGGGTCGGTCGGTGGGTCGGTCGACCCTTAACACTTAAAAAAAAAAGAAATTTTGAATTCTAAGGATGATAATAGGTAATAAGGTATACCTTTGGTAGGGTGGTAATGATTAGGACCCTAAGAACTTAAGGGATTAAGTTAAGATGAGTAAGAACCTTAATGTTTAAAGTTAAGTTTGTAAGGTTAAGTGGAAAGGACTTAAGAAGGTATTCAAGGGGATCTTTAGGAAATTAAGTGAGTTAAGTAAGGTGCAAATAACTAATGGCCTAAAAATGAATCAATGTTTTAGGTTTGTGAATTGGGACCCCGAAGAAGGTTAAACAAACAACGATCGACGGTGAACGGTACAATCCTTCTTGTGACCTGCTTGCTAACGAGGTGTCCCTCGGCTTGTGTGCTATCTGTTTAATTGCTATGACTAAAACAAGACAAAGCATGCAACCGGTTATATTTATTCTCGTTGTGTATGTGTTATATTACACTAACCCGCAAGACTTGAGATTGTTACTAACCAAGTTTAGTACTTACTGAGTTAAGAATAAGAGTTAAGTTTGGTGGTTGTTGGTTAATGCCCGTTAGGGCTTAGCTAGCACATGGTGATTAAGATTTCTACTAACTGGAACTTGAGTGAGGAAACCCGGGACCGATCTCCGGTCATGCATGCTAAGGAAAAGGGGGACGGTATCTGAATCAGATCCGCCCTCCGCTTAAGGACTTGTCTTCGGACTTGTAGCCTAGGGCCGGTTGCCGGCTCAGCTACGCTGGACTCCTGTCCAGAGTAGGTGGCATTAAGACGGTGCGGTGGGATCACCTAAATCCCAGGTTCGAATTAAGCTACAACCATCCCTTCCAGGAAAGGTTTGTATACTGAGATTAAGATTAAGATTAAGATTAAGGTAAGGTAAGGAACTGAGATTAAGGAAAGGAGGACTAAGGAGGGGGTTACAAACCCACTTGATAAGGGAACGCTTGAGTCATTCATTGTTTGTGAACTATATATGTTCATCTGTGGTTATTGTTATTGCACTTCATATTATGCTTGTGTATGTAATCAATTTCCATGCTATCGACAATTAGTCGTCGTAGCCCCGTTAGCTTGGGGGCCATGAGAGGGTGTACCAGCATTCGTGCTGACCCCCGGGGGCTATTTTTGCACTTGCAGGTAATAGACCCATGAGGACGCACTACGAGAGTAGGAGCGGTTAGACTTAGGGTGGGATGTTTATTTGAGTTCGGGTTGCGCCTGTGGACCCGACTGTTTATATTAAACTGATGTAAGGTTGTGATTATGTCTAAGATATTTGTACTCGGTTGGTTGTGGTATTGTGGATGGTGATGTTTTGAGTGGGATAAGTATTTTGGATAAGTATTGTAAATGTTAAGGCCGGTATATTCTAACGATCAGACCGTGGCAAGGTCCAGGTGTGTATTATTTCCGCTGCGATGTATTCGAATAAGTGTTCAGTTTTGCGATAACCACGAATGGCTTTGGATGGGGTGTTACAAAAAGTGGTATCAGAGCGTAGTTACGCTCTGATCAAGAAATACCGGACATGAGTGACCACCGAGTTAGGATATAAGTTAAGGAATAAGTGATGGGTTAAGGGTGTGAGAAGTTAGAGTGAGTAGAGTTAGATGACCACTAATAAGTGTGGATCGTCTTTATCGTCTACGGACGTTATAAATTCGTTAACCGAAACAGTGGTGAATACAAATCTAATGTGAGTTATGCTTGTTCAGATGGCAGGACGTCCTAGAGGAAGCCGAGGTCGCGGCCAGGGTGAGGATACTTCAGGAATACCTGGAGGGCAAACGATCGCAGAGATCGTAGCTGCCGCATTAGGGCATATGGGCTACCAGCCTGGTGTGGGTGCACCACCTCCACCGCCACAACCTAGGGAACCAAACTGGGTGAAGAGTCTTGCAGATCTTCGACCCACTCATTTTAAGGGGGAGACCGATCCCGCCAAGCTTGAGGCGTACATCTCCGAGCTGGAGACCGCCTTCGAGACCCTTGATGTCCCTTCTGGGATCAAGGTGCGCCTAGCTGCTTTCTATCTGAAGGGGGCGGTAGGCGATTGGTGGAAGCTGGTGAGGGCCGAGCATGTGGCCAAACCAGAGTTTGGCTGGGAGCAGTACACCGCCTTGCTACGAGCAAAGTACTACCCCGCCCATGTCCAGACGAATAAGCGCTTACAGTTGGATGCGCTTAAGCAGACGGACAAGATGACAGTGGACGAGTATTACTCAGAGTTCACCGCCTTGCTCCGTCTTCTGCCAGGTCTTGGATATTCTGACCAGATCCTGGTGGACCGCTTCTATGGCGGGCTTAGCCATCGACTCCGCTACGGCATGGGCCGACGAGTTACACTACCTTGCAGGTAATAAGAATGATTGAGATTTGAGTAAGTAATGAGTAAGATTTAGATTATGAGAAATAAGAGTGACTAATATGGTGGAAAAGCAGGAGTGCTATCATGCCGCTGCTAAGGTTGAGATACCGTCCAGCTGAGGGACGAGGAGAATGCTAAGAGGAAGAGTGCTGGTAAGAGCTCAGAAAGTCAAGGGCGAGGAGGGTACAAGAAACAAAAGTACCAGCCTCAGGCCCAGAAAAATCAGAACCCAAAGGGGAAGGAGGAAAAGGAGAAGGCTCCGGAAGAGCCATTGAAGTTGACGTATGCTATTGCAGCTACACCCTGCGCTCTAGGGCGCCAAAGGGTAAGAAATTGATATTAAATGAGTTAAGAAACAAATTAGTAACCGTTTGAGATATGAGAATTGACATTATGAATCATCAGGATCTGAGACTGAGAAGGGAGCCGGTGGTGGCTACCAGCGACGCTACATCTGTAGGTGGTGTCACAAGGACCACCCCGGGCTCGATTGTAAGGGGAATAAGGTGGAGTGCAATTTTTGTGGAGTTTACGGGCACCGAGCGTATGAGTGTTACCGGAACCCTGCTAGCAGAGCCTATAGGCCCGACACCAGGGGCAAGGGCAAGACCGATCAGGGAGCTGGATCTGACGGTCAGAGAAAGGTGCAGCAGCCGGCGGACAAGAACCCACGGGTGACCCAGAAGTCGGGACCCACTTTACACATGGTGGACCGGGACGATGAGCCTGAACCCTCATCGAGGCCAGGTACCACTATAACCATTTAGTAATAAAAACTACCTGCTTACCGCATTATCATGCATGTTTGGTGAATAAATGAGTTAAGTAAGAATAAGATGAGATTAGAACTTAAGTAAGATATAACCTACTACCACTTTAGGAAGATTCAACATCTGCTACCCAATACCATCTACACCTAACCCGGAGCACACCGACATCGAAACCATAGACTTTCCAACCGAACAATGTCAGGTTATCCGCCCAGGTATGATTCTATTAAGGGGATACCTGACACCCGAAGCACAAATAGCCATCATCAGAAGATGCAATCAACTAGGAATGGGACCGGGAGGTTTTTACACATCAGAGTACCCAGGGGGAGCAAGGATGAGATTAAAAATGATGAGCTTGGGCAAGGATTGGAATCTGCATGCCAGAATTACCAAACCATGAGGGTGCAAGATGGAGTCTCACCACCGGGAATACCCGAAGAGTTCCATCCAGTTATTACACAAGTCGTGGAAATCGCTCAGCAGTTGGAAGCTGAACCGATTCCAGACATCCAGGCAGACATTTGCATTGTAAACTTCTACTAGAAGGATGGGAGACTGGGACTACACCAGGATAAGGACGAGACAACGGAGTCTCTCGAAAGAGGGATACCCGTAGTGTCTTGGTCCATTGGGGATGATGCAGAGTTTTTATACGGCGAGAAGAAGCGTGCGGACCGTGCAGATAAGTTGGTACTTAAGTCAGGTGATGTGTTAATTATGGGAGATGAATCAAGGATGTTATACCATGGGATTAAGAGAATCAAGCTGAATACAGCACCGTCAGCAGTAATCAATGCGACGCATATGAGACCAGGAAGACTAAACCTAACCTTTAGACAATATTAGCCATGTAATGTTAGAATGAGATGAGGAATGAGATGTAAGATTGAAGCACATGTTGTAAACAGGATGGTCATGAATAAAATAACAGTGTTGTTCATATAAATTGTTACGACTCTTGTTATACCATCAATACTCATGAAGCTTGTGAACACAATTAGGTTATGGACTCGGTACGGAAGGTGCACTAAGCATACTTACAGAGGCACAGGCCGACGCCAGCGGTACTATCCTCACCGGCACCTTTCCGATTAATGGGATTGAGGCATCAGTTCTCTTCGACTCAGGGGCCTCGCATACTTTGTCTTGTCTCGGCATCGTTCGCGAGCAGGTTGGGGCTAGACGCTGATGAGCTACCCGACTTCACGGTTACGCTCCCGTCTAAGGAGAAGGTTCGTTGCACTCGTTACTACCGAGGAGCCACTATCAGAATTAAGGGAGAAGACTTTCCAGTCAGTTTCATAGAGTTCAGTAAGCTAGGATTTGATGTTATCTTCGGGATGAACTGGTTGGAGCGGCACAAAGGACGTATCCTCTGCGCCGAGCATAGATTGCTGCTCAGGAGTCCGTCTGGGGTAACAATATCATACCGCCAGAGGCCCAGAGAGCCTTCGACTAAGATCATCACCGCCATGGCAATGTATAAAGAATTGAGGAGAAAGGAAGAAGTGTACCTCTGCTATGTACAGGACATAGAGAGAGACCCTGAGTTCGACCCCGACTTACCGGTAGTGTCGGAGTTCCCCGACTTATTTCCACGGGAACTGCCCGGCATGCCACCCACTCGGGAGGTCGAGTTCACCATCGAGCTGCTACCTGGTACCGGACCGATAGCCAAGGCATACCGTATGGCTCCGACAGAAATGACTGAGTTAAAAGAACAATTGAAAGATTTGTTGGATAAGGGATTCATTAGACCAAGTGTGTCACCATGGGGTGCGCCAGTCCTCTTCGTGAAGAAGAAGGATGGTAGTCTCCGCCTCTGCATCGACTACAGAGAGCTGAATGCAGTGACAGTGAAGAATAAGTACCCACTACCCCGCATTGACGATCTGTTCGATCAGTTGAAGGGAGCATCTGTGTTTTCCAAGATTGATCTCAGATCGGGGTATCATCAGATAGCCATTAAGGAGGGAGACATTGAGAAGACGGCATTCCGGACACGATACGGCCACTATGAGTTTACAGTGATGCCGTTCGGATTGTCGAACGCACCGGCGAAGTTTATGGATCTGATGAACCGCTTGTTCGGGAGCAGCTGGACAAGTTGGTTGTGTTTTTATTGACGACATTTTGATATATTCGAAGTCTAAGGTTGAGCATGAGGAACATCTGAGGAGGGTATTGGAAATATTGAGGGAGAACCAGCTATATGCTAAGTTCTCCAAGTGTGAGTTTTGGCTTGACCAGGTCTCTTTCCTAGGTAATGTCATCTCAGATGCTGGGATCGCAGTGGATCCAGCAAAGATTGATGTCGTACGTACTTGGCCAAGGCCGAAGACTGTTACCGATATCGGGAGCTTTCTCGGTCTGGCAGGTTACTACAGGAGGTTGTTAGGGATTTCAGCAAGGTCGCGAAACCGATGACCAGTCTGATGAAGAAGGATGCACCGTTCTTGTGGACAGTTGACTGTGAGAGATCATTTCAGCGCTTGAAGGACTCACTGACCACTGCACCGGTTCTGACCATTCCAGACGGTACAGAGGGCTTTGAGGTTTATTGTGATGCATCCTGCAGAGGGCTGGGTTGCGTGCTTATGCAACATGGCAAGGTGGTGGCATATGCCTCACGCCAGTTGAAGAAACATGAGGAGAACTACCCCACACATGATTTAGAGCTGGGAGCTGTAGTCTTCGCTTTGAAGATATGGCGCCACTACTTATATGGGGTTAGTGTCACGATCTACACCGATCACAAGAGTTTGAGATACATATTCACTCAGAAGGAGTAAAATCTTCGACAGAGGAGATGGTTAGAGTTTCTGAAAGACTATGACATTGACCTCCAATACAAAGAGGGGAAGGCCAATGTTGTAGCAGACGCCCCGAGCCGTCGAGCACACTCACTCCATTCGCTAGTTTCTTTCTCCAGCTTAGTTGATGAGGTGCGAGAGGCTCAGAGGACAGATGAGTACATGAGAGAGGTCAGACAGAGAAGCTGACAGAGGGTACCTTTGAGAGTCAGAAATACGACTTCAGACTTCATGATGATGATCTGATCAGACTTAAGGGCCGGTTAAGCATACCACGGGGCAACACGGATCTGAAAGACCGTATACTTAGAGAATCACACTGTTCTTCAGTTTCCATCCATCCGGGAGCCTCTAAAATGTATAAAGACATGAAAAGATACTTCTGGTGGTCGGGGATGAAGACAGATGTTACCGAGTTCATCTTGAGGTGTCTCACATGCCAGAAGGTGAAATTCGAGCACCGACGACCGGGCGGAATGGTACAGTCGATGCCAGTTCCGGAGTGGAAGTTCCATGATATCTCCATGGACTTCGTAGTTGGGCTTCCACCTGCTAGGGGAGGTCTCAACATGATATGGGTGGTGGTGGATCGCCTTACCAAAGTAGCCCGATTCATACCGATGAAAGATACTTGGAAGGTGACCAAATTAGCTGAGTAATTTGAGAAAGAAATTATGAGACATCACGGGATACCAAAGACCATAGTGTCAGATAGAGATACCAGATTCCTTTCGAGGTACTGGAGAGCTACCAGAGAAGCGTTGGGTACAGAACTCAAGCTGAGTACCGCGTTCCATCCTCAGACAGATGGTCAGACTGAGCGTACTATTCAGACACTCGAGGACATGCTGAGAGCATGTGCCTTAGACTTCCAGGCAGTTGGATTGACAGATTGCATCTGATCGAGTTTTCATACAACAACAGCTATCACGCTTCGATCAAGATGGCACATTTTCAAGCGTTGTACGGTAGACCATGTCGTACACCGCTCTGCTGGGATGAGTCGAGTGAGACGGTCATTATAGGACCAGAGTACTTAGAACAAGTTAAGGCTGAAGTTCAGCAAATCAGGGAGAACATGAAAGCTGCTCAAGATAGGCAGAAGTCGTATGCTGATGTTCGACGACGGGACCTGGAGTTCGTAGTGGGCGACCAGGTATTTCTGCGAGTTTCACCGATGAAGGGTGTATTCAGGTTTGGGCAGAAGGGCAAATTAAGCCTGAAATTTGTTGGTCCTTATGAGATTACGGAGCGGGTGGGCCCGGTTGCTTACAGGTTGAATTACCTGCTGAGCTGGGTAAAGTGCATGATGTTTTTCATGTTTCACAGCTAAAGAAATACATGCACCACCCCTCCCATGTGTTAGAACCTGAGAGGTTGACTTTAGAACCGAATATGAGATCCGTGGAGACTCCTCAGAGAATCTTGGACAGTAAGACTAGGGACACTCGCCACAAGTCAGTGCGACTGGTGAAGGTTCTCTGGTCTAACCAGGATGTCGAAGAGGCCACGTGGGAGTTAGAGGATAAGATGAGGGTGAAGTACCCTTCTTTATTTAATGACTAGATCGTCTGTATAGGGTACGGGGCGTACCCCTTTTTAAGGTGGGTAGAGCTTCCTCGCTTTTGAGTTAGGTGTAACACCCCAACTCAATCCAATTGTGGTCTCGCAACTTAACAGCATATATATATACATGTCACAGCGGAATTCTTTACAATCCAGGACCTTGCCACGGTCTGACTAAGAAATATACCGAACATTAGTACATAACAACCTTAACCAAATACATATTCTTCTTACAATCCTCTTACATCCTATACATCTTACTAACTCAATTGCCATACGAGTGTACATGCACAACTCGTAGGCCACACTTAATCCTTAACACTTGTATCCTCTTCTACTCTCGCGACGGGCGCCTCCTGAGGTACACCTGTGTAGTAAAAACAGCCCCCAAGGGGGTCAGCACGAATGCTGGTACGATCCCTCATGGCCCCCAAGCTAACGTGGCTACGACGACTAATTGTCGATAGCATGGAGGTTGATTAAATGCACAACATAATAGAAAGTGCAGTAAAAACAACTCATATATGAACAATCAAAGTTCACACACAATGAACGACTAAATGCGTTCCCTTAATTAGAGAGTTAGTTATTTAACTCCTTAAGTAATGTTCCCTCTTAATCTTAGTCCATCCTTATCTCACCTCAATCTTAGTCTTATCTTAATCTGAAAAACAACCATCCTTAATAAGGAGTGGAAGTCGCTTATCTTAATCTTAATTATACAAACCATCCTTAAAGAGGAATGGTTGCAATTCATCTTAACCTTACCTTAATCTTAAACTTAACAATACAAACCATCTTTAATAAGGAATGGTTGCAACTTATCTTAACCTTACCTTAGCCTTAATCTTAACTTAATCTCAATATACAAACCGTTCCTGGAAAGGAAATGGTTGTAGCTTAATTCGAACCTGGGATTTAGGTGATCCCACTACACCATCTTAATGCCACCTACTCTGGACGGGAGTCCAGCGCAGCTGAGCCGGTAACGGCCCTAGGCTACAAGTCCGAAGACAAGTCCTTAATCGGAGGTCGAATCTGCTATAGATAAGACCCCCTTTCCTTAGCATGCATGACCGGAGATCGGTCCCGGGTTTCCTCACTCAAGTTCCAGTTAGTAGTAATCTCAAGACCCTGTTTGTTGGTTAACCTCTTTCGGTTCATATCGTCCCTTATCAGGGGGCGTTCCTTAGTCTCACTCAATTCCTTACTAAACATTGGTTAGTAAGTTCTCACGGTATGTGTGTTAGTTTTCAAACATCACACAACAATACAAGAAATATAATATATTCTGGTTGCATGCTTTATCTTGTTTAGTGAGCACACAAAAACAAATAGCACACACGCCGAGGGACACCTCGTTAGCAAGCAGGTCACAAGAGAACTGTACCGTTCACCGTTGGTCGTTAGGTTGCTTACTCTCTCCCGGAGTCCAAATTCCCAAGTCCTAAAACATTCATTCAGTTTTAGGTTGTTAATCACTTAACTTAATCCAACTTACTTAACTTACTTAACTTACTTAACCCTTAATGATTCCCACCTAACACCTCTTAAGTCTTACAACTTAATCTTACAACTTAACCTTAAACTTTTAAGTATCCCTTAAATTCTTAGGGTCCTACTCATTACCACCCTACCAAAGGTACACCTTATTACCTATTACCATCCTTAGAATTCAAATTTTTTTTTATTTTTAGGCCCGACCGAACTTCCAACCGACCTTACCTAAGGTCGGTCCATTCCAGAACATATTACCGCTTGAAAATTCTACCCCGACCGACCTTGCAAGTCCGGTCCCAAGGTCGGTCCATTCCCGAGAGTTTCCCCCGTGGGAAATTAAGCTCGACCGAACTTGCCAAGTCCGGTCCCATGTTCGGTCGATTCAGAGACTTATTCCTTCACAGATTACAAGCCCGACCGAACTTGCAAGTCCGGTCCCCAAGTTCGGTCGGTTCCAGAAACTTTCTCCGGCAGTGTAAACTGAGCTCGACCGACCTTGCAGGTCCGGTCCCAAGGTCGGTCGGCTCCAGAACCTTGTTTCTAAATTCTCTTTTCAACTCCAAACTTCTCCTCATATATCCTAATATGTTATAACCCCATTTGGGCACTTCAAGTACACCTTAAGCCCTCCTCTAAACACATTAAATCATTCACCAAGATCCACCTTAGTCATTATGCATTTTCCTTGTAACAATGCTAACACTTGTAACGTTCTCCTCTAGGTTCTAGGTGGTGGTTCACACCTAATGTAACCACTATGCCAAATGTTTTCCTCACCACTATAACATCATCTCCCAACCATCTTTCACCATCGAAAATTCTTTATGCATTTACTTAAAGTTCCTTCACAAGCTTAAGCTTCCATCCACCAACACCTTATTTCCTTCCTAGTTGTTTACCAACATTTGCCTAAGTCCTAAATACTCAATTACATTCTCTTGATTCCTAAATCCTTCAAAGTAATGCCTAAGTCATTATAACTCATTATAACACTTTATCTCACCCCTTTTCATCAAGACAACCTCTAAAACATCCTAGTATTTCCTTAGTCATTAAATTCCCTCAGAACATATTTAAATCACCTTAATCATACACCCTCTCCTTAAACTTATGCACAAGTCTTATATTCCTCATCTCATGATTTTGGTGTGTTCAAAACACTCACCAATCCTCTAATTCCTCCTAGACATCTCTAGGTCATTCTAAACCTCAAGAACTCTTTGGTTAACTAATCTCCACTCAAATTCCTCATAGTGACTCCTAGTAAATCCTAGGTCATATTAATTCACCACCATCACCTAAAAACTTATTTTATACTCAAATTTCGCCAGCTTCTCTAGTATCTATCATGCCCACACACATTATTTTCCTCATTTAACCAATACACACATCAAGTTCACTTTCTCACTCATACCTCATCACCAAACCAACTCATTCACAACAAACTCAATATTTTGCAATAATCTTAAATTGCATAGCACTAAGGCTCTTAAATGACGTGGCTCTTAGGCCCTTAAATGACTTAAACTTAAACACTGAATTTCCCACATATATAAGCTTTCAACCTGCAAATACACTCATCAATCTCATAGTAGTTATAATGCTCTTAAAATCCACCTTAAACTTATATTACTAACTCATTCTCATTAGCTCCTTAATCACAAGTTCATAAGCTTGTTTAAGTTCTTTTTCCTTAGGTTATATAACCCAATACACAATGTAAGCTCTAAGCTACATTGGTACTTATCTAAAACTCATTCCTTAAACTTAAACCACCATTAGGTAAGCATTTTACCTTGTTTTCTCAAGCTTATCTTAATCTCCTCCTTAGACCTTCTTCTTGCATAGATCTCGGCCACCACTTAAATTCCCCTTGCCAATGTTCTAATCAATATTCAATGACTCATATGAGTACTAAACAATGCACTAACCTCAAGGAATGAAAACCTAGGTTAGAAATGTGTTCTAAAGCATAAAAGTGGATGATTACCTTGAAGTCTCAAAGTAGACTTGGGCATTGAATGAAATAGGACCTCCACTAGTCCTTGGTGAATAAATCAAGCTAGAACAAGGCATAAAAACATAGCCCCATGAGAAGGAATTTTCGGCCATGTACAAGAAATGATGGAAACATGGTTTTTCTTACATTTTCTTTACCTTAAGAGAATGGAGAAGCTAATGAGCTCTTCAAACTTGGTTTTCCTCCATCAATGGAGTTTCCTCTTGGCACCAAAATGGAGCTTTGAAGGATTTGAAAAGATAGAAGGATAGGTCTTGACCTAACTAAGAGAAATATGTGTTTAGTTTTTGATTTGGAGCAAAGATGAACACTTAGTGAGTGATTGAAGGTGGAGCACCCATGGATGGAGCTCTCTCGGTTTGGAGCAAAAGAGAGAAGAAGAAATCGTGTGAAGAAGAGAAAAAGAGAGAAGAAAAAAAAGGCTTATAAGAATATTTGCTTTAATAAAGCAAATAGTACTCTTTTACTTATCTCTTCTTTCTTCCTTATTTGACTACTTATGGTGACTCACCCTCCTTTAGAAAACCGGCCCCCTACCTTAAATAAGGCTAGTCATGGTCTTTGTTGACCAACTAATTAGCTTATATTGATTAAAACTTAAACTAGTCACTATTTGGCACTATTCACTAATCAGTGCACATATTTCTGAAATTTTTGATTTCCCATTGATTTAGACCTCCTAATGTGATACTAATTAGTACACATGTTGATTAAAGAGTAATGATGGACATTTAGCCACTCAAAACTCAATTCTAAGACAATTTCTCAAAAATGTGCTTTAAGACTTCTTAAAGCACATTTTGTGTTTTAACTTGTTTTCAAGCTTGGTTTTCTTTGCTAATTGATTTAAAATGACCATTAGAATATTACTAAGGTCTTATCATGATATTTGGGTACTCACCCAAGTCTCTCCAAGCTTAGAGCACGTTTTTGCCCTGATTGCCCTTAAGGCACTTTCTTGTGTTTTCCTTGGTTTAAATTGTCTACCAATCTTTCTAAGGCATATTCTAGCCTTACTACATCATAATTTGATGTTTTCTTAGCATACTTAGGTTTGGGGTATTTCAATCTACCCCCCTTAAAAGAACTTTGTCCCCAAAGTTCCCATGCATCTTATCTTATTAGAATACATGTCTTACCTCATTCCTTAGATCATATAGATCATACTTATGTATACTTAATCTCATTGAATCCTTAAGTCCACCATATGCTTATTCTTAAATATCACACATATGCTTACGCATGTATAGCACTCAAAATTCTTTTGTTCCTTTTTGATGATTAAAACATTCACATAACTTCCAACGTATTCTCCCATGTCACCGGTCCGTAGACAATGGCTCATTCGTCCTCGTCACCATGGGCCAGAATACAAAACACCCTGCTCTCCCCATGTCACCGGTCCGAAGACAAAGGCTCGTGCGTCCTCGACTTCATGGGCGAGACTCAGTAAAAAGGTAATCCTTTTTACGAGGTCATGTGAGGAATAATTCCTCTAATTAAAAATACAATCAACTCCAATTCCATTTTATCCTAAGGCCTCTATCCTTAGTGTGATTAAATTGTGACCACTGGTAGGGAGTTTCAGGAATCATCCTACCCTGATGTGATCAGCATCAGTGTAGAATCATCCTTCCACTCCAATTTGTGTTCGGTTTCCCTTGATCCCTAGAAAATCAAGTTCCACCTCCCACGTCATTTTCAAACATCCAAATAATTCACTCATGTCCAATTTTCTCTTTTTAGTTCTTCTAATCATAATCAATACATCTCCAAAGTGTGGACTCAGTCCATCAAACATTCCCAATTCATCTCTTAGTACTTACCTCAGGCTTAACTTCCTACTAAGTTCTATTACAGTCTCATACCATTTCTCACCATCTTATGTCTCATAGCATTACCATTTCCTTCTTCATACTCATATCAAATGATCTCATAGTGTCATCTTATTCTTATCTAACACCTAGTCTCATATCGACTCATACCTCATATATTCCTTATTTCTTAAGTCTCCTTAATCCTTTTCCTTAATTCTCTTAACTTGTACTCACACCGGAGTTAACAAGACAGGTACTTAATATGTATGGCATTCACATCTTCTGTGTGCAATAACCATGGTTTATCTCAAAATGTTTGTGTAAAACATATTCTTATTCTTTTGTGTGCTATGCACACCGTAGTTTATGTACTAAGTACTCAAACATACGATAAGCGGTTTTCGCTCTACCCCCCTTAAAATGGATTACGCCCACGTAATCAACACCATCACATTCTTGAACATAAGTTCAAGATGTCTAATTCTCACCAAGCATTCTAGCTTCCACGTCATCTATCTTACTTATAATTTGATCAGAAGTGACTTAGTCTCTGTATCGAGGATTCTTAACGGTACTTATACCGTTTCCTTAACTTAGTTTGGTCTAATCTCAAAGGTAGTGGTCTGCTAGCTTCCGCTGCGACTCTGATAGTTTTAGGTTTATTTGCCTCTCTTATCCTTTTACAGTATCGGATATCTTTCTCTTGCGTGCTTATGGTTTAGCACTAAAGGTCCCTCAATGGTCACGTGTTATCTTTATATATACACGGCCTTGATGAGTTGTAGCTCGTCTATCCAGTCTCCCTGGAGATCTAATGTTCATACTCTTAGTGTTTTCTCGAATGTCTAAATCGTTCCCTCCAAATGACCTTTGGTCTGAGGATGATTCCTAATCTGAAACTACTGTTTAGTGCGCATTGCGCTTTACAGTCTTAATCCCTTACATCTTAAGACATGTCCAATGTCTATACTTAACAATCCGTGCTCTTCGCACTTCATAGTCCTTAATTACTTTCTCTGGTTCCTCTGTGTTGCTGGTTCCACTAAATTCTTCTCTCCCGACTGTTTGTGGTAGTAGCTGTTCTTGTCTGATCTTGCGTCGTTGTCCGTGGTACGGAGTCGACTACCTCCCGTGTTCCTTACACCACTCGTTCACATGCATGGGGTACCTTACTGGTACATTACTACTTACCCAACTAACTCATAAATGAGCGTGTCAGGCCTGCAAGCCCCTGTGGGGTGCAGTCGTCCCACGTCTCGTTTTAGTAAACTCATAGTGTCCGTCACACGTTTAGCTATTGCTAATTATGAAGTATTCTGTTGTCGATCTCCTCTTTCATCGTTCCATAATAACATTTATTGTTCTTCTTGAAGTCAATCAAGGGAAGTCCATTTACTGTGTTCTTGGGTATGGTATGCTCTAGCTCCTTCCTGTATTCCGTATTGATTCGGTCACTTAATATCTGAGGTCTCTTTCCGTAGAGCCTCTTATCTTGTTTCTCATATTTATGCTACTAGGAATGCACTTCCAGTTCCTTAAGGAATGGATAGTGTGCTTCCTGTGAAATCTTACCTAACGAGGTCCAGACTACTGGCATCAATGCACAGCTCGTCTACCATCTTATTTCCTTACTTATACTGGTCTTAACTCATAAATCTAATTGCCTCAGTGTCAATATTTGACGGCTCATACATAATGGTCGCCTTACCGCGCATCATGACTCAATCCACCTTTCTAACTATTATACTCACGACCACTACTACCGTGGTAGTTGGCTCTTACTATGTTGCCCATTGATGGTGCAACCTCTTACTCATTTATTCTAATGTCTTACCTTATAATCAATCCCTTCTTGGTGTAAACACACTGGGAGTTCTCTCATTCCGGTATTGGCGGTTGTCGTACCGTGTTGTAAAATAGTTGACTCTTGATATGAAGATGTTATGCTCCAATCTCAGATTCGTAAGTAGGCTAATTTCTTTCGCTTTCTTTCATCCTTAGTGATGTTATCTACCATGTAGTTCAACTGATTACTGAAGAAGTCATCCACTGAATCACAAGCTCTTCTGAGCATTGGTCATTTGACGTGTCATAATGTGCAATCTCAATGTTTATCTCTGGGTGTTAGACATGAGGTCTGTCTTTGCATCCTTTCTTATTATTCAAGTGTAACTGATATGTTCTAAGGTAATCTCAAGTTTACAGTTTCTATTCTCTAATAAAAGCGTATTGCATCTCTAATAAGTGAAAGCCCTTTTGAGGGGTTCATTCCCACTCATGGCCTCACAACAAGGAGAGGTATCCCCACCCTAAAAGGCATGGTTCGTCCTCCGCTCCTGTCCTTAGCATTATCTCAATTTTCTCATTGGTACCCTTTCTTGGTAATGTTCCTCCCCAATCTAAGTTATAGGTTTGGTAACCGTTCATATCTACAAATTGTAGTCCCTTCGTGGCTTAAACAAGCTCTCTTATAACTTACTGCACCTCGGGCTCTGATGTGGTTAACATCCTTGGCTCGTAGGCTCTTAGTACTTAATGTCTCAGTTCATTATTTGTGTTCTTACTCATCTGCAGGTCATTCTCTTAAGATTCTGGTTCCTTGAGCACTATCCACCGTTAGGTTATACACTAAATGTAGTATCGGGTTTCATGGTAAGTTGCTGCATCCTGCTTCCTGCTATGGAAGTTGTTCAGGTGATCTGAGGTTACTTAATGTCTTTGACAATACTGTCATTTTATTAGACCTATGTCTTTTAGCAAATAAGGATAAGTTCGTATTAGGCGTTTGCCTTAAGGTGTCCAAGTTGGATATCTTCCAGTCATCTTATACTTCCATCTCAACGCTTCGTTCAACTTCCGTTGATTATGCCACCCGTTGATGATCAATCATACTTGGGTGTTAATGAGTTAAACAAACAGTATTAGCTGTCATTCATCAGTTATTTGGCTCGACTATACCCGCTCTGTGTGGGTAGTCCGTTGAGCTTCCCTCTGTCGGGATTATACATTTTTTTAATCCTTAGTAGGTTATAGCTTATGTTCATTTCTTTTACCCTTATTTTCTGGGTTTTCCAACATCTTCATTGAAGAATGTTGTTATTGGTACTCTTAGTGGTCACTCTGGGAGTCTTATCCCGTTATCGTTGTAAGTCGATGCTTCAACAGCCTCAATAGTATCTTATAATACACCCCTTGTATATCATTGCTTATATATTGTTTTGCTCGGATCACCGAGCGATCTCTTAAGTTTTCCCCTTGGAGTTCGGGATTGTGTTCTTACCGTACTGTCGGTTGTTGTTGTAGTGGTTTATACCATTGCTAATATTTATATGGTTTAGTACTTTGTCTGAGTTCCGCTCCCGGCTGACTGGTGTGTCACCTCATCTCATCATGGTCAGGCCGTCGGGCCTTTCCAAGGTCTTATTTTTCTGTTCTTATGGATTTACAATCCGGTATTAATATATGCTACAACTGTAGCGTTCCACCATCTCGCCATGATGGCTTTTCGTGTGGCTTAACCGTGGTAGCACTTGCTATGGCAAGTGCGCCATGCAGGATGGGTTATTGGTACAAGGTACATCGGTAGTGACACTTCCTTCTAATTTCCATATAATTGGTAGTCCTCAGGATTCCTTCGATAATCTCTTATTTTGGATAACCGTCCATCCGGCAGTTTCCTTGTTGTTTGATAGTACTGTCATCTACCAGGGCGTTCCTCTTTCTGAGGGAACCCCTTAATATTTTCTTATGTCTTAATACTCGCTCCTGTCTCCACACATTTTGTTGTGGTTATTAAGTAATAATTCTCCTTTAGGCACTACATCGTAGTCCTATTTTGGTATACAATTGTATGAGTCTCTACCGTCGTCCCATTATGTCGGCCAGGTTCTGTAACCTTCCTCATAGTATGGGGTGTGGAGTTCCCGGTTCTTAACTGGACTTTCCAGTAATCTCAATCCTCATGCTTGGTATTATCCTGCTGTTATGCTCCTTCGGACCACTGTCCGGTACTCATGTCTCTCATCATTTCATTATCCATTGCACTCGTAGTGCTTTCCTTACCATTGGTATTGCGGGTTATTTCGACTGCGTAGCATGTCGACCCATGTTGCCGGTAATTACCGTTCTTTTACTGGTAAGGTTCCATTGGTAACGCCTGTTTCACCGATGCGCTCCATTAAAAATCTCCCAGTTCTCCTTAACTGTTATGCAACAAGATGTTTCTCGTATTGCTTACTGTTAGCTAACTGCCAGATCGGGTTCCCCCGAGTAGGAGAAGGCTTTCTTCTCTCTGGCGTCTGTTCCACATATTCAGGGTTAGGGATGTGGAGGGCGGCCTAGGTACTATGGATGTCCGGTAAACACCGGGAAGTCCTGACTAACGCACCTCTCACTCTACCTCTTAACCCTTAACCCATAACTCAATCTCAGCCTCAATATTCTCCTAAGTTCGGTATTTCTTGTCTTCAGAGCGTAACTGCGCTCTGATACCACTTTTGTAACACCCCAACTCAATCCAATTGTGGTCTCGCAACTTAACAGCATATATATATACATGTCACAGCAGAATTCTTTACAATCCAGGACCTTGCCACGGTCTGACTACAAAATATACCGAACATTAGTACATAACAACCTTAACCAAATACATATTCTTCTTACAATCCTCTCACATCCTATACATCTTACTAACTCAATTGCCATACGAGTGTACATGCACAACTCGTAGGCCACACTTAATCCTTAACACTTGTATCCTCTTCTTACTCTCGCGACGGCCGCCTCCTGAGGTACACCTGTGTAGTAAAAACAGCCCCCAAAGGGGGTCAGCACGAATGCTGGTACGATCCCCTCATGGCCCCCAAGCTAACGTGGCTACGACGACTAATTGTCGATAGCATGGAGGTTGATTAAATGCACAACATAATAGAAAGTGCAGTAAACAACAACTCAGATATGAACAATCAAAGTTCACACACAATGAACGACTTAAATGCGTTCCCTTAATTAGAGAGTTAGTTATTTAACTCCTTAAGTAATGTTCCCTCTTAATCTTAGTCCATCCTTATCTCACCTCAATCTTAGTCTTATCTTAATCTGAAAAACAACCATCCTTTAATAAGGAGTGGAAGTCGCTTATCTTAATCTTAATTATACAAACCATCCTTTAAAGAGGAATGGTTGCAATTCATCTTAACCTTACCTTAATCTTAAACTTAACAATACAAACCATCCTTTAATAAGGAATGGTTGCAACTTATCTTAACCTTACCTTAGCCTTAATCTCTTAATATACAAACCGTTCCTGGAAGGAAATGGTTGTAACTTAATTCGAACCTGGGATTTAGGTGATCCCACCGCACCATCTTAATGCCACCTACTCTGGACGGGAGTCCAGCGCAGCTGAGCCGGCAACCGGCCCTAGGCTACAAGTCCGAAGACAAGTCCTTAATCGGAGGTCGAATCTGCTATAGATAACGTCCCCCTTTCCTTAGCATGCATGACCGGAGATCGGTCCCGGGTTTCCTCACTCAAGTTCCAGTTAGTAGTAATCTCAAGACCCTGTTTGTTGGTTAACCTCTTTCGGTTCATATCGTCCCTTATCAGGGGCGTTCCTTAGTCTCACTCAATTCCTTACTAAACATTGGTTAGTAAGTTCTCACGGTATGTTGTGTTAGTTTTCAAACATCACACAACAATACAAGAAATATATTCCGGTTGCATGCTTTATCTTGTTTAGTGAGCACACAAAAACAAATAGCACACACGCCGAGGGACACCTCGTTAGCAAGCAGGTCACAAGAGAACTGTACCGTTCACCGTTGGTCGTTCGGTTGCTTACTCTCTCCCGGAGTCCAAATTCCCAAGTCCTAAAACATTCATTCAGTTTTAGGTTGTTAATCACTTAACTTAATCCAACTTACTTAACTTACTTAACCCTTAATGATTCCCACCTAACACCTCTTAAGTCTTACAACTTAATCTTACAACTTAACCTTAAACTTTTAAGTTTATACTTAACTTAACTTAATCCCTTAAATTCTTAGGGTCCTAATCATTACCACCCTACCAAAGGTACACCTTATTACCTATTACCATCCTTAGAATTCAAAATTTCTTTTTTTTTTTAGGCCCGACCGAACTTCCGACCGACCTTACCTAAGGTCGGTCCATTCCAGAACATATTACCGCTTGAAAATTCTACCCCGACCGACCTTGCAAGTCCGGTCCCAAGGTCGGTCCATTCCCGAGAGTTTCCCCCGTGGGAAATTTAAGCTCGACCGAACTTGCCAAGTCCGGTCCCATGTTCGGTCGATTCCAGAGACTTAATTCCTTCACAGATTACAAGCCCGACCGAACTTGCAAGTCCGGTCCCCAAGTTCGGTCGGTTCCAGAAACTTTCTCCGGCAGTGTAAACTGAGCTCGACCGACCTTGCAGGTCCGGTCCCAAGGTCGGTCGGCTCCAGAACCTTGTTTCTAAATTCTCTTTTCAACTCCAAACTTCTCCTCATATATCCTAATATGTTATAACCCCATTTGGGCACTTCAAGTACACCTTAAGCCCTCCTCTAAACACATTAAATCATTCACCAAGATCCACCTTAGTCATTATGCATTTTTCCTTGTAACAATGCTAACACTTGTAACGTTCTCCTCTAGGTTCTAGGTGGTGGTTCACACCTAATGTAACCACTATGCCAAATGTTTTCCTCACCACTATAACATCATCTCCCAACATCTTTCACCATCGAAAATTCTTTTATGCATTTACTTAAAGTTCCTTCACAAGCTTAAGCTTCCATCCACCAACACCTTATTTCCTTCCTAGTTGTTTACCAACATTTGCCTAAGTCCTAAATACTCAATTACATTCTCTTGATTCCTAAATCCTTCAAAGTAATGCCTAAGTCATTATAACTCATTATAACACTTTATCTCACCCCTTTTCATCAAGACAACCTCTAAAACTTCCTAGTATTTCCTTAGTCATTAAATTCCCTCAGAACATATTTAAATCACCTTAATCATTACACCCTCTCCTTAAACTTATGCACAAGTCTTATATTCCTCATCTCATGATTTTGGTGTGTTCAAAAACACTCACCAATCCTCTAATTCCTCCTAGACATCTCTAGGTCATTCTAAACCTCAAGAACTCTTTGGTTAACTAATCTCCACTCAAATTCCTCATAGTGACTCCTAGTAAATCCTAGGTCATATTAATTCACCACCATCACCTAAACACTTATTTTCTACTCAAATTTCGCCATAGCTTCTCTAGTATCTTATCATGCCCACACACATTATTTTTCCTCATTTAACCATCTCACACACATCAAGTTCTTTCTCATCATACCTCATCACCAAACCAACTCATTCACAAACTCAATATTTTGCAATAATCTTAAATTGCATAGCACTAAGGCTCTTAAATGACGTGGCTCTTAGGCCCTTAAATGACTTAAACTTAAACACTGAATTTCCCACATATATAAGCTTTCAACCTGCAAATACACTCATCAATCTCATAGTAGTTATAATGCTCTTAAAATCCACCTTAAACTTATATTACTAACTCATTCTCATTAGCTCCTTAATCACAAGTTCATAAGCTTGTTTAAGTTCTTTTTCCTTAGGTTATATCCCAATACACAATGTAAGCTCTAAGCTACATTGGTACTTATCTAAAACTCATTCCTTAATCTTAAACCACCATTAGGTAAGCATTTTACCTTGTTTTCTCAAGCTTATCTTAATCTCCTCCTTAGACCTTCTTCTTGCATAGATCTCGGCCACCACTTAAATTCCCCTTGCCAATGTTCTAATCAATATTCAATGACTCATATGAGTACTAAACAATGCACTAACCTCAAGGAATGAAAACCTAGGTTAGAAATGTGTTCTAAAGCATAAAAGTGGATGATTACCTTGAAGTCTCAAAGTAGACTTGGGCATTGAATGAAATAGGACCTCCACTAGTCCTTGGTGAATAAATCAAGCTAGAACAAGGCATAAAAACATAGCCCCATGAGAAGGAATTTTCGGCCATGTACAAGAAATGATGGAAACATGGTTTTTCTACATTTTCTTTACCTTAAGAGAATGGAGAAGCTAATGAGCTCTTCAAACTTGGTTTTCCTCCATCAATGGAGTTTCCTCTTGGCACCAAAATGGAGCTTTGATGATTTGAAAAGATAGAAGGATAGGTCTTGACCTAACTAAGAGAATATGTGTTTAGTTTTTGATTTGGAGCAAAGATGAACACTTAGTGAGTGATTGAAGGTGGAGCACCCATGGATGGAGCTCTCTCGGTTTGGAGCAAAAGAAGAGAAGAAGAAATCGTTGAAGAAGAGAAATGAAGAGAGAGAAGAAGAAAAGGTGGCTTATAAGAGATATTTGCTTTAATAAAGCAAATAGTACTCTTTTACTTATCTCTCTTTTTCTTCCTTATTTGACAACTTATGGTGACTCACCCTCCTTTAGAAAACCGGCCCCCTACCTTAAATAAGGCTAGTCATGGTCTTTGTTGACCAACTAATTAGCTTATATTGATTAAAACTTAAACTAGTCACTATTTGGCACTATTCACTAATCAGTGCACATATTTCTGAAATTTTTGATTTCCCATTGATTTAGACCTCCTAATGTGATACTAATTAGTACACATGTTGATTAAAGAGTAATGATGGACATTTAGCCACTCAAAACTCAATTCTAAGACAATTTCTCAAAAATGTGCTTTAAGACTTCTTAAAGCACATTTTGCGTTTTAACTTGTTTTCAAGCTTGGTTTTCTTTGCTAATTGATTTAAAATGACCATTAGAATATTACTAAGGTCTTATCATGATATTTGGGTACTCACCCAAGTCTCTCCAAGCTTAGAGCACGTTTTTGCCCTGATTGCCCTTAAGGCACTTTCTTGTGTTTTCCTTGGTTTAAATTGTCTACCAATCTTTCTAAGGCATATTCTAGCCTTACTACATCATAATTTGATGTTTGCTTAGCATACTTAGGTTTGGGGTATTTCATTAGGAAACGATCATGTTTGTCGTTTGTTTGGTTGTTTAAGATGTGAATTTGTGTAAGTTGCTACACTTCGGTGTAAGTTTGAGTTATGTATAATACTTATGTATTGTATTTGAGATTGACCTTTGAGTCTTGGGATGTGTGAATGTGAATATAAGATGTGGTGTTAAGATTAAGGGAATTGAGTACCGTGAATGATTAAGCACATATGTGAACTTTGAGGACAAAGTTCTTTTAAGGGGGGTAGATTGAAATACCCCAAACTTAGATGTGGTGTTTAAATGATAAAATAAGATATAAGGAGGCTAAATAATGCCTTAGAAACATTAAGAAACATTTCTAATCAAAGAAAATATAAGGAAACACCAAAAGAGCAGTTTAAGCAAAAACGTGCTCTAAGCTTGGAGAGACTTGGGAGAGTACCCAAATGTTGTTCTAAGACCTTAGTAATATCCTAATGGTCATTTTAAATCAATTACCAAAGAAAACCAAGCTTGAAAACAAGTTAAAACACAAAATGTGCTTTAAGGAGTCTTAAAGCACGTTTTTGAAAAATTGTCTTGTAAATGAGTTTTGAATGGCTAAATGTCCATCATTACTCTTTAATTAACATGTGTACTATATAGTATCACATTTGGAAGTCTATATCAATGGGAAATCAAAAATTTCACAACAATGTGCCTTGTTTTGTGAATAGTAAATTATTTAAGCTAGTTTATAACATAAGTCAATATAAGTGAGATATTTGGTCAACAATGACTTAAGTACCCCTTGTTACTAATGGGGGCCGGTTTCTTGTAAGGTGAGTCACCACCTTCATGACTCATTAAGCAAATAAAGTTTTGTAAAGCAAAAGTACTATTCACCTTTTACATAAATATCACACTTTAGTGATTCTCTCTCCTCACTTCTTCATTCTCCTTTGTTTCCCACGATTTCTTGCTCTCTCTCCCTTCTCCATTAACGTGAAGAGCAACTCCATGCTAGCTCCATCTAGCCTTGCACACAACTCACCCATTTTAGCTCCAAAACCAAAACAAATTACATATTCTTCTAGTTAGCTCAAGCTCTCTCTTTCTATCTTTTCAAAACTTCAAGAGCTTCATTTTGGTGCCAAGTCAAACCACATTAGAGGAGGAAATTCAAGTTTGGAGACTCCATTGGCTTCTCCATTCTCTTAAGGTAAAGAAAGTGTAAGAAAATCTAGGTTTCCATCATTTTCTTCCTTGTCCGAAAATTTACACTCATGGGACTCCATGTTTATGCCTTGTTCTAGCTTGTTTTCTACTCTTCAAAGGATTGAGGAGGTCCTTCTTGCTTCATATCCAAGCTTGTCTTGAGAAACCAAGGTAAACAATCACCTTAATACCTTAAAGCATATTTTTAACCTAGGTTTTGTTCCTTAGGGTTAATGTATTATCTAGTACTCATTGGAGTCATTGGATATTGGTTAGAACATTGGCAAGGAGATATATATTGGTGACCGAGATTGAGCAAAGGAAAAACCTAAGGAAGAAAGCTTTTAAAGCTTGTAAAAGAACAAGGTAAATTACTTACCTTAAGGTGTTTTATTGTTTAAGGGAATGGGATTTAGATATGTGATGAGTTTAGTAGAGAGTTTACATTAGAAAAGGGTTATATAAAACCTAGGAGAAACGAGGACTATACTTGTGAACTTGTGACTAAAGAGCAAATGAGAAGAAGAGATAGTTAAAACAATGTTGAGGTGAATTACAAGAAGCATTTTATTTCAATGGGAGCCTTGTTGTGTGTATTCGCAGGTTGAAGGCAAATATATGTGGAAATTCAGTGGTTAAGATTATTGTCATTTAAGGGCCTAAGTGCCAAGCATTTAAGTTTATGCACTATAAGATGATGTGGTGTAGTTTTGGTGTAAATTGTGTGTTTAAGTGTTGTGATGAGAATTTGAGTGGTATTGGTTGTTTGATGGAAAAAAAACCAAGTGTTAGGATGTATTATATACTAGAGAACCCATGGCAAAATTTAAAGGAGAACTTAAGTGTTTGAGATGTTCTAAGGGAATTTAATGACTAATGAAGTACTAGGATGTTCTAGAGGTTGTCTTGATGAAAAAGGGTGAGATTAAGGTGTTCTAATGACTTGTAATGACTTAGGCATCACTATGAAGGATTTAGGAAACAAAAGAGTGTACTTGGGTATTTAGGACTTAGGTAAATGTTGATAAAAGAAGCTAGGAAACTTGGGTAAGTTAGATGTAAGTGAGTGTGAAACTTTGAAATGGTTTAGGTGAGAACTAGAGTATAGAATCTAAGGAAGGTTTGGTAAATGCAATAAGGCTGGGAAGTGGTGTACATGGTGTGGTCAAGTTCTTAAGGAGGGAGCATTTGGTTAATTGAAATTCTTGGTGGAATGCATGTGAGAAATGTAAGAAAATAAGTGCTAAGTGTTGGGAGCTTTGTAAGAATTGAGTAAATGTTTGAGAAGATCTTTGGAAGTTGTTTTAATGAGTTTGGTGGAGGTTATAAGGTGGGTTTAAAGTGCCAAGATGGTGTTGGACCTATTAGGACACTTGTGGAAGAGTTTGGAATTGAAAGAGCAATTTAAGAGGAAAATCTGTAGTGGACCGACCCAGGGTCTGACCCAGTCTTGGGTCGGTCGGGCCATGTTGAGCCAGCCGGAATGTCTCTGGACTGGACCGACCCAGAGGGTTTGGGTCGGTCGGCTTAGCTTTGGGTCGGTCGGGCAAAAAACTTTAACGTAGGAAAGGGGTTCTGTAATGGACCGACCCAGAGGGTTTGGGTCGGTCGGTCTAGCTCTGGGTCGGTCGGATGGATTTCAAAAGACGGAAAAGTTTCTGTAATGGACCGACCCAGGGGTTGGGACGGTCGGTGGGTCGGTCGACCCTTAACACTTAAAAAAAAAGAAATTTTGAATTCTAAGGATGATAATAGGTAATAAGGTATACCTTTGGTAGGGTGGTAATGATTAGGACCCTAAGAACTTAAGGGATTAAGTTAAGATGAGTAAGAACCTTAATGTTTAAAGTTAAGTTTGTAAGGTTAAGTGGAAAGGACTTAAGAAGGTATTCAAAGGGGATCTTTAGGAAATTAAGTGAGTTAAGTAAGGTGCAAATAGCTAATGGCCTAAAAATGAATCAATGTTTTAGGTTTGTGAATTGGGACCCCGAAGAAGGTTAAACAAACAACGATCGACGGTGAACGGTACAATCCTTTTTGTGACCTGCTTGCTAACGAGGTGTCCCTCGGCTTGTGTGCTATCTGTTTAATTGCTATGACTAAAACAAGATAAAGCATGCAACCGGTTATATTTATTCTCGTTGTGTATGTGTTATATTTACACTAACCCGCGAGACTTGAGATTGTTACTAACCAAGTTTAGTACTTACTGAGTTAAGAATAAGAGTTAAGTTTGGTGGTTGTTGGTTAATGCCCGTTAGGGCTTAGCTAGCACATGGTGATTAAGATTTCTACTAACTGGAACTTGAGTGAGGAAACCCGGGACCGATCTCCGGTCATGCATGCTAAGGAAAAAGGGGGACGGTATCTGAATCAGATCCGCCCTCCGCTTAAGGACTTGTCTTCGGACTTGTAGCCTAAGGCCGGTTGCCGGCTCAGCTACGCTGGACTCCCGTCCAGAGTAGGTGGCATTAAGACGGTGCGGTGGGATCACCTAAATCCCAGGTTCGAATTAAGCTACAACCATTCCCTTCCAGGAAAGGTTTGTATACTGAGATTAAGATTAAGATTAAGAGGTAAGGAACTGAGATTAAGGAAAGGAGGACTAAGGAGGGGGTTACTAACCCACTTGATAAGGGAACGCTTGAGTCGTTCATTGTTTGTGAACTATATATGTTCATCTGTGGTTATTGTTATTGCACTTCATATTATGCTTGTGTATGTAATCAATTTCCATGCTATCGACAATTAGTCGTCGTAGTCCCGTTAGCTTGGGGGCCATGAGAGGGTGTACCAGCATTCGTGCTGACCCCCTCGGGGGCTATTTTTACACTTGCAGATAAGAGACCCATGAGGACGCACTACGAGAGTAGGAGCGGTTAGACTTAGGGTGGGATGTTTATTTTGAGTTCGGGTTGCGCCTGTGCACCCGACTGTTTATATTAAACTGATGTAAGGTTGTGATTATGTCTAAGATATTTGTACTCGGTTGGTTGTGGTATTGTGGATGGTGATGTTTTGAGTGGGATAAGTATTTTGGATAAGTATTGTAAATGTTAAGGCCGGTATATTCTAACGATCAGACCGTGGCAAGGTCCAGGTGTGTATTATTTCCGATGCGACGTATTCGAATAAGTGTTCAGTTTTGCGATAACCACGAATGGCTTTGGATGGGGTGTTACAGAAACACCTACGCTCTTACCCACCTAAGGGTAATTATTTAATCATGTGTGACAAGTTGAAGTGTATGTTGTTAAGTTATGAAGTAAGTAATGATTATGTACTGTGATAGCAGCTTGCACGGGTTCTGGACCGGAGTGCCACTACTACTGTAAGTGGTGTAACGGAGACCACCCCGGCAAGGACTGCAAGGGAAACGACGTGCAGTGTCGTTACTGCGAGAAGTGGGGTCACCGTGACTATGAGTGTTACCGGAACCCCAACAGCAGAGTTAACAAGCCCAAGGGGCGGTGGAAGGTAAGGCCACAGCGACCATCGATGGCCCGAAGACGGCTTGTAACACCCCAACCCGAAATCCAATAACCTGTACGGCGATCACTCCCAAATAAAATACAACTGCAGCGGAAATAAATACAACAACCGGGTGGTATTACAATGCCGTTGGCCACCCTTGTGACCAACAAGGCTAGCTCCAAATACTAGCTCCAAATACAATCTCCAAAAGTCACGGTCTGAATACGAATACAATCCGAGATACTAGGAATCAACTCAAAAGTACAGTACTTAAGTAAAACAAATAACTAGAAGAAGACTCCCATAGCATGAATCTACCCCACCTACACTCGGTGTGGTAATCTTCTCAACTTCAGGTACCTGAAAAATGGGGGTGCCCCCAAAGGGGCTCAGCAAACAATGCTGGTATGGAAAACGTGCAGCCCATCGTCTACCGGGCCACACCAACTACTTTGTCGAATACATGCAGTTCATTTTTTTTTTGTAAAGGTGTAAACAAGCATAGTATGATAATAACAAGCATCCATACAAGGACAACAATGTTACATAAAACAAGACTTTAGAAGGTCAAGTTAGATGAACTAATCATTTGATAGCTGTCGGGTCCACATAGTGGGAGTGACAAATGTATAAAAGTATATCAATATAGTGGAGGTATAGTGACCCCGTTATAGAGAAAGGTTGGGTAATTAGTCCCTCAGAAGCCAACGTAGTTAACTCCTGTACTTTAGAAAGGTGGGAATCGAACCCTCGAGAGGAATAAAGTCTTCCTCTCCACTTGTACTGTTGGGAATTGAACCCTCGAGAGGAATAAAGTCTTCCTCCCCACTTGTCAGTTATCACGTTTAGGATAATGACGGTTGTTATAAAGTGAAGTTAGTGAGGGACTTGAGTACAAGTTCTCGGTATAATAAAGCGCAGGTATTTAGTCCACTGGTATAGTAGTGTTTGTATGCGTGGGACATACACGTTGTAGTTAGCATCATTCTCGCACATAAAATAATACAACAGTGCACAAGAGCAAAGCAACATTTTTCATTAATTATCTTGGTCGTTATTTCAAACAACAGATAGCACACAAGCCGGTGTAATCCGGTAGAAAACAGGTTGCAAGAATCCCATACCGTTCACCGTAGGTTGCAGTTGATTATACCCTGGTCAACGTCTGGTCAAACAAAGTCCTAGAATAGGATTAACTAAGAGGGTTAATTTATGTTACCCTTATATAATTTTATTGGATCATTCAACAATTTCGTATTTGTTATTCCATATGAGGTTTACTTCTTTTAATTACCCCATGATTTTATGTATAACTCATTTGTTATTCCTTTTGATTTATTTATAAATCCTCTAATGTACATATATGTATTCATTTATTCATGTACTATATTTGTTATTTATTTTTAATTGTCTAGGTGACATAGCAACTTATAATTTCTTATCTATATCTATACGCCATACATGGACATAAAATTCTTATAGTTTTTATTATTCTCCTTTTAACCATAAATAATATTTATTGATTACCTTTAAATTCCTTATAACTATATAAGTCATAGTTTCCTCTTCATAGTTCCTTTAATCAAAATTCTTTCTTCTAATTCCTCCAAATATCCATATAGGGCCTATATTAATTTAAATCTAAATTCTTACCCTTATATTTCAGTTATTTACAAAACAACCACATTAATTCATAAACTTTATTTTAAATTCTAATCTCTTTATGTTATAGTTTAATTCCTTATTTAATTAAATTCCAAAACTACCATTAATATTTTGGTATATTTCTTTTGGAATATTTTAACTTTTCAAAAATTACTATTTAGCCCCTTAAATTCTCGGCCTACATATATATATTTCCTATAATTACAATTTAACCACAAAATCTTATAATCTTTACATAATGCCTTATAAACTATAGTTTTAATTTTAATTCTCCACAAGTGCCGAATGTATATATATAAATTCTTAAATTACAAACTAACCCAAAGTATTTCGGCTTTGTCATGTACTTTCCATTAATTACATTTTCACCCCAAAACTTTATAATAGTTACTTAATAACTTATAAGCTATAGTTTAATATTTAATTCTCAAAATTTCGAAAGTGAACTTAATGATTCTCTTAATTATGAATTCGCCCACTAATAATTTCCAAACTTTCATAACAACTTTTAAATTACATAATAGCCCAAAACTTTATAAAATGTATTTTAAACTTGTTTAAATTATCTAAAATTCATAAACTTAATTCCTAACCTTATATTATATCATAATTACACAAACATACCTTTAACTCTCGGCTTTCACAATAAATATACCAAACTTTGTAAAAATTACATTTTAGCCACTTAACTTAATTAATTAGCCATTTAAGCACTAATAAAATATTTTTAACTCACCAAACTTTATAGTATAAGTTTATACACATAAGTAGCTCATAAAAATCTATTTTTCACTTAGGCAATTCGGCCATAATTAAATAGCTACCATATAGTATATAAAAGTGGATTTATATGTCATAATAAATATACATAAATTCATATGAGTCATATAACTCATGTAAAAATTATTGTAATGTCTTATATTGATTCTTAGCTCAAAATAAAGTATTTTTGCCCTTGACATTTCGGCTTGAATTGATATGTAACATAAATAAATTTTGTGACACAAAAATGTGTCTTAAGGTAAATATTTTCCATATATGTTATAGATTATATTTTTGGCATATAATACCATATAGTTTCGGTTTTAATTAACCTAGGAGATGTACATAATTTTTGTATAATTTTTAGAAGCTTAACCAAGCTTAAAACATAAATATTAGCTTAGTAAACTTACTTCTTAACAAAGGTGGTTAAGTGCTTGAACTCTCTTGAATCTCCAAGCTTTCTCCAAGGTAATTTGATGCTCCACTTCGGTTATATGTAAGTGGTGAAGGAGTTTAGGAGTTAGATCTTCAATAAAGACTTAAGTAGATTTGTAAGTAGTTTTTCAAGAATTTACCTTAAGCTTTTTCTCCTTATAATTTCGGCTCACCAAGGTATGAAGATCAAACTTTCCTTCATGAAAATGAAGAAGAAAAGAGCCTTAGAAGAAGTAGAATTTGGTTACACATAAAATGTGCTTTAAGGATTTACAAGCATTAAAACTACCTTAAGATAACCTTGAGATGCTCCTTGGTTTAATGTTGGTTTGGACAACCTTCTTGGAGCATTAGTTGATGCCGAAATGTTTTGGTTGTGCTAGGAAGAGTTTTGCTTCAAGGCTTGACAAGAAATGCTAGGAAATTACCTTAAAGATGAAGATAGAAGTTAAAACTCCATTAATGGACTTAAGAGCTTCAAAGGAAGAAGATGAAGCGAAGAGAGAGTTAGGAACTTACCAATTCGGAATGAGATGTGGCAAGGGAAGGAATGAGTGCAAACGAATTGTATAAGGTAAGTTTGGTTTGTTTTTGCTTTGTAAATTTTTAATGTCAATTGACTATTCTTTTCTTAGTTTATTCCATGAGTTATTGGCTCAATAAATGCCCATGTTACCAGCACATTTTCGGCCATAATGCAAGACAAGGCAATGTGGAGGGAAATAATGGTGAGCTAAATGACAAGGTAAGAAAAGTAAGGTTTATTCTTTTGATTTTTCTAAGTCTTGCTTGTCTTCTTCTTCTCTTGTAGGTGACCGAATTCAAAGCTCAAATGGAGGGTCTCAATCGGTGATGAAGAGCCAAGGAAGAGCAAAGGAAGTCACTTGAATTTTAAGAAAGCAAAAAGGTGGAATCTAGATCTACTTTTTGCCTTTTTCATTTTGTTTTTGTCTAGCCAACATGGCCTTGTTCCCTTGCATAATTTCGACAGCATGGAGGTCATATGAGACCTATATTTCTTTGCTATTAAGTATTATAACACATGGGAAGGTGAGTCACCATGTTTTATGCCTTTTATAAATTTTTAATGTAAGTTTTATACTAGTTTTTGCTCATAAAATCGGCCCCTATAGAGCACCTGGTTTGACACTGCCTCCAACTGATTTAGAAGGTATTTTAACCCTATTTAAGATTCTTAATTCGTGGCATGTCAAAAACTACAAGGTAATTGCGTAAAACATGTTTTAGTGACACCCGAAGTGTGTTTTTGTGCTCTAAGGAAATTTTGGGAAATAAATTGTCTTTATGAGTTCCAAGTGTTTATAAACACTTATTATAGTAAATAATGATATATTAAGACATTACATTGGGTTATATGGGGTTACATCAACCCACGACATAATTTACGGGCCATCGGGACACTCCGGGGCAAAAAGGAGCGCTAAGAAATCCTCCTGTGGTTTTTGTTGAATTTTGAGAAACCACTTCGTGGGTTCTCTTTATAATGGTTAATAATGGTGTTAGGAACTCTAGGAATTAATTTTATAGGAGTTCGTGCCACCTCGGCACTCCTCGGGCTTTTCGTGCTTTAAGGGGCGTGCGTAAGCACTCCCGAGCGTTTTGCGTTTTTGACTGAATATGGCCTAGGGAATATGTTTATATATTCATATAATAAGTGTATGACCATTTGGTTTAAGTTTTAGAAGGTCATACAAGGTCGTGCTTGACCATATGTTTCTAAGGCGTTTTTAGCGTTTATGGAGAAACGACTATTTTTACGTAACGTTCTCATGCATGGGTTTGCATGCGTTCGTGAAATGATTTATATTGGATTATATTCCATTAAATAATGGTTTTATAATGTTAATTAGATTTGGGGTATTTCAATCTACCCCCTTAAAAAGGACTTCGCCCCGAAGTCTCATATCTAAATTATAAGGTTGTGGGGAATCAAGTTCCACTAAGCATCCACAACTCAATCTAGTTTTTAGGGATCAAGTCCCAAGTCTCTATATTCCTAGGTTCACAGTGTACATCAAACACAACAGGAATACTTTGGAAGGTCATATCATGTGCCTACAGTGTAGTGTAATGTAATCAACATAATCACATTTCATTTCAAATAGTGCAGCGTAGTGCACATAACATTCCATTGTAGTGTAACGATGTACACATCAGCAAGTAGAAGTACAAGTGCATTCAAATACAGTGTTACACAAGAACACATACAAGACGGTGTCATAGAAATGCACAGAAGTGCAACAAAATGCATAATAACTCACAAACAAAAAAGGCTCTACCCCCCCCCCCCCAAAAAAAAGAGGGGTACGCCCCCGTACCCTAGACTAAAGTGTCTAGTCGGTAAATAATGAGGGAAACTTCGCTCGCATATCTGCTTCTAGTTCCCATGTGGCCTCTTCAACATCGTGGTTCGACCAAAGAACCTTTACGAGGCTCACAGATTTGTTTCGAGTATCTCGTGTCTTTCTATCTAAGATTCGTTGCGGTGTTTCCACATACCGCATTGTTGGTTCTAATGATAGTGTCTCTGGTCGTAGAACATGAGAAGGATGAGGCATGTATTTCTTAAGCTGAGACACGTGAAAAACATTGTGTACTTTACCCAACTCTGCTGGCAAATCAAGTCGATATGCCACAAGGCCCCCGCTCTGTGATAGCGTAGGGTCCTACAAATTTCGGGCTTAGCTTGCCCTTCTGTCCAAATCTGAATACACCCTTCATGGGTGAAACTCGTAGAAATACCTGGTCGCCAACCGCGAACTCAAGGTCTCGTCGCCTTTCATCAGCATATGATTTTGTCTGTCTTGTGCTGCTTTCATGTTAGTTCTGATTTGTTGTACTTCTGCCTGGACTTGCTCCAAGTAGTCAGGCCCAATGATGACGGTCTCACTAGAGTCGTCCCAGCACAATGGTGTGCGACATGGTCTGCCATATAAGGCTTGAAAAGGTGACATATGTATAGAGGCGTGATAGCTGTTATTGTATGCAAATTCGATGAGATGTAATCTATCTATCCAGCTGCCCTGGAAATCCAAGGCACATGCTCGTAGCATGTCCTCTAAGGTCTGAATAGTCCTCTCTGACTGGCCATCTGTCTGAGGATGGAATGCTGTGCTAAGCTTCAATTCAGTTCCAGTGCTTCGCGAGTAGCTCGCCAATAACGTGAGAGGAATCTAGTATCTCGATCTGAAACAATAGTCTTTGGTACTCCATGATGTCTGATAATCTCCTTCTCAAATAATTCTGCCAACTTCGGCACTTTCCAAGTGTCTTTCATCGGAATAAACCTAGCAACCTTAGTCAGTCGATCAACAACAACCCAAATCATATTTAATCCTCCTCTCGTAGGTGGTAGTCCCACCACGAAGTCCATAGAGATATCATAAAACTTCCACTCTGGAACTGGCATAGACTGTACCATACCTCCTGGTCGTCTATGTTCGAATTTCACTTTCTGACAAGTGAGACAACGAATCACATATTCTGTCACGTCGCCCTTCATACCACTCCACCGGAAATACCTCTTTAGATCTTTGTACATCTTAGAAGCTTCTGGATGGACAGATGTGGCAGAAGTGTGGGACTCTCGAAGAATATGCTCTTTTATATCAGTGTTGTCTCTGGGAATACATAATCTGCCCCTTAATCTGATCAGTCCATCATCATGTAACTGAAACTCATACTTCCCACCTTCAAATGTACCGTCAGAAAACTTCTGACTAATCTCCATCATCCGCTGATCATTCTGCTGTGCTCTACGAATGTCGTCTATAAGACTCGAGCTAGCCACAATGGCATTCAAGGAATGTGCTCGTCGACTCAATGTGTCTGCTACTACATTAGCTTTTCCCTCTTTGTACTGCAAATCAATGTCATAATCCTTGAGAAATTCAACCCATCTTCTTTGTCTCATGTTTAACTCCTTCTGGGTGAATACATACTTCAAACTTTTGTGATCTGAGTATACGGTCATCTGGACACCATACAGGTAGTGGCGCCAGATCTTCAATGCAAAAACAATTGCTCCAAGCTCCAAGTCATGTGTGGGATAGTTTTCCTCGTGTTTCTTCAACTGTCGGGAAGCGTAGGCGACTACCTTCCCATTCTACATGAGTACACACCCTAAACCTCTGCCTGATGCATCACAGTAAACTTCATAACCTTCTGTGCCTTCAGGTATAGTCAAAACTGGTGCTGATGTCAAAGCATTCTTCAAATACTGGAATGAGGTCTCACATTCTGTAGTCCATGTGAATGGTGCGTCCTTCTTCATTAAACTGGTCATAGGTTTTGCTATTTTGGAGAAGTCTTTGACAAACCTCCTGTAGTAACCTGCTAATCCAAGGAAACTCCTGATATCAGTCACTGTCTTTGGCCTAGGCCAGGTGCGAACTGCTTCTATTTTTGCTGGATCCACTATGATCCCAGCGTCGGAGATAACATGTCTTAGAAAGGAAACTCTGTCTAACCAAAACTCACATTTGGAGAACTTAGCATAAAGCCGGTTCTCCCTTAAGATCTCAAGTACATGTCGAAGGTGACTCTCATGCTCTTCCTTAGACTTTGAATAAATTAGGATGTCATCGATGAATACAACCACGGTCTTATCCAGCTGCTCTCTGAATAATCTGTTCATTAAATCCATGAAGACTGCTGGTGCATTTGACAAGCCAAAAGGCATAACTGTAAACTCATAGTGACCGTATCGTGTTCTGAACGCTGTCTTTTCTATGTCTTGCTCCCTGATAGGTATCTGATGGTATCCTGATCTCAAATCGATCTTCGAAAACACCTTTGCTCCTCTCAACTGATCAAACAAATCGTCGATTCGTGGTAGTGGATATTTGTTCTTCACTAACACTGCATTAAGCTCTCTGTAATCGATACATAACCGAAGGCTTCCATCCTTCTTCTTCACAAAAAGAACTGGTGCTCCCCAAGGAGATACGCCAGGTCGTATGTATCCCTTGTCCAACAAATCCTTCAACTGTTCCTTCAACTCAGCCATCTCTGCTGGTGCCATACGGTACGGTGCCTTAGCTATGGGACCGGTACCTGGTAGTAATTCAATGGAGAACTCTACCTCTCTGGGTGGCGGTAAGCCTGGAAGTTCCTTTAGGAAAATATCTGGAAATTCTGACACCACTGGCATATTTGGATCAAAATCAGGGTCGTGCTCTACATCCTGAACATAGCATAAGTATACTTCCTTCTGCTTCCTGACGTGTTTGTACATGGACATAGCGGATATCACTTTTATTGATGGTGCTCTAGGGCTCTGGCGGTATGATATTGTCACTCCTGATGGGCTCTTAAGTAACAGTCTGCGCTCTGCACAAAGAATGCGGCCTCTGTGCCGCCCCAACCAGTCCATCCCGGCTATAACGTCGAATCCTAGACCTCTGAACTCAATAAGGTCAATGGGAAATTCCTCCTCATTAATACGGATAGTGGCTCCTCTATAAAGACGAGTGCAACTGATCTTCTCCTTAGACGGGAGTGCCACCTTAAAATCAGGTAACTCTACAGCGTCTAGTCCCAACTTCCCCGCAAGCGAAGGCGAAACGAAAGTATGTGAGGCTCCGGAGTCAAACAGTACTAATGCATCCACTCCATTAATAGGAAAGGTACCATTGAGGATCGCGCCGCCCTTGCTGGCCTCCTCCTCAGTAAGAATACTTAAGGCACCTTCCGTCTCCTTAGCACAACCTAACAACAGAATCTGGGTAAGTACTTTGATATATGACGGGGTCTAAAGGCATTCACTTTCATAACAATAATGCTTCATTGATGAGATGATCTCCTTTCAGATGTCCAAAAACAATTACAACACTAGTACTTTCTAAAAGTCAAACTTAATCTTCCTGGTTTCATGTGAGTGGCGTTTATCACTGTCGAAGGTGCTGTGTTTAATTTAATCCTTTTAATTCCATGGTATAGCAACCTTGACTTTCCACCCATTATTAAAACATCTCCTGACTTCAATATGATTTTCTTTGCAAGGTCCACACGCTTCTGCTCGCCATAAAGGAACTCTGCGTCATCTCCAATTGACAAAGACAATACTGGTATCCCCTGATCGAGGGACCCTTGTGTTTCATCCTTGTCTTGATGTAGCCCTAAGCGGCCTCCTTCTTCATAGAAGTTGATGATACATAGATCAGCCCTTAGATTAGGAACTGGATCTTCTTCTAGCTGTTGAGCTGTATTAACTGCTTGTTCCACAATTTGTAAAAATTCTTCTGGGATTTTTGGTACTTGTGCTCCATCTCCATTTCTTGTATCCTGGTAGGTCTTTGAGTAGGGATTCCAATCCTTTCCTAAGCACATCATTTTCAGCTTCATCTTTGATCCTCCTGGAAATTCTGGAGTGTAGAACCCTCCTGGTCCTGCTCCCAATTCTTGACATCTTCTGATGATTGCAATTTGTGTCTCCGGTGTTAGGCATCTTTTGAGTAATATCAAACCTGATTGGATAACCTTACTTTGTTCGTTCCCTGGTTCTTGTACTTTGATAATGTTTTCTTCCAGGGAGGGGGCAAGGGATAGGAAGCATATCTTATAGCTTCCTACATGGTTTAAAATTCTACTAGTGAGTCTTATTAGTTCTTTCCTATGCAACTAGGCAATCAAGGCATGCAAGAACTCATTCACAACATCCATTGCTCGATAACAGGTTCACATGGGTTTAGAAGTACCTGGGTTGGTAGAAGGACCAGCCTCATCTGAGCGGTCCATGACATGCAGGGCGGGTCCCGATGCTGGGCCTTTGCCCTTATTCCCCTGAGCTTGGTTTGTTGGTGGAGGGCGAGTATCGCTAGCTCCATTCTTGTGGCCGGTGTTTGTCTTAGCTCCCGGGCGGTAGTTCCTGCTCTCCGGGTTCTTAATGCACTCGAAGGCTCGGTGTCCCCATATCTGACAATGGCGGCACTGGACTTTCTCCCCTTGGCAGTCCACGCCGGGGTGGTCCTTTCCACACTGTCTGCAGTTGAAGTGGCGGACATACCTCTGGCCCGTGTTTGAGCCCTGTCCAGAACCAATTACAATCGAGGTCAATTATACATTTGTGAGCCTTGATTTTAAACCCTATCCTATGTGGATTAAGCTTATTGGGATCTAGTCGGGTTTTAGGTCCACTTATAACCTAAGGTTAATAACTATGTCATATAACAATAATTATTAAATCCTATGCTAGCTCACTGGAACCTATTGCGAGTCGCCACCTAATTTTTACCTAGAGTAAATTAGGAAAGGTAGAGTTCAGGTTCGGGGGCTTGATATTCGACTTAGTTAGGGTTCAATTACTTTCATTACCCCTAGATGTCGTTTTTCCTCTACTTAGTTTAATTACGGCTTATTACGAGTCGTTTTAAGCTAAGTGCGCGAGCTTCTGTTTTTTTTGTTTTTTAGCATTTTTTGACTGAAAATAAAAGTGTAAGTTGAAATTACCTAAACTAGGGTTTCGGAGGCAGAATTAGGTCAAGTTTTGTTTCCGTCCGTAGCCACAGACCTAATGTCCGTAACCACGGACTCTAGTTAATCTATGTGAAAATAAAAGTCGAATTAAACAGAAAACAAAAATTTGAAAAGTCCGGGGCCACGGACAGGAGAGTTAGAAAAGTAGAATTGCAACCTGTTTTACCTTTGAATTTAGGAGGATTCTTCACGTCGGGATTCTTCGGAGGCCTCGTTGATGGCGGATCCAGAAGAACTTCGAACCCAGCTTCTGACTCCTTGTTGTTCTTGATGTTCTTCACGTTTTGGTGCTGTTTTGGTGGGGGTTTGATGATGGATGATGTTGTGGGAGTTGAAAAATGTGTTTTGGTGTTGATTTTGGTGAGATTTCGGTGTTTGATCGTGGCTCTGGGGTTCAAAACGTGGAGAGAGAGAGACGGCTGCCTTCTTTGAGAGTCTAGGGTTCTTGAGGTTCCTCTTTGATCATGGGATAAGGTTCCTTATATAGGCCTCTTTAAAGATAGAAAAATCCGGTAAAAACCGAGATTTACCGACGTTTTAGCTCAAGGGCTTCCAAAAGGAATTTGATTATGAAATTTTACACATGGGTAAAGGATGATATTTCTGAATTTTCTAAAGTGGAATCGAATTTTTTGGACATTGGAATATTTTTAAATTCAATTTCTCGTCAGATTCAATCAGAAATTGCTAGAAAATTATTGGAAATTCGAAAAATCAAAATTCCAACGCCATTATGCTTCAGATGTCATCCTCTATCATGGGTTAAAATTTCAAAGCATTTTGAATTGATTTGACCCTTATTTGGAGGAGAGAGAAGCCTATAGGGGGCTTAGGAGCCTTGAAAAATTACGAAAATGCCCCTGGAGATGACTAAGCTGTCCCTAGTACTCTGAAATGTGCTGATCGAACCGGGAACCCTCTCTACTATCCTATTAGTAGAGACTCTCCTTCGGGGGGTTGAAATTTTGGGTATAACAACATTCCAACGGTACTGTAGTAATCACAAAAAGTTTCAAATTTAACTGCTCGATTAGAGTGCCTACCCTTAGATAGGTAGGTTTTCTGTGAGTTTACTGCTCCATGGGTCCCTGACTGGGGGTTCCCAGTATTCTGGTTCCCCTTCCCTTGATAGGACCCCTGGCCTTTTTGAAAGGGTTTGTTCCTTCTGTTGGAGTTTCCCTGCTTGGCATCCTCACTGCAAGGTCCCTCCTTTCTCTTTTGGGAGCTCAAAGCATCCCTTCTCTTGCATGTAATCTCCACAATGGAGGCAGCATGGTAACATTCCTGAAATCTCAAGGTATAATCTCCAAATCTCCCATGACGGGGTATAGTAGGTAATAAAATTTTCAACTGGTTTATGTCTCTCCTGTTTTACCTGTAAACTGTGGGGATGATTGGTCCCATCCCAAACTGGAGTCGAGGGCTCAGTCCCCCGTAGAACCGGTCGACCAACACCTGGTCCGAGTAACCTAATCCGGGCAGTAGTCGGAGTAGTGAAGTAAACTTTGCATAATACTCATCCACGGTCATCTTTCCCGTCTGCTCCAGGGCGTCAAACTCACTAGTCTTCATCATCCTGGTGTGGGCCGGGTAGTATTTGCCCCTAAGTAGTGCAGTGTAGTGTCCCCAAGTGAAAGCTGGGTCATCCAGGTGGTCGGCCTTCACCATATTCCACCAATCTCTCGCTGCATCCTTCAGGTAAAAGGAAGCAAGCCTTACTTTTTCCCTAGCTGGGACTGCAAGTGTCTCGAACGCTGTCTCCATCTCCATGATATATGTCTCCAAGTGAGCAGGGTCAGTCTGTCCTTTGAAGGGAGTTGGTCTGAGATCAGCCAAACTCTTCACCCAATCTCTCTCTCTGGGTGGTGGTGGTGGAGGTAGCTGCTGCTGCTGTGCAACCCCCGCCTGTGCAAATGCCTGAGCAATTAAAGTAGCAATGTCTCCCAGCCTGACGGTTGGCTCCTCATCGGCCTGTCCACGGCGTCCTCCTCTTCCTGACATCTGTAGGATGTTGAGGTATATTAGGTACTGTGGTCACAATCTTGGTCTTAGATAGTAGTCTAAGTAAAAACTAACTTAAACTCCTTTATATACTATCTCTCAACCCGTAACCTAAAGCTTTAGAAATCCTAATCTCGGTGTATCCTTGTATCCAGAGCATAACTACGCTCTGATACCACTTTTTGTAACACCCCAACCCGAAATCCAATAACCTGTACGGCGATCACTCCCAAATAAAATACAACTGCAGCGGAAATAAATACAACAACCGGGCGGTATTACAATGCCGTTGGCCACCCTTGAGACCAACAAGGCTAGCTCCAAATACAATCTCCAAAAGTCACGGTCTGAATACGAATACAATCCGAGATACTAGGAATCAACTCAAAAGTACAGTACTTAAGTAAAACAAATAACTAGAAGAAGACTCTCATAGCATGAATCTACCCCACCTACACTCGGTGTGGTAATCTTCTCAACTTCAGGTACCTGAAAAATGGGGGTGCCCCCAAAGGGGCTCAGCAAACAATGCTGGTATGGAAAACGTGCAGCCCATCGTCTACCGGGCCACACCAACTACTTTGTCGAATACATGCAGTTCATTTTTTTTGTAAAGCTGTAAACAAGCATAGTATGATAATAACAAGCATCCATACAAGGACAACAATGTTACATAAAACAAGACTTCAGAAGGTCAAGTTAGATGAACTGTAATCATTTGATAGCTGTCGGGTCCACACAGTGGGACTGACAAATGTATAAAAGTATATCAATATAGTGGAGGTATAGTGACCCCGTTATAGAGAAAGGTTGGGTAATTAGTCCCTCAGAAGCCAACGTAGTTAACTCCTGTACTTTAGAAAGGTGGGAATCGAACCCTCGAGAGGAATAAAGTCTTCCTCTCCACTTGTACTGTTGGGAATTGAACCCTCGAGAGGAATAAAGTCTTCCTCCCCACTTGAACTGTTCCGTCGCGACGTAAATTGAATAGGAGACGACCTGAGACAGGTACAACTCCTGTAGCATGCATGGCCAGATCCAACTGGGCTCCTCGTACTCGTAGTATAGAATTGTTAGGTGTCATATAAAGACGTTAAACAAGAACACAATGTGTATTGTCAGTTATCACGTTTAGGATAATGACGTTTGTTATAAAGTGAAGTTAGTGAGGGACTTGAGTACAAGTTCTCGGTATAATAAAGCGCAGGTATTTAGTCCACTGGTATAGTAGTGTTTGTATGCGTGGGACATACACGTTGTAGTTAGAATCATTCTCACACATAAAATAATACAACAGTGCACAAGAGCAAAGCAACATTTTTCATTAATTATCTTGGTCGTTATTTCAAACAACAGATAGCACACAAGCCGGTGTAATCCGGTAGAAAACAGGTTGCAAGAATCCCATACCGTTCACCGTAGGTTGCAATTGATTATACCCTGGTCAACGTCTGGTCAAACAAAGTCCTAGAATAGGATTAACTGAGAGGGTTAATTTATGTTACCCTTATATAATAATTTTATTGGATCATTCAACAATCTCGTATTTGTTATTCCATATGAGGTTTACTTCTTTTAATTACCCCATGATTTTATGTATAACTCATTTGTTATTCCTTTTGATTTATTTATAAATCCTCTAATGTACATATATGTATTCATTTATTCATGTACTATATTTGTTATTTATTTTTAATTGTCTAGGTGACATAGCAACTTATAATTTCTTATCTATATCTATACGCCATACATGGACATAAAATTCTTATAGTTTTTATTATTCTCCTTTTAACCATAAATAATATTTATTGATTACCTTTAAATTCCTTATAACTATATATGTCATAGTTTCCTCTTCTTAGTTCCTTTAATCAAAATTCTTTCTTCTAATTCCTCCAAATATCCATATAGGGCCTATATTAATTTAAATCTAAATTCTTACCCTTATATTTCGGTTATTTACAAAACAACCACATTAATTCATAAACTTTATATTTAAATTCTAATCTCTTTATGTTATATAGTTTTAATTCCTTATTTAATTAAATTCCAAAACTACCATTAATATTTTGGTATATTTCTTTTGGAATATTTTAACTTTTCAAAAATTACTATTTAGCCCCTTAAATTCTCGGCCTACATATATATATTTCCTATAATTACAATTTAACCACAAAATCTTATAATCTTTACATAATGCCTTATAAACTATAGTTTTAATTTTAATTCTCCACAAGTGCCGAATGTATATATATAAATTCTTAAATTACAAAACTAACCCAAAGTATTTCGGCTTTGGTCATGTACTTTCCATTAATTACATTTTCACCCCAAAACTTTATAATAGTTACTTAATAACTTATAAGCTATAGTTTAATTATTTAATTCTTCAAAATTTCGAAAGTGAACTTAATGATTCTCTTAATTATGAATTCGCCCACTAATAATTTCCAAACTTTCATAACAACTTTTATAAATTACATAATAGCCCAAAACTTTATAAAAAGTTATTTTAAAGCTTGTTTAAATTATCTAAAATTCATAAACTTAATTCCTAACCTTATATTATATCATAATTACAACAAACATACCTTTAACTCTCGGCTTTCACAATAAATATACCAAACTTTGTAAAAATTACATTTTAGCCACTTAACTTAATTAATTAGCCATTTAAGCACTAATAAAATATTTTTAACTCACCAAACTTTATAGTATAAGTTTATACACATAAGTAGCTCATAAAAATCTATTTTTCACTTAGGCAATTCGGCCATAATTAAATAGCTACCATATAGTATATAAAAGTGGATTTATATGTCATAATAAATATACATAAATTCATATGAGTCATATAACTCATGTCAAAATTATTGTAATGTCTTATATTGATTCTTAGCTCAAAATAAAGTATTTTTGCCCTTGACATTTCGGCTTGAATTGATATGTAACATAAATAAATTTTGTGACACAAAAATGTGTCTTAAGGTAAATATTTTCCATATATGTTACAGATTATATTTTTGGCATATAATACCATATAGTTTCCGTTTTAATTAACCTAGGAGATGTACATAATTTTTGTATAATTTTTAGAAGCTTAACCAAGCTTAAAACATAAATATTAGCTTAGTAAACTTACTTCTTAACAAAGGTGGTTAAGTGCTTGAACTCTCCTTGAATCTCCAAGCTTTCTCCAAGGTAATCTTGATTCTCCACTTCGGTTATATGTAAGTGGTGAAGGAGTTTAGGAGTTAGATCTTCAATAAAGACCTTAAGTAGATTTGTAAGTAGTTTTTCAAGAATTTACCTTAAGCTTTTTCTCCTTATAATTTCGGCTCACCAAAGGTAATTGAAGATCAAACTTTCCTTCATGAAAATGAAGAAGAAAAGAGCCTTAGAAGAAGTAGAATTTGGTTACACATAAAAATGTGCTTTAAGGATTTACAAGCATTAAAACTACCTTAAGATAACCTTGAGATGCTCCTTGGTTTAATGTTGGTTTGGATAACCTTCTTGGAGCATTAGTTGATGCCGAAATGTTTTGGTTGTGCTAGGAAGAGTTTGCTTCAAGGCTTGACAAGAAATGCTAGGAAATTACCTTAAAGATGAAGATAGAAGTTAAAACTCCATTAATGGACTTAAGAGCTTCAAAGGAAGAAGATGAAGCAAGAAGAGAGAGTTAGGAACTTACCAATTCGGAAATGAGATGGGCAAGGGAAGGAATGAGTGCAAACGAATTGTATAAGGTAAGTTTGGTTTGTTTTTGCTTTGTAAATTTTTAATGTCAATTGACTATTCTTTTCTTTAGTTTATTCCATGAGTTATTGGCTCAATAAATGCCCATGTTACCAGCACATTTTTGGCCATAATGCAAGACAAGGCAATGTGGAGGGAAATAATGGTGAGCTAAATGACAAGGTAAGAAAAGTAAGGTTTATTCTTTTGATTTTTCTAAGTCTTGCTTGTCTTCTTCTTCTTCTCTTGTAGGTGACCGAATTCAAAGCTCAAATGGAGGGTTTTAATCGGTGATGAAGAGCCAAGGAAGAGCAAAGGAAGTCACTTGAATTTTAAGAAAGCAAAAAGGTGGAATCTAGATCTACTTTTTGCCTTTTTCATTTTGTTTTTGTCTAGCCAACATGGCCTTATTACCTTGCATAATTTCGACAGCATGGAGGTCATATGAGACCTATATTTCTTTGCTATTAAGTATTATAACACATGGGAAGGTGAGTCACCATGTTTTATGCCTTTTATAAATTTTTAATGTAAGTTTTATAGTAGTTTTTGCTCATAAAATCGGCCCCTATAGAGCACCTGGTTTGACACTGCCTCCAACTTATTTAGAAGTTCATTTTAACCCTTTTAAGATTCTTAATTCTTGGCATGTCAAAAACTACAAGGTAATTGCGTAAAACGCGTTTTAGTGACACCCGAATGTGTTTTTTTGTGCTCTAAGGAAATTTTGGGAAGTAAATTGTCTTTATGATTTCCAAGTGTTTATAAACACTTATTATAGTAAATAATGATATATTAAGACATTACATTGGGTTATATGGGGTTACATCAACCCACGACATAATTTACGGGCCATCGGGACACTCCCGGGCAAAAAGGAGCGCTAAGAAATCCTCCTGTGGTTTTTGTTGAATTTTGAGAAACCACTTCGTGGGTTCTCTTTAGAATGGTTAATAATGGTGTTAGGAACTCTAGGAATTAATTTTATAGGAGTTCGTGCCACCTCGGCACTCCTCCGGGCTTTTCGTGCTTTAAGGGGCGTGCGTGAGCACTCCCGAGCGTTTTGCGTTTTTGACTGAATATGGCCTAGGGAATATGTTTATATATTCATATAATAAGTGTATGACCATTTGGTTTAAGTTTTAGAAGGTCATACAAGGTCGTGCTTGACCATATGTTTCTAAGGCGTTTTTAGCGTTTATGAAGAAACGACTATTTTTACGTAACGTTCTCATGCATGGGTTTGCATGCGTTCGTGAAATGATTTATAATTGGATTATATTCCATTAAATAATGGTTTTATAATGTTAATTAGATTTGGGGTATTTCAATCTACCCCCCTTAAAAAGGACTTCGCCCCGAAGTCTCATATCTAAAATTATAAGGTTGTGGGGAATCAAGTTCCACTAAGCATCCACAACTCAATCTAGTTTTTAGGGATCAAGTCCCAAGTCTCTATATTCCTAAGTTCACAGTGTACATCAAACACAACAGGAATACTTTGGAAGGTCATATCATGTGCCTACAGTGTAGTGTAATGTAATCAACATAATCACATTTCATTTCAAATAGTGCAGCGTAGTGCACATAACATTCCATTGTAGTGTAACGATGTACACATCAGCAAGTAGAAGTACAAGTGCATTCAAATACAGTGTTACACAAGAACACATACAAGACAAGGTGTCATAGAAATGCACAGAAGTGCAACAAAATGCATAATAACTCACAAACAAAAAAGGCTCTACCCCCCCCCCCCCCCCAAAAAAAAGAGGGGTACGCCCCCGTACCCTAGACTAAAGTGTCTAGTCGGTAAATAATAAGGGAAACTTTGCTCGCATATCTGCTTCTAGTTCCCATGTGGCCTCTTCAACATCGTGGTTCGACCAAAGTACCTTTACGAGGCTCACAGATTTGTTTCGAGTATCTCATGTCTTTCTATCTAAGATTCGTTGCGGTGTTTCCACATACCGCATTGTTGGTTCAAATGAGAGTGTCTCTGGTCGTAGAACATGAGAAGGATGAGGCATGTATTTCTTAAGCTGAGACACGTGAAAAACATTGTGTACTTTGCCCAACTCTGTTGGCAAATCAAGTCGATATGCCACAAGGCCTACCCGCTCTGTGATAGCGTAGGGTCCTACAAATTCCGGGCTTAGCTTGCCCTTCTGTCCAAATCTGAATACACCCTTCATGGGTGAAACTCGTAGAAATACCTGGTCGCCAACCGCGAACTCAAGGTCTCGTCGCCTTTCATCAGCATATGATTTCTGTCTGTCTTGTGCTGCTTTCATGTTATTTCTGATTTGTTGTACTTCTGCCTGGACTTGCCCCAAGTACTCAGGCCCAATGATGACGGTCTCACTAGACTCGTCCCAGCACAATGGTGTGCGACATGGTCTGCCATATAAGGCTTGAAAAGGTGACATCTGTATAGAGGCGTGATAGCTGTTATTGTATGCAAATTCGATGAGATGTAATCTATCTATCCAGCTGCCCTGGAAATCCAAGGCACATGCTCGTAGCATGTCCTCTAAGGTCTGAATAGTCCTCTCTGACTGGCCATCTGTCTGAGGATGGAATGCTGTGCTAAGCTTCAATTCAGTTCCCAGTGCTTCGCGAGTAGCTCGCCAATAACGTGAGAGGAATCTAGTATCTCGATCTGAAACAATAGTCTTTGGTACTCCATGATGTCTGATAATCTCATTCTCAAATAATTCTGCCAACTTCGGCACTTTCCAAGTGTCTTTCATCGGAATAAACCTAGCAACCTTAGTCAGTCGATCAACAACAACCCAAATCATATTTAATCCTCCTCTCGTAGGTGGTAGTCCCACCACGAAGTCCATAGAGATATCATAAAACTTCCACTCAGGAACTGGCATAGACTGTACCATACCTCCTGGTCGTCTATGTTCGAATTTCACTTTCTGACAAGTGAGACAACGAATCACATATTTTGTCACGTCGCCCTTCATACCACTCCACCAGAAATACCTCTTTAGATCTTTGTACATCTTAGAAGCTCGTGGATGGACAGATGTGGCAGAAGTGTGGGACTCTCGAAGAATATGCTCTTTTATATCAGTGCTGTCTCTGGGAATACATAATCTGCCCCTTAATCTGATCAGTCCATCATCATGTAACTGAAACTCATACTTCCCACCTTCAAATGTATCGTCAGACAACTTCTGACTAATCTCCATCATCCGCTGATCATTCTGCTGCGCTCTACGTATGTCGTCTATAAGACTCGAGCTAGCCACAATGGCATTCAAGGAATGTGCTCGTCGACTCAATGTGTCTGCTACTACATTAGCTTTTCCCTCTTTGTACTGCAAATCAATGTCATAATCCTTGAGAAATTTAACCCATCTTCTTTGTCTCATGTTTAACTCCTTCTGGGTGAATACATACTTTAAACTTTTGTGATCTGAGTATACGGTCATCTGGACACCATACAGGTAGTGGCGCCAGATCTTCAATGCAAAAACAATTGCTCCAAGCTCCAAGTCATGTGTGGGATAGTTTTCCTCGTGTTTCTTCAACTGTTGGGAAGCGTAGGCGACTACCTTCCCATTCTGCATGAGTACACACCCTAAACCTCTGCCTGATGCATCACAGTAAACTTCATAACCTACTGTGCCTTCAGGTATAGTCAAAACTGGTGCTGATGTCAAAGCATTCTTCAAATACTAGAATGAGGTCTCACATTCTGAAGTCCATGTGAATGGTGCGTCCTTCTTCATTAAACTGGTCATAGGTTTTGCTATTTTGGAGAAGTCTCTGACAAACCTCCTGTAGTAACCTGCTAACCCAAGGAAACTCCTGATATCAGTCACTGTCTTTGGCCAAGGCCAGGTGCGAACTGCTTCTATTTTTGCTGGATCCACTGCGATCCCAGCGTCGGAGATAACATGTCCTAGAAAGGAAACTCTGTCTAACCAAAACTCACATTTGGAGAACTTAGCATAAAGCCGGTTCTCCCTTAAGATCTCAAGTACATGTCGAAGGTGACTCTCATGCTCTTCCTTAGACTTTGAATAAATTAGGATGTCATCGATGAATACAACCACGGTCTTATCCAGCTGCTCTCAATAATCTGTTCATTAAATCCATGAAGACTGCTGGTGCATTTGACAAGCCAAAAGGCATAACTGTAAACTCATAGTGGCCGTATCGTGTTCTGAACGCTATCTTTTCTATGTCTTGCTCCCTGATAGGTATCTGATGGTATCCTGATCTCAAATCGATCTTCGAAAACACCTTTGCTCCTCTCAACTGATCAAACAAATCGTCGATTCGTGGTAGTGGATATTTGTTCTTCACTGACACTGCATTAAGCTCTCTGTAATCGATACATAACCGAAGGCTTCCATCCTTCTTCTTCACAAAAAGAACTGGTGCTCCCCAAGGAGATACGCTAGGTCGTATGTATCCCTTGTCCAACAAATCCTTCAACTGTTCCTTCAACTCAGCCATCTCTGCTGGTGCCATACGGTACGGTGCCTTAGCTATGGGACCAGTACCTGGTAGTAATTCGATGGAGAACTCTACCTCTCTGGGTGGCAGTAAGCCTGGAAGTTCCTTTGGGAAAATATCTGGAAATTCTGACACCACTGGCATATTTGGATCAAAATCAGGGTCGTGCTCTACATCCTGAACATAGCATAAGTATACTTCCTTCTACTTCCTGACGTGTTTGTACATGGACATAGCGGATATCACTTTTATTGATGGTGCTCTAGGGCTCTGGCGGTATGATACTGTCACTCCTGATGGGCTCTTAAGTAACAGTCTGCGCTCTGCACAAAGAATGCGGCCTCTGTGCCGCCCCAACCAGTCCATCCCGGCTATAACGTCGAATCCTAGACCTCTGAACTCAATAATGTCAATGAGAAATTCTTCCTCCTTAATACGGATAGTGGCTCCTCTATAAAGACGAGTGCAACTGATCTTCTCCTTAGACGGGAGTTCCACCTTAAAATCAGGTAACTCTACAGCGTCTAGCCCCAACTTCCTCGCAAGCGAAGGCGAAACGAAAGTATGTGAGGCTCTGGAGTCGAACAGTACTAATGCATCCACTCCATTAACAGGAAAGGTACCAGTGAGGATCGCGCCGCCCTTGCTGGCCTCCTCCTCAGTAAGAATACTTAAGGCACCTTCCGTCTCCTTAGCACAACCTAACAACAGAATCTGGGTAAGTACTTTGATATATGACGGGGTCTAAAGACATTCACTCTCATAACAATAATGCTTCATTGATGAGATGATCTCCTTTCAGATGTCCAAAAACAATTACAACACTAGTACTTTCTAAAAGTCAAACTTAATCTTTCTGGTTTCATGTGAGTGGCGTTTATCACTGTAACACCCCGATTAACCGATCAATAGTCCGAACGATGCGCCCACGACGACCTAGCAAGTCTAACAGCGGATTTACAACGTATGCTCGGGTATCACAGACGTCAACCACCCACGTGGTTGACACAACAACAACAACATGAATACTAAGCTGCGGTCCGATAGACTGGAATTAAAACACGATCAAATCCAAGCACCATAGAAATTACAGGCCAAGTACCGAGATTCTACAACATAAGTCTTAGTTCAACAACAAGATCAAAAGTACAACAAAGTCATAACCCATACATTAACCATACACTCCTACAGTCCTGCCCATATAGACTACCCCCGGGTAGTCACCCGTACCTACTCTCCGTTTGCCTCCCGCTTCATACCTGTAAAAATAAAGGACTCAGCAACTTTGCCGAGTATGAACGTGTGAAGCCCGCATGTTACCGGGCTACACGACTACTTGGTCGAATATAATTAAGTCCAATTTCATGCAGTAGGAAAACAATAACATATAGCATGCAACATCATAAGGCAACACGCACATATCGGCATAAGGTAACACCAAGCATTTCAAGCATGCAAACAAGTAGAGTTTTTGTAGAATTCGTATAATGATGATCCACACAGTGGGATCATACAATATTGAGTATTTTCGTGTCTTTCTCTTTGTCTCCACCAAGTGCACTTCTCTTTCTCTTTCTTGCACCGGTCTGGGGATGTAGATTGACTCCCTTGACCATATAATGCGGGTGCCCATCTTTCTCGGGTTTTCATTGATCATTTGTGTGTTCTTCTGTTACCGCACGTTGGAGGACGTCTCCTCCATAGCTAGTCCCCCATTCCCGGCGTCATGCGCCGAGAAAGCGGAGTCGCCTCTTGACTCCAGGATAAGCTCCCCCAAGTTGTCACTCCCCCATTCCCGACGTCATGCGCCGGGAAAGCAGAGTCGCCTCTAGACTCCAGGATGTGCTCCACATAAAAGGGCGAAGGATCTGATGCAGATACCAACTCCTGAACTTTTCCATACCGCGCGGCCCGAGATGTCGTCTTCCCGGGTTATCCTCATGTCCCACCAGTCGAGATTTTCTCTTCATTATCATTCATGAATAGACACCATAGTGGGTGTCTTGGTACGTCCTCCTTAGTTAGAGAGGAGTTCCCCCTTATAGTGTTTTCTTTGTTTCTCATAGTTCTCAGTGTTTCATCTCAAATCACATAAACGCGAAGGGACTAAACTACTGTGTGCGCGCAATGATACACAACAATGATACACAACAATAATATAACAATCATCCAACATGATAAACAAGCAATCCAATTTTCATGCTTTAATCTTAAGGTCTTTTCACAAAGAGCACACAGCACACAAGCCGTGTAACACGGCAACATACGAACCACACATGTCCATACCTTTTTCGCTAGTTCGGGTTGTCTCACACTCGGAGTCCCGGTCGGAGCACGCTACGATCCTAGAGTTAATTACAACAATGTGTCAGTTCATTATTTTATGTGATGACACGTTATATCATATGTTACTCCTTAGGTATGTTGTTACATGTTTAGTTTAGATTGACTCTTAGAAGTTCACATGCATTAATCCTAGGCTTAACTTACTCCTAAGATATTTCATATCTTGATTCACATGTTAATCAAGCCCTTTTTTCTTAGTTAATGTTTTTGGGCATTTTAAGAGATAATTATGTAACAAGTTTGTGTAACGTAGATATGTCTTATCTAATGGGTATTCCTTTCTTAGGTAAATAGGTGAGTGATGTTTTAACCCTCGTAAAGATAATATAGATCATAGGTTACCCCTAAAACCCACTTATACAGAAGTTCAAGTTTATGAAAACGCAACAATAGTTTAGTGTTTGATCTTACATTAACCTCTCCCTTAGTACGTCTCCATGTTTAATTTTATTCCCACCGTTTCTTTACACACACTCAGGTGTAATTGATCTGTTCTGGGTTCTTTAATAACTAACATCTCGCTCATCACACTCCTATAATCTAGCTATACAGAAACCATGTTACAGAACCTTGGTACAAACAGGAATTAGAAAGCACTAAATTTGAACACATGAGACCAATGTCCTCTCCCTTGATTCTTTTCTGTTTAAATGTTACCCTTTTCCTTCAGATCTCTCCCCAGGGTTTACCTAGCTAATTGAGTGTGATAACAACAGTTTTTTTTTTACTCGGGACTACTCCAGTAATACACACACAAAATCCTCCTATACAGAAAACAGAAAGAAATCTGTACAGAAACTGAACTGATATTCCTCTTGTCTTTCTTTTCTGTTTCAGGTTTTGGTTTCCTATTTCCATCAGAGTACCTGTACCTGGTTAGTGGGTTCATAAGTTTTAGAGTTCAAGATTAACCCTAGCCATAAGGACAACTCTACTGAATGTCATTGTATACACTACACAAGACTGGACTGCAACAGGAAGAAAAACCGAATCTGTAACTTAAAAACTGATAGGTTGTTAGCTCTCCTTGTGTTTCTCTTTTATGTTCTGACTGTATATTTTTGTTTGTTTCCTAGTTAAGTATTCATACCCCAACTTAAGTGTGTTAATAAGCTTTTGAGCCAAAGGAACAGACCAAGACTAAACTAGGCAAAGTCTCCAAGTTTTCTTTGCGTAGAATCAGAAGCTGATAAACTGATATGAACTCCCTGTTATAGTTGGTTGCTGTTTCTTTAATTTCTCTTCTGTTTTTCTCTCAACCGATGCACAACTTCCTCCAGTTACTTTACACTCTTAGTTAAGACAGCTTAAAGGACTCTAAGTTCACTTTTCAACTCAAGGAGCAAGGCACACTCACCTCTGAGAAAACTCTACACAGAAACTGCAAGGACTGATATGACTTCCTTCCCCTCCTGTTATGTGTCACGGTTATCTAGCCTGTGGTTTGATTTCCCTTAACTGCTTTAGTTTCTACATTGCATGTTTTATTTCAATGCCAGTCCTAAGACAAACCAAGGTTATGCTGTTGTACCCTCTTGAATTACAGAAACTCGAGAATCTCTAAAACTAAAAAAAACAGAACTTGGTTTCTGTCAACTCCTCTTCTAGCTTGTCTGTTCAGCCAATGACTTATCTTTCCATCTGTCCCACGATGTTCATCATTTCAATTATGTGTTCCAATCTTATATCAACCCAAAGTAACCTAAGACAGCCCTGTTAAAACCCACTGAAAGTTCCACCATGCAAAAGTCTATATTCTGCAGAAAACCAAAGGTACCAAAACTGATAGCAATTTATCCCCTTCTCTTTTCTTTAACCACGAACCTGGTTTACAACTCTCCCTCTGACATCTTAGCTGTCTAGTAAAGGTCTCGAAAAGCCTTAACTCTCAAACAATTTAGGACCCTAAGTTAGAGCTACAGAACCCACTCTTACTGAAAAAGAAAGAACTCCATCACTGAAACACTGAAACAGATGTTCTTTTTGTTATCGATCCCTTCTGTCTCTTTTAATTTAATTTCCTGGTTTGTTCACTCAATTTCAGGTTTTAACAACATTTGAAACTCAACTATAGCAGTCACACTCCTAAGAATTTCGTATACAGAAAACACATATTTCTTTTAGAAATTGAACTGAGGTTTTCTCCTGCTATTTTATCGAAATGCTTCTTTCTGTTTTCTTTCTAGTTATAGTTTTCCTTCTGTTACAGGTTATGTTTGTTCTTTGTTTTGTTTACAGATTTGTTTCATTCTTTTCCCTAAGGTAGCCAGGACCTAGCTAGGGGCTTAAATGCTCTACCAGTTTCCTCTTAAATCAGTAGGTTTTCTGATAACAGTGCTGGAACTTGGTTATACAGAACAAAATCCTAGAGAACTATATAACTGAAACAACAGTTTAGTGGAGCTTACCAGGAAGCTTAGTGGCTTTTATCTTGTTGATCTAGGCACGAAACCAGGCTCTTGCGCTTGGATTATTTAACCCAGCTGAGGCAACCAAGTAAGCTTGGTAAGGCAGAGATAAAGAAGTGAACTGAGGTGAGCAAAAACAGGTTGGAGAAGTTTTACCTCGGGTTAGAATTCAGACCGGTAAGTTACAGTTTATGGAGGGATTTTCCTTGGATAAAAAGGGTACGAGTTTCAAGTTTCCCAATGCTTCACCCTTGCCTAGCATGCATGGCATTTATGCGAGACAGTAAGAAGATTAGAAAGACTGTTGCATGGGTTTTCAGGCAAAACTAAACAGGGACAAAGGGAGAGACTTGTTGCAGTATGTTTACCTCACTGATTCCTTGAGTTTGTTGTTTCAGATTTCAAGGAGGTTGAGCACCAGCTTGGTCAGACAGGCAAGGAGAGTGGGAGGCTCAATTCACTGATGAGACAAGAAAGAAAGGATGGGTTAAAAGAGTTTACACTGTCACTCACAACAGTAGGACATAAAGACAACAGGAACTAATGTTCACCTGAGGCAGTTGTTTGAACCAGGGTGCTAGTCTCGATTCCAAGACTTCTCTTCTGGTTTGAAGGAAGTTGCAGCCACTTGGATCAGGAAACAGAGAAGAGATCAGGAAAGGTGGGAGTGGGAATAAGGAAGAAAATCACACAGGTCAATAGCACTTACCTTGTGCATTCGAATCGGAGAGGATGGGAGAATTCCCTGCCCATGCAGAAGATGCACAGCAGGAGCATGGAGGAAGGGGGTCTGTGGGTTTTTGAATACAATGACACAAAGCACATGGGGCAATTTCAGTGCGTGGAAGTTTGGAACAGGTATGGCTCTGGTGCATAAAACTTTGGAACAGAAACGGGCTCTGTGGGAATCGCTGAGTGCATTAACAGAGACCAAGGCAATACTCTTCTGTTCCAGGTTATCGGGTAGATCAATGCATATGTGAGTGTTAGTTTTCTTTGCTGTTGTGCCGACACTAGACGGTGGTACAGAGAATTATTTAGGTGGCATGGATTGAGAATATGCGGGAATTCCAGGGAGGGACAAGGTCTGCACCGGCACATTTCACAGGGGAGGTTATGGGCGATTGATTATATAACACGTCCATCGCCTGGGAGTTTGGATCTCATAACTACTATTTCTTTCTGTTTGGTCTGAATTACTCATCGAGGGAGAAGAGGAACTGCGCTACCGAGATGGTGTGCTTCTCTTGTTTCTGTTTCTTTTCTTCTTTCTGTATAGATGATTCAGTCGATCGTTATTAGTTTTATTTGGTGGGTATGAGTTACTGAAATTGAGCGCAGCTCACCCGGTTAAGCACTCGGAATACATACGGGAGGTCTCGGGTTCGAGCCTCAACGGGAGCGTCTTTGCTCCCCTTTTTCCTTCTCTTTTTATTTGGATAGTTATATATGTGTACTTATATATATGTGACTATATATTATTTTGTGTTGTTATTTTTATTATTATTATTTCGTTACGAAGTTACGTGACGACATCGTTAATTATTCACGACGTCTTAATTTCGTAACGTAACGTTACGCATATGCTCTTTCGTGTTCGTACATATATATATATATTCGTACGTTATTTTATGTCCATATTATAAAACGTGTTATGGTTTAATACGTTTAATATTTAGGGGTATTTCAGCTTACCCCCTTAAAGGAGACTTCGTCCCGAAGTCTTACTTCCTTAGCTTATATTTTCTACTCCCAGTAATCTTAGGGATCCAGTCCCGCTTTCATTCACGGTACACAACGAATTAGTTCATACTTAAAATCCTCAATGCTTCTAAGCACCATGCCACATCAGTGGCTTCACACGAGTACTCATGGTAACCCAAAATGTTAGCAATGTATATCATATGCTAAAGTGCAAACCATGGCACAACATTCATACAAAGTGTACATATACGTACATAACATTCTCACACATAACATTAACATTCCCACACACAAATCTACCAACCATCAACATGTGGTTATAAGCACAACACATTCATTCATACCAGACGTACATATGCGTGCATAACATTCTCACACACAAAATCTACCAACCATCAACATGTGGTTGTAGAATTACAACATAGCGACGCGCGCAAAAACATCTGAAACGAAACGCGCTTACCCCCCTTAAAAGAGGGGTACGCCCTCGTACCCTATACTAAACCGAAGTATCGGTGAAAAGATGGGGGTACATATCTCTCATCTTATTTTCAAGCTCCCATGTGGCTTCCTCTACATCCTGATTTGACCATAACACCTTCACTAGTCTAATTGACTTGTTTCGGGTCTCCCGGGTCTTAGTGTCTAGGATCCTCTGCGGGGTCTCCACTGATCTCAATGTGGGCTCTAGTACTAGCCTCTCGGGCTGTAGTACATGTGAGGGATCGGGCATGTATTTCTTTAGCTGAGAGACGTGGAATATATCATGAACTCGTCCCAACTCTGAGGGTAGATCTAGTCGATATGCAACTGGGCCCACACGCTCCCTAATACTGTAGGGGCCTACAAACTTCGGGCTCAACTTCCCTTTTTGCCCAAATCTGAAGATTCCTTTCATCGGCGACACTTTCAAGAACACCTGGTCGCCAACGGCGAACTCCAGGTCTCGTCGTCTATTATCTGCATATGCTTTCTGTCTATCCTGCGCAGCCTTTATGTTCTTTCTGATCTGCTGCACCTCTGCCTGGACCTGCTGCAAATAGTCTGGGCCTATGATAAAAGCTTCGCTGGACTCATCCCAGCACAACGGTGTACGGCAGGGTCTACCATATAACGCCTGGAAAGGCGGCATCTTGATTGAGGCGTGATAACTGTTATTATACGCAAACTCGATGAGGTGCAACTTATCCACCCAACTGCCCTGGAAGTCCAAGGCACATGCTCTCAGCATGTCCTCTAGGGTTTGAATAGTCCGCTCTGTCTGGCCATCGGTTTGCGGGTGGAAAGCAGTGCTAAACTTCAACTCGGTGCCTATCGCTTCTCGTGAAGCCCTCCAATATCTTGAAAGGAATCTCGTGTCTCTATCCGACACTATTGTCTTTGGCACTCCATGGTGTCTTACAATCTCTTTATCAAAAAGCTCTGCTAGTTTCGACACCTTCCATGTGTCCTTCATAGGAATGAATCGTGCTACCTTCGTAAGGCGATCAACAATTACCCATATCATATTCAATCCTCCTCGGGTCGGTGGCAGTCCAACAACAAAATCCATCGATAGATCATAGAATTTCCACTCTGGGATAGGCATTGGTTGCACTGTGCCTCCAGGTTTTCGGTGTTCAAATTTTATTTTCTGACAGGTGAGGCATCTGATAACGAAGTTCAAGACGTCGTTCTTCTTGCCAACCCACCAAAAGTATCGCTTCATGTCCTTGTACATTTTTGAAGCTCCAGGGTGAATAGAAGTAGTAGAAGAATGAGACTCTCTCATGATACGCTCCTTGAGCTCTACGCTGTCGTGGGGAATACATAGTCTGCCATTCACACGAATCAGGCCATCCTCATGAAGCTGGTAGTCATATTTCTTCTTATCTAATGTGCCATCCATTAGCTTCCGTCTAATATCAGCCATAACTCGGTCATTCTGCTGAGCATTAAGTATTTCTTCAACTAGACTGGTGCCTGCTATAAGTGTATGCAATGTGTGAGCTCGGCGGCTAAGTGCATCAGCAACTACATTGGCTTTGCCCTCCTTATACTGAAGATTGATGTCATAATCCTTGAGGAACTCCATCCATCTGCGCTGCCTCATATTCAGTTCTTTGGGTGAACACATACTTTAGGCTTTTATGGTCGGAGTAGATGGTGATCTGTGAACCGTAGAGATAATGGCGCCAGATTTTGAGTGCAAACAACTGCTCCAAGCTCAAGATCATGTGTGGGGTAGTGCTCTTCGTGCTTCTTCAATTGACGGGAGGCGTAGGCGACAACTTTCCCGTGCTGCATGAGAACACATCCAATACCCATACCGGATGCATCACAGTAGACTTCATATCCATCAGTACCTTCGGAATCGTGAGGATGGGGGCTGAGGTCAATGCGTTTTTCAACTTTTCAAATGCTGCCTCACAGTCTGCTGTCCATGTGAAAGGGGTATCTTTCTTGATAGGTTTGTCATGGTTTTGATGCGGGAGAAATCCTAACAAACCGTCGTGTAGTAGCCTGCTAGACCAAGGAAACTTCGTATATCAGTCACGGACTTCGGTCTCGGCCATGTACGAACTGCCTCCACTTTAGCTGGGTCAACTGCTATCCCGGCATCAGAAATGATATGTCCAAGGAATGCTACTTTCTCTAACCAGAATTCACACTTCGAGAATTTGGCGTACAACTGGTTGGCTCTGAGAGTCTCAAGTACCTGCCTGAGATGGTGCTGATGCTCTTCCTTGGTTCTCGAATATACCAGTATGTCATCAATGAATACCACGACTGTCTTGTCCAACTGATCTCTGAATACTCGGTGCATCAAGTCCATAAACCTCGCCGGAGCATTAGTCAGTCCAAAAGGCATAACGGTGAATTCATAGTGACCGTATCGGGTCCTGAATGCGGTCTTTTCGATGTCGCTCTCCTTCACTGGGATCTGATGGTATCCTGATCTGAGGTCGATCTTCGAAAATACTGTCGCTCCTCTGAGCTGGTCAAACAGATCGTCTATGCGTGGCAAAGGGTAGCGGTTCTTCACTGTCACTGCATTCAGCTCACGATAATCAATGCATAGCCGAAGACTGCCGTCTTTTTTCTTGACAAATAATACGGGTGCGCCCCAAGGGGATACGCTCGGGCGTATGAATCCCTTATCCAACAACTCCTTCAATTGCTCTTTTAACTCCGCCATCTCTGCCGGGGCCATTCTGTACGGGGCTTTAGCAATAGGTCCTGTCCCGGGTACTAAGTCGATAGTGAACTCGACCTCTCGTGGTGGTGGCATACCGGGAAGCTCCTTAGGGAAGAGATCTGGAAACTCCCCAACCACTGGTACATCAGGGTTAAACTCCGGGTCTTGCTGGATGTCCTGAACATAACAGAGGTACCTCCTGCTGCTTCTGAATTCCTTGGCCATGGTCATGGCTGAAATGATTTTCACATGGCTGTCGGGGGGCTGGCGGTAGGATACAGTGTGCCGGACGGGCTCTTAAGCAACAATCTATGCTCGGCACATAATATACGACCTCGATGTTTCTCCAACCAATTCATACCCACAATGACGTCAAAACCCAGGCCTCTGAACTCTATCAGATCCAACGGGAAATCCTCCTCTCGGATTCTGATGGTGGCTCCTCGATAATATCGGGTACAACGAACTCTTTCCTTGGAAGGTAACGTCACACTGAAGTCTTCTAACTCCGCGGGCTCGAGGTGCAACCGCTCGGCTAACGTCGGGGATACAAAAGTGTGTGAGGCTCCAGAGTCAAATAATACTGAGGCTGGGACTCCATTCACCTGGAAGGTACCGGTGATAATGTGGCCGCTGTCGCCGGCCTGAGCTTGGGTGAGTATGCTCAGAGTACCCTCTCTCCAGGGTTCAACACCTATTCCCAAAATAAGGTTTACAAGTATTAGTGATGGTACGAGAAGAGTCGTAGATAATAAACCTTTCTTTATTCATCATTCCAACAGTACATGTTCGTTTCCATTACATAACTTAATGCAAAAGGTACATGGCTCAATATTTCCTAAAGGTTAGGTTTAGTCGTCCCGGCTTCATATGAGTAGCGTTTATCACTGTTGAGGGTGCGGTGTTCGGCTTGATTCTCTTAATCCCGTGATATAGCATTCTGGAGGGCCCCATGATCAACACGTCACCGGATTTTAGCCATATCCTCCTAGCTCGATCAATCCTCTTTTCTTCACCATAGAGGAACTCAGCATCATCTCCGATGGACACAGACACTATGGGTATTCCTAGGTCTAGGGTCTCCTGTGTCTCGTCCTTGTCTTGGTGTAATCCAAGTCGGCCTTCCTCTCGTAGAAGTTGATGATGCAGATGTCGGCTTGTAGGTCGGGTACTGGGTGTACTTCGCGTTGCTGTGCAACGCGTAGGGTCGCCGTAATTAGATAGAAGTCTTCGGGAATTGGTGGTGCATGTGCTTCGTCGGTGGGATAGCTCTTCATATATGGGTTCCAAATCTTACCTAGGCACATCATTCTGAGTTTCATCATCTTTCCTCCGGGGTATGTCGGTGTGTAGAACCCGCCTGGTCCCACTCCAAACTTACGACATCTTCGAATAATGGCTACTTGGGCTTCAGGTGTCAGGTATCCTGGTAGTAGAATCATCCCGGGCTGGATAACTTGGCAATTTTCACTTGGGTAGTAGGGATTCTCAAGGCTGTACCCGTCGGGTTCGAGGTTTGGATTTATCGGGAAGCATATGTCAAAGGGTTCTACTGCATTTAAGGGTATTCTAGTTCGTTCAGCGGTACTAGTAATTTAACAAATTTCATGCATGGTCATACAGCTTGGCACACAAGAATTTAGACATGCTTTTCAAACAATTAGGGTTTCGAGGTTTACCTGCCGCTGTGGGAGTGTCGGGTCCCTCGGTGCGGTCCATGATGTGCAACACTGCCTTCCCGGGCCTCGAGGTAGATGCCTTCTGGGAGTCTCGGGATCCCGCTCCGTGCGTAGGCTGGGTGTGCTGGGCTCCATGCTGGCCTCCGGGTCCCGATCTCTGGCCACCTCTCACACCATAGCCGGGCTTGTAGTTCTTGCTCTGGGGATTCGCGAAGCACTCGAAAGCCCTGTGTCCGCTCTTCTTGCAGTAAAAACAATTTACTTGGTTGCCCTGACAGTCAACACCGGGGTGGTTCTTCGAGCATCGCCCACAGATATACCGGCGCTCGGTCCACTTGCTCGGACCGGCTCCAGTCCCTAAACAGGTTACTTGGTTAGTCAACAACAAATAATAATAACTGTAAAGATATTCAAGTGTTAGAGTTCGTTTCATTTTACCCCTGGGTGGGTAAGAGCGGAGCGGCTTAGCCGCGGTGGCCGGGTGGCTCAGCTGAAGTCTCTCTGTAGGCTGATTCCCATAGTATCTCGCCCGCTTCTTATTTGGGTAACGCTTACTCCTGTCAGCTCCCTTCTGCCTACGGCCCTCTGAGTCACCGTCCTTCACCTTCCTTTTCCTAGCGAATTCCTCATCCCGCATCTGGACAGTGATCTCGACCTGGGATGCTGCATGGTAGCAATCCTGTACAAAATAGGGTTTAGTAAACTCTTCACAAAATAATACTCAGTGCAAATCTATAGTTCAAGTGCAACCTGGATCGTGGCATAACGGCTGGGTCCCATGCCGTATCTGATGCGGTAGTTCAGTCCGCCGTAGAAACGCTCCACTAGGATCTCATCTGAGTATCCCAAGCCAGGAAGTACGCGGAGTAAAGCAGTGAACGCCGAGTAGTAATTATCTACTGTCATCCCCTCCGTCTGTCTCAGACTGTCCAACTCAAGCCGCTTCTTCGTCCGAAGGTGGGCGGGGTAGTACTTAGCCCTCAGTAAGGCTGTGTAAGCATCCCATCCAAAAGTGGGGTCGGCTAGGTGAGCATCCTTCACAAGCTTCCACCAGTCACTCGCTGACTCTCGTAGGTAGTAGGCGGCGAGTCTGACCTTAACCTCAGCCGGAACATTCAGGGTGTCGAAAGCAGTCTCCAGGATGCTGATGTAGTTTTCTAAGTAGGTGGGGTCCGTCTCTCCTCGGAACTCCGCCGGTCGAAGATCCGCTAAGCTCTTCACCCAATTCGTCTCTCTAGGTGGGTGAGGTGGTGGTGGCGGTGGTGCCTGCTGGGTTCCCGGCTGGAAACCCATGTGACCTAGGGCAGCTGCTACTATCTCAGCGATGGTCTGCCCTGCAGCTTCGCTGTCATGCTCCAACTGACCACGGCCTCGTCCCCGACCTCGTCGTCCAGACATCTGAAAAGGTCGTTGTTAGCTAAGAACATTCACAGGAACTACTGTAAGTTATTATCGCCCTTGCTGGCGCTTTGACTCGATAAAATCGTGCCTCACAATACTAACCCTTAACCCCGTTTCCCAAATTTAAGTTTCCTATTCTCGGTACTCCTTTATTCCAGTCATCAGAGCGCAACTACGCTCTGATACCACTATCACTGTCGAAGGTGTTGTGTTTAATTTAATCCTTTTAATTCCATGGTATAGCAACCTTGACTTTCCACCCATTATTAAAACATCTCCTGACTTCAATATGATTTTCTTTGCAAGGTCCACACGCTTCTGCTCGCCATAAAGGAACTCTGCGTCATCTCCAATTGACAAAGACAATACTGGTATCCCCTGATCGAGGGACCCTTGTGTTTCATCCTTGTCTTGATGTAGCCCTAAACGGCCTCCTTCTTCATAGAAGTTGATGATACATAGATCAGCCCTTAGATTAGGAACTGGATCTTCTTCTAGCCGTTGAGCTGTATTAACTGCTTCTTCCACAATTTGTAAAAATTCTTCTGGGATTTTTGGTACTTGTGCTCCATCTCCATTTCTTGTATCCTGGTAGGTCTTTGAGTAGGGATTCCAATCCTTTCCTAAGCACATCATTTTCAGCTTCATCTTTGATCCTCCTGGAAATTCTGGAGTGTAGAACCCTCCTGGTCCTGCTCCCAATTCTTGACATCTTCTGATGATTACAATTTGTGTCTCCGGTGTTAGGCATCTTTTGAGTAATATCAAACCTGGTTGGATAACCTTACTTTGTTCGTTCCCTGGTTCTTGTACTTTGATAATGTTTTCTTCCAGGGAGGGCGGTGAGGGGATAGGAAAGCATATCTTATAGCTTCCTACGTGGTTTAAAATTCTACTAGTGAGTCTTATTAGTTCTTTCCTATGCAACTAGGCAATCAAGGCATGCAAGCACTCATTCACAACATCCATTGCTCGATAACAGGTTCACATGGGTTTAGAAGTACCTGGGTTGGTAGAAGGACCAGCCTCATCTGAGCGGTCCATGACATGCAGGGCGGGTCCCGATGCTGGGCCTTTGCCCTTATTCCCCTGAGCTTGGTTTGTTGGTGGAGGGCGAGTATCGCTAGCTCCATTCTTGTGGCCGGTGTTTGTCTTCGCTCCGGGCGGTAGTTCCTGCTCTCCGGGTTCTTAATGCACTCGAAGGCTCGGTGTCCCATATATGACAATGGCGGCACTGGACTTTCTCCCCTTGGCAGTCCATGCCGGGGTGGTCCTTTCCACACTGTCTGCATTTGAAGTGGCGGACATACCCTCTGGCCCGTGTTTGAGCCCTGTCCAGAACCTATTACAATCGAGGTCAATTATACATTCCAACGGTACTGTAGTAATCACAAAAAGTTTCAAATTTAACTGCTTGATTAGAGTGCCTACCATTAGTTGGGTAGGTTTTCTGTGAGTTTGCTGCTCCATGGGTCCCTGACTGGGGGTTCCCAGTATTCTGGTTCCCCTTCCCTTGATAGGACCCCTGGCCTTTTTGAAAGGGTTTGTTCCTTCTGTTGGAGTTTCCCTGCTTGGCATCCTCACTGCCGGTCCCTCCTTTCTCTTTTGGGAGCTCAAAGCATCCCTTCTCTTGCATGTAATCTCCACAATGGAGGCAGCATGGTAACATTCCTGAAATCTCAACGTATCAATCTCTAAATCTCCCATGACGGGTATAGTAGGTAATAAAATTTTCAACTGGTTTATGTCTCTCCTGTTTTACCTGTAAACTGGTGGGGATGATTGGTCCCATCCCAACTGGAGTCGAGGGCTCAGTCCCCCGTAAAACCGGTCGACCAACACCTGGTCCGAGTAACTAATCCGGGCAGTAGTCGGAGTAGTGAAGTAAACTTTGCATAATACTCATCCACGGTCATCTTTCCCGTCTGCTCCAGGGCGTCAACTCCCTAGTCTTCCCATCCTGGTGTGGGCCGGGCAGTATTTGCCCCTAAGTAGTGCAGTGGTAGTGTCCCCAAGTGAAAGCTGGGTCATCCAGGTGGTCGGCCTTCACCATATTCCACCAATCTCTCGCTGCATCCTTCAGGTAAAAGGAAGCAAGCCTTACTTTTTCCCTAGCTGGGACTGCAAGTGTCTCGAACGCTGTCTCCATCTCCATGATATATGTCTCCAAGTGAGCAGGGTCAGTCTGTCCTTTGAAGGGAGTTGGTCTGAGATCAGCCAAACTCTTCACCCAATCTTTTCTCTAGGTGGTGGTGGTGGAGGTAGCTGTTGCTGCTGTGCCACCCCCGCCTGTGCAAATGCCTGAGCAATTAAAGTAGCAATGTCTCCCAGCTTGACGGTTGGCTCCTCATCGGCCTGTCCACAGCGTCCTCCTCTTCCTGACATCTGTAGGATGTTGAGGTATATAAGGTACTGTGGTCACAATCTTGGTCTTAGATAGTAGTCTAAGTAAAACTAACTTAAACTCCTTTATATACTATCTCTCAACCCGTAACCTAAAGCTTAGAAATCATAATCTCGGTGTATCCTTGTATCCAGAGCGTAACTACGCTCTGATACCACTTTTTGTAACACCCCAACCCGAAATCCAATAACCTGTACGGCGATCACTCCCAAATAAAATACAACTGCAGCGGAAATAAATACAACAACCGGGCGGTATTACAATGCCGTTGGCCACCCTTGAGACCAACAAGGCTAGCTCCAAATACAATCTCCAAAAGTCACGGTCTGAATACGAATACAATCCGAGATACTAGGAATCAACTCAAAAGTACAGTACTTAAGTAAAACAAATAACTAGAAAAAGACTCTCATAGCATGAATCTACCCCACCTACACTCGGTGTGGTAATCTTCTCAACTTCAGGTACCTGAAAAATGGGGGTGCCCCCAAAGGGGCTCAACAAACAATGCTGGTATGGAAAACGTGCAGCCCATCGTTTACCGGGCCACACCAACTACTTTGTCGAATACATGCAGTTCATTTTTTTTGTAAAGCTGTAAACAAGCATAGTATGATAATAACAAGCATCCATACAAGGACAACAATGTTACATAAAACAAGACTTCAGAAGGTCAAGTTAGATGAACTGTAATCATTTGGTAGCTGTCGGTCCACAGTGGGACTGACAAATGTATAAAAGTATATCAATATAATGGAGGTATAGTGACCCCGTTATAGAGAAAGGTTGGGTAATTAGTCCCTCAGAAGCCAACTTAGTTAACTCCTGTACTTTAGAAACGTGGGGAATCAAACCCTCGAGAGGAATAAAGTCTTCCTCTCCACTTGTACTGTTGGGAATTGAACCCTCGAGAGGAATAAAGTCTTCCTCCCCACTTGAACTGTTCTGTCGCGACGTAAATTGAATAGGAGACGACTTGAGACAGGTACAACTCCTGTAGCATGCATGGCCAGATCCAACTGGGCTCCTCGTACTAGTAGTATAGAATTGTTAGGTGTCATATAAAGACGTTAAACAAGAACACAATGTGTATTGTCAGTTATCACGTTTAGGATAATGACATTTGTTATAAAGTGAAGTTAGTGGGGACTTGAGTACAAGTTCTCGGTATAATAAAGCGCAGGTATTTAGTCCACTGGTATAGTAGTGTTTGTATGCATGGGACATACACGTTGTAGTTAGAATCATTCTCGCACATAAAATAATACAACAGTGCACAAGAGCAAAGCAACATTTTTCATTAATTATCTTGGTCGTTATTTCAAACAACAGATAGCACACAAGCCGTGTATTCCGGTAGAAAACAGGTTGCAAGAATCCCATACCGTTCACCGTAGGTTGCAATTGATTATACCCTGGTCAACGTCTGGTAAAACAAAGTCCTAGAATAGGATTAACTGAGAGGGTTAATTTATGTTACCCTTATAATAATTTTATTGGATCATTCAACAATCTCGTATTTGTTATTCCATATGAGGTTTACTTCTTTTAATTACCCCATGATTTTATGTATAACTCATTTGTTATTCCTTTTGATTTATTTATAAATCCTCTAATGTACATATATGTATTCATTTATTCATGTACTATATTTGTTATTTATTTTTAATTGTCTAGGTGACATAGCAACTTATAATTTCTTATCTATATCTATACGCCATACATGGACATAAAATTCTATAGTTTTTATTATTCTCCTTTTAACCATAAATAATATTTATTGATTACCTTTAATTCCTTATAACTATATAAGTCATAGTTTCCTCTTCATAGTTCCTTTAATCAAAATTCTTTCTTCTAATTCCTCCAAATATCCATATAGGCCTATATTAATTTAAATCTAAATTCTTACCCTTATATTTCGGTTATTTACAAAACACTTCATTAATTCATAACTTTATATTTAAATTCTAATCTCTTTATGTTATATAGTTTTAATTCCTTATTTAATTAAATTCCAAACTACCATTAATATTTTGGTATATTTCTTTTGGAATATTTTAACTTTTCAAAAATTACTATTTAGCCCCTTAAATTCTCGGCCTACATATAATATTTCCTATAATTACAATTTAACCACAAAATCTTATAATCTTTACATAATGCCTTATAAACTATAGTTTTAATTTTAATTCTCCACAAGTGCCGAATGTATATATATAAAATTCTTAAATTACAAAACTAACCCAAAGTATTTCAGCTTTGGTCATGTACTTTCCATTAATTACATTTCACCCCAAAACTTTATAATAGTTACTTAATAACTTATAAGCTATAGTTTAATTATTTAATTCTTCAAAATTTCAAAAGTGAACTTAATGGTTCTCTTAATTATGAATTCGCCCACTAATAATTTTCAAACTTTCATACAACTTTTATAAATTACATAATAGCCCAAAACTTTTATAAAAGTTATTTTAAAGCTTGTTTAAATTATCTAAATTCATAAACTTAATTCTAACCTTATATTATATCATATTACAACAAACATACCTTTAACTCTCGGCTTTCACAATAAATATACCAAACTTTTGTAAAATTACATTTTAGCCACTTAACTTAATTAATTAGCCATTTAAGCACTAATAAAATATTTTTAACTCACCAAACTTTATAGTATAAGTTTATACACATAAGTAGCTCATAAAAATCTATTTTTCACTTAGGCAATTCGGCCATAATTAAATAGCTACCATATAGTATATAAAAGTGGATTTATAGGTCATAATAAATATACATAAATTCATATGAGTCATATAACTCATGTAAAGATTATTGTAATGTATTATATGATTCTTAGCTCAAAATAAAGTACTTTTGCCCTTGACATTTTGGCTTGAATTGATATGTAACATAAATAAATTTTTGTGACACAAAAATGTGTCTTAAGGTAAATTTTCCATATATGTTATCGATTATATTTTTGGCATATAATACCATATAGTTTCGGTTTTAATTAACCTAGGAGATGTACATATTTTGTATAATTTTAGAAGCTTAACCAAGCTTAAGACATAAATATTAGCTTAGTAAACTTACTTCTTAACAAAGGTGGTTAAGTGCTTGAACTCTCCTTGAATCTCCAAGCTTTCTCCAAGGTAATCTTGATTCTCCACTTCGGTTATATGTAAGTGGTGAAGGAGTTTAGGAGTTAGATCTTCAATAAAGACCTTAAGTAGATTTGTAAGTAGTTTTTCAAAGAATTTACCTTAAGCTTTTTCTCCTTATAATTTCGGCTCACCAAAGGTAATTGAAGATCAAACTTTCCTTCATGAAAATGAAGAAGAAAAGAGCCTTAGAAGAAGTAGAATTTGGTTACACATAAAAATGTGCTTAAGGATTTACAAGCATTAAAACTACCTTAAGATAACCTTGAGATGCTCCTTGGTTAAATGTTGGTTTGGACAACCTTCTTGGAGCATTAGTTGATGTCGAAATGTTTTGGTTGTGCTAGGAAGAGTTTGCTTCAAGGCTTGACAAGAAATGCTAGGAAATTACCTTAAAGATGAAGATAGAAGTTAACTCCATTAATGGACTTAAGAGCTTCAAAGGAAGAAGATGAAGCAAGAAGAGAGAGTTAGGAACTTACCAATTCGGAAATGAGATGGGCAAGGGATGGAATGAGTGCAAACGAATTGTATAAGGTAAGTTTGGTTTGTTTTTGCTTTTTAAATTTTCAATGTCAATGACTATTCTTTTCTTTAGTTTATTCCATGAGTTATATTGGCTCAATAATGCCCATGTTACCAGCACATTTTCGGCCATAATGCAAGACAAGGCAATGTGGAGGGAAATAATGGTGAGCTAAATGACAAGGTAAGAAAAGTAAGGTTTATTCTTTTGATTTTTCTAAGTCTTGCTTGTCTTCTTCTTCTCTTGTAGGTGACCGAATTCAAAGCTCAAATGGAGGTCTCAATCAGTGATGAAGAGCCAAGGAAGAGCAAAGGAAGTCACTTGAATTTTAAGAAAGCAAAAAGGTGGAATCTAGATCACTTTTTGCCTTTTTCATTTTGTTTTTGTCTAGCCAACATGGCCTTGTTCCCTTGCATAATTTCGACAGGATGGAGGTCATATGAGACCTATATTTCTTTGCTATTAAGTATTATAACACATGGGAAGGTGAGTCACCATGTTTTATGCCTTTATAAATTTTAATGTACGTTTTATACTAGTTTTTGCTCATAAAATCGGCCCTATAGAGCACCTGGTTTGACACTGCCTCCACTGATTTAGAAGTTAATTTTACCCTATTTAATATTTAATTCGTGGCATGTCAAAAAACTACAAGGTATTGCGTAAACGCGTTTTAGTGACACCCGAAAGTGTGTTTTTGTGCTCTAGGAAATTTTGGGAAGTAAATTGTCTTTATGATTTCCAAGTGTTTATAAAACACTATTATAGTAAATAATGATATATTAAGACATTACATTGGGTTATATGGGGTTACATCAACCCACGACATAATTTACGGGCCATCGGGACACTCCCGGGCAAAAAGGAGCGCTAAGAAATCCTCCTGTTTTTTTGTTGAATTTGAGAACCACTTCGTGGTTCTCTTTATAATGGTTAATAATGGTGTAGGAACTCTAGGAATTAATTTTATAGGAGTTCGTGCCACCTCGGCACTCCTCCGGGCTTTTCGCTTTAAGGGGCGTGCGTGAGCACTCCCGAGCGTTTTGTGTTTTTGACTGAATATGGCCTAGGGAATATGTTTATATATTCATATAATAAGTGTATGACCATTTGGTTTAAGTTTTAGAAGGTCATACAAGGTCGCGCTTGACCATATGTTTTTAAGCGTTTTTAGCGTTAATGGAGAAACGACTATTTTTTACGTAACGTTCTCATGCAGGGGTTTGCATGCGTTCGTGAAATGATTTATAATTGGATTATATTCCATTAAATAATGGTTTATAATTTAATTAGATTTGGGGTATTTCACGGCTAACCAGCCCCCACAGATCAAAGGAGCACCGATTCCCAGAAGGGGAAGGGGTCGGGACCTAGCAAGGCCACCCCTGCATGTGGTGGACCGTCAGAGGCCCCAGGGCCCTCTTCTAGACCAGCTACCGCCATATTTGTTGAATGAGATAAGTGATTGCATACCGCATTCCATGCATGTGTGTGTTAGTGAGTCCAAGTGTATTATCATGTGAGTAAAGAAGTAAAGTATAATGTGAAAGTCACACAATTAGATAATTCTAAACTTAAAGGAGTCTTCAATATATGTTATCCATTCCCACCCCACCAAACCCTGAAGAAAACTACCATCAACATCACCGACTTCCCAATGGAGCAATGTCAGGTTATCCAGCCTGGTATGATACTCTTAAATGGATACCTGACACCGGAAGCACAAATCCACATCATTCGACGATGCAATGAACTTGAGCAAAACCTGGAGGTTCTACAACACCCGAATACCCAAGCGGATCAAGAATGAAATTGAAGATGATGTGCATGGGTAAGGACTGGAATCCTTACACCAAGACATATCAAGAAGTGCGAGCTAAGGATGGAGCAACTGTACCAAATATACCTGAGGAGTTCCTTGCGGTCGTGAACCACCCGTGGGAATTGCTCAGCAAGTTGAAACGGATTCAATTCCAAGTGTTAAAGCAGATTTTTGTATTGTGAACTTCTACCAGAAAGATGGACGGTTGGGTTTACACCAAGACACAAGACGAGTCCCCCGAGTCTCTAAGTAAGGGATTCCCGTGGTGTCTTGGTCCATTGGTGATACCGGTGTTTATATATGGCGAGCAGAAGCGTGCTGATCTCACAAAGAAGTTAGTACTAAAATCAGGAGATGTTACTAATATGGGTGGGCAATTGAGGATGCTAATATCATGGCATCAGGAAGATCAAACTGAATACCGCAACCGTCGACAGTGATCAACGTTGCCACACACATGAAACTCGGACGTTTGAATTTGACCTTCAGACAGTTTTAAAGCCTTGTATAATTATGTAATGTGTTAAGCCAGTGTATGTTAAGGATGTTATATATGTGTTAAGTTATGTCAACAGTGTAAACCAACGTATGATGTAAGAAGAGTGTGTTAATGAATAAAGTGGAGTTGTTGAAGTATATCAACCGTGTTGTTACCCAATACTTATTAGTTTGCCAATAAATTAGGCTGTGCTCTCGGAAAGGAGGTATACTGAGTGTCTGCAATGAGGCAGAAGCCGGCAATAGCGGCACAATCCTCACCGGTACCTTTCTAGTCAATGGCGTGGACGCTTCGATCTTGTTCGACTCCGGAGCCTCACATACATTTATTTCGCTATCTTTTGCGAAGAGGCTGGGGTTAGACGGTGATGAGATGCCAGACTTTCTAGTCACTCTCCCGTCGAAAGAGCGGATCAGATGTACCCGCTACCACCGAGATATTTGTTGTACGAATCAGAGGTGAAGAGTTTCCGATCGACTTGATAGAGTTCGACGGACTTGGTTTTGATGTGATTGTCGGGATGAAACTGGTTGGAGCGGTACAAGGGTAGGATCCTGTGTTCCGAGCATCGTCTGCTTCTTCGGAGTCCGTCTGGGGTTACCATATCTTACCGCCAGAGGCCCAGGGAGCCTTCGACTCAGATCATCACCGCCATGGCTATGTATCGTGAACTACGACGAGGGAATGATGTGTACCTCTGCTATGTCCAGGACATAGAGAGAGATCCAGAGTTTAGCCCAGATGTGCCGGTAGTGTCGGAGTTTCCTGAAGTATTTCCTAAGGAACTGTCGGGCATGCCGCCAGCACGGGAAGTTGAGTTTGAGATTGATTTGGTTCCGGGCACCGGACCAATTGCGAAGGCGCCCTATCGTATGGCTCCAGCAGAGATGACAGAGCTCAAGGAGCAGCTGAGAGACCTACTCGACAAGGGATTTATCCGCCCTAGCGTTTCACCATGGGGAGCGCCGGCCTCTTCGTGAAGAAGGATGGTAGTCCGTGTAGATCGGAAGCTGGAGAGAGTGACGTGCACCCAGCGTCATGTTGAATGACAAGTTGAGGTGAGCATCAGTAGATTCGATCCGTGAGAGTGCTGATACAGGGATAGGAAGGAGACGGATGAGGAGACCTTGTGAGGATGTGTTATGGAGCGTACCGGATGCCACGTAGAGTCTTGGGAACAAGACCGCTGTTCCAGAGTTGGTACTAAGAGTGAGAGTCGCTGACTTCGATAGATCGATCGATAGGATTGCACCGAAGATACTGTGACAAAAGAAGAAGAATCCAGTTGATGCAATTTAGTAAGTGTGATTGATGCCGTCTCCGCCTGTGTATTACTCTGAATGCAGTTACTGAAGGTATTTACCACGCATCGACTGATCAGTGAGCACAGATTCTCCAAGATAGCTATGATCCGGATACCATCAGATTGCCATCGCAGTGACAGCATTCAGCAAGTATGGACATTATAGTTTACGGTTATGCCTTTGGTCAATGCACCACTAAGTTCATGGACTTAATGAAGCTTGGTCCAAGATCAGTTGGACAAGTCAGTGGTAGTCTCATCGACGATATTCTTGTGTACTCGAATCGAGAGGTGAGCATGAAGCCACCTGAGAAATGTGTTACAAACGTTAGAAAGAATCAGTTGTATGCTAATTTTTCGAAGTGTGAATTTTGGTTGAACCAAGTTCCTTTCTTGGTCATGTGATTTCTGAGGCCAGGATCGCTGTTGATCCGGCAAAGATGATGCAGTGCGCACCTAGCCTAGGCCGAAGACAGTTACCGACATCAGGAGCTTCCTCGGTGTGGCAGGTTATTATAGGAGGTTTGTAAGACTTCTCCAGTGTCTCGAAGCCGATGACTCCTTGATGAAGAAGGATGCACCATTCGAGTGGACAGTCGACTGTGAGAGTTCTTTCCAGAGTCTCAAGGATGCTCTAACATCTGCACCAGTCCAGACTATACCAGACGGTCCAGATGGTTTTGAGGTCTATTGCGATGCATCAGGCAGAGGTATGGGTTGTGTGTTGATGCAACATGGGAAGGTCGTAGCATACGCCTCCCGATAGCTGAAGAAGCATGAAGAGAATTACCCTACCCACGATCTAGAACTGGGTGCCATTGTCTTCGCATTGAAGATATGGCGACATTATTTGTATGGGGTAAGTGTGACAATTTATTCTGACCACAAAAGTTTTAAAATATTTGTTCACTCAGAAGGAGTTGAACATGAGGCAAAGAAGGTGGGTTGAGTTTCTAAACGACTACGACATTAACCTACAGTACAAAGAGGGTGTAAAGCAATATGGTAGCTGACGCATTGAGTCGCCGAGCACACTCTCTCCATTCGCTAGTCTCTCATACTGGCTTGGTTGAAGAGGTGCGGAGTGCTCAGATGACGGATCAGTATATGTTGGAGATCAGGCAGAAGCTTATTGATGGCACATTCGAGGGTCAGAAGTATGACTTCCGACTCCACGATGATGACCTGATTAGGATGAATGACCGACTATGTATTCCGAGGAGTAGCGCTGAGGTGAAGGAGCGCATACTGAGTGAATCCATTGTTCTACGACTTCGATTCACCCCGGAGCCTCAAAAATGTACAAGGGTATGAAACGTTATTTTGGTGGACTGGAATGAAAAAGGATGTAAATGATTATGTGTTGAGGTGTCTCACTTGCTAGAAGGTCAAGTTTGAGCACCGACGGCCTGGTGGTATGGTACAGCCAATGCCAGTGCCTGAGTGGAAGTTCCATGATATTTCTATGGACTTCGTAGTAGGGCTTCCGCCTACAAGGGGAGGTCTGAATATGATTTGGGTTGTTGACCGACTGACCAAGGTGGCTCGATTCATACCGATGAAGGACACCTGGAAAGTGGCAATACTAGCAGAACTCTTCGATAGAGAGATTATAAGACATCATGGGGTACCGAAAACAATTGTGTCTGACAGGGATACCAGATTCCTCTCAAGGTATTGGAAATCCACACGGGAAGCGCTTGGTACCGAGCTGAAGCTAAGTACAGCGTTCCACCACACAGACAGATGGTCAGAGTGAGCGTGTCATCCAGACACTTGAGGATATGTTACGTGCATGTGCACTTGACTTTCAGACCAGCTGGATTGATAAGCTACATCTGATCGAGTTTAGTTACAACAACAGTTACCATGCATCGATCAAGATGTCTCCCTTCCAGGCTTTGTACTGTAGACCATGCCGCACGCCATTATGCTGGGATGAGTCGAGTGAGACGGTCATTATAGGACCAGAGTATCTGGAACAAGTTCAGGCAGAAGTTCGCAAGATCCGGGCTAACATGAAGGCAGCTCAGGATAGACAGAAGTCGTACACAGATGTGCGCAGACGTGACCTGGAGTTCGCCGTGGGCGATCAGGTATTTCTCAGAGTATCCCCCATGAAGGGAGTATTTCGTTTTGGCCAAAAAGGCAAGTTGAGCCCAAAATATGTGGGGCCTTATGTTGTGACGGAGCGGATCGGCCCGGTAGCTTACAGACTTGACTTACCCGCCGAGCTGGACAAGGTACATGATGTATTTCATGTGTCCTAGTTGAAGAAATATATGTCTCATCCGTCTCATGTGCTTCAGCCTGAAAGGCTAACCTTAGAGCCGACCATGCGATCAGTGGAGACTCCAGTACGGATTCTGGATACTAAGACTCGAGACACTCGCCATAAGTCAGTGAGACTGGTGAAGGTTCTTTGGTCTAACCAGGACGTTGAGGAGGCCACTTGGGAGCTGGAAGATAAGATGAAGGCGAAGTACCCGTCATTGTTTACTTCTTAGTGTTTATGTGTATAGGGTACGGGGCGTACCCCTTTTAAGAGGGGGTAGAGCCGTTTCGGTTATGTGTGTACGACGTGTATTTAAATACATCGTCTATGTTATGTTGTTATGTTACAGACCGTTGTGTCTGAATGATGTTGATGATGTTGAATGGACCTTGTGTCCGATGTTGTGTTGTATGGACTTGTGTCTGATGTTCTGTTGTATGGACCTTGTGTCCGATGTTATGTTGTATGGACTTTGTGTCCAATGTTATGTAAGTGTGTTGTTAATGTTGTATGGAAATATTGTTTATATGTATTCCCGTGTTCTAACATTTAGGATATGCGGAAGTGTGAACTTTGAGGACAAAGTTCTTTTAAGGGGGATAGATTGAAATACCCCAAACCTTAGTGTGTTGTTTAAACATTTAAATATGGTATATTAAGACTAAAAAGAGTCTTAGAAACATTAGTAAACAATTTAAACCATAGAAAACACATATAAATGTCTTAAAGTCAATTAGGGCTAAAATGTGTTCTAAGCTTGGGATAAGCTTGGATAAGACCTAATGAGCTTACCAAGACCTTATTTATATACTAATGAACATATTAAACCAATTACCAAAGAAAACCAAGCTTGAAAATAAGTTAAAACACAAAATGTGCTTTAAGGAGTCTTAAAGCACATTTTTGAAAAATTGTCTTGTAAATGAGTTTTGAATAGCTAAATGTCCATAATTACTCTTTAATTAACATATGTACTATATAGTATCACATTTAGAAGTCTATATCAATGGGAAATCAAAAATGTCACATCTATGTGCCTTGTTTTAGTGAATAGTAACTAAAATAAGCTAGTTTGTAACATATGTTTGTATAAGTATTTAAATTGGCCAACAAAGACTAAAATGCCCTTAGTAACATTAAGGGGCCGGTTTTCTTAGTGGTGAGTCACCACTCTTGTTATTTTGTTAAACAAATAAAAGATGACTACTTAAGTACTATTTACTTTAACATATAAATATCTCTTAAAAGTATACTTAAACTTTATTCTCTCATTTCCCTCTTCATTTCACATGTCTTCAAGCTCTCTTCTATCTCTTCTTGTTCTCCATTCACGGTTTGCAATAGTACATGCAGACGTTATATGGTGAGTGGTTAAACTGGTGTAAAATTAAAAGAAAAGAAATTAAAAACTCAAAATAAACGTCGGGCTGCAAACAAATCCCGGTCGTGGTAGTATAGTGAAATGTAAGCGACCGGATGTCGAACCGTGGGACTAATATACATATTATAGTACCTAAGCGTGTCACAAGAGGGGGGATTAATTGACTTGTAATATAAATAAAAAGAAAAGATAAAATAAACTAAGTTGACAGATAAATTAAAAGGAACTCTGGGTCAGGTTATTATAATCTGCATAATTAAGCTATCTCTACTGGTTTAATAATTTGGCAAGGTTCCTGTTATTTTCTTAAGGTCTAAGTCATAGACTCAAAAGAACTCGTTTACCTGAAAATGCAAGGTTCTAATCAAGGTTCAAGCAAAATGCCTGTAAACGGCAGAGGAGTATTGAGGAATTACATTTGCAACTGAATACTAACTTATTAAATCATAACAAGTTTCCTCCAGTTTTACGTCTTAATTAACCTATCTATTTATCACCGGTCTGATCAAAATAGACTTGGGAAAGCAATTTAATAAACTCATGACATTTATTAAAAGGTGCGAGATAACCTTTAGAACGTAACAAACTGTATATAAATTAAACCAGTAAACATATTGCATAATTAATATAAACACATAATAACCGTTCCCAGAGCGTACGTAAACTAGCCTAACATATTAAATAGATAAACAGAAACAAGAGTAATAGAAATCATCTGTAATCACTCCTGCTCGCTCTGCTATTTTGTATACGTAGGGCTAGAGGTGGATACGATGGAATGTAAAATAAATAAAATGGAGAAGACGGGAGGAGAGAAATGAGTTGAACGTGTGATGTGTGGTGAAGTGGTACGGTGATGGATTGTATGGGTCGTGGATGGATGATTTTGTGGTGAAGTTATGTGCGTTTTATATAGGGAAAGGAAGAAGGCAGCAGATAAGGGACACCGCGTGAGGATTTAATTGAGGCGACAGGAAGAGCTGGATCTCATTTATTGCGCAGGGGACAAAGCGTGTGCAGAGTAGATGGATAAGTTGCAGACAGGTCGACGGGCGAAGTCGACGGCAGACAGGTCGACGGGCGAAGTCGACGGGCGAAGTCGACGAGCGAAGAAGAAAACTGTTTCGTGTCCGATTTTAGTCACGACCGCCTGGACAACCGCCTCAAAACAGGCGGTTCCTTATGTGTGAGTCCGCCCCGTAACAGGCGGTTCCTGTGAGTCGAGTCCGCCCAAGAACAGGCGGCTCTTCATGTTGTGTCCGCCCCATAACAGGCGGTGGCTATGTGTGCTGTCCGCCCCATATCAGGCGGTTGTGCCTTACTCTTGTCCGCCTCTTTATGGGCGGTTGCAAGTGTGAGTGTCCGCCCCATTTTGGGCGGTTGCACTTGTCTCTTGTCCGCCTGTTTTCACGACGTACAGGCTTATTTCTTCTACGAATTTTGACCGGCTCTAGATTCTTCGTTTGGACTCCGTTTTCTAAGCCGTTTGCGTCTATGTGTTCGTCTCTTCGTCTACTTTACTTCCAGCTTGGTTTTCGTCATGTTAAACCAATAAATTTGTGAGATAATAATAAAACATAAACTAGAGGAAAACTAACCGAAGTGGAGAAATGAGCAACAAAAGTGCTAATATAATATATGAAATACACCTATAAATCATGCTCATTTTGACACTTATCACACCCCAACACTTATCTTTTTGCTTGTCCTCAAGCAAAACTACGTACCCAAGTAAGTAGGGAATGCTCAATACTAACATATATTATTATGAAGGGTAGGATAAACATGATCTTTTTAACTTATTGAGGAGTGTGAAAAATTAACTGCTGGTGGCATAGGTGTGCTCAGGGTAAAAATAAAATATAGAGTTTCGGGGTATGATCCAAGGTACTTCAATGTTTCTTTTAGGTGACTCTGAGAACTTTTACCATGGCCAATTTCTCTCAAGAATGGGCATTGAGGAGAAAACAAAAGGAAAAATAGATTTATGCATTTGTTTCACTTTTGCATAAGGGATGAGAAAATGATAGATAAGCATCAAGCTTTTGTATTTAAGAACACTCAACTCTCTTTGTTGGTTAGCAATGGTGTCTCGCAAGTCCCTTATTATTTGTATTTTATTTTTTATTTTTTTTCTTTCTCTCTTTTTTTTTAACAGAAAAGCACCCCTTAGCAATCCCTAAGAGAGAAGACAGAAAGAAACCCTGAGCAATAAAATCCAACCATTTGCAGATTATTTGGTCACACCGCATATAAAATGCTCCTCAAAAGTAATCAAAATTTTAAAATTTGTACCATTTATCCTACAATTCATAACAATATTTATTCTTAAAGAGAACAACCCACATATAAAGGGTCCATAATATTTGAATTGGACAAACGCATGATAAGGAGAGAGATTAAACATTTAAGCACAAAATGTTACCGAAAAGGGCACACTCCCCCACACTTAAATTGAACAATGTCCTCATTGTTCACCAGAAAAAACAAGGGAAGGTTTCAGAAGACCTTTTCGGTAAGTAGATAAAATAGAGATAACACAAAGATCACAAATAAACATTTAAGCACATAAACGCTCCTCTGCAGTTTTTATTTAAATAAAAGCAAATTAAAGAAACTGGTACTCCCCTGATTTTATTTTTGCTAGTTGTTAAAGGACTTCCCCCACACTTGAGCTTCAGTCTCAAGTAGTGTAGCTTGGTTGCGGTGTAGATATGAAGGTGCACCTGTATAAGACACTAGAAGCAACTATACTACAAACGGGGTTAAAAGTTAGCAAAAATAAAATTTAAAGAGAACCTGAAAATTAAAAAAAAGAAAGCATAAAAGAAAATAACAGTTCATCCGGGTTGCCTCCCGGGAAGCTGCCCTTCTTTAACGTCTTTGGCTAGACGCCCGCTTCGTTATCCTGGATCAAAACAAAATGTTACTTCGGCATATAAAATAGGAAAATTAATACTCCACAAAATCGGGTGTTTGAGGAGGTACTGCCGGTAACGTAGTTCTAACAGAAGATCCGGCGGTGATGATTTTTCTTCCTCAAATTGGAGGATGTAAACATCCTCCTCTTGTAGGTGAGGCTCATAGAAAGAACGCTGATTAAAATCATCTTCAGAGAAAGTTAATTCTTTAAAGGTGATAGTAGCGTTTTGTTTGGATATTTTGGTGGGAGGTGATGGCAATTCCTTCTCTTCATTTTCGAGGATGTAAATATCCTCATCTTCTGGATAGAGTACAGAGAAGGATGGAAACTGGCGGTAGGCGATTGTAGAGGGAAGAGAATAACTTACATCCGTAGTGGGGTGTTCTACCTCATGAATTATTTCGCTCTTCGGTTGCTGATTTTGTTGAGCGAGTCTCTCCAGGTAGTCTGATTGATCTTCTAACCAGAGTTGTTCTTGGAATATGAGACAATCCTCATAATCATGAGCTCCCCCACATACGGAGCAGTATAAATACTCTGAATAGCAGAACTCTTGCTCGAACACCTGTTCCATTTCCATTTTTTTTCTTTTTGTGTTTTTTGTATATAAAACAAAACTAGTGAACAGATTAGAAAATAAAATAATTAGAAACAAACATAATAATAATATAAACAAAAATATAAAAGATAATTAATATACAACAAACAAAATAAAATAGACAAAATATTCTAATATAACAAGTGAATAATCCGGGGCTTAGGGACTAGAATAAATCTAGTCCCCGGCAACGGCGCCATTTTGCAGACGTTATATGGTGAGTGGTTAAACTGGTGTAAAATTAAAAGAAAAGAAATTAAAAACTCAAAATAAACGTCGGGCTGCAAACAAATCCCGGTCGTGGTAGTATAGTGAAATGTAAGCGACCGGATGTCGAACCGTGGGACTAATATACATATTATAGTACCTAAGTGTGTCACAAGAGGGGGATTAATTGACTTGTAATATAAATAAAAAGAAAAGATAAAATAAACTAAGTTGACAGATAAATTAAATGGAACTCTGGGTCAGGTTATTATAATCTGCATAATTAAGCTATCTCTACTGGTTTAATATTTGGCAAGGTTCCTGTTATTTTCTTAAGGTCTAAGTCATAGACTCAAAAGAACTTGTTTACCTGAAAATGCAAGGTTCTAATCAAGGTTCAAGCAAAATGCCTGTAAACGGCAGAGGAGTATTGAGGAATTACATTTGCAACTGAATACTAACTTATTAAATCATAACAAGTTTCCTCCAGTTTTACGTCTTAATTAACCTATCTATTTATCACCGGTCTGATCAAAATAGACTTGGGAAAGCAATTTAATAAACTCATGACATTTATTAAAAAGGTGCGAGATAACCTTTAGAACGTAACAAACTGTATATAAATTAAACCAGTAAACATATTGCATAATTAATATAAACACATAATAACCGTTCCCAGAGCGTACGTAAACTAGCCTAACATATTAAATAGATAAACAGAAACAAGAGTAATAGAAATCATCTGTAATCACTCCTGCTCGCTCTGCTATTTTGTATACGTAGGGCTAGAGGTGGATACGATGGAATGTAAAATAAATAAAATGGAGAAGACGGGAGGAGAGAAATGAGTTGAACGTGTGATGTGTGGTGAAGTGGTACGGTGATGGATTGTATGGGTCGTGGATGGATGATTTTGTGGTGAAGTTATGTGCGTTTATATAGGGAAAGGAAGAAGGCAGCAGATAAGGGACACCGCGTGAGGATTTAATTGAGGCGACAGGAAGAGCTGGATCTCATTTATTGCGCAGGGGACAAAGCGTGTGCAGAGTAGATGGATAAGTTGCAGACAGGTCGACGGGCGAAGAGTCGACGGCAGACAGGTCGACGGGCGAAGTCAACGGGCGAAGTCGATGAGCGAAGAAGAAAACTGTTTCGTGTCCGATTTTAGTCACGACCACCTGGACAACCGCCTCAAAACAGGCGGTTTCTTATGTGTGAGTCCGCCCCGTAACAGGCGGTTCCTGTGAGTCGAGTCCGCCCAAGAACAGGCGGTTCTTCATGTTGTGTCCGCCCCATAACAGGCGGTGGCTATGTGTTGTTGTCCGCCCCATATCAGGCGGTTGTGCCTTACTCTTGTCCGCCTCTTTATGGGCGGTTGCAAGTGTGAGTGTCCGCCCCATTTTGGGCGGTTGCACTTGTCTCTTGTCCGCCTGTTTTCACGACGTACAGGCTTATTTCTTCTACGAATTTTGACCGGCTTTAGATTCTTCGTTTGGACTCCGTTTCTGAGCCGTTGCGTATATGTGTCGTCTTCTTCGTCTACTTTACTTCCAGCTTGGTTTTCGTCATGTTAAACCAATAATTTATGAGATAATAATAAATCATAAACTAGAGGAAACTAACCGAAGTGGAGAAATGAGCAAGAAAAGTGCTAATATAATATATGAAATACACCTATAAATCATGCTCATTTGGACACTTATCAGTACACACCAAAACTCCATCTTTGACCACTTGTATCTCCTAGCTTATTTTGCCAAATTAAATTCTAAGACCACCATTCTCTTCCTCTCAACAAGCTCTTCAATTCTATCCTTTCAAAATCTCAAGAGCTCCATTTCGGTGCCAAGAAGAATCTCCATGGGAGGAGCTTGAGCTCATCTTTTCACATATTATTGTTCTCCTTTGCTTCAAGGTAAGGAAACTCAAAGAAAAATGATGTTTCCTTCATGTTTTTGTGTTGTCCGAAAATCACTCTTAATGGTGTCCTTATGTTGCTTTGTTCTAGATTCATTCCAACCTTTCATGGACTAGGTGGAGTCCTCTCTTGATATATATTCAAACTCTCTTCAAGTTCTAAGGTAAAACAATTATCTTAATTTTTTTTTAAAACAATGTACAATCTAAGGTTTACAATGAGATGAAGCATAAAGCTTGTATACTCATTTTATCATTTGTATAATGTTTAGAAGTTGACAAACAATCAAAAGCCTTGCCGATTTAGTCAAGGAAACAAGAAAGAAGTTGTGAGGAAAAGAGGTAAATGTGCTAACCTAATGTGGTTTAAAGTCTTAGGAGAAATGAGCTTATGTTGCTTATTAAAATGATCTAAGGAGCCAATGGTGAATGACTTAGTAAAATGTTTTTCAAGGGCTTAGTAAAAGGCATATGTATTGTTGGGTGTATTTGCAGGTCAAAGGCAAATATATTGTGGAAATTAAGTGTTTATGATTTATGCATCTTAAGGGCCTAAGAGCCATGTTATTTAAGGGCCTAAGTGCCAAGCAATTTAAATTATGCAATATATTGTGATGTAGTGCTAAATGTGTGAAGTTTTGTGTATAAGAATGTGTTTGATGGATTTTAGTGTTCTTGGTTGTTTAATGGTGAAAACATTATGTTTTGGTTAGTAATGTTCTAGGAGAGTTCATGTCAAAATTTAGGTAATAAACAAGAAGTTCTAAGGGTTTAAAATGAGTTTGGTCAGCTAGGAAATGTTTAGAATGGTTAAGTGCTCAACTAGTGGAAGAAACATGCATTAAGGTGTTTAAAGATGTTAAAAGGGCTTAGGCAATGTTCTAGAGGATTAAGAATGCAAAAGAATGTTTGGGACATTTCAAGATCATGGTGAGATTGTATTTGGGACTTGTGTATTGTTGGTGAAAAAGGGATGAAGTGATTGTTGCATGGGAAGCTATAAACTTGTAAAGATGTTCAAGGAGTTGTTTAGGAAGAAAAGATGCTTGGGAGATGATTTTGTAGTGGTGAGAAACATTTGGGAATAGTGGGAGTTATAGGTATGAGACACCTCATAGAAACTTAGTGAAAAACATTATAAGTGTAAACCTTTTTATAAGAATTTGTGTAAATGCTTGAGGAGGATTTATTGAATGATGTATGGAGTTTTAAGGAGGTCTTAAGGTGTATTTGAAGTGCCCAAATGAGGTTAGGATATACTAGGATATATGAGGTGAAGTTTGGGGTTAAATGGGCAATGGAAAATAAGGGTCTGGAGCAGACCGATCTTGCGACCGAACTTGCCAAGATCGGTCGAGCCCAGTTTACCCTGCGAGAATTGGTTTCTGGAATGGACCGACCTTGGGGACCGGACTTGCAAGGTCGGTCGGGCATGGATTTTTAGTACAGATTGAGTCTCTAGAATAGACCGAACTTGGGACCGGACTTACAAGTTCGGTCATGCCTGAATTTTTACGTGAGTGAGTCTCGGGAATCGACCGATCTTGTGACCGGACTTGCCAAGATCGGTCGGGCCTGAATTTTCAAAGGGAAGAAACTCCCGGGAATTGACTGAACATGTGACCGAACTTACAAGGTCGGTCGGAGTAGAAAATTTTGACGGTAATATGTTCTGGAATGGACCGACCTTGTGTAAGGTCGGTCGGTAAGTTCGGTCGGACCGAAACTTGTAAAAAAAACAAACAAACAAGAATGGCTTAAGTGATAAACCCTAGGGGGTATAATGTAGGTAATCAAGTATAAGTTAAGACATTAAAACATGTCATATAAACATGTTAAACACTTAATAAATTTGAAGTTAAGTAAGTAATTAACCGACATTCTTAACGTGTATAGGAGTGACCTACGGTGGAAATCAATCGAAGCAAGGACCAAGGTATGGTTTTCTTGCAGTCTGTTGCCTACCGGTTTACACCGGCTTGTGTGTTGTATGTTTTTCTGTGTGTTTTATGACGTTATAAGACTTAATCATGTAATGAGTTTACAGTTGTTCATATTATTGTGATGTTATGATGTGACTCATTTCCCTTGTGTGTGTCTAACATGACTTACCACCTGTTGTGAATTGTTTGTTAAGTTCCACTGTTGAACTTCTAACAAGTGCTAACTGGGAAGTGAGGAATCCGGTTGTCCGGTCATGCTGTAAGTTTAAGAGTAGATATCTGAATCAGATTCAACTCTTATGTTGTTAATTGTTCTCCTTAATTTGGCGTTCGATCTCCTGCTAGCTTCCTCCAAAGCTTACCTATTCTGACTTATGATCGGTTTAGTGGGAACATGTGTTTGTGTGGTGTGTTCGGGTCACTATATCCGAACCATCTGTGACTTAAGTTACTCGTTCGAATAACAAACGGTAATGAGTGTGTGTAACGAGCTTAACATGAGAGTGAACCATTCTCTAGGCTCTTATGTTATTTAACCTTCTTGGTTTGTGATTGTGGAAAGAGTATCCACTGTGTATGTGATGTTGTGCTAAGCAATGATGTTGATATGCCATATGTTATGTATGTATGTTTAAAATAATGCCATGTCATCATGACAATTAGTTGCGCGTATCCCGGTAGTCGATGGGCTGCGCGTTAACCATACCAGCCAAGGGTTGCTGACCCCCTCGGGGGCTCCATATTTTTACTACAGGATGAGGATCGAGGAAGCAGAGTGGCTGTAGATTCTAGGCTGCAGATGTACTTTTGGTTATTTTGATGTTGAGCCCGGGATGCGCCTGTGCTCCCGTGGCATTATATTTTGATTCCGTTGATACTACTGTGGCGGTATATTGGCAGTTTATAGTGAAGGAATGTAATTAAATACTCGGTATTGTATATGATGTATTTATGGTTTAGTTCTATGCTCGGGAGTCTGATCATCAGACCGGTACACTTGTATCTATTCTGCCTTGTTAACCACGTGGGTGGTTGACGGCGTTGTAGCACCGAAGCGTTTAGTTATTGTTTAGTTATTTTTCCGCTGTGATTTCATTTAAATGTTAAGTGCGTAGAAGGTGTTACATAGCCGTATACAAATCATTATGTCATATCCTAATAATCTGCGTACTCTACAACGACGAGTAGTTCGTGCTCTAGAGTCCCTCCTTGGCAGGATAAACATAGCAACAATGGTGTATTTGGGGCTGGAGGGGAACTACGAGTGGACCTTCATTCATGTACGAACTGATGCAGCAGTCCGCCGGATGATGGAAAATTATATGGAGTATAATGATTTCATAGAACATATTCCATTACTTATTATCTATGATCCGATTGAGTCCGACGATGATGACTTTCAACAACAAGAGAGAATTTATGAGATGTGACGTAACGTAATAGGACAGCGAATAGAGAGACAAAGGTTTGGCAATAATTAGGTTACTTCTTATTGTGTAATTTGTTTAGAAAACTAGTTAGCGTATCTAGGGAGAAATCCATACAACTAGAACGAAAGTGTATTGCACCTGCGAATAATAAATACAATACCATAGTGGCAGGATGGTACGTATTCTAATACCAAATGATATCCGACGGATAAATCGTTATTGTTCTCCCTAGATAAGATTCCCCCCCCCCCCACTCATATCATTTGATTCCATGGATAAGATTTCCCCCCCAGTCCACTAGTTCAGCAGATAAGATTTCGATGCCTTCCCAGGGATGACTAATTGATTTCCCTTTCCCATTATCTACTACTCATCTGCTGCCTATAAACACAGCCTTCATTTTCCTTTTCCATTTCACAAATAACTCACAAAAGAGCTTTGTTAATTCACATTGCATCGTAGTGCATTTCATCTACACCTTTCACCAATGGATATCCCTTGCACCGTGTTTCTTGACGTTGAGCCTACTAACAACGATGAAGGTTGTTATTTTGCAAGAACCTATTCAACTGAAAGTTTTGATTTCAAGATCGACATGAAAATAACATTTTCTGAGTTTGATAACCTTGTTGAGACTCATTGAAAGAGTGCTACGGTTACTATTGTGTGGTCGAATCAATACTTCATCGATTACTACTTTCCTCCCAGCCACGCCCATTATGGGGGCCACTGCAAATAACACAGATGTTGACGTTCAACGAATGATTGAACGTTTCGTGTTCAATCAACATTATTATAATAGAGTAGAACTCTATGTCACCATTGTTGAAATACCCCAAACTTAGATATGGTGTTTAAATGATAAACTAAGATATAAGGAGGCTAAATAATGCCTTAGAAACATTAAGAAACATTTCTAATCAAAGAAAATATAAGGAAACACCAAAAGAGCAATTTAAGCAAAACGTGCTCTAAGCTTGGAGAGACTTGGGAGAGTACCCAAATATTTTCTAAGACCTTAGTATATCCTAATGGTCATTTAAATCAATTACCAAAGAAAACCAAGCTTGAAAACAAGTTAAAACCAAAATGTGCTTTAAGGAGTCTTAAAGCACATTTTTGAAAATTGTCTTGTAAATGAGTTTTGAATGGCTAAATGTCCATCATTACTCTTTAATTAACATGTGTACTATATAGTATCACATTTGGAAGTCTATATCAATGGGAAATCAAAAATTTCACAACAATGTGCCTTGTTTTGTGAATAGTAACTTAATTAAGCTAGTTTATAACATAAGTCAATATAAGTGAGAGATTTGGTCAACAAAGAATTAAGTACCCTTATTGTTAAATGGGGGCCGTTTCTTATAAGGTGAGTCACCACCTTATGAGTCATTAAGCAAATAAGAAGGAAATTAAAGGATAAGCAAAAGTACTATTTACTTTACAATATAAAGATCTCATTTAACTCACCTCTCTCCTCACTTCTTCATTCTCTCTTGTTTCCCACGGTTTGAGCTGCTCTCTCCCTTCTCCATTAACGTGAAGCTCTTCTCCATGCTAGCTCCACCTTCTCTTGCACACAACTTACTCATTTTAGCTCCAAAACCAAAACAAATTACATATTCTTCTTAGTTAGCTCAAGCTCTCTCTTTCTATCCTTTCAAAACTCCAAGAGCTTTGATTTGGTGCCAAGCCAAACCACCATTAGAGGAGGAAATTCAAGTTTGGAGACTCCATTGGCTTCTCCATTCTCTTAAGGTAAAGAAAGTGTAAGAAAATCTAGGTTTCCATCACTTTTCTTCATAACCGAAAATACATGCTCATGAGGCTTCATTTTAAGCCTTGTTCTAGCTTGTTTTCTACTCTTCAAAGGATTGAGGAGGTCCTTCTTGCTTCATATCCAAGCTTGTCTTGAGAAACTAAGGTAAAACAATCACCTTAATACCTTAAAGCACATTTTTAACCTAGGGTTTGTTCCTTAGGGTTAATGTATTATCTAGTACTCATTGGAGTCATTGGATATTGGTTAGAACATTGGCAAGGAGATATATATTGGTGACCGAGATTGAGCAAGGAAAACCTAAGGAAGGAAGTTTTTAAAGCTTGTAAAAGCAAGGTAAATTACTTACCTTAAGGTGTTTTATTGTTTAAGGGAATGAGATTTAGATATGTGATGAGTTAGTGAAGAGTTTACATTAGAAAAGGGTTATATATGACCTAGGAGAAACAATGATCATGATTGTGAACTTGTGACTAAGGAGCAAATGAGAAAAAGAGATAGTTTGAGTATATCAAGGTGAATTATAAGAAGCATTTTATTTCAATGGGAGCCTTGTTGTGTGTATTCGCAGGTTGAAGGCAAATATATATGGAAATTCAGTGGTTAAGATTATTGTCATTTAAGGGCCTAAGTGCCAAGCATTTAAGTTTATGCACTATATGATGATGTGGTGTAGTTTTGGTGTAAATTGTGTGTTAAGGTGTTGTGATGAGAATTTGAGCGATATTGGTTGTTTGATGGAGAAACCCAAGTGTTAGGATGTGCTTGTACTAGAGAACCCATGGCAAAATTTAAAGGAGAACTTAAGTGTTTAAGATGTTCTAAGGAGATTTAATGACTAAGGAAGTACTAGGAAGTTTTAGAGGTTGTTTTGATGAAAAAGGGGTGAGATAAAGTGTTTTAATGAGTTATAATGACTTAGGCATTACTATGGAGGATTTAGGAATCAAGAGAATGTATTTGAGTATTTAGGACTTAGGCAAATGTTGGTAAACAACTAGGAAGGAAATAAGGTGTGGATGGATGAAAGCTTAAGCTTGTGAAGGAACTTTAAGTAAATGTATAAAAGAGTTTTAGATGGTGAAAGATGCTTGGGAGATGATGTTATAGTGGTGGGGAAACATTTGGCATAGTGGTTACATTAAGTATGAACCACCACCTAGAAACCTAGTGGAAAATGTTACAAGTGTTGGCATGGTTACAAGGAAAAATGCATAATGATTAAAGAGGATGTTGGTGAGTGATTTAAAGTGTTTAGTGGTTGGCTTAAGGGTATTTGAGGTGCCCAAATCAGGTTATAACATATTAGGATATATGAGGAGAAGTTTGGAGTTGAAAGAGAATTTAGAAACAAGGTTTTGGAGCCGACCGACCTTAGGGACCGGACCTGCAAGGTCGGTCGAGCTCAGTTTACACTGCCGGAGAAAGTTTCTGGAACCGACCGAACTTGGGGACCGGACTTGCAAGTTTGGTCGGGCTTGTATTTTGTGAAGGAATTAAGTCTCTGGAATCGACCGAACATGGGACCGGACTTGGCAAGTTCGGTCGAGCTTAAATTTTCCTCGGGGAAACTCTCGGGAATGGAGCGACCTTGGGACCGGACTTGCAAGGTCGGTGGGGGTAGAATTTTCAAGCGGTAATATTTCTGGAACGGACCGACCTTGGGTAAGGTCGGTCGGAAGTTCGGTCGAGCCTAAAATAAAAAAAAAAAAAAAAGAAATTTGAATTCTAAGGATGGTAATAGGTAATAAGGTACCTTTGGTAGGGTGGTAATGATTAGGACCCTAAGACCTAAGGGATTAAGTTAAGTTAAGTATAAATTTTAATGTTTAAAGTTAAGTTTGTAAGTTAAGTGGCAAGACTTAAGAAGGTATTCAAAGGGGATCTTTAGGGAATTAAGTGAGATAAGTAAGGTTTAAATAACTAATGGCCTAAAAATGAATCAATGTTTTAGGTTTGTGAATTGGGACCCCGGAGAAGATAAAACAAACGACGATCGACGGTGAACGGTACAATCTTTCTTGTGACCTGCTTGCTAACGAGGTGTCCCTCGGCTTGTGTGCTATCTGTTTATTGCTATGACTAAAACAAGATAAAGCATGCAACCGGTTATATTTGTTCTCGTTGTGTATGTGTTATCTTTACACTAACCCGCGAGACTTGAGATTGTTACTAACCAAGTTTAGTACTTACTGAGTTAAGAATAAGAGTTAAGTTTGGGTGGTTGTTGTTAATGCCCGTTAAGGCTTAGCTAGCACATGGTGATTAAGATTCTACTACTAACTGGAACTTGAGTGAGGAAACCCGGGACCGATCTCCGGTCATGCATGCTAAGGAAAAAGGGGGACGGTATCTGAATCAGATCCGCCCTCCGCTTAAGGACTTGTCTTCGGACTTGTAGCCTAGGGTCGGTTGCCGGCTCAGCTACGCTGGACTCCCGTCCAGAGTAGGTGGCATTAAGATGGTGCGGTGGGATCACCTAAATCCCAAGTTGAATTAAGCTACAACCATTCCTTCCAGGAACGGTTTGTATACTGTGACTAAGTTGAGATTAGATTAAGGTAAGGTAAGGAACTGAGATTAAGGAAATAGGACTAAGGAGGGGTTACTAACCCACTTGATAAGGGAACGCTTGAGTCGTTCATTGTTTGTGAACTATACATGTTCATCTGTGGTTATTGTTATTGCACTTCAAATCATGTTTGTGTATGTAATCAATTTCCATGCTATCGACAATTAGTCGTCGTAGCCCCGTTAGCTTGGGGGCCATGAGAGGGTGTACCAGCATTCGTGCTGACCCCCTTTGGGGGCTATTTTTACACTTGCAGGTAAGAGACCCATGAGGACGCACTACGAGAGTAGGAGCGGTTAGACTTAGGATGGGATGTTTATTTTGAGTTCGGGTTGCGCCTGTGCACCCGTCTGTTTATACTTAAACTGATGTAAGGTTGTGATTATGACTTAGTTACTTGTACTCGGTTGGTTGTCGGTATTATGGATGGTGATGTTTTGGGTTGGTTATGTATTTTGGATAAGTGTTGTAAATGTTAAGGCCGGTATATTCTAACGATCAACCGTGGCAAGGTCCAGGTGTTTATTATTTCCGCTGCGACGTATTCGATTAAGTGTTCAGTTCTGCGATAACCACGAATGGCTTTGGATGGGGTGTTACAAAAGTGGTATCAGAGCGTAACTACGCTCTGATCAAGAAATACCGGACTAAGAAACCACCGAGTTAGGATATAAGTTAAGGAATAAGTGATGGGTTAAGGGTGTGAGAAGTTAGATTGAGTAGAGTCAGATGACCACTAATAAGTGTGGATCGTCTTTACCGTCTACGGACGTTATAAATTCGTTAACCAAAACAGTGGTGGATACGAATCTAATGTGAGTATGCTTGTTCAGATGGCAGGACGTCCTAGAGAAGCCGAGGTCGCGGCCAAGGTGATGATGCTTCAGGAATACCTGGAGGGCAGACGATCGCAGAGATCGTAGCTGCCGCATTAGGGCATATGGGCTATCAGCCTGGTGTGGGTGCACCACCTCCACCGCCACAACCCCGGAACCAAATTGGGTGAAGAGTCTTGCAGATCTTCGACCCGCACACTTTAAGGGGAGACCTGATCCCGCCAAGCTTGAGGCGTACATCTCGGAGCTGGAGACCGCCTTCGAGACCCTTGACGTCCTTGCTGGGATCAAGGTGCGTCTGGCTGCTTTTATCTGAAGGGGGCGGCAGGCGATTGGTGGAAGCTGGTGAGGGCCGAGCATGTGGCCAATCCAGAGTTCGGCTGGGAGCAGTAACACCGCCTTGCTACGAGCAAAGTACTACCCCGCCCATGTCCAGACGAAGAAGCGCTTGCAGTTGGATGCGCTTAAGCAGACAGACAAGATGACGGTGGACGAGTATTACTCAGAGTTCACCGCCTTGCTCCGTCTTCTGCCAGGTCTTGGATATTCTGACCAGATCCTGGTGGACCGCTTCTATGGCGGGCTTAGCCATCGACTCCGCTACGGCATGGGGCCGACGAGTTACACTACCTTGCAGGTAATAAGAATAATTGAGATTTGAGTAAGTAATGAGTAAGATTTAGATTGTGGACAATGAGAGTGACTAATACTGTGGAAAAGCAGGAGTGCTATCATGCCGCTGCTAAGGTTGAGATAACCGTCCAGCTGAGGGACGAGGAGAATGCTAAGAGAAAGAATGCTGGTAAGAGCTCGGAGAGTCAAGGGCAAGGAGGGTACAAGAACAAAAGTACCAGCCTCAGGCCCAGAAAAATCAGAACCCAAAGGGAAGGAGGAAAAGAGAAGGCTCCGAAGAGCCATTGAAGTTGACATATGCTTATGCAGCTACACCCCTGCGCTCTAGGGCGCCAAAGGGTAAGGAATTGATATTGAATGAGTTAAGAAACAATTTAGTGACCGTTTGAGAAATGGGTATTAATATTATGAATCATCAGGATCTGAGACTGAGAAGGGAGCCGGTGGTGGCTACCAGCGACGCTTCATCTGTAGGTGGTGTCACAAGGACCACCCCGGGCTCGATTGTAAGGGAAATAAGGTGGAGTGCAACTTTTGTGGAGTTACGGGCACCGAGCGTATGAGTGCTACCGGAATCCCTGCTAGCAGAGCCTATAGGCACGACACCAGGGGCAAGGGCAAGACCGATCAGGGAGCTGGATCTGACGGTCAGAGGAAGGTGCAGCAGGCGGCGGACAAGAACCCAAGGGTGACCCAGAATCGGGACCCACACTACACATGGTGGACCGGGACGATGAGCCTGAACCCTCATCGAGGCCAGGTACCGCTATAAACCATTTAGTAATAAAAATACCTACCTGCTTACCGCATTATCATGCATATTTGGTGAATAGTGAGTTAAGAAAGAATAAGATGAGACTAGAACTTAAGTAAGATATAACCTACTACCACTTTAGGAAGTTCAACATCTGCTACCCAATACCATCTACAACCCACCCGGAGCACACCGACATCGAACCCATAGACTTTCCAACCGAACAATGTCAGGTTATCCGCCCAGGTATGATTTTATTAAGGGGATACCTGACACCGAAGCACAAATAGCCATCATCAGAAGATGCAATCAACTAGGAATGGGACCGGGAGGTTTTTACACACCGGAGTCCCAGGGGGAGCAGGATGAAATTAAAAATGATGAGCTTGGGCAAGGATTGGAATCCGTATGCCAAAACTACCAAACCACGAGGATGCAAGATGGAGTCTCACCACCGGGAATACACGAAGAGTTCCATCCAGTTATTACACAAGTCGTGGAGATCGCTCTCAGCATTGGAAGCTGAACCGATTCCAGACATCAAACAGATATTTGCATTGTGAACTTCTACGAGAAGGATGGGCGACTGGGACTACACCAGGATTAAGGACGAGACAACGGAGTCTCTCGAAAGAGGGATACCCGTAGTGTCTTGGTCCATTGGGGATGATGCTAGTTTTTATACGGCGAGCAGAAGCGTGCGGACCATGCGAATAAGTTAGTACTTAAGTCAGGAGATGTATTAATTATGGGAGGAGAATCAAGGATGTTTAACCATGGGATTAAGAGATCAAGCTGAATACAGCACCGTCAGCAGTAATCAATGCGACGCATATGAGACCTGGGAGATTAAATCTAACCTTTAGACAATATTAGCTATGTAATGTTAGAATGAGATGTAAAATTAAAGCTCATGTTGTAAACAGGATGGTTATGAATAAAATAACAGTGTTGTTCATATAAATTGTTACGACTCTGGTTATACCATCAATACTCATGAAGCTTGTGAACACAATTAGGTTATGGACTCAGTACGGAAGGTGCGTTAAGCATACTTACAGAGGCACAGGCCGACGCCAGCGGTACTATCCTCACCGGCACCTTTCCGATTAATGGGATTGAGGCATCAGTTCTCTTCGACTCAAGGGCCTTGCATACCTTTGTCTCGGCATCATTCGCGAGCAGGTTGGGGCTAGACACTGATGAGCTACCCGACTTCACGGTTACGCTCCCGTCTAAGGAGAAGGTTCGTTGCACTCGTTACTACCGAGGAGCCTCTGTCAGAATTAAGGGAGAAGATTTTCCAGTCAGTTTTATTGAGTTCAGAGAGCTAGGATTTGATGTTATCTTCGGGATGAACTGGTTGGAGCGGCACAAGGGACGTATCCTCTGCGCCGAGCATAGATTGCTGCTCAGGAGTCCGTCTGGGGTAACAATATCATACCGCCAGAGGCCCAGAGAGCCTTCGACTAAGATCATCACCGCCATGGCAATGTATAAGGAATTAAGGAGAAAGGAAGAAGTGTACCTCTGCTATGTACAGGACATAGAGAGAGACCCTGAGTTCGACCCCGACTTACCGGTAGTGTCGGAGTTCCCCGACTTATTTCCACGGGAACTGCCCGGCATGCCACCCACTCGGGAGGTAGAGTTCACCATCGAGCTGCTACCTGGTACCGGACCAATAGCCAAGGCACCATACCATATGGCTCCTGCAGAAATGACTGAGTTAAAGGAACAATTGAAATATTTGTTAGATAAGGGATTTATAAGACCAAGTGTGTCACCATGGGGAGCGCCAGTCCTCTTCGTGAAGAAGAAAGATGGTAGTCTCCGCCTCTGCATCGACTACAGAGAGCTGAATGCAGTGACAGTGAAGAATAAGTACCCACTACCCCGCATTGACGATCTGTTCGATCAGTTGAAGGGATCATCTGTGTTCTCCAAGATTGATCTCAGATCGGGGTATCATCAGATAGCCATTAAGGAGGGAGACATTGAGAAGACGGCATTCCGGACACGATACGGCCACTATGAGTTTACAGTGATGCCGTTCGGTTTGTCGAACGCACCGGCGAAGTTTATGGATCTGATGAACCGCTTGTTCCGGGAACAGTTGGACAAGTCGGTTGTGGTGTTTATTGATGACATTTTGATATACTCGAAATCTAAGGTTGAACATGAGGAACATCTAAGGAGAGTATTGGAAATATTGAGGGAGAACCAGCTATATGCTAAGTTCTCCAAATGTGAGTTTTGGCTTGACCAGGTCTCTTTCCTGGGTCATGTCATCTCAGATGCTGGGATCTCAGTGGATCCAGAGAAGATTGATGTCGTACATACTTGGCCAAGACCGAAGACTGTTACCGACATCAGGAGCATTCTCGGTCTGGTAGGTTACTACAGGAGGTTTGTTAGGGATTTCAGCAAGGTCGCGAAACCGATGACCAGTCTGATGAAGAAGGATGCACCGTTCTTATGGACGGTTGACTGTGAGAGATCATTTCAGAGCTTGAAGGACTCACTGACCACTGCACTGGTTCTGACCATTCCAGACGGTACAGAGGGCTTTGAGGTTTATTGTGATGCATCCGGCAGAGGGCTGGGTTGCGTGCTCATGCAACATGGCAAGGTGGTGGCATATGCCTCACGCCAGTTGAAGAAACATGAGGAGAACTACCCCACACATGATTTGGAGCTGGGAGCTGTAGTCTTCACTTTGAAGATATGGCGCCACTACTTATACGGGGTTAGTGTCATGATCTACACCGATCACAAGAGTTTGAGATACATATTCACTCAGAAGGAGTTGAATCTTCGACAGAGGAGATGGTTAGAGTTTCTGAAAGACTATGACATTGACCTCCAATACAAAGAGGGGAAGGCCAATGTTGTAGCAGACGCCCTGAGCCGTCGAGCACACTCACTCCATTCGCTAGTTTCTTTCTCCAGCTTGGTTGATGAGGTGTGAGAGGCTCAGAGGACAGATGAGTACATGAGAGAGGTCAGACAGAAGCTAACAGATGGTACCTTTGAGAGTCAGAAATACGACTTCAGACTTCATGATGATGATCTGATCAGACTTAAGGGTCGGTTATGCATACCACGGGGCAACACGGATCTGAAAGACCGTATACTTAGAGAATCACACTGTTCTTCAGTTTCCATCCATCCGGGAGCCTCTAAAATGTATAAAGACATGAAGAGATACTTCTGGTTGTCGGGGATGAAGACAGATGTTTCCGAGTTCGTCTTGAGGTGTCTCACATGCCAGAAGGTGAAATTTGAGCACCGACAACCGGGCGGAATGGTACAGTCGATGCCAGTTCCGGAGTGGAAGTTCCATGATATCTCCATGGACTTTGTAGTTGGGCTTCCACCTGCTAGGGGAGGTCTCAACATGATATGGGTGGTGGTGGATCGCCTTACCAAAGTAGCCCGATTCATACCGATGAAGGATACTTGGAAGGTGACCAGATTAGCTGAGTTATTTGAGAAAGAAATCATGAGACATCACGGGATACCAAAGACCATAGTGTCAGATAGAGATACTAGATTCCTTTCGAGGTACTGGAGAGCTACTAGAGAAGCGTTGGGTACAGAACTCAAGCTGAGTACCGCGTTCCATCCTCAGACAGATGGTCAGACTGAGCGTACTATTCAGACACTCGAGGACATGCTGAGAGCATGTGCCTTAGACTTCCAGGGCAGTTGGATTGACAGACTACATCTGATCGAGTTTTCATACAACAACAGCTATCACGCTTCGATCAAGATGGCACCTTTTCAAGCGTTGTACGGTAGACCATGTCGTACACCGCTCTGCTGGGATGAGTCGAGTGAGACGGTCATTATAGGACCAGAGTACTTAGAGCAAGTTAAGGCTGAAGTTCAGCAAATCAGGGAGAACATGAAAGCTGCTCAAGATAGGCAGAAGTCGTATGCTGATGTTCGACGACGGGACCTGGAGTTCGCAGTGGGCGACCAGGTATTTCTACGAGTTTCACCGATGAAGGGTGTATTCAGGTTTGGGCAGAAGGGCAAATTAAGCCCGAAATTTGTTGGTCCTTATGAGATTACGGAGCGGGTGGGCCCGGTTGCTTACAGGTTGAATTTACCTGCTGAGCTGGGTAAAGTGCATGATGTTTTTCATGTTTCACAGCTAAAGAAATACATGCACCACCCCTCCCATGTGTTAGAACCTGAGAGGTTGACTTTAGAACCAAATATGAGATCAGTGGAGACTCCTCAGAGAATCTTGGACAGTAAGACTAGGGACACTCGCCACAAGTCAGTGCGACTGGTGAAGGTTCTCTGGTCTAACCAGGATGTCGAAGAGGCCACGTGGGAATTAGAGGATAAGATGAGGGCGAAGTACCCTTCTTTGTTTACTGACTAGATCGTCTGTATAGGGTACGGGGCGTACCCCTTTTTAAGGGGGGTAGAGCTACCTCGCTTTTGAGATTAGGAAACGATCATGTTTGTCGTTTGTTTGGTTATTTAAGATGTGAATTTGTGTAAGTTGCTACACTTTGGTGTTAAGTTTGAGTTATGTATAATACTTATGTTTGTATTTGAGATTGACCTTTGAGTCTTGAGATGTGTGAATGTGAATAAAGATGTGGTGTTAAGATTAAGGGAATTGAGTATCGTGAATGGTTAAGCACATATGTGAACTTTGAGGACAAAGTTTTTTAAGGGGGTAGATTGAAATACCCCAAACTTAGATATGGTGTTTAAATGATAAACTAAGATATAAGGAGGCTAAATAATGCCTTATAAACATTAAGAACATTTCTAATCAAGAAAATATAAGGAAACACCAAAAGAGCAGTTTAAGCAAAAACGTGCTCTAAGCTTGGAGAGACTTGGGAGAGTACCCAAATATTGTTCTAAGACCTTAGTAATATCCTAATGGTCATTTTAAATCAATTACGAAAGAAAACCAAGCTTGAAAACAAGTTAAAACACAAAATGTGCTTTAAGGAGTCTTAAAGCACATTTTTGAAAAATTGTCTTGTAAATGAGTTTTGAATGGCTAAATGTCCATCATTACTCTTTAATTAACATGTGTACTATATAGTATCACATTTGGAAGTCTATATCAATGGGAAATCAAAAATTTCACAACAATGTGCCTTGTTTTGTGAATAGTAACTTAATTAAGCTAGTTTATAACATAAGTCAATATAAGTGTGAGATTTGGTCAACAAAGACTTAAGTACCCTTATTGTTAAATGGGGGCCGGTTTCTTATAAGGTGAGTCACCACCTTTATGATTCATTAAGCAAATAAGAAAGGAAATTAAAGGATAAAGCAAAAGTACTATTTACTTTACAATATAAAGATCTCATTTTAACTCACCTCTCTCCTCACTTCTTCATTCTCTCTTGTTTCCCACGGTTTGAGCTGCTCTCTCCCTTCTCCATTAACGTGAAGCTCTTCTCCATGCTAGCTTCACCTTCTCTTGCACACAACTTACTCATTTTAGCTCCAAAACCAAAACAAATTACATATTCTTCTTAGTTAGCTCAAGCTCTCTCTTTCTATCCTTTCAAAACTCCAAGAGCTTTGATTTGGTGCCAAGCCAAACCACCATTAGAGGATGAAATTCAAGTTTGGAGACTCCATTGGCTTCTCCATTCTCTTAAGGTAAAGAAAGTGTAAGAAAATCTAGGTTTCCATCACTTTTCTTCATAACCGAAAGTACATACTCATGAGGCTTCATTTTAATGCCTTGTTCTAGCTTGTTTTCTACTCTTCAAAGGATTGAGGAGGTCCTTCTTGCTTCATATCCAAGCTTGTCTTGAGAAACTAAGGTAAAACAATCACCTTAATACCTTAAAGCACATTTTTAACCTAGGGTTTGTTCCTTAGGGTTAATGTATTATCTATTACTCATTGGAGTCATTGGATATTGGTTAGAACATTGGCAAGGAGATATATATTGGTGACCGAGATTGAGCAAGGAAAAACCTAAGGAAGGAAGTTTTTAAAGCTTGTAAAAGAGCAAGGTAAATTACTTACCTTAAGGTGTTTTATTGTTTAAGGGAATGAGATTTAGATATGTGATGAGTTTAGTGAAGAGTTTACATTAGAAAAGGGTTATATATGACCTAGGAGAAACAATGATCATGATTGTGAACTTGTGACTAAGGAGCAAATGAGAAAAAGAGATAGTTTGAGTATATCAAGGTGAATTATAAGAAGCATTTTATTTCAATGGGAGCCTTGTTGTGTGTATTCGCAGGTTGAAGGCAAATATATATGGAAATTCAGTGGTTAAGATTATTGTCATTTAAGGGCCTAAGTGCCAAGCATTTAAGTTTATGCACTATATGATGATGTGGTGTAGTTTTGGTGTAAATTGTGTGTTAAGATGTTGTGATGAGAATTTGAGCGATATTGGTTGTTTGATGGAGAAAACCCAAGTGTTAGGATGTGCTATGTACTAGAGAACCCATGGCAAAATTTAAAGGAGAACTTAAGTGTTTAAGATGTTCTAAGGAGATTTAATGACTAAGGAAGTACTAGGAAGTTTTAGAGGTTGTTTTGATGAAAAAGGGGTGAGATAAAGTGTTTTAATGAGTTATAATGACTTAGGAATTACTATGGAGGATTTATGAATCAAGAGAATGTATTTGAGTATTTAGGACTTAGGCAAATGTTGGTAAACAACTAGGAAGGAAATAAGGTGTTGATGGATGAAAGCTTAAGCTTGTGAAGGAACTTTAAGTAAATGTATAAAAGAGTTTTAGATGGTGAAAGATGCTTGGGAGATGATGTTATAGTGGTGGGGACACATTTGGCATAGTGGTTACATTAGGTATGAACCACCACCTAGAAACCTAGTGGAAAATGTTACAAGTGTTGGCATGGTTACAAGGAAAAATGCATAATGATTAAAGAGGATGTTGGTGAGTGATTTAAAGTGTTTAGTGGTTAGCTTAAGGTGTATTTGAGGTGCCCAAATGAGGTTATAACATATTAGGATATAGGAGGAGAAGTTTGGAGTTGAAAGAGAATTTAGAAACAAGGTTTTGGAGCCGACCGACCTTAGGGACCGGACCTGCAAGGTCGGTCGAGCTCAGTTACACTGCCAGAGAAAGTTTCTGGAACTGACCGAACTTGGGGGCCGGACTTGCAAGTTCGGTCGGGCTTGTATTTTGTGAAGGAATTAAGTCTCTGGAATCGACCGAACATGGGACCGGACTTGGCAAGTTCGGTCGTGCTTAAATTTTCCTCGGGGAAACTCGGGAATGGACCGACCTTGGGGACCGGACTTGCAAGGTCGGTCGGGGTAGAATTTTCAAGCGGTAATATGTTCTGGAACGGACCGACCTTGGGTAAGGTCGGTCGGAAGTTCGGTCGAGCCTAAAAATAAAAAAAATAAAAAAAAAAGCAATTTTGAATTCTAAGGATGGTTATAGGTAATAAGGTATACCTTTGGTAGGGTGGTAATGATTAGGACCCTAAGAACTTAAGGGATTAAGTTAAGTTAAGTATAAATTTTAATGTTTAAAGTTAAGTTTGTAAGTTAAGTGGCAAAGACTTAAGAAGGTATTCAAAGGGGATCTTTAGGAATTAAGTGAGATAAGTAAGGTGTAAATAACTAATGGCCTAAAAATGAATCAATGTTTTAGGTTTGTGAATTGGGACCCCGGAGAAGATAAAACAAACGACGATCGACGGTGAACGGTACAATCTTTCTTGTGACCTGCTTGCTAACGAGGTGTCCCTCGGCTTGTGTGCTATCTGTTTAATTGCTATGACTAAAACAAGATAAAGCATGCAACCGGTTATATTTGTTCTCGTTGTGTATGTGTTATCTTTACACTAACCCGCGAGACTTGAGATTGTTACTAACCAAGTTTAGTACTTACTGAGTTAAGAATAAGAGTTAAGTTTGGTGGTTGTTGGTTAATGCCCGTTAAGGCTTAGCTAGCACATGGTGATTAAGATTTCTACTAACTGGAACTTGAGTGAGGAAACCTGGGACCGATCTCAGGTCATCCATGCTAAGGAAAAAGGGGGACGGTATCTGAATCAGATCCGCCCTCCGCTTAAGGACTTGTCTTCGGACTTGTAGCCTAGGGCCGGTTGCCGGCTCAGCTACGCTAGACTCCCGTCCAGAGTAGGTGGCATTAAGATGGTGCGGTGGGATCACCTAAATCCCAGGTTTGAATTAAGCTACAACCATTCCCCTCCAGGAACGGTTTGTATACTATGACTTAGTTGAGATTAAGATTAAGGTAAGGTAAGGAACTGAGATTAAGGAAATAAGGACTAAGGAGGGGGTTACTAACCCACTTGATAAGGGAACGCTTGAGTCGTTCATTGTTTGTGAACTATACATGTTCATCTGTGGTTATTGTTATTGCACTTCATATCATGTTTGTGTATGTAATCAATTTTCATGCTATCGACAATTAGTCGTCGTAGCCCCGTTAGCTTGGGGGCCATGAGAGGGTGTACCAGCATTCGTGCTGACCCCCTTTGGGGGCTATTTTTACACTTGCAGGTAAGAGACCTATGAGGACGCACTACGAGAGTAGGAGCGGTTAGACTTAGGATTGGATGTTTATTTTGAGTTCGGATTGCGCCTGTGCACCCGTCTGTTTATACTTAAACTGATGTAAGGTTGTGATTATGACTTAGTTACTTGTACTCGGTTGGTTGTCGGTATTATAGATGGTGATGTTTTGGGTTGGTTATGTATTTTGGATAAGTGTTGTAAATGTTAAGGCCGGTATATTCTAACGATCAGACCGTGGCAAGGTCCAGGTGTTATTATTTCCGCTGCGACGTATTCGATTAAGTGTTCAGTTCTGCGATAACCACAAATGGCTTTGGATGGGGTTTTACAATTGTGTTCAAGAAAGATGACCCATCTCAGTTACCACCAATGGCTAGGGCTTTGCCGGAAAAGTGTAGTGAAGTTTACCGCTCGGATGATAGCGAAAATACTGATTAGTATGAAGATAGTTCCTATTATGAGGGAGGGTCTTGCATATAGCAAGCACGTAATAGTCTACAATAAATAATTGTTGTTGTTAAGTCATTGTGTAACGTGAAGAGATACTTTTACTCGTCACTCAATATAACAATGACGGATGTCATTTACTAGAAGTGAAGTTTTATATAAATTACTGGTTGTCTATGTTCCGCATCGTGCATCTTTTTGTAACTCTTGTTTGAAATCCAGGAGCACACGAGATGATGTCCGTGTGGCTAAATTTTTGCAACAATGTTGTTTTGATGTAAGACTACACGCACAACAAATTACATGTAAAACGGATGTCGATTACTTGGTCAAAATAATCATCAAAGTTAGCACCGGCAAGCAGTTTTTAGCATACCAAAGTCAGTGTATGTTGCCAACTTCTGGGATATTTTCGACACATGAGATGATGTCTGTTGTGGCTAAATTTTTGCAACAATGTTTTTTTGATGTAATACTACACGCACAACAAATTACATGTAAAACGGATGTCGATTACTTGGTCAAAAAAATCATCAAAGTTAGCACCGGCAAGCAGTTTTTAGCATACCAAAGTCAGTGTATGTTGCCTACTTCTAGGATATTTTCGGCTCATGAGATGATGTCCGTTGTGGCAATTTTTTGCAACAATGTTGTGTTGATGTAAGACTACACGAACAACAAATTACATGTGAAACGGATGTCGATTACTTGGTCAAAAAAATAATCAAAGTTAGCACCGGCAAGCAGTTTTTAGCATACCAAAGTCAGTGTATGTTGCCTACTTCTGGGATATTTTCGACTCATGAGATGATGTCCATTGTGGCTAAATTTTTGTAACAATGTTTTGCTGATGTAAGACTACACGCACAACAAATTACATGTAAAACGGACGTCGATTACTTGGTAAAAAAAATCATCAAAGTTAGCACCGGCAAGCAGTTTTTAGCATACCAAAGTCAGTGTATGTTGCCTACTTCTGGGATATTTTCGACTCATGTGATGATGTCCGTTGTGGCTAAATTTTTGCAACAATGTTGTGCTGATGTAAGACTACACGCACAACAAATTACATGTAAAACGGACGTCGATTACTTGGTCAAAAAAATCATCAAAGTTAGCACCGGCAAGCAGTTTTTAGCATACCAAAGTCAGTGTATTCCAACAAAAGAAATGATATGAGTGCAGAGTTCAAACAGTAACTAATTAATAGAATGAGCGACTCATCCCAACCGCCAGAGCTCTTAAATACTTCTGATGTTTAAAAACAGTAAATAACACAGATTTCCTTGTCCACGTTTTCGGTTGCATCAGTGAACATAAGTAAATAAAATACATTAGTCTCGAACAAAGCACACATTAGGTAACAACCTATGGAGGAGAACCGAATGTGAAATCAGCATTATAATATCATGGGTTCCTAGTCCTAGAATTTTGGCCTCTCAACCACATTTGGTTTGCTTGCGTGGTGGGTGGTGTGCTGGATTGATCAGGCTGAGTTTGAGAAGGCTCGGTTACCTGGATGATGTCAGCAGGTGCGAACGATGGAGCACCCAGTACCCTTGCAGGGCCCTCACCAGGTGTGGGCATGTTTGTCCAGTCCATCTGCCCAAGGTGAAGAGTGGAAGCGTCGTATGTGGTACGGTTGGTCCTGGGTGTGGCTGCAGTGGGTGGAGTGGGTGCAGTGGGAGTAGTGGGCACAGTGGGTGCAGTGTGCGACGACCCTGCCCCAGCATCAAACTGTAACACCCCAACCGCTAATCCTATGATTACCGTCTAATTGTCCTGTTAATCCTACGAGTTCGCAGCGGAAATATTACTACCTACTACGGCGGGTGAAACAATGCCGCTAACCGCCCATACGGCTAGCTAGGCTACTAATACTTACAGTCACGGTCTGATGAACATAGTGTACCGAGCTACTAATATAATGCATACTGAATACAAAATAACCTACTTACATTCTTGGATCACCGAGTATTTAAAGTATTACATTACATCCTTTACCACACTTCCCAAAAGAATGAGTTTCTACCTATTACTCATCTATACCAATTCTCTTCCATCAATATCCAAAAAGGTGTACCCCATGGTACACCGGCTAATCAAAGTTACAACCATGTACTACTTAGTACACCCATCATAAATTCATTGTTTACAATCAAAAAGAAGATAAAGAAATGAAACTAGGTCTTCATATCTTCATCCCTCGCGGGTACCTGCGTGTAGCAAAAATGGTGCCCTAAGGGGCTCAGCAAACGCTGCATATAGACTCCGCATATACCGCGTGCTAGATAGGGCACGCCGACTATTTGACGTCCACTAAACATGTTGTTCATTATTTTCATACATACATGTTTTGCATACAACACACATGCTATACAATTCATTACACAATTTAAGGCAACAATACAGTAGCACACAACTTACTTACCTTCACAAGGTTAGCCAAATTGTGCATCCGGGTTAATCGGAATGCTTTTACTCTTTTACTCATTACTTACTTTTTCTTACTTACAATTACTTACTTTCCTTTACTTTACTTACTCATTCTTACTTACTTACTTATACTCAAGTTAAGTCGTCGGGACCTCCGGCCCTGGGGAATACGCCGTCCCACCTCCGGGATTTACTTGACTCACCAATCCGGGATGCTACCCACTTAAGGGATTTGGGCCGCGAACCAGTTTAAGAGTCAGGAATTGGAGCCAACCTCTCGTGACTCCGCATCCTCACGCGTGGCCGAAACTATATCGGACTTCTACTCATTCCAATTTAATTACCATTTTAAGTTAGGATGGTTAGCTTGTTAGGAATAAGTTAGAAGTCCAAACACATCACAATCGGTCACAATACAATACATCATACATACATATATTCATATTCATCCAAACATTTCATGAATTATACAAACTAAAATTTAAGAAAATATTCACAACATACAACACTACATATTCACAAGTATGCATATTAACTCCGATTCGTGCATTTATCTTATTTGGTGATCAATTAGCACACAACACACAAATCAGAGTAACCAAGATAGCATACGGGGCATGAGGAATCCATACCGTTCACCGTTGCACGTGTTTCCAAACGTCCTTCGGTGTCACAAATCAAGTCCTATTATATACATACAATTGAATGATTAATTTACTTATCATCAACTTAACTCCTACTTACTATGTCCTTACACTTCTTACACTACACTTTACTTACTTATTTTTCCTTACTTAAGTTCACTTTCTTACTTAACTTTGGCATGTTTTCATACATGTACATATATATATATATGTAGGAATATACATATATATATATATTATTTAATTTAAATAATTTTTTTTTTGACCGGACCGGACTTGCGACCGACCTTGCAAGTCCGGTCCATTCCACTAGCTCAGATCACCGAAATCCTTCTGGCTGACCGAACTTGCAAGTCCGGTCGCAAGTTCGGTCCATTCCAGAAGGTTTCCTCGGTGAATTTTTCTGGCTCGACCGAACTTGCATGTCCGGTCGCAAGTCCGGTCGATTCCAGTAGGTTACCTCGGGGAGAATTCTCTGGTCCGACCGAACTTGCAAGTCCGGTCACAAGTCCGGTCGATTCCAGTAGCTTTCTGACGGGAAAATTTTCTGCTCCGACCGAACTTGCAAGTCCGGTCGCAAGTCTGGTCGATTCCATAAGCTTTCCCGTCTTTGTAAATCTGGGCTCGACCGAACTTGCAAGTCCGGTCGCAAGTTCGGTCTGACCCAGTATTTGCATTTTAATTTCTGTTTTCAGTCCTCTCTTTCACCCATTACTTCCCCATTGTTCCTACACTTATTCCCACATGTTATAACATTATTTAAACCTTATATACACCCTAGTTCACTCCTTAACTCTTTACACAATTCTATACTAATTCACTCACATAATTTTTTCCAAGTTTCTCACAACACTAACCTAGCTTCTTCTCTAGTTGCATTATGCTACAGATTTTAACCCTAACACTCTCCATCTACAACTCCCTCTTCTTATGTCATTTCTAACACCTCTAATACATTACAACTACATTAACTATCTCTCCCCATCTTCCCTCTATCTATCTATCTCAAAATCTGTTACAACTTACATCATTCACCTAGTTTAAAATTCACTAAGTGTTCTAATTCTAGATAAATTTTGACATAACCTCCCCTATATTTTTACACTCTCACCACATATTCTAGTTCACATTTCAACACTTTTCACCTGTTTCAATAGGCATCAATATTCAAGCTCCCATACACAATACCAATACTAAAACACTCATAAAAATTCCTGCACTCAAACACATCTTTCCCAATCTGTTTTAACAAGTTTTGACATATCTTTTAAAGCTTCAAAATACTTATATCCTCTTATACATTACTCTACTACAAAATGCCATTTTACAATACACATTTCCATTTCTTAAAATCGGTTACATTACATATACAAGACTTACATAAGGGTGAGCTTATTTACCTTGTTTTCTTCTTCTAGTCTCTTTCTTCTTCTTTCTCCTTCCTTCCTTCTTCTCTACCGGTTTTGAAATCTCAATCCTCTAACACTACAACCATTCATATACACCATTCAATACTAAGAACTAACCCTAACCATTAATCAAGTTTCAATCTAGGTTTTAGGGTTTAGAAAATTTATTACCTTCCAAGAGTGCAAATGAAGCTTGGAGTGGTTCAAGAACAATATTTACAACTCCTTCAACAAGCCAAAATCGGCTAGAACACAAGAGACCAAACAAGGGTTTAGTCTAGATTTTCGTTTTGCCTTTGAGGCTGGAAAAACAATGGAGTTCTGAGAATATTTTTACCTTAGAAGAACAAGGAGAAGGAGGGCCTTCTAATGGTGGTGTTGAAGCTCCAAATGGGACATACCCATGAAAACGAAATTGCTTGTTTTCAAGTTTTGAAAAGATAGAAATGTTCTATTTGGTGAGAGGAACACAATGGTGTAGTTTTTACAATTTTTGGACAAGTTTGGAGAGAGTTACAAAGGAGAGAAGTGAGTTTTGTGTGGGTTCTCTTATCACCATGGAAATCGATGGAGAGGTAGGAGAAGAAGAAAAAGAGAGTGAGGGGGAAGGGTATTACGTGAGAGAGGGAGTTGTGAGGATAGGAGAGAGTGAGATAGGTGAGTGTGTTACTTTTTAGTTTTTAATTGCTTTTGTCCTTAGTGAGTAAAAGAGAAGAGGGTGAGTGTGTGTGAGTGGGGAAAATCGGACACACACAGAGCATGGGGGTTTTAGAATTTTATTTACAACCTTGGACACACTAGTTTGGGTTATTTATGTTTCTACCCCACAACTTCCCGTTTTGACAGTTTTTACTAATCTCTCGTTTTATTGATTTTATTGGTCCTAAAGCTTCACTAATATTTATTAATGATTATTTAGTTGACCAAAATTGTTACGAGTCTATTTGACCCGCTTAAAGACACGTTTTCCCGGTTACCTCGAAAAACGCGCTTTAAGGTTCGTTAGTGATTTTAATCCATTTTAAGGATCCGTTTTCTTCGGGATTTGTTCCCTACTAATTATTTATACTTAATTAAGCCTCTAAATTACTTATTAGCCTAATTAATCACTATTTTTAATTACGGGGTATTTCAATGTACCCCCCTTAAGAAACTTTGCCCTCAAAGTTGCTCAAGGTTAATAGTTTATTGCAAATCCACTCATTATGCAAACCAATTGCCATAATGTATCTTACTACACCTATGAGGTGTTTACTTCTTTCACACTGCAAACATACACAATTCCACATCATACACAATTCAACATTTCCATACATACCATTCCACAATACATCATACACCATTACAATTCACAATACACATTGCGCATACCTCATCCATCATACAACGTACCAATACATTCATACACTACACATTACACATACATACGCATACCAATTCACTTACACTACATGTGCCATACAAGATCTATTACAATACCTACACACTAAGCAATGCTTACCCCGAAGCAATGCAAAAGCAAAAGTGGTATCAGAGCGTAGTTACGCTCTGATGTCCAAAGTACCGAGCATAGGGGATTACCGAGTTAGGATTTCAACCGTCTTAAGACGGATACTTAGAAACCTAACTAGGAACTACCGTTATTAACAACGGATACCCTTAACGTTCTTAGGAACGATACTTTGCTTAAATTCCAAGACTTTTGAGTCATATCTTGCGGAGCCTAATGTAACTGTTAAATATTCAGATGTCAGGAAGAGGTCCAGGTCGCCCTAGAGGAGGGGGCAATGACGGACCCGGCGCGCAGACGATAGCTGAGATCGTCGCCGCCACGGTAGTGCAGATGCTACCCTAAGTAATCCAAGCTGTACAACAATCTCAGCAAAACCAACAAACTCAAGCGCGGCCAAACCCTCCCCCGCCACCCAGAGAAGCAAACTGGGTAAAAGCTGTAGCGGAACTCCGCCCTCCCTGCTTTAGGGGCGAGAGTGATCTGGCTAAGCTAGAGGCCTACATCTCCGAGATGGAGACGGCCTTCGAAACACTCGAAGCTCCTGCTGGAGTTCGAGTCAGAGTGGCAGCCTACTACCTCAAAGATGCTGCAATGGATTGGTGGAAGCTGGTCAAGCATGAGCATGTAAGCGACCCCACATTCGACTGGGATTCTTTCGCATCACTCCTTCGTTCCAAATACTACCCCGAGCACGTGAAAACGAAGAAAAGGCTAGAATTAGATGCCTTAAAGATGACAGAGAAGATGACTATCGACGAGTACTACCGCACCTTTACCTCCATTCTTCGTCTCCTCCCTGATCTAGGATACACCGGCCAGGTGTTGGTCGATCGCTTCTATGGCGGTCTGAGCCATCGCCTTCGGTACGGTATGGGCTACACGAGATTTTCCTCCCTTCAGGTAAATATCAGTTAACCCTTAGTATCAATTCAATTCCTTGAATTCCTTAAATTCCTTGGATTCTTTGAATCTTTCTTTATTCCTCCTTAAATGAGAATCCCGGCTAATACCTGAGATTTCAGGAGTGTTATCACGCGGCTTCTCGCGTTGAGATCACTTGCCAATTAAGGGATGAAGAGACCGCGCTGAAGCGCAAAGCAACAACAAAAACCAGCACTGAGGAGCAGAACCAGGGGAAGAGCTGGAAAAAGAAGAAAGGGAATTTCTTTCAGCAATCCCAAAAGAAATCCCAGGGTGAGAGCAGTGCCCATGCTGAGCAGGGCAAACCAGCTGAGCTTCTTCAGCTTGGTTATTCTGCACCGGTGGCAGCCAAGCCACTGAGATCACACCCACCTAAGGGTAAATTCCTAATCCAATTTGTATTCGTATAAGTATCATATCTAGTATATCCACGCACACATGTGCTAACCCTCTAACCTCAGGTTCTAGCTCCGGTGTCGCCAAAACCTTCTCCGATGGCCGCACCTATGTGTGCAGAAAGTGCAACCAGGACCCCTGGTAAAGACTGTTATGGGAGAGACATCAAATGCTACAACTGTCAGAAGCTGGGACACACAGCTAATAGATGCCCAGAGAATGCGAAGCCAAAGGGAAACTTTCAGAACTATAAGCAGAGAGAGGGCAAGGAGGTGGCATCTGGCGATGCACCGGCCCAGCAGGCACCTCAGGGACAGGGATCCCGGGGCCCTCAGAGGGGCGCACCACAGAGGCAGCCTGTTCTACATGTGATTGACCGTGATGGGTCCGGTTCGAAATCCGGCCCAGGTAATCATCTAAACCTTTAATCCTTGAAATAGCATGCCTAGTAGTAGAGTAATTGTATGAGTGAATGCATGAGTAAATAAAATGAAGTGTGTATTAAGCATGAAATGAAGTAGTTGAAACTAGTACTCACCGTAGACGAAATTTGTAACCATAGGAAGCTTTAGTATCTGTTACCCGATACCGGTAAACTTGAATCAAGAGGAGATCGACATCACCAACCACGACTACACCAACAAACAGTGTCAGGTCATCCGACCAGGTATGATCTTATTAAAGGGATACCTGACATCCGAAGCGCAAATCTCAATCATTCAACGATGCAATGAGCTAGGAACGGGTCAAGGTGGATTTTACACACCCGAATTCCCCGGTGGAGCGAAGATGAACTGAATGATGATGTGCTTGGGAAAGGACTGGAATCCTTATACCAAGACATACCAGGAGACACGAACACAAGATGGAGCGACGCCACCGACAATACCACCAGGGTTTCAGACACTCATCACTCAAGCAGTAGAACTTGCACAACAATGTGAACCTGAACCGATCCCCGCACTTGAAGCGGACCTCTGTATCGTCAACTTCTACGAGAAAGAAGGACGACTTGGGTTACATCAAGACAAGGACGAGACAGCGGAATCTTGAACAAGGAGTGCCCGTAGTGTCTTGGTCCATTGGTGATGACGCCGTATTCCTGTATAGCGAGCAGAAGCGTGTGGACCTCGCACAGAAACTGGTATTGAGATCAGGAGATGTCCTAATCATGGGTGGAAACTCTAGGATGCTGTATCACGGGATCAACAAGATCAAGTTGAATACGGCACCGCCGGCAATAATCAATGCCACACACATGAAACCAGGACGCCTGAACCTTACCTTTAGAAAGTATTAAATTCCTAGTATCATGTAATCTATTAGTAACGTGTATTAGAGACACGACATGTATGATGGTTGGTTTATCAATAAAGAGCAGTGTTGATTTAATTCCACTTGTGTCCACCATCAATACTTATCCAATTGTGAATCCAATAGGTTGTGGACTCGGTACCGAAGGTAACCTGAGCATCCTCACCGAAGCGCAAGCCGGCAGAAGCGGCACCATCCTAACGGGAACCTTCCCAGTAAATGGCATTGATGCCAATGTGTTATTCGACTCCGGCGCCTCTCACACTTTCGTATCACCATCCTTTGTGAAGAGGTTGAAGCTAGATGCGGATGAGCTACCGAACTTCATGGTTACTCTCCCATCGAAGGAGCGAGTAAAGTGCACCAAATACTATCAATCAGCCACAATCCAAATCAAAGGCGAATCGTTTCCCATTTCCTTCATCGAATTCAATGGATTGGGATTCGACGTAATCATTGGAATGAATTGGTTGGAGCAGCACAAGGGTAGAATCCTCTGCGCCGAGCATCGTTTGCTGCTCAAGAGTCCTTCTGGGGTTACCGTATCTACCGCCAGAGACCGAGAGAGCCTTCGACCACACTATATCTGCATGGCTATGTGCCGGGAGCTCAGAAAGGGCCAGAGGTGTATCTTTGTTATGTACAAGACCTGGAGCGAGATCCAGAGTTCAGTGATGAAGTACCCATTGTATCCGAGTATCCCGATGTATTCCCTAAGGAGCTACCCGGCATGCCACCACCAGAGCAGTGGAATTGAATTGATCTATTGCCAGGTACCGGTCCCATGCTAGGGCACCGTACCGCATGGCACCTGCAGAGATGACCGAATTAAAAGAGCAGTTAAGAGACCTTCTAGACAAAGGGTTTATACGCCCGAGCGTATCACCCTGGGGAGCACCGGTTCTCTTCGTGAAGAAGAAGGACGGTAGCCTCCGACTTTGCATTGACTACCGCGAGCTGAATGCGGTCACAGTCAAAAACAAATACCCACTACCACGTATCGACGACCTATTCGACCAGTTGAAAGGAGCCTCAGTCTTCTCCAAGATCGACCTCCGTTCAGGGTATCATCAGATTGCAATCAAGGAACAAGACATTGAGAAAACGGCATTCCGTACCAGATATGGCCACTATGAATTCACAGTGATGCCATTCGGTTTGTCAAACGCACCAGCAAAATTATGGATCTATGAATCGACTATTCAGCGAGCAGTTGGACACTTCGGTTGTGGTCTTCATCGACGACATCCTTGTATATTCCAAATCAGCAGAGGAACATGAAACCCACTTGAGGAAAGTGCTTGAGACACTGCGCGAGAACCAGCTGTATGCGAAGTTCTCCAAATGCGAGTTTTGGCTTGATCAGGTATCATTCCTTGGACATGTCATCTCGAGCGCAGGTATCTCAGTTGACCCTTCTAAGGTAGAAGCTGTACGATCATGGCCTAGACCCAAGACTGTTACCGACATTAGGAGCTTTCTTGGTCTAGCCGGTTACTACCGGAGATTTGTAAGGGACTTCTCGAAAGTCGCTAAGCCCATGACTACATTGATGAAGAAAGATGCACCGTTTGTATGGACACACGAGTGCGAGCTATCATTTCAGAAACTGAAAGACTCATTGACCTCAGCGCCCGTCCTTACTCTTCCAGAGGGCACAGAGGGATTTGAGGTGTACTGTGATGCATCAGGCAAAGGAATGGGATGCGTACTCATGCAGCATGGCAAGGTTGTTGCTTATGCCTCCCGCCAGCTGAAAAAGCATGAGGAGAATTACCCGACTCACGACTTAGAGTTAGGAGCCATTGTCTTCGCCTTGAAGATATGGCGACACTATCTCTATGGGGTAAGCATCACCATCTACTCCGACCATAAGAGCTTACAGTATGTATTCACTCAGAAAGAACTCAACTTGAGACAGAGAAGTGGATGGAGTTTCTCTCAGACTACGACATCAACTGCAGTACAAGGAAGGGAAGGCAAACATTGTAGCCGACGCCCTGAGCCGTCGAGCACACTCGCTCCATTCGCTACTCGCTTCTTCTAGCTTGGTTGACGAGGTGCGAGACGCTCAGTTGAGCGACCCTTACCTAACCGAAATCAGACACAAGATCGAAATGGTACATTTGAGAAGAAAAAGTATGATTTTAAGCTACATGAAGATGGTTTGATTCGGTTGAATGGCAGGCTATGCGTCCCCCGAAGCAATGCTGAGCTAAGGGATCGCATCCTGCGAGAGTCACACTGTTCCGCATTGTCAGTCCATCCGGGAGCCTCCAAGATGTACAAAGACATGAAGAGGTACTTCTGGTGGTCTGGAATGAAGTCAGATGTGACGGAATTTGTATTGAGATGCTTGACATGCCAGAAGGTAAAATTTGAACACCGTAGACCGGGCGGAATGGTACAATCTATGCCAGTTCCGGAGTGGAAATTTCATGATATCTCCATGGATTTTGTTGTAGGACTCCCACCTGCTAGGGGAGGACTCAACATGATCTGGGTTGTAGTAGATCGCCTTACCAAGGTTGCCAGATTCATACCGATGAAGGACACCTGGAAGGTAGTAAAGCTAGCTGAGCTTTTTGATAAGGAGATTATCAGACACCACGGAGTCCCTAAGACTATAGTATCTGACCGCGACACCAGGTTTCTTTCGAGATACTGGAGAGCTACAAGGGAAGCGTTGGGTACAGAATTGAAGTTGAGTACCGCCTTCCATCCTCAAACCGACGGTCAGACAGAAAGGACCATCCAGACACTGGAGGACATGCTTCGGGCATGTGCCTTGGACTTTCAGGGGAGTTGGTTAGATAAGCTTCATCTTATCGAGTTCTCGTATAATAATAGTTATCACCTCGATTAAGATGTCGCCTTTCCAAGCTCTATACGGTAGACCTTGCCGTACACCCTTGTGTTGGGATGAGTCAAGTGAAGCGGTCATAATAGGACGGAGTATCTTGAGCAAGTGCAAGCTGAAGTGCAGCAGATAGAGCTAACATGAAGGCAGCCCAAGATAGACAGAAATCCTATGCGGATGTGAGACGACGCGACCTTGAGTTCGCCGTGGGCGACCAAGTGTTCTTGCGAGTTTCACCTATGAAGGGTGTCTTCCGTTTTGGTCAGAAGGGCAAGCTAAGCCCAAAGTTTGTAGGGCCGTACACTATCACCGAAAGAGTTGGATCCGTAGCCTACAGGTTAGCACTACCTGAGGACTTGGGGCGTGTCCATGATGTATTTCATGTGTCACAACTCAAGAAGTATATTGCTGATCCTTCTCATGTGTTGGAGCCCGAGCACTTATCCATTGAGCCAAACATGCGATATGTCGAAACCCCAGTGAGAATCCTTGATAGGAAGACCAGAGACACTCGCCATAAGTCTATGCGAATGGTGAAGGTCCTATGGTCAAACCATGATGTCGAAGAAGCGACATGGGAGCTGGAAGATGCCATGAAGGCTAAGTACCCACAGCTATTCATAGACTAGAGAGTCTAGTATTTAGAAATACGGGTACGGGTCGTACCCCTTTTAAGGGGGGTAGAGCCCTTTTGCTTTTGCATTGCTTCGGGGTAAGCATTGCTTAGTGTGTAGGTATTGTAATAGATTTGTATGGCACATGTAGTGTAAGTGAATTGGTATGCGTATGTATGTGTAATGTGTAGTGTATGAATGTATTGTACGTTGTATGGATGATGTATGTGCAATGTGTATTGTGAATGTAATGTGTATGATGTATTGTGGAATGGATGTATGCATGTGAATTGTGTATGATGTGAAGTGTATGTTTGCAATGTGAATGAAGTAAACACCTCATAGGTGGTAGTAAGACATTAGTGCAATTGGTTTGCCTAATGAGTAAATAAACATTAACCTTGAGCAACTTTGAGGGCAAAGTTTCTTAAGGGGGGTAGATTGAAATACCCCGTAATTAAAAATAGTGATTAATTAGGCTAATAAGTAATTTAGAGGCTTAATTAAGTATAAATAATTATAGGGAACAAATCCCGAAGAAAACGGATCCTTAAAATGGATTAAAATCACTAACGAACCTTAAAGCGCGTTTTTCGAGGTAACCGGGAAAACGTGTCTTTAAGCGGGTCAAATAGACTCGTAACAATTTTGGTCAACTAAATAATCATTAATAAATATTAGTGAAGCTTTAGGACCAATAAAATCAATAAAACGAGAGATTAGTAAAAACTGTCAAAAACGGGAAGTTGTGGGGTAGAAACATAAATAACCCAAACTAGTGTGTCCAAGGTTGTAAATAAAATTCTAAAACCCCATGCTCTGTGTGTGTCCGATTTTCCCCACTCACACACTCACCCTCTTCTCTTTTACTCACTAAGGACAAAAGCAATTAAAAACTAAAAAGTAACACACTCACCTATCTCACTCTCTCTCCTATCCTCACAACTCCCTCTCTCACGTAATACCCTTCCCCCTCACTCTCTTTTTCTTCTTCTCCTACCTCTCCATCGATTTCCATGGTGAAAGAAGAGAACCCACACAAAACTCACTTCTCTCCTTTGTAACTCTCTCAAACTTTCCAAAAATTGTAAAAACTACACCATTGTGTTCCTCTCACCAATAGAACATTTCTCTCTTTTCAAAACTTGAAAACAAGCAATTTCGTTTTCATGGGTATGTCCCATTTGGAGCTTCAACACCACCATTAGAAGGCCCTCCTTCTCCTTGTTCTTCTAAGGTAAAAATATTCTCAGAACTCCATGTTTTTCCAGCCTCAAAGGCAAAACGAAAATCTAGACTAAACCCTTGTTTGGTCTCTTGTGTTCTAGCGATTTTGGCTTGTTGAAGGAGTTGAAATATTGTTCTTGAACCACTCCAAGCTTCATTTGCACTCTTGGAAGGTAATAAATTTTCTAAACCCTAAAACCTAGATTGAAACTTGATTAATGGTTAGGGTTAGTTCTTAGTATTGAATGGTGTATATGAATGGTTGTAGTGTTAGAGGATTGAGATTTCAAAACCGGTAGAGAAGAAGGAAGGAAGGAGAAAGAAGAAGAAAAAGACTAGAAGAAAACAAAAGGTAAATAAGCTCACCCTTATGTAAGTCTTGTATATGTAATGTAACAGATTTTAAGAAATGGAAATGTGTTGTAAAATGGCATTTTGTAGTAGAGTAATGTATAAGAGGATATAAGTATTTGAAGCTTTAAAAGATATGTCAAAACTTGTTAAAACAGATTGGGAAAGATGTGTTTGAGTGCAGGAATTTTTATGAGTGTTTTAGTATTGGTATTGTGTATGGGAGCTTGAATATTGATGCCTATTGAAACAGGTGAAAAGAGTGTTGAAATGTGAACTAGAATATGTGGTGAGAGTGTAAAAATATAGGGGAGGTTATGTCAAATTTATCTAGAATTAGAACACTTAGTGAATTTTAAACTAGGTGAATGATGTAAGTTGTAACAGATTTTGAGATAGATAGACGGAAGATGGGGAGAGATAGTTAATGTAGTTGTAATGTATTAGAGGTGTTAGAAATGAATAGAAGAGGGAGTTGTAGATGGAGAGTGTTAGGGTTAAAATCTGTAGCATAATGCAACTAGAGAAGAAGCTAGGTTAGTGTTGTGAGAAACTTGGAAAAATTATGTGAGTGAATTAGTATAGAATTGTGTAAAGAGTTAAGGAGTGAACTAGGGTGTATTAAGAGGTTTAAATAATGTTATAACATCTGGGAATAAGTGTAGGAACAATGGGGAAGTAATGGGTGAAAGAGAGGACTGAAAACAGAAATTAAAATGCAAATACTGGGTCGGACCGAACTTGCGACCGGACTTGCAAGTTCGGTCGAGCCCAGATTTACAAAGACGGGAAAGCTTCTGGAATCGACCGGACTTGCGACCGGACTTGCAAGTTCGGTCGGAGCAGAAAATTTTCCCGTCAGAAAGCTACTGGAATCGACCGGACTTGTGACCGGACTTGCAAGTTCGGTCGGACCAGAGAATTCTCCCCGAGGTAACCTACTGGAATCGACCGGACTTGCGACCGGACATGCAAGTTCGGTCGAGCCAGAAAAATTCACCGAGGAAACCTTCTGGAATGGACCGAACTTGCGACCGGACTTGCAAGTTCGGTCGGCCAGAAGGATTTCGGTGATCTGAGCTACTGGAATGGACCGGACTTGCAAGGTCGGTCGCAAGTCCGGTCCGGTCAAAAAAAAAATATTATTTAAATTAAATAATATATATATATATATGTATATACCTACATATATATATATGTACATGTATGAAAACATGCCAAAGTTAAGTAAGAAAGTGAACTTAAGTAAGGAAAAATAAGTAAGTAAAGTGTAGTGTAAGAAGTGTAAGGACATAGTAAGTAGGAGTTAAGTTGATGATAAGTAAATTAATCATTCAATTGTATGTATATAATAGGACTTGATTTGTGACACCGAAGGACGTTTGGAAACACGTGCAACGGTGAACGGTATGGATTCCTCATGCCCCGTATGCTATCTTGGTTACTCTGATTTGTGTGTTGTGTGCTAATTGATCACCAAATAAGATAAATGAACGAATCGGAGTTAATATGCATACTTGTGAATATGTAGTGTTGTATGTTGTGAATATTTTCTTAAATTTTAGTTTGTATAATTCATGAAATGTTTGGATGAATATGAATGTGTGTATGTATGATGTATTGTATTGTGACCGATTGTGATGTGTTTGGACTTCTAACTTATTCCTAACAAGCTAACCATCCTAACTTAAAATGGTAATTAAATTGGAATGAGTAGAAGTCCGATATAGTTTCGGCCATGCGTGAGGATGCGGAGTCACGAGAGGTTGGCTCCAATTCCTGACTCTTAAACTAGTCCGCGGCCCAAATCCCTTAAGTGGGTAGCATCCCAGATTGGTGAGTCAAGTAAATCCCGGAGGTGGGACGGCGTAGTCCCCAGGGCCGGAGGTCCCGACGACTTAACTTGAGTATAAGTAAGTAAGTAAGAATGAGTAAGTAAAGTAAAGGAAAGTAAGTAATTGTAAGTAAGAAAAAGTAAGTAATGAGTAAAAGAGTAAAAGCATTCCGATTAACCCGGATGCACAATTTGGCTAACCTTGTGAAGGTAAGTAAGTTGTGTGCTACTGTATTGTTGCCTTAAATTGTGTAATGAATTGTATAGCATGTGTGTTGTATGCAAAGCATGTATGTATGAAAATAATGAACAACATGTTTAGTGGACGTCAAATAGTCGGCGTGCCCTAGCTAGCACGCGGTATATGCGGAGTCTATATGCAGCGTTTGCTGAGACCCTTGGGGCACCATTTTTGCTACACGCAGGTACCCGCGAGGGATGAAGATATGAAGACCTATTTCATTTCTTTATCTTCTTGATTGTAAACAATGAATTTATGATGGGTGTACTAAGTAGTACATGCTGTAACTTTGATTAGCTGGTGTACCATGGGGTACACCTTTTTGGATATTGATGGAAGAGAATTGGTATAGATGAGTAATATAGAAAGGTAGAACTCATTCTTTTGGGAAGTGTGGTAAAGGATGTAATGTAATACTTTAAATACTCGGTGATCCAAGAATGTAAGTAGGTTATTTTGTATTCAGTATGCATTATATTAGTAGCTCGGTACACTATGTTCATCAGACCGTGACTGTAAGTATTAGTAGCCTAGCTAGCCATATGGGCGGTTAGCGGCATGTTTCACCCGCCGTAGTAGGTAGTAATATTTCGCTGCGAACTCGTAGGATTAACAGGACAATTCCCGAATCACGTGGCAACTGACCCACCATCGTATCGACATATGAAGGGTACCGGAGCGTACATACCTAGTGTAAGTGTACTTGACACAGGCGGTATGACCGGCCGATATCCGTCCACGTCGGGTTGTCCCGCCTGGTGTGTGGGTCCGCTGCCTAGTGTGGCTCCTGTGCCTGGTGTGGCTCCTCTGCCTGCTGTGGCACCACTGCCAGACCTAGCTGATTCTCAACCTCCATAGGTTCTGCCAGACGACGCGCCCTCTTCGTCTTTGACTGTACGGCCGGTTTCTGACTGCTCGGGAGAAGGGTTGTGTATGACATATGCAGGGTATTGAATGTCCATCATTGGAGGTGCCTGACTTGAGTAGTCCTGCTCAATGTGGCCAACTCTATGGTAATGGCCGACATCAAGCGTCTGGGAAACCTGGGAAGCAAAATCCCTAACACTCTGGTCTACTGGAATTCGCTGCAACTGCTCTTGCGTGCTTGCCTATACATGCATGTCATCGTATCAAGTTAATTACATTTATAATTACAAAAAAAAAACAACGAACAATTGAATAAATGACACTTACAGTGATCACATTTCGTCTACTCTCCTCGGTATACCAGGCCACCGAGTGCTGTCGATACCAAACCATGTAAGCGCTCCTCAAATCAAGTGGGGTACTCCGCGGTAGTTGTGCAAGTGGAATCTGATACTGCTGTCTTTCCGACCACATATGCAGGTAGTCGCTGAAGATCTCCCACCACCTAGCGTCGGTTCCCTCCTGACCTTGTAATAACATGCAGGTAATCACAATCAAGGGGAGGATTCGGTATTGGCTAGTCCACCCCAAACTGTCGCAACACCCGATCAGCCTGATGACCTTCCACCACATTGAAGTGGATGACAAACACACGAACTGCAAATTGCTGAGTATTAGGTGATCTTTCACCATACGGTTGCCAAATCCACTACACATGCACACAATATGTTTATTAGACTTTATTAGTGAAAAGAACCTACCCAGCAAAAAAAGATCTCACCTCTCTTGTGTGGGTGGAACGTGCAGCGTGTCTAGGTACGCACGAGCAGAGTGCAATCAATGTTGCATAACTTCCCATTGTATCTGCAATGAACAAAAAAGTTAGCCAAATATAAGGACTATAACATTAGTAATATAGGGAAAATTAGTTTCAAGCTTTTACCTGTAAGCTAGGGGAAGATCAGGTGGTAAGTCCCAATGCACAAACTTTGAACAAACCAGCACTCATAATGTATGGCGCAATAGATGCATAAGGGACCTGAGCCTTCCAATTGGATCGGGTTCTTAAGGTACGGTTTCTATAAGGTTCGTACCTCTGAGTATAAAACAATACATTATAAAACAAATAAATTAATAATAATAAAGCTACATTATACTTAACGAATAACATTTATACTTATAAAACTACATTATAAAGCTACATTGTAGTAGCAAGGTTAGATTATCATTATAAATATACGATATAATTAAAAATTGTACTTATAATTACAAAGATACATTATCGTTAACGAAAATTATATACATTATTATTATAAAGCTAAATTCTAATTAATTAACTATTGTCAATCAAGTCTATATTATAATTATAATGAAGTTAAATTAATGACTATAAAGCTACTTTATACTTAACGAATTACATTTATAATTATAAAACAACATTATAAAGCTACATTGTAGTAGCAAGGTCAGATTATCATTATAATTTATAATAACAAAGAGACATTATCGTTAATGAAAATTATATAGATTATTATTATAAAGCTACATTCTAATTAAATAAACTACATTGTTATCATTTCTAAATTAAAGTTATAATAAGATAGATTACAATTACAAAGCTACAATAATAACGAATTACATTTATAATTATAAAAAAAATTATAAAGCTACATTCTAATATCAAGGTTAGATTGTGATTATAATATACGATATAATTAAGAAATTTAATTTATAATTACATACTACATTATCGTTAATGAAAAATATATAGATTATTATTATAAAGCTACAATCTAATTAAATAAATGTTTTGGGTTACTCATCTCGACATTCTAATTAAATAAACTACAAAATGTTAATCATGTCTACATTATAATTATAAAAAATTAGATTACAATTATAAAGCTACAATATAATTAACGACTTACATTTATAATTATAAAACTACATTATAAAGCTACATTCTAGTATCAAGGTTAGACTATCATCATAATATACGATATAATTAACAAATTGTATTTATACTTACAAAGATACATTAACGTTAACGAAAATTATAGAGATTATTATTATAAAGCTACATTCTAATTAAATAAACTACAAAATGTTAATCAACTCTATATTATAATTATAAAGAAATTAGATTACAATTATAAAGCTACAATATAATTAACGACTTACATTTATAATTATAAAACTACATTATAAAGCTACATTCTAGTATCAAGGTTAGACTATCATCATAATATACGATAAAATTAACAAATTGTATTTATACTTACAAAGATACATTAACGTTAACGAAAATTATATAGATTATTATTATAAAGCTACATTCTAATTAAATAAACTAAATTTTTAATCAACTCTATATTATAATTATAAAGAAATTGGATTACAATTATAAAGCTACAATATAATTAACGACTTACATTTATAATTTTAAAACTACATTATAAAGCTACATTCTAGTATCAAGCTTATATTATCATCATAATATACGATATAATTAACAAATTGTATTTATACTTACAAAGATACATTATCGTTAATGAAAAATATATAGATTATTATTATAAAGCTACATTCTAATTAAATAAACTAAATTTTTAATCAACTCTATATTATAATTATAAAGAAATTAGATTACAATTATAAGCTACAATATAATTAACGACTTACATTTATAATTATAAAGCTACATTATAAAGCTACATTCTAGTATCAAGCTTAGATTATCATCATAATATACGATATAATTAACAAATTGTATTTATACTTACAAAGATACATTATCATTAATGAAAAATATATAGATTATTATTATAAAGCTACCTTCTAATTAAATAAACGGTTTGGGTTCCTCATCTCGACATCCTAATTAAACAAACTACAAAATGTTAATCATGTCTACATTATAATTATAAAGAAATTATATTACAACTATAAAGCTACAATATAATTATTAACCTACATTATAATTAAATAAACTACAATGTTACTCGTAATATTAAATATAATGTTATATTACAATTACAAATCTACAATCTATTTTTACGAAATATAATAAAAATTATAAAGTTACATTGTAATTAAATATAGTACAATGTTAATCATTTCTACATTCTAATTATAAAACTACCATACGATTAACGAAATAAATTTAACATTACAAAACTACATTATAATTTCACCCAAATAATTAACAATCTCTAACACATAATCAATAACTAACTAAATATAACACAAAGATAAAGTAATTAACACTAAACAAAATTTAAAAAATTATACTATTCAAAAACAAAAAAAACTAACCTCATCTGCAGAAGCATAAGCTGTAGAAATATGGGTCGTCTGCAGGCTAAACGGTTGATCCTCGACCGTCCCTGCGCATCGAACACTTGATAATGCCCCGGATCCATGGTTTGTTCAAAATCAGTTAATCGACAGATGGAGAGGTGGACTAGTTATGGGTGTGGAGGAGAAATACTTGTAAAATGTAAATTGGAATGAGTTTTGTGAGGGACAGGTAAAAAAATGGAGGAAATCGTGGTGGAAGAGGAAGAAGAGAATCGGTGAGGAAGAAGAGAATTGGGGAGGAAGAAGAGAAGCGGCGCGGAAGAAGGGCGGAAGAAGATTGAGGAAAGAGAATGTGGGGCGCGGCGTGTAAGGGAAAGGCGCTAGGTTATACAGATTTTAATTTGTGAAGGAGGCGCACACTGCAAGTCAGTCAGCCAGGAGGCTGACTTCCAGTGTGCCCCTCCTTCACAAATTACAAATAAAAAAAAACGTGCACTAGTGGTGCACAATAGAAGTCAACCTGTTGGCTGACTGACTTCTATTGTGCGCTTCCCACTCAGCCAAACAAAAAAACACACCTGCTGTGTAATTACGATGAAATTCAACCGTGGCTGGGAATTGAGTTGTGAATACAACTCTGGACAGGAAATTTTTCATTTTTTTCCTTCTTCTTTTGGTTCTACCACTTTAGCATCTGGTAACCAAATGAAACCCTAACCTGAATCGAAACCAGCCACCTCTTACTTCTCTATATGGATCTTTATCTCGCAAAACAAGGGAGGGGCTTCCATTTTCCTTTCCGACATCAATCCCAAAATATCCTCTCTGTTCATACATATCTTCATTCTCTTTACCGTCGGTAAAAGAAACAAACACTCTTCTGTTCACCGACGGTAATTTTGCATCCAAGAACAAGTAGTATACAGCTTCACCCTCTCTGCATTCCTCTTTTCTCGGTAATTTTGAAACCCACTGGCGAACGAACTCACATGCTCTGAGCCATTTTCATTCTCTTCATCGTCGAAGTAAGGAACATCCGGCAAAGCAGGGAACATCGTGTTTCTGCCTTCTCCATTCTTCAAATGTCGAACAAGGAGCACATAAACTCTGAGCCATCTCCATTCCATTCTCAACAGCGAAGCAACACCCGCACTCTGCTCTTTCAAAACTCTTCATTCACTGTTTCTGCAGCCCACTATTAATGTACGTGCCTTGCCATCCTCCATTCCTCTGCACCAACACCGGCGAACAGAAGACATACATGCTCCAACTCCCTTCCTCCTCTTCACGTCTCTGATGCTCTGCGCCTTCATTCATCCCTTCACTTTCGGTTTTGCACACCCAACTGACGAAGGCGAACACGGAGATTCTTGTTAGTTCGCTAACTCATCCGGTGAACACAGAACATACATGCTATGACCTCCCCCTTCACTTCCGCAAATCTGTAAACCAACTGGAGAAAAGGACATGCAGCTCTACCCTCTCTTCTTCTTTTCACTCGCGGTGTTTTTGCTACCTGGTGGTCGAACAAGGAAATACATGCTCTATGTCTGCTTCATGCCTTCAAGATGATGATTGCTGCATCCTAACTGGCGACCAAGGAGAAAACATGCTCCCGTAATCTCTTCACTCCCGAAACGTACGCGGTTTGCACTTTCTCCAACGAGTGATTTTGCGACCTCTCTCGCCAACAGGAGCATACAAGCTACCTCTCTGCACCAGCGAACAAAGATACGGTAATTTTGCCATTCAAACTGGCGAACAAGGGAAGCTCTGTCTTCTGTTTATTTTTTTCTTCATCATGACATACAAGCCCCAGCTACCCTCTTCCGAGTGTCATGGTTTCAATTTTGGTTTGCTTGTGTTAGTTCTCTCCCGCCATGGGTCTGAATTCATTTTTCTACTCATATGTGGGTATTATTCTTATAACAAACAGGTGGTAAAGTCTCATAGTTCATAGTCTGAGTTCATCTCTCTACTCGACTAATATTAATTTTTCCTGTTGAGGTAATCTAATTGATTTGCAGGAAAATGGTTGTCACTCTCCCCCGGTCGGTTTTTTTCATGTTCTTGTGGATTAATACGTTTCAAAATAGCGTGAGTTTGTATGCTTTCCAGTTCAGTGTTCAATTGCTTTGTCGATGATTGATTTTCTTCGATTTGTATGTTGCCCATTGTGAGAAACTCCTCGCTTCCCATTCGGTAATTTCTATGCGTGTCTTCATGTCGCCCAGTTTGAGATTTTATATTCTTGTCAAGCTAATCAGGAGTAGTTGGTGATTATGGTAAAACAAAATGATAGTTCTGGCCCTTTGCTTTAAGCGTTCAATCTTGTTTATGCTTTTGTATTTCATCAGTTCGATAGCCTTCATGTTGATTTCCCATGGATCCTTACTGGTTTATTATCACAGAATTAAAGCTGATACCCTCCCTGGGTGTGGGAACCTGTTGTTTTAAACTATATATGTGCCCTTGGGCTTAATGCAAAACTAACATGAACTTCCAGGTTTTGGCCAGAATGGGTTCACAGATTTGTGTCTTCTCAGGGTTAATCTTCAGTTTACATATTATATTTCATCTTGTCCATACGATTAATTCATGGTCTGACATTTATCCGTTTTGTTCTATTTTATATATCCTTCGTAGGAGCCTTTGCTTCCATTTCGGTATGTATTCCTAATCCATTTTGGTCTCTGAATCTTCTAATTGTTGGCATGTCTGATGATTTGCGTAATGTGCAACGCTATGCTGCTGTACTGCCGTCTTCGATTTCTATGCTGTAATGCTGTCTTTGATTTCTAGACATCTGCTTGGAGTTTGTTTAATTAAATCTTCATGGGTCAGATACATGCCATATTCTACATTTCATGCAATCAATTGTATATATATAAAAAAAAACCTCTTTTGTTACTGGTACGATGAATGCTACATATTTAGGAGGAAATGACGGTAGAAATATCGAAGCAATGAATCTCCTATATCCTGACTCGGTCATGTTTTGCGCTAGTTGATGATATAAAACTTGTTGGTTCAACGAAAAGGGTCCTTTGGATTTGTCTTGTTTTTTCTTTAATTCTGCTAGTTATTTCGAACCTAATCATGCCAAGCTCTTGTACGCCAGATAAGTGTTTCAGACTCTCTGTTGTTATCACATAAGCCCTAGTTATTGCCCACCAGGACCCTTTCACTGACAGAAAAGTTTTGGATGTATTATTGCTCCACATCTAACGAGTCTCTCATTCGTTTCGTGGGGCAATAATCTCCTATAAATTTAGAAAACACTCAAACCACCTTTATGTGTATATAAGAACAAAAACTTCAAAAAAACAAGCCCTTAAGGCTATTTTAGGAGGGCTTAGGATGCGAAACCACCCCATGCCTAGCGGGTCTCTCATTCGCTTTATGCGGGTGGAATCCTCCTTTGCCTTCAACACACCCCTAATCAAGAGTTAATAAAACCAATCAATAAATTGATCCTTCTCATTTGTTAATATCTCACAAATCAGTCCAACAACAATTTTCAGCCCAATCACAAATAAAGCCCACAAAAAAAGGGCCACTTTAGCCAATCCAAGCAAGGCCCCATTTTTGGCCCAACTCCAAGCAAGGCCCCATTTTTGGCCTAACTCAAACAAGGCCCCAATTTCAGCCCAACTTCAAACAAGGCCCATTTCTCCGGCCCAACTCTAAATAAGGTCCAAATTTCAACCCAATTTCCAATAAAGCCCAGAACGGGCCCAATTCAATTCCAAGGCCCAATTCAAATTCCACTTCAGCCCAAATCAAAAGGCCACTCCGAGGCCCAATTCAAATCTCAATTCGGGCCCAAACCCAATTCAGGCCCAAACCCAATTCGGGCCCAAACCCAATTCAGGTCCAAATCCATTTCAAGGCCCAAACCCAATTCGGGCCCAAACCCATTTCAAGGCCCAAGCCCACTTCGAGGCCCAAGCCCATTTCGACCCAAAACCCCTAACGAAGTCCAAGTTTGACCAAACCCAAACTTTGACCAACCGAATGTTGACCTTGACCTAGCTTTGACCAATCTGAATGTTGACATTTTCCTAGCTTTGACCAATCCAAACGTTGACTTTGACCCAACTTTGACCTGACCCGTTTTCCAAGCCTGATTCAATTCAATCCAATCCAAACTCAATCCCATTCAAAACCAAATTGTAGATTCCATCCAAACTCCAAAAATCCGAAAACATTCCTCATTATTCAGCTTTAATCCTGAAAATCTCTTCTCTCAAATTTTCAAACAATCATTTTATTCAAACTTCATCAAGTTTTCAAAAGAAACCATTTTGTGGAATTTTAAAGGAAAAACTTTTCTCACATCATAGAAAACTCTTCTCCATTGCAGAAAGTTCTTCTCACATATATAGAAAGTTTTCTCCTAAAAGCATTTCTCAAAATTGGTGTTTCTTAGTCAAGATTCCGAACAACTTCAAACTTTTCAAAACTCAGCTTTGAAGTTCAAAATTAAACCGTTTTCGGGAACACGGGGTGTCTAACACCTTCAAAAAAAAACGTTTTCTTCCTAGTTAGACATCACTTGTCTCCCTTCCAAAATAAAAATCCGAGGCGGGGCACTGGGGTCATAACCTCCCCTGTCACAGTCTGGATCTCTTTAGGCGGGGCATTAGGGTGACAAACCTCTCTTAATTACAGCCTATATTTTTACAAGGGGGTGCTAGGGAAGTAATGGCCTTCCTAGCTGCAGCCGGGATTTTAGAATCGTCTAACTCCCTTCCACTCGATTTCAATGTTTTCAGTTTTTAATGTTTTAAAACCCAGGAGTTAGAGACGTTATTAGGGTTTGACCGAGAACATCTTATTCATGGTGTTTCTCTCTAAATCCTACTTTTCGACATAAATTCATTGCCCCATCTTTCGAGCCTCGGCACTTACCATTAATTAAGTGTCGTGTTCGAGGGGGTACATAGGGTAATCCCTTGGGATTATCCGCCCTTTTAAATAAAATGATTTTTCGGTTTTAGAAAAAATTAAGAGAGACAATTCTGAATGAACCAATACAACCCTTCCCATAGGACCTCAAGTCACATAAACATTTCTCAATCCGTCATTGAACAAACTCTAAGCCACCTCGAACTAAACACTTGTGAACCGAACATCCTCTCCCACACTCAATTATCTCGAAAACCTGAACCCTTCTTTAACACATTTGGCTTCACAAAAACGCCTCAAAAAGCCTAGAACTTCGAGATTTGAACCTCAAACCCGGAAAACTCCCCAATTCCCACAAATGATCTAAACACCCTTAACTCCATGAAAATGACCAAAATGCCCTTAGCCCCACAAAAGTCGGGATAAACCCAATCCTCTCAATAATAATCAAAACCTCTCAACCTTTTCGAGATCAACTCATTTCTTCAAACTTTTCGAGATCATCCACCCCCCAATCCACACTCAAATCCTATCCTTGGCTTATAAATGAATCTCTTTAAGAAGGTTTTGAAAGAAGACAATCCCGATAATTGAAGACCAAGGTTTCCTCGGGCACCAAGCCGAAGTCGTGGTTGTCGCCACTTCTAAGGGGTGTAACCCAGTGCAAACCCACACAGAATCTCTGGTATGATTAGATAAGTCCTATCCATAGGCAACAATCTCATAGTCAACTAACGGTTCTTAGAACCCTTCTCTTCCCTTCCTAGTTCCTTAGGTCAAACTAGGTGGCGACTCTAGTCAATTCCGCCTTATAGAGGTATAAGTCCGCATGGGGCCCATTGAGAGCGGGTGTAGTGCTCACTAGCATTCCCCTTATGCTTTCTGGGAAAGACGGACGATAGAGTAGGTATTTGAGGGATGCCAAGGTGACAGATTTTCACCCTCCACAGAATGGCATTTTAGGATCTAGGCTTTTCAGTCAGACCATATTTAGATAGACCCCCTCATATCGAAAAATCACCCTCCACACTGGGGAGTGGGTCTCCTCTTAGCAATGCTTCAAGATTTGAACCAGATGCTTCAGTTCAAGCTAGATGCTGATGTAATGCTTGATAGTCCTGTGCTTGTGGAGGCTTGTTGCAAGTTTGTGGGTGATGGTAAACCTATTGTGTTCCGTATTAGTAAGAGGGGGAGCAGGAACTCTAGCGTTGCTTTTGCCAGTTTGAGAAAGAAATTGTTCAGCTGGCTCTTTGGTCTGAAGGTTCTTCTGTTGGGGTATTTGGGTATAATATATATTGGATATGGGTTTCTCAAACATAGAGAGGAAAATGGTTGGTGGAACAAGAATGCGATGAAGGATGAGTTTTCTCATGTAATTGAGGTGTCGGGTCTGATCAATGACAGCCACCAAGAGATGGTGTATCAGTTTAGTCTCAAGTTCCATGATTAGAATCCTACAAGAAAGATTTCAAGCACTTCTTATGTGCAAATGGTTAGACTTTTAACACATCTAATAGCTCTGGAGCTTATCGTCCTGATGGGTAGCCTTAGCTTGTGTTTGAAGCTAACAAATAGATCGATCAAGTGGAGGACATGGTGGGATTTAAAGTCTAGCGATATCCTTGCTAATCAAGTCTGTCTTGTGTTACTTTTGGCATACTGCAGTAGACTCCTCACGAGGTTAATGATTGTTCAGGTTAAGTTCTATGGTAGAACGCAATGGCGCTACACAAAGAGTAGGGAGGACGTCTGTTTTTGGTTTAATGCAGTTTTTATTATTATACTAGATCTAGTTGAAGAATCTGATTGTAGTAAAGGGCTGAAATTGAGCCATCTTTTTGTCTCTTTAACTATTGGTAGCAGTAGTTTAAGAGGCGTAGATAAGTCCAGTATCTTGAAGAATTGTGAGGATGAGGGCAACAAACATTATTCTAAGAGCCCTCAGTCCTGGAGTGTAATCTGCAGCTCCTGTTATGATGTCTTGTTATGTTATTATATATGAATGAATGGAAGCCCAGTGATTAATCAAAAAAAAACAAAAGTCTATAGTGATTCCCCCTTGTTAACGTGGTATACATGTGCCAAGTTTGACAAATATCGGTAGCTTTTCTACATTAGTACCGGTTACATATATACACTTAGGACATGATTAAATGTCTTATTTAACATGTAAACTTTACGAGTCACCCTTCCACATTTTATAGAATATATTGACAAAATAATACTAGTCTAAATCAGCCCCTTAGTTACGGTAAATCTGCACAAAAGTATGATGTGCTTAGCTTTTGTAAATGCATAATTAAATAAACTAGAGTTAAAAGCTAGCTCTAATCTACATCTATATACAAGTTGTATTAGTCGATAATATGTCAAATTAAAGCTGCAGCATACCACTTCCACGGTAATGCTTATGGGCATAATTAATCAAATGAAAATCTGTAGCATGCAATTACCGTAGCAAACTTGTAAGTAATCAATCCACTTACTGAAGCAATAAAGTGTAGCAGCGTGATGCACATGGTCAACAAAAATCTAAACTAATCACCTATGCTAATGGTAGTGTACATGCGTACACAAAACAAAAAAAAGTCTGTAGCTTTTGAGATTAAGAAATCGGTAACAATCATCATATAAGACCAGACCTAAATCTAAGATAACATTATGATATTAATGGCAATTGGAAAGTCAAGAAATTAAACTATCTTCCAGCCATAAGTGGTGTGTACCTACAAGGGAAAGAGAAGTCATTAGACATTAGATAATCAAAAGAATACCAACTCTACCTAACTTGTCTAATAGTTTTGACTTGCTCTCATCCTTTCAGTTCCACCAGTGCTGAAAGTATGCACATTATTAGAGACTTTTGTGGTCTAAATCTAAATCAATACAATAAAATAAAGAAAACACTACCTAACATGCTTAATCATTTGACAATTAACAAACAAGTCTATTCTTTCTTTCCTTTACATCTCACGGCAGCAATGCCTCATTCTCTCATTCCCTTGCTGCACCGAAGTGGTAAGCTCTCCTTCCCTCCTTTCGTTCTTTCTTTCTTTCTTTCTTCCTTCCTTTTCCTTTCAAGCTCCAAGCTCCATTAATGGAGTCTTAAGTTCTAACTCCATTTATATGTTAATTTCCTAGCTCTCTTCATCAAGTCTTGAAGCAAACATCAACCTAAATCTACTACATCAAATCGGCTAGCATTTATGCTCCAAGATGTTGTCTTGAATCAACATTAAACCAAGGAGCATTCAAGGTTTACTTAAGGTATTTTTTATGCTTGAAAAATCCTTAAGACTTTCAATATATATATATATAACCGAAAATTATAATTTCTCTAAACATTTTTCTTCATCAATTTCCTGAAGGAAAGTTGGTTCTCCATCCATCCTAGGAGTACCGAAAATTCAAGGTAAATACTTGAGGTAAATTCTTTGAAAACTACTTATAAATCTACTTAAGATCTTTGTTAAGATCTAACTCCTAAACCCCTCCTTCTCATGTGTTAATACCAAAATTTGGAGCTACAATTTCCATTGAAGGGAGCTTGGTAATTCAAGGAGAAATCACGTACTTAATCATCCTTGATTAAGAGTAAGTTTATTAAGTTAATTCTTAAGGTTCTAAGATTTTTTAAGCTCATAAATTTTGTACAAAATTATGCACATCTCTACAAATAATTAAGGCCGAAATTATTGAGGTTATTTACCAAGAAAAATAATTATAACTCTTAAGCTAAAGTTATCACCTTAAGGTATAATTTTATGTCACAAAAAAAATTAATTATGAAGAGTTTATTACATGGCCGAATTATCTAGGAAATATTAGCTCCATTTTGAGCTAAAAATATGTCTAAGGCATTACAATAGTTTTACATGAGATATAGGCTCATATGTATTTATGTATAATTTGTTTTGAGTTATAAATCAAGTTTTAAAAATTATATGGCACCAAATAATTATAGCCGAATTCAATTGGTGAAGAATAGGTTTTAATGAGCTAAATGTGTATATAAATTCATATTATGAATTTTGGGTAAGTTAAAAATAATTACTAGTGTTTAAATGACTAGTTTAATAAGTTATGTGGTAAAAATGTAATTTTTAGAAAGTTATGGGAATATATAGTAATTACCGAGAATAATATGTGTCATTGGTATAATTATGATATAATATAAGGTAAGAATTAATATTATGAATTTTGGTTAAATTAAACAAGTGTTTAAGTATTAAAATAACAATTTATAAAGTTTGTTATTTTGTAATTTCTGGAAAGTTTAGAGTAAAACTGAGATATATATATTTCTGGGTATATTAATATATTAAGTATGAAATTAGATCTTGGTCAAAGTGTTGACCAAAAACTTTGTGTTAAAATGACTTATGACATAAAATAATAAGTTTATAAAGTTTTGGGGCGAAATTGTAATTATAAAAGTTTATATGTAAATCAAGAATTTAATTTGGGGCGGAAGCGTAATTAATGGATTTTTTATGTTCCATTCGAAATTTAAGGAAATTAAATATTAAAACTATAGTTTAAAAGTGGATATGTAACTTATATTAAGTTTTTGGGGTTAAAAAGTAATTATAAGAAAATGAATCACAAAGCCGAAAATTAATGTGGCTAATTGGTGATTTATAAAAGTTAAGGTGTTCAAATATTAATTACCGAATTTATAGAGGTGGCTTTGAGAAATAATTAATTAAGAAAATGAAACTATGTAATATAATGTGTTTTGGACTATAATGTAAAGTTTATGAAATAATTGAGGTTATAATATATTAACCGAAAAGTATGTTGTATTTATGGGATTAAAAATATTTGAAGGTCCTATATGGATATTTAGAAGATTTAGAAAAGGAAAATATGATTTAAGGATTTATGAAATTGACACTATATGTTATATGAACAGTGGTAATTTATTTGAAAAGAAATAATATTGTTTGGGGTTAGTTGGTAATTAATAAAGGATATGGGGAATAATAAGCCCATGCGTGACATGTAAATACAATTTGAGAATATATAAAGAGGTTATGTCATTTAGAAATTAAAATCATGTACCATAATAATACATGTGTATAAAATTTATACATTTAAGATTTTCAAGTACATCAAAGGGAAATGAATATAAGGAATTTAATGTGTGAATATCAAATAATGTTTGGAATTATAGTTTATTAAATATAAAGTTAAGAGAAAATATTTGATGCGGTGTATAAGATATTGGAGGTAATTAAAAGGGAATTACTATACAGTATAAGTCTTATAAGTAAAGACTACGATGGTTTAAATTATATATGCAAACGTTAGACATAAATAAGGTTAAGAGGTTAAAAAGAAATTATCTAAATGTTAAAAATAAACCTCACATGAAATAACGAGTACAAGGACATATCATGATATGATAAAATTATTATACGAGAGTAACATAAATTAACACTCTCAGTTAATCCTATTCTAGGACTTTGACTGGCTAGACGTTGACCGGGAATCTATCGAGTACAATCTTTGGTGAATGGTATGGGATTCTTACAGCCTGCTTGCTACCGGATTATACCGGCTTGTGTGTTATCTGTTGTTTGAAATAACGACCAAGATAATTGTATGTAAAATGTTGTATTACTCTTGTGCACTGTTGTGTTGCTTTATGTGCGTGATGATACTAACTGTAACGTGTATGTTCCACGCATACAACACTACATTACCAGTGGATTAAATACCTGCGTATTATTATACCGAGAACTTGTACTCAAGTTTCTCACTAACTTCACTTTATAACAGACGTCGTTATCCTAAACGTGATAACTGACAATACACATTGTGTTCTTGTTTAACGTCCTTGTGTGACATCTAACAAATTCTATACTACAAGAAGCGAGGAGCCCAGTTGTATCTGGCCATGCATGCTACAGGAGCTGTACCTGTCTCAGGTCGTCTCATATTCAAATATACGTCGCGACGGAAGTTTTGGGTGCACTCTATGTCCACTCACCGGGACCGTACCGGAACATTTTTAAGTTGGGAGAAAGGCTTCATTTCTCTCGAGGGTATGATACCCACCTCTTTAAGTACAGGAGTTAACTACGTTATCTTCTGAGGGAATTATTACCCACCTACTTGTACGAGAGTCTCATCTCGTCTAAGGGTTTATCATATCCGACCAATTTACTCTATGAAGATAGGGTTTAAAAAGGTCACTATACCTCCACTGCTTTGACATACTCTTATATATATGTTAGTCCCATTGTGTGGATCTGGCTACCATCAAGCAATTACAGAACATCTAACTTGACCTTCTGAAGTCTTGTTCAGTGTGACATTATTGTCCTTGTATGGATGCTTGTTATGATTATGTTATGCTGCTTGTTTACAGCTTTACAAAAATGATCTGCATGTATTCGACAAAGTAGTTGGTGTGGCCCAGTAGCTTGTGGGCTGCACGCTTTTCATACCAGCAATTTATTTTGCTGAGCCATTTCATGGCAACCCATTCACAGGTACATGAAGAAAGAAGATATTACCCGACCGAGTGTAGGTGGGGTAGAATTAAGACGGGGGATTATTACTACCGGTATCATTTTACAGTACTGTACTTTTACTATTGGTTTTTGTTATTTTAAGCGGTTTGTATTCAGGGCTCAGACCGTATCGTTTGTAAGTTATTTTGGAGTTAGCCTTGTTAGTCACATGGGTGACTAACGGCGTTGTAACACCACCCATTCTTACATATATATTCCGCTGCATTTTCAGTTATCTTTGGGAGCTATCGTCGAACAGGTTGTGGAGTTTCGGGTTGGGGTGTTACACTCACTGAAATACCCCGTAATTAAAAATAGTGATTAATTAGGCTAATAAGTAATTTAGAGGCTTAATTAAGTGTAAATAATCATGAGGGAACAAATCCCGAAGAAAAACGGATCCTTAAATGGATTAAAAGCATTACCGAATCTTAAAGCACGTTTTTCGAGGTAACCCGGAAAACGTGTCTTTAGCGGGTCAAATAGACTCGTAACAATTTTGGTCAACTAAATAATCATTAATAAATATTAGTGAAGCTTTGGGACCAATAAAATCAATAAAACGAGAGATTGGTAAAAACTGTCAAAAACGGGAAGTTGTGGGGTAGAAACATAATTAACACAAACTTATGTCCAATAATGTAAAAGAATTTTCAAACCCCCTTGGTCTATGTGTGCTGTCCGATTTTACATATACACACACACACTCTACTCTCTTATTAACTAAAGACAAAAACAATTAAAAACCAAAAGTAAACACTCACCTCCACTTTACCACTCTCTCTCCTATCTCATTCTCTTCTCTCACGCATGCACCCTCCTCCCTCACTCTCTCTTTTCCTCTTCTTCTACCTCCATGCGATTTCCATGGTGGAAATAGAAACACCCACAAACTCTACCTTCTCTCCTTTGTAACTCTCTCCAAACTCTTCCAAAAATTAAAAAATACCACCATTGTAATCCTCTCACCAAGAGCTACATTTCCATCTTTCCAAAATTCAAAAACAAGCACTTTCGATTTTATGGGTATACCCCATTTGGAGTTTCAACACCACCATTAGAAGGCCCTCCTTCTCCTTGTTCTTTTAAGGTAAAAACATTCTCAAAAACTCCATCTTTTCTAGCCTCAAGGGCAAAACGAAAATTTAGCTAAACCTTGTTTTGGTTCCTCTTGTGCCCAGCCGATTTTGGCATTTTGAAAGGTGGGAAACATCATTCTTGAGCTATTCCAAACAGCACTTAAGCTCTTGCAAGGTAAGGAAATTCCTAAACCCTAGAATGTACATTGAAAGCTTAAATGAGAATTAGTGTTGTTTTAGTATTGAAGCATATATATATAAATGTTGGTAGTGTTAGAGGAATGGGATTACAAACCGTAGAGAGAAGGAAGGAGAAAGAGAGAAGAAAGAAAAACCTAGAAGAGAAACAGGTAAGGATACTCTTTTGTATAACTTGTATATATATGTATGTAACAGTTTTGGAAGTTTGAAATGAGTAATGGAAATGGTAATGTATTAGTAGTGTAATGTGTAGGAGAATATAAGCATTTTGAAGCTTTAAAAGAGGTGTAAAACTTATTGAAAACAGATTGGGATTGAGTTGTTGAGTGCAGGAAATTTTAAGGTTGTTTTAGTTTGGTAGTTGTGTTGGGAGCTAGCATATGTTGTTGTGTATAAACAGGTGAGATGTTGATAATAATGTGAGCAAAACAATGTGGTGAGAGTGTAAAAATATAGGGAGGTTATGTCAAAATTTGCCTAGGATTAGAACACTTAGAGAATTAAACTAGGTGACTAATGTAGTGTGTGTAACAGATTTTGATGAAGGAAAATAGAGGGTAAGTTGAGAGAGCTAGATAATGCATTCTAAGGCATTGAGAGTGCTAGAAATGACATTAGAAGAGAGAGCTATTGTTGGGAGAGGGTTAGAATAAAATCTGTAGCAAAACACGACTAGGAAACAACTAGTGAAAGTGTGAGTTGAAACTTAGAAAATTAGGTGAGTGAATGAGTATAAAATTGTGTAAGGAGTTAGGAAATGAACTAGGTGTATTAGGAGGTTTAAATAGTGTTAAACCATGTGGGATTAAGTGTAGAACAATGGGGAAGTATTGGTAAAAGAGAGGACTGAAAAAAAAAGTAAAATGCAAATACTGGGCCGGACCGAACTTGCGACCGGACTTGCAAGTTCGGTCGAGCCCAGACTTACAAGACGGGTGAGCTACTGGAATCGACCAGACTTGCGACCGGACTTGCAAGTTCGGTCGGACCAGAAATTTTCCCCGTCTGTAACCTACTGGAATCGACCGAACTTGTGACCGGACTTGCAAGTTCGGTCGGCCAGAAAAATTCCCATGGGTAACCTACTGGAATCGACCGGACTCGACCGGACATGCAAGTTCGGTCGGTCCAGAAAAATTTCCCGAGGATAGCTACTGGAATGGACCGAACTTGCGACCGACTTGCAAGTTCAGTCGGCCAGAAGGATTTCGGCAATCTGAGCTACTGGAATGGACCGGAACTTGCAAGGTCGGTCGCAAGTCCGGTCCGGTCAAAAAAAAATTATTTAAATTAATAATATGTATATAGATATATGTATATATATATATATTATATATATATATATATATATATATATTAGTATGAAAGCATGCCAAAGTAAGTAAGAAAGTGAACTTAAGTAATGAAAAATAAGTAAGTAAAGTGTAAGTGTAAGAAGTATAAGGACATAGTAAGTATGAGTTAAGTAATGATAGTTAGATTAATCATTAATTGTATGTATACAATAGACTTGATTTGTGACACCGGAGGACGTTTGGAAACACGTGCAACGGTGAACGGTATGGATTCCTCATGCCCCGTATGCTATCTTGGTTACTCTGATTTGTGTGTTGTGTGCTAATTGATCACCAAATAAGATAAATGCACGAATCGGAGTTGATATGCATACTTGTGAATATGTAGTGTTGTATGTTGTGAATATTTTCTTAAATCTTAGTTGTATAATTCATGAAATGTAGGATGATGATGAATGTGTGTATGAATGTTGTATTGTACTGTTGACCGTTATTTATTGTGTTTGGACTTAACTTGTTCCTAACAAGCTAACCATCCTAACTTAAAATGGTAATTAAATTGGAATGTGTAACACCCCTAAAACCGGCCTAAGAGTTAAGGGTGCTACACGCCGCGTATTACTACCTAATAACGCAAGGCTCTAAAACACTCAAACGCAATAAAGGCCCAAAACGAAGTTTACATAAACATTGTAAACCAATGTATTCAAATACAGCGGAACAAATACAAATCCCAAATACAAAACCGAGTCAGAAACAAAGTCAAAAGCATAAGGCCCGAAGGCTACAACATCTCAGAGTATCAAACTGAAAGAACATAAAAGCTAATTACTATAGCTCCAGAACTTAGGATGATCCTCGCTGATCAATCTGCAAAAATGTTAGAAGTAGGGGAATGAGCACACAACTATGCCCAGTAAGCAGCGACCGTCATCAGCAAGGTCGCTCAAAACAATTGAAATCAGAAGAAGAGAAGATAAACATCTTATGCACAATTCTCAATAGTCAGAAGCTTTCAGAAACAGAAGCAGAGTGGAAACAAGGGGTTCCCATTTCAGAAACAGTCAGAGCACTTAAACAGAAAGGGGACAAAACACAATGCACACACTCAGAAGGGTCGAAGACCCATAGACCATACCAGGTCTCTCGGCAACGCAGAAATGACTCGAAAGAGCCAAAGGGTTCGTCAACCCCACAGAACAGAAAGGGAATGACCCACACTCAGAACGACGTCTACATGGTATACCACGGAATAGCTCGACCCAGCCATTCACGGCTCAGAAACAAGTGCAATGTCCCAAAACAGAAAGGTTGCTTAAACAGAAGCAAAGTTGCATTTAAATATGCCAAAACACTCATAAATCAGTAGCACAGATCATAAGGAAACCAATGCCGCAGACGGCACTCAAATCGGAGTTCAAACGAAGAAGTTATGTTGAAAACAGAGGGGTGTCCGAACTTGTGTCCGGACATCGAAGTTCGGACACAAGTCGAGACTCAGAAACCAGAGAAAGCCAAATGTCCGAACTTGTGTCCGGACATCAATGTTCGGACACAAGTCGAGTTGAAATCAGATAGAGGAATTCAGCATGTCCGAACATCCAAGTTCGGACGGATGTTCGGACAGGTTTTACGGGAAAACACGCGGAGGGTCCGACCTTGTGTCCGGACTTCAAAGTTCGGACACAGGTCGAACTTTAAACCAGAGGGAAACTGAGGGTGTGTCCGAACATCATGTTCGGACAGATGTTCGGACATACCCCGAACTCGCAAATCAGAAAGGCAGAAACGCACTGTCCGAACTTCAAAGCTCGGACGGAAGTTCGGACAGTGCGAAAAATGCAGTTTCCAGAAGACGAACACAGAGCAGAAAAACAACACAAATCAAGCCTAAAATGCCAATAAGCACACACACCAAATCAGACATTAAAACAGGAAACCATGGGGTTTAGCCATTCCAAAACGCAACCAAACAGACATCACAAACAGAAATCACACACAAACAGAACCGTTGCAATCCCCATGGCTGAACTTCCAAACGAATCGAGTAACCACCTACCTCAATTAGCAGAAGAAGAACAACGATCTGAACCGCAGGCACAATCCACGCAGAGCAACAATCCGATACAGACCAACAGCCACTGAATCCACAATCAAGCCCAGAAATCAGAAAACATTCGAAGGAAACCTAGACTTGGAAACTCCAAAACTGTATAACTTTCTGCATCACAAACCTGGAATCGAGACCGGACGAATTACTCTGCAGAAGAATCCCAACTTACACGCAACCAACGGCCACTGATTCGAACACAACAAAAACCCTCAATCAGAAACTGGAATCAAGAACAGAGGATACAACGGAGACCGGTTCTGCAATACCAACCTGAAAACGAAGAGGAAACTACACTGCAACGGAGATCACCAATCTGATTGCAGCAGTAGAACCAGAATCTTCAACAGAGGGGAAAGATCGAGAGAGAAGGAAAAGAGAGAGAAACTGCTTAGCACCACGATAGAGAACGCTCCTCACGATTAGACTGAATTGAACTGTCGTGAAGAAAATAATTAGAAGATGTAAGGGAAAATAAGGAACCCTTCTCCTTATAAATCAGATAATTAATTACCTTAATTAATTAACCGAATGACCTCCTCGCCCTTGACAATTAAAACAATACCGTCGGAGTCCAACTGATAGCAAAGAATAGATAATCCAACTTAGAACAATATGCAACTGATATACAAGGTAGGAATTATGCGGGTTATAACATCACCTCCCCCTTAAAAGAATCTCGTCCTCGAGATTAACTCACCTTACTGCTCGAACAGGGAGGGATACTTGGCACGCAGCTCATCTTCGAGTTCCCAGTAGCTTCACTCTCTAACTGATCTGACCACTGGACCTTCACCATAGGCAGGGTCTTACTACGAAGCTGACGGACGTCCCTGGCTAGAATGCGAGTAGGCACCGCCTCGAAACTGCAATCCTCTCTCACTGAAGCTGGCTGTAGTCGATCACATGAGACGGATCATGCAGATACTTCCTCAACATAGACACATGGAAAACTCCGTGGACAGCAGACAAAGCAGGTGGCAAAGCCAAACGGTAAGCCACAGGGCCAATCCTCTCCAGAATCTCAAACGGTCCAACGAACCTTGGGCTAAGCTTCCCACGCTTCCCAAACCGGACCACGCCTCTGACCGGCGACACTCGCAGATAGACATGATCCCACATCAAACTCAAGCGGCCTGCGCCTCTGATCTGCATAGCACTTCTGTCTGCTCTGAGCAACAAGCAAACGCTCCCGAATCGTCCTGATCTTCTCTACGCTCCCTACCAGCTCGGGTCCAACCAAGACCCTCTCCTTCAGGTCATCCCAACAGATGGGTGACCTGCACCTCCTACCGTACAACGCTTCAAACGGAGCCATACCAATGCTCGCCTGAAAGCTGTTGTTGTAGGCGAACTCAATCAGAGTCACATGCTGCTCCCAGCTACCACCAAAGTCCAGGACACATGCACGAAGCATGTCCTCCAAAACCTGATTAGTCCTCTCCGTCTGGCCATCCGACTGAGGATGGTAAGCTGAACTGAACGCTAAATTCGTACCCAAGGCCTTATGCAAACTGCGCCAAAATCTCGAAACAAAACGAGGGTCACGATCAGACACAATAGTAGAGGCACACCGTGAAGCCTCACTATCTCATCCAGATATAAACGAGCTAGGCGCTCCAACTGAAGGTCTTCTTCACCGGCAGAAAATGAGCAGACTTCGTCAGACGATCAACTATCACCCAAACAGCATCACAACCCGAAGGAGTCCTGGGCAAACCCATGACGAAATCCATCCCCACACTCTCCCACTTCCACTCAGGAATGGGAAGGGGCTGAAGCAAACCCGCTGGCCTCTGGTGCTCAGCCTTAATCTGCTGACAGGTCTGCACTTCGAGACAAACTCTGAGATATCACGCTTCATCCCAGACCACCAGAATGACTCTCTGAGGTCTCGATACATCTTCACCCCTCCTGGGTGAACTGAAAGGCGCTCCATGGCCTCCTGAAGGATCTCTCTGCGCAGCACTGCATCGTCTGGCACACATACACGGCCTCTGAAACGCAGACAACCATCACTGGAGACACTGAAATCTGAACTCTGCTCTGAAGACAGCCCCTCTCTGATCCGACATAAAGCTGAGTCTGACTCCTGACCAACCCGATCCTGTCGACCAACGAAGACTGCACCTGAAGCGCTGCTATCACACTGGCACTGGCTGGTCTGACTACCCAAACACCCATACGCTGAAGCTCTAAGGCGGACCTCTGAACTCCTGACAAGGCACAAGCTACCCGAAGCACCTCTCCGGCTCAAGGCATCTGCAACAACATTCGCTCTACCCGGGTGGTAGAGGATCTCTAAATCGTAGTCATGAAGTAGCTCCAACCACCTCCTCTGTCTCAAGTTCAGCTCCTTCTGAGTGAACAAATACTTGAGGCTCTTGTGGTCAGTGTAAACCTTACACGACGCTCCATATAAATAATGTCTCCAAATCTTCAGCGCGAACACTACAGCTGCCAACTCCAGATCGTGGGTAGGGTAGTTCTTCTCATAGGGCTTAAGCTGTCGGGAGCCATAAGCCACTACCTTACCCTGCTGCATCAAAACACATCCCAGTCCCTTATGGGACGCATCACAGAAGACCTCGAACCCCTCGGTCCCAGAAGGCAAAGTCAGAATCGGTGCCGTCGTCAGTCTCTTCTTAATCTCCTGGAAACTCTGCTCGCAAGCCTCGCTCCACTCATACTTGATCTCCTTCCTCAACAGACGGGTCAGCGGGGATACAATCTTAGAGAACCCCTCAACGAACTTCCTGTAGTACCCAGCTAACCCAAGGAAACTGCGAATCTCAGCAACATTCGTGGGCCTCGCCCACTCCATCACAGCTCTAACCTTCTCAGGATCCACTGAGATACCGTCCTTCGAGACCACATGTCCCAAGAATACTACGCGGTCAAGCCAGAAGTCACACTTCTTCAACTTAGCATACAGCTCACGATCCTTCACGTCTGCAAAACAATCCTCAGATGCTCCTCATGCTCCTCTGCGCTCCTGGAGTACACCAAGATATCATCTATGAAGACCACTACGAACTGATCCAAATAGGGTTTGAAAACCCGGTTCATCATGTCCATGAATACTGATGGAGCATTAGTCAGACCAAAGGGCATGACTAGGAACTCGTAATGACCATAACGAGTCCTAAAAGCGGACTTAGGCACATCTTCGGCCTTAATCCTCAACTGATGGTAGCCTGAACGAAGATCTATCTTCGAGAACACTGTGGCCCCGCCAACTGGTCAAACAAATCGTCGATGCGCGGAAGGGGATAGCGATTCTTGATGGTCACCTTGTTCAGCTCCCTGTAGTCGATGCACAAACGGAAGGTCCCATCCTTCTTCTTCACAAACAGCACTGGCGCTCCCCAAGGCGAAACACTAGGGCGTATGAAGCCCTTATCCAACAGCTCCTGAAGCTGGACCTTTAGCTCCTTCAACTCCGCCGGACTCATACGGTAAGGGGCCCTAGAGATGGGCTGAGTCTCTGGCGCTAAATCGATGGTGAACTCCACCTCTCGCACTGGTGGAAGTCCGGGCACGTCGTCCTGGAAGACCTCAGGAAACTCTCTGACAATCGGGATGCTCTCCAAGCTAGATCCCTCACGCACCTCTGGCAGATAACATAAGAAGCCCTGGCAGCCCTTCCTCAAGAAACTGGCTGCCTGCATCGCTGACACAATCACCGGCGCACATGGAACTGCATTCCCAGAGAAAGCAAAACGAGACCCGTCTGGCAGTCAAACACCACTCTTCGCTGCACAATCTATATGGGCATGGTGCTCTGCTAGCCAATCCATGCCCAGAATCACATCAAAACAGGTCATCCGCATCGGGATGAGGTCAGCAAAGAAAGTCTTGTCCCTAACTACTATGGGACAAGCCTTACACACAGAATCCAGCACACAAGGGGCAACCCCACCTAATGGACTACTCACACACAAGTCTACCTCACTAGGCACAGCAGTCAGTCCAAGTCCCAACAAATCAGCAGATAAAAGGTGCGTAGCTCCAGAATCAAACAGACAAAACACATCTCGAGAATGGATCTGGAGAATACCTGAGATGACGCGATCACCCGCTCGATCACGCTCTCCAGCCATAGCATAAACCCGGGCCTGAGTCTGAGGCTTCTTCTGATCGGACCTCGCCCCTGAATCTGAGCCGGTCTCTATCCCCTGAGCCTCTACTGGACGCCTGAGGGCACTGAGCAATCCGGTGCTCCATCGACCCGCACTTAAAGCAGGCACCGGTCTTCTTGTAGCACTCCCTACCAGGATGGGAGCGACCACAAGACCCACACTTCGTCCCAGCTGACGAAGATGAAGAAGCTCCCCGGCGATCTCCATAGGTCTGCTTCTTCTGAGGAGGGCAGCCTCCTTCTTCTGAGGCTCCTCAGCACGCCTCTTCCCTTTATGGTCCTTGCCAGCCTGTCTGCCCTGATGTCCGCCTCTACCAGCAAGGCGACATCCGCCACATCTCTGAAGGTCCGGTGACGAAGAGGTGTCACCGCCGACCTGATGTCTGGCCTCAATCCGCTCTCGAACTTACGAGCCTTCCTGTGCTCATCCGGCTCTGGAGCATACTTCGACAGCGTCACAAACTTCCTCACATACTTCTACAGACATATCTCTCCCCTGGCGCAGCCGGTTATACTCGTTGATCTTCTGGTCTTTGTACACATCCGGATAGAACTGCTTGTTGAACTCCAAGCAGAACTGATCCCAGGTCCAAGGCTGGGGATGCCTACCCATCACCATGCGCCACCACTCCTTCGCCTCCCCCTTAAAGAGGAACGTAGCGAAGTCCACCTTCTGGTCATCCTCCGACCCCATCACTCTCAGCAGGTCCTCGACCTCTGTAATCCAGTGGCTCGCCTCCTGAGGGTCACCACAGCCATCAAAGGATGGAGGCTTAAGCTTCATGAACTCCTGGAGAGCTCGGACTCGGCCTCCCACAGCATTCGCTCCTGCTGGGCCAGCACCACCAGCTCCTCCACCAGCTCCCCCAGCAGCTGCAGCCATCGTCTGCATCAACTGCGTCACAAACTGCTGCACTACATCCGCAGCATCTCCCTGAGGGGTCACTGGTGTCCTACGAGGAGCCATTCTGAGATACACAAATCCAAAACTTGTCAGAACTGACTCAGACTTCAAACAACTGTCACAACTGAACCTCGCACAAGCAAACACACCCACAGACACCAAAGAAAGCCAAACCTGGCTCTGATACCACTAAATGTAACACCCCTAAAACCGGCCTAAGAGTTAAGGGTGCTACACGCCGCGTATTACTACCTAATAACGCAAGGCTCTAAAACACTCAAACGCAATAAAGGCCCAAAACGAAGTTAATAAACATTGTAAACCAATGTATTCAAATACAGCGGAACAAATACAAATCCCAAATACAAAACCGATCAGAAACAAAGTCAAAAGCATAAGGCCCGAAGGCTACAACATCTCAGAGTATCAAACTGAAAGAACATAAAAGCTAATTACTATAGCTCCAGAACTTAGGATGATCCTCGCTGATCAATCTGCAAAAATGTTAGAAGTAGGGGAATGAGCACACAACTATGCCCAGTAAGCAGCGACCGTCATCAGCAAGGTCGCTCAAAACAATTGAAATCAGAAGAAGAGAAGATAAACATCTTATGCACAATTCTCAATAGTCAGAAGCTTTCAGAAACAGAAGCAGAGTGGAACACAAGGGGTTCCCATTTCAGAAACAGTCAGAGCACTTAAACAGAAAGGGGACAAACACAATGCACACACTCAGAAGGGTCGAAGACCCATAGACCATACCAGGTCTCTCGGCAACGCAGAAATGACTCGAAAGAGCCAAAGGGTTCGTCAACCCCACAGAACAGAAAGGGAATGACCCACACTCAGAACGACGTCTACATGGTATACCACGGAATAGCTCGACCCAGCCATTCACGGCTCAGAAACAAGTGCAATGTCCCAAAACAGAAAGGTTGCTTAAACAGAAGCAAAGTTGCATTTAAATATGCCAAAACACTCATAAATCAGTAGCACAGATCATAAGGAAACCAATGCCGCAGACGGCACTCAAATCGGAGTTCAAACGAAGAAGTTATGTTGAAAACAGAGGGGTGTCCGAACTTGTGTCCGGATCGAAGTTCGGACACAAGTCGAGACTCAGAAACCAGAGAAAGCCAAATGTCCGAACTTGTGTCCGGACATCAATGTTCGGACACAAGTCGAGTTGAAATCAGATAGAGGAATTCAGCATGTCCGAACATCCAAGTTCGGACGGATGTTCGGACAGGTTTTACGGGAAAACACGCGGAGGGTCCGACCTTGTGTCCGGACTTCAAAGTTCGGACACAGGTCGAACTTTAAATCAGAGGGAACCTGAGGGTGTGTCCGAACATCATGTTCGGACAGATGTTCGGACATACCCCGAACTCGCAAATCAGAAAGGCAGAAACGCACTGTCCGAACTTCAAAGCTCGGACGGAAGTTCGGACAGTGCGAAAAATGCAGTTTCCAGAAGACGAACAGAGCAGAAAAACAACACAAATCAAGCCTAAAATGCCAATAAGCACACACACCAAATCAGACATTAAAACAGGAAACCATGGGGTTTACCATTCCAAAACGCAACCAAACAGACATCACAAACAGAATCACACACGAAACAGAACCGTTGCAATCCCCATGGCTGAACTTCCAAACTGAATCGAGTAACCACCTACCTCAATTAGCAGAAGAAGAACAACGATCTGAACCGCAGGCACAATCCACGCAGAGCAACAATCCGATACAGACCAACAGCCACTGAATTCCACAATCAAGCCCAGAAATCAGAAAACATTCGAAGGAAACCTAGACTTGGAAACTCCAAAACTGTATAACTTCTGCATCACAAACCTGGAATCGAGACCAGACGAATACTCTGCAGAAGAATCCCAACTTGCGCCAACCAACGGCCACTGATTCGAACACAACAAAAACCCTCAATCAGAAACTGGAACAAGAACAGAGGATACAACGGAGACCGGTTCTGCAATACCAACCTGAAAACGAAGAGGAGGAAACCACACTGCAACGGAGATCACCAATCTGATTGCAGCAGTAGAACCAGAATCTTCAACAGAGGGGAAAGATCGAGAGAGAAGGAAAAGAGAGAGAAACTGCTTAGCACCACGATAGAAACGCTCCTCACGATAGACTGAATTGAACTGTCGTGAAGAAAAATAATAGAAGATGTAAGGGAACATAAGGAACCCTTCTCCTTATAAATCAATAATTAATTACCTTAATTAATTAACCGAATGACCTCCCTCGTCCTTGACAATTAAACAAACCGCCGGAGTCCAACTGATAGCAAAGAATAGATAATCCAACTTAGAACAATATTGCAACTGATTACAAGGTAGGAATTATACGGGTTATAACAGAATGAGTAGAGTCCGATATAGTTTCGGCCACACGTGAGGATGCGGAGTCACGAGAGGTTGGCTCCAATTCCTGACTCTTAAACTGGTCCGTGGCCCAAATCCCTTAAGTGGGTAGCATCCCGGATTGGTGAGTCAAGTAAATCCCGGAGGTGGACGGTGTAGTCCCCAGGGCCGGAGTCCCGACGACTTAACTTGAGTATAAGTAAGTAAGTAAGAATGAGTAAGTAAAGTGATTGAAAGTAAGTAATTGTAAGTAAGGAAAAGTAAGTAATGAGTAAAAGAGTAAAGCATTCCGATTAACCCGGATGCATAATTTGGCTAACCTTGTGAAGGTAAGTAAGTTGTGTGCTACTACATTGTTGCCTTGAATTATGTAATGAATTGTATGAGCATGTAATTTGCATGAAAAGCATGTATGTATGAAATAAATAAATGGCATGTTTAGTGGACGTCAAATAGTCGGCGTGCCCTAGCTAGCACGCGGTAATGCGGAGTCCATATGCAGCGTTTGCTGAGCCCCTTGGGGCACCATTTTTACTACACGCAGGTACTCGCGAGGGATGAGACTAGGAGAGTTGAAGTTTAATTTCCTTGTCTTTCTTTTGGGATGTAAACACTGAATTTATGATGGGTGTACTAAGTAGTACAGGGCTACAGTTTTGAATAGCCGGTGTACCATGGGACACCTTTTTGGGATTTTGATAGGATGGGAATTGGTATAGATGAGTAGTTGGTAAACTCATTTTGGAGCTTAGATCTGATGTAATCGAATATACTTTAATACTCGGTGATCCATTGATGTTAAGTATTTGGTATATGGTATTTTGGTAAGTAATTAGTAGCTCGGTACATTATGTTCATCAGACCGTTACTGTAAGTATTAGTAGCCTAGCTAGCCGTATGGGCGGTTAGCGGCATAGTTTCACCCGCCGTAGTAAGTATGTAATAATTCCGCTACGAACTCATAGGATTAATAGGACGATTAGACGGTAAGCATAGGATTAGCGGTTGGGGTGTTACAAAAAGTGGTATCAGAGCGTAGTTACGCTCTGATGTCCATAGTACCGAGCATAGGGGATTACCGAGTTAGGATTTCAACCGTCTTAAGACGGATACTTAGAAACCTAACTAGGAACTACCGTGTTAACAACGGATACCCTTAACGTTCATATGAACGATACCTTGCTTAAATTCCAAGACCTTTGAGTCATATCTTGTAAAGCCTAATGTAACTGTTAAATATTCAGATGTGAGGCAGAGGTCCAGGTCGCCCCAGAGGAGGGGGCAATGACGGACCCGGCGCGCAGACGATAGCTGAGATCGTCGCCGCCACGGTAGCGCAGATGCTACCTCAAGTAATCCAAGCAGTACAACAATCCCAACAAAATCAACAAACTCAAACGGGGCCAATCCCTCCCCGCCACCCAGAGAAGCAAACTGGGTAAAAGCTGTAGCGGAAGCTCCGCCCTCCCTGCTTTAGGGGCGAGAGTGATCCGGCTAAGCTCGAGGCCTACATCTCCGAGATGGAGACGGCTTTCGAAACACTCGAAGCTCCTGCTGGAGTTCGAGTCAGAGTGGCAGCCTACTACCTCAAAGATGCTGCAATGAATTGGTGGAGGCTGGTCAAGCATGAGCATGTCAGCGACCCCACATTCGATTGGGATTCCTTCGCCTCACTCCTCCATTCGAAATACTACCCCGAGCATGTAAAAACAAAGAAAAGACTAGAGCTGGACGCCTTAAAGATGACAGACAAGATGTCTGTAGATGAGTACTACCGCACCTTCACCTCCATTCTCCGTCTTCTCCCCGATCTAGGATACACCGGCCAGGTGTTGGTCGATCGCTTCTATGGCGGTCTGAGCCATCGCCTACGGTACGGTATGGGCTACACCAGGTTTACCTCCCTTCAGGTATATAATGGTTAACCCTTAGTATCATTTCAATTCCTTAAATTCCTTGAATTCTTTGAATCTTTTCCCTTATCCTTTCCTTAAATGAGAATCCCGGCTAATACCTGAGATTTCAGGAGTGTTATCACGCGGCTTCCCGCGTTGAGATCACTTGCCAACTAAGGGACGAAGAGATCGCGCTAAAGCGCAAGGCTAATAACAAGAACACCAGCACTGAGGAGCAGAACCAGGGGAAGAGCTGGAAAAAGAAGAAAGGGAATTTCTTTCAGCAATCCCAAAAGAAATCCCAGGGTGAGAGCAGTGCCCATGCTGAGCAGGGCAAGCTAGCTGAGCTTCTTCAGCTTGGTTATTCTGCACCGGTGGCAGCAAAGCCACTGAGATCACACCCACCAAAGGGTAAATTCCTAATCCAATTTGTATTCGTATAAGTATCATATCTAGTATACCCACGCACACATGTGCTAACCCTCTAACCTCAGGTTCTAGCTCCGGTGTCGCCAAAACCTTCTCCGATGGCCGCACCTATGTGTGCAGAAAGTGCAACCAGGACCATCCTGGGAAGGACTGTTACGGGAGGGAGATCAAATGCTATAATTGCCAGAAGCTGGGACACACAGCTAACAAGTGCCTAGAGAATGGAAAGCCGAGGGGAACCTTCCAAAGCTATAAGCAGAGAGAGGGCAAGGAGGTGGCATCTGGCGATGCACCGGCCCAGCAGGCACCTCAGGGACAGGGATCCCGGGGCCCTCAGAGGGGCGCACCTCAGAGGCAGCCTGTTCTGCATGTTATTGACCGTGATGGGCCCGGTTCGAAATCCGGCCAAGGTAATCATCTAAACCTTTAATCCTTGAAATAGCATGCCTAGTAGTAGAGTAACTGTATGAGTGAATGCATGAGTAAATAAATGAAGTGTATGTTAAGCATGAAATGAAGTAGTTGAAACTAGTACTCACCGTAGATGAAATTTGTAACCATAGGAAGCTTTAGTATCTGTTACCCGATACCGGTAACCTTGAATCAAGAAGAGATCGACATCACCAACCATGACTACACCAACAAACAGTGTCAGGTCATCCGCCCAGGTATGATCTTATTAAGGGGATACCTGACACCCGAAGCGCAAATCTCAATCATTCGACGATGCAACGAGCTAGGAACGGGTCAAGGTGGATTTTACACACCCGAATTCCCCGGTGGAGCGAAGATGAAGCTGAAGATGATGTGCTTGGGAAAGGACTGGAATTCTTATACCAAGACATACCAGGAGACACGAACACAAGACGGAGCGACGCCACCGACAATACCACCAGAGTTTCAGACCCTCATCACACAAGCAGTAGAACTTGCACAACAATGTGAACCTGAACCGATACCCGCACTGAAGCGGATCTCTGTATCGTCAACTTCTATGAGAAAGAAGGACGACTTGGGCTACACCAAGACAAGGACGAGACAGCGGAATCTCTTGAACAAGGAGTGCCCGTAGTGTCTTGGTCCATTGGTGATGACGCTGTATTCCTGTATAGCGAGCAGAAGCGTGTGGACCTCGCACAGAAATTGGTATTGAGATCAGGAGATGTCCTAATCATGGGTGGAAACTCTAGGATGCTGTATCACGGGATCAACAAGATCAAGTTGAATACGGCACCGCCGGCAATAATCAATGCCACACACATGAAACCAGGACGCCTGAACCTTACCTTTAGAAAGTATTAAATTCTTAGTATCATGTAATCTATTAGTAACGTGTATTAGAGACACGGTATGTATGATGGTTGGTTTATCAATAAAGAGCAGTGTTGATTTAATTCCACTTGTGTCCACCATCAATACTTATCCAATTGTGAATCCAATAGGTTGTGGACTCGGTACCGAAGGTAACCTGAGCATCCTCATCCTCACGAAGCACAAGCCAGAAAGCGGCACCATTCTAACGGAACCTTCCCAGTAAATGGCATTGATGCCAATGTGTTATTCGACTCCGGCGCCTCTCACACTTTCGTATCACCATCCTTTGTGAAGAGGTTGAAGCTAGATGCGGATGAGCTACCGAACTTCATGGTTACTCTCCCATCGAAGGAGCGAGTAAAGTGCACCAAATATTATCAATCAGCCACAATCCAAATCAAAGGCGAATCGTTTCCCCTTTCCTTCATCGAATTCAATGGATTGGGATTCGACGTAATCATTGGGATGAATTGGTTGGAGCGGCACAAGGGTAGAATCCTCTGCGCCGAGCATCGTTTGCTGCTCAAGAGTCCTTCTGGGGTTACAGTATCTTACCGCCAGAGACCGAGAGAGCCTTCGACCACACTCATATCTGCCATGGCCATGTACCGGGAGCTCAGAAAGGGCCAAGAGATGTATCTTTGTTATGTACAAGACCTGGAGCGAGATCCAGAGTTCAGTGATGAAGTACCCATTGTATCCGAGTATCCCAATGTATTCCCTAAGGAGCTACCCGACATGCCACCACCGAGAGCAGTGGAATTCGAAATTGATCTATTGCCAGGTACCGGTCCCATTGCTAGGGCACCGTACCGCATGGCACCTGCAGAAATGACCAAATTGAAGGAGCAGTTAAGAGACCTTCTAGACAAAGGGTTTATACGCCCGAGCGTATCACCCTGGGGAGCACCGGTCCTCTTCGTGAAAAAGAAGGATGGTAGTCTCCGACTATGCATTGACTACCGCGAGCTGAATGCGGTCACAGTCAAAAACAAATACCCACTACCATATCGACGACCTATTCGACCAGTTGAAAGGAGCCTCAGTCTTCTCCAAGATCGACCTCCGTTCAGGGTATCATCAGATTGCAATCAAAGAACAAGACATTGAGAAAACGGCATTCCGTACCAGATATGGCCACTACGAATTCACAGTGATGCCATTCGGTTTGTCAAACGCACCGGCAAAATTCATGGATCTTATGAATCGATTATTCAGCGAGCAGTTGGACACTTCGGTTGTGGTCTTCATCGACGACATCCTTGTATATTCCAAGTCACCAGAGGAACATGAAACCCATTTGAGGAAAGTGCTTGAGACACTGCGCGAGAACCAGCTGTATGTGAAGTTCTCCAAATGTGAGTTTTGGCTTGATCAGGTATCATTCCTTGGACATGTCATCTCGAGCGCAGGTATCTCGGTTGACCCTTCTAAGGTAGAAGCTGTACGATCATGGCCTAGACCCAAGACTGTTACTGACATTAGGAGCTTTCTTGGTCTAGCCGGTTACTACCGGAGATTTGTAAGGGACTTCTCGAAAGTCGCCAAGCCCATGACTACATTGATGAAGAAAGATGCACCGTTTGTATGGACAGATGAGTGCGAGTTATCATTTCAGAAACTGAAAGACTCATTGACCTCAGCGCCCGTCCTTACTCTTCCAGAGGGCACAGAGGGATTTGAGGTGTACTATGATGCATCAGGCAAAGGAATGGGATGCGTACTCATGCAGCATGGCAAGGTTGTTGCTTATGCCTCCCGCCAGCTGAAGAAACATGAGGAGAATTACCCGACTCACGACTTAGAGTTAGGAGCCATTGTCTTCGCCTTGAAGATATGGCGACACTATCTCTATGGGGTAAGCATCACCATCTACTCCGATCATAAGAGCTTACAGTATGTATTCACTCAGAAAGAACTCAACTTGAGACAGAGAAGGTGGATGGAGTTTCTCTCAGACTACGACATCAACCTGCAGTATAAGGAAGGGAAGGCAAACATTGTAGCCGACGCCCTGAGCTGTCGAGCACACTCGCTCCATTCGCTACTCGCTTCTTCTAGCTTGGTTGACGAGGTGCGAAACGCTCAGTTGAACGACCCTTACCTAACCGAAATCAGACACAAGATCGAGAATGGTACATTTGAGAAGAAAAAGTATGATTTTAAGCTACATGAAGATGGTTTGATTCGGTTGAATGGCAGGCTATGCGTCCCCCGAAGCAATGCTGAGCTAAGGGATCGCATCTTGCGAGAGTCACATAGTTCTACATTATCAGTCCATCCGGGAGCCTCCAAGATCTACAAAGACATGAAGAGGTACTTCTGGTGGTCTGGAATGAAGTCAGATGTGACAGAATTCGTATTGAGATGCTTGACATGCCAGAAGGTAAAATTTGAACACCGTAGACCGGGCGGAATGGTACAATCAATGCCAATTCCGGAGTGGAAATTTCATGATATCTCCATGGATTTTGTTGTAGGACTCCCACCTGCTAGGGGAGGACTCAACATGATCTGGGTAGTAGTAGATCGCCTTACCAAGGTTGCCAGATTCATACCGATGAAGGACACCTGGAAGGTAGTAAAGCTAGCTGAGCTTTTTGATAAGGAGATTATCAGACACCACGGAGTCCCTAAGACCATAGTATCTGACCGCGACACCAGATTTCTTTCGAGATACTGGAGAGCTACAAGGGAAGCGTTGGGTACAGAACTGAAGTTGAGTACCGCCTTCCATCCTCAGACCGACGGTCAGACAGAGAGGACCATCCAGACACTGGAGGACATGCTTCGGGCATGTGCCTTGGACTTTCAGGGGAGTTGGTTAGATAAGCTTCACCTTATCGAGTTCTCGTATAATAATAGTTATCACGCCTCGATTAAGATGTCGCCTTTCCAAGCTCTATACGGTAGACCTTGCCGTACACCCTTGTGTTGGGATGAGTCAAGTGAAGCGGTCATAATAGGACCGGAGTATCTTGAGCAAGTACAAGCCGAAGTGCAACAAATCCGAGCTAACATGAAGGCAGCCCAAGATAGACAGAAATCCTATGCGGATGTGAGACGACGCGACCTTGAGTTCGCCGTGGGCGACCAAGTGTTCTTGCGAGTTTCACCTATGAAGGGTGTCTTCAAATTTGGTCAGAAGGGCAAGCTAAGCCCAAAGTTTGTAGGGCCGTACACTATCACCGAAAGAGTTGGATCCGTAGCCTACAGGTTAGCACTACCTGAGGACTTGGGGCGTGTCCATGATGTATTTCATGTGTCACAACTCAAGAAGTATATTGCTGATCCTTCTCATGTGTTAGAGCCCGAGCACTTATCCATTGAGCCAAACATGCGGTATGCCGAAACCCCAGTGAGAATCCTTGATAGGAAGACCAGAGACACTCGCCATAAGTCTATACGAATGGTGAAGGTCTTATGGTCAAACCATGATGTCGAAGAAGCGACATGGGAGTTGGAAGATGCCATGAAGGCTAAATACCCACAGTTATTCATAGACTAGAGAGTCTAGTATTTAGTATACGGGTACGGGTCGTACCCCTTTTAAGGGGGGTAGAACCCTTTTGCTTTAGCATTACTTCGGGGCAAGCATTGCATTTTGTATGGCACATGTAGTGCAAGTGAATTTAGTAGGGATGTGTATGTATGTGTAATGTGTAATGAATGATGTGTATGTGCAATGTATGGTGTATTGGTGTAATGTGTATTGTGGATGGTAATGGTGTATTGTGTATTGTGGTATGGTATGAATGAAATGATGTATTGTGTATGTGAATTGTGTACGATGTGGAAATGTTGAATTGTGTATGATGCGGAATTGTGTATGCTTGCAGTGTGGAATGAAGTAAACACCTCATAGGTGTAGTAAGACACATTATGACTATTGGTGTGCATAATGAGTAGAATTATAAAACTATTAACCTTGAGCAACTTTGAGGGCAAAGTTTCTTAAGGGGGGTAGATTGAAATACCCCGTAATTAAAAATAGTGATTAATTAGGCTAATAAGTAATTTAGAGGCTTAATTAAGTGTAAATAATCATGAGGGAACAAATCCCGAAGAAAACGGATCCTTTAAATGGATTAAAAGCATTACCGAATCTTAAAGCACGTTTTTCAAGGTAACCGGGAAAACGTGTCTTTAAGCGGGTCAAATAGACTCGTAACAATTTTGGTCAACTAAATAATCATTAATAAATATTAGTGAAGCTTTGGGACCAATAAAATCAATAAAACGAGAGATTGGTAAAAACTGTCAAAAACGGGAAGTTGTGGGGTAGAAACATAATTAACACAAACTTATGTGTCCAATAATGTAAAAAGAATTTTAAAACCCCCTTGGTCTATGTGTGCTGTCCGATTTTACATATATACACACACACACTCTACTCTCTTATTAACTAAAGACAAAAACAATTAAAAACCAAAAAGTAAACACTCACCTCACTTTACCACTCTCTCTCCTATCTCATTCTCTTCTCTCACGCATGCACCCTCCTCCCTCACTCTCTCTTTTCCTCTTCTTCTACCTCCATGCGATTTCCATGGTGGAAATAGAAACACCCACAAACTCTACCTTCTCTCCTTTGTAACTCTCTCCAAACTCTTCCAAAAATTATAAAAATACCACCATTGTAATCCTCTCACCAAGAGCTACATTTCCATCTTTCCAAAATTCAAAAACAAGCACTTTCGATTTTATGGGTATACCCCATTTGGAGTTTCAACACCACCATTAGAAGGCCCTCCTTCTCCTTGTTCTTTTAAGGTAAAAACATTCTCAAAAACTCCATCTTTTTCTAGCCTCAAGGGCAAAACGAAAATTTAGCTAAACCTTGTTTTGGTTCCTCTTGTGCCCAGCCGATTTTGGCATTTTTGGAAGGTGGGATACATCATTCTTGAGCTATTCCAAACAGCACTTAAGCTCTTGCAAGGTAAGGAAATTCCTAAACCCTAGAATGTACATTGAAAGCTTAAATGAGAATTAGTGTTGTTTTAGTATTGAAGCATATATATAAATGTTGGTAGTGTTAGAGGAATTGGGATTACAAACCGGTAGAGAAGAAGGAAGGAAGGAGAAAGAGAGAAGAAAGAAAAACTAGAAGAGAAACAAGGTAAGGATACTCTTTTGTATAACTTGTATATATATGTATGTAACAGTTTTTGGAAGTTTGAAATGAGTAATGGAAATGGTAATGTATTAGTAGTGTAATGTGTAGGAGAATATAAGCATTTTGAAGCTTTAAAAGAGGTGTAAAACTTATTGAAAACAGATTGGGATTGAGTTGTTGAGTGCAGGAAATTTTAAGTGTTGTTTTAGTTTGGTAGTTGTGTTGGGAGCTAGCATATTGTTGTTGTGTATAAACAGGTGAGATGTTGATAATAATGTGAGCAAAACAATGTGGTGAGAGTGTAAAAATATAGGGGAGGTTATGTCAAAATTTGCCTAGGATTAGAACACTTAGAGAATTAAAACTAGGTGACTAATGTGAGTGTGTAACAGATTTTGATGAAGGAAAATAGAGGGTAAGTTGAGAGAGCTAGATAATGCATTCTAAGGCATTGAGAGTGCTAGAAATGACATTAGAAGAGAGAGCTATTGTTGGGAGAGGGTTAGAATAAAATCTGTAGCAAAACACGACTAGGAAACAACTAGTGAAAGTGTGAGTTGAAACTTAGAAAATTAGGTGAGTGAATGAGTATAAAATTGTGTAAGGAGTTAGGAAATGAACTAGGGTGTATTAGGAGGTTTAAATAGTGTTAAACCATGTGGGATTAAGTGTGGGAACAATGGGGAAGTATTGGGTAAAAGAGAGGACTGAAAACAGAAAGTAAAATGCAAATACTTGGCCGGACCGAACTTGCGACCGGACTTGCAAGTTCGGTCGAGCCCAGACTTACAAGACGGGTGAGCTACTGGAATCAACCGGACTTGCGACCGGACTTGCAAGTTCGGTCGGACCAGAAATTTTCCCCGTCTGTAACCTACTGGAATCGACCGAACTTGCGACCGGACTTGCAAGTTCGGTCGGCCAGAAAAATTCCCATCGGGTAACCTACTGGAATCGACCGGACTTGCGACCGGACATGCAAGTTCGGTCGGTCCAGAAAAATTTCCCGAGGATAGCTACTGGAATGGACCGAACTTGCGACCGGACTTGCAAGTTCGGTCGGCCAGAAAAATTCTCATCGGGTAACCTACTGGAATCGACCGGACTTGCGACCGGACATGCAAGTTCGGTCGGTCCAGAAAAATTTCCCGAGGATAGCTACTGGAATGGACCGAACTTGCGACCGGACTTGCAAGTTCGGTCGGCCAGAAGGATTTCGGCAATCTGAGCTACTGGAATGGACCGGACTTGCAAGGTCGGTCGCAAGTCCGGTCCGGTCAAAAAAACAAATTATTTAAATTAAATAAATTATATATATATATATGTATTACCTACATATATATATTATATGTACATGTATAAAAGCATGCCAAAGTAAGTAAGAAAGTGAACTTAAGTAATGAAAAATAAGTAAGTAAAGTGTAAATGTCAGAAGTATAAGGACATAGTAAGTATGAGTTAAGTAATGATAGTTAGATTAATCATTTAATTGTATGTATACAATAGGACTTGATTTGTGACACCGGGGGACGTTTGGAAACACGTGCAACGGTGAACGGTATGGATTCCTCATGCCCCGTATGCTATCTTGGTTACTCTGATTTGTGTGTTGTGTGCTAATTGATCACCAAATAAGATAAATGCACGAATCGGAGTTGATATGCATACTTGTGAATATGTAGTGTTGTATGTTGTGATTATTTTCTTAAATCTTAGTTTGTATAATTCATGAAATGTATGGATGATGATGAATGTGTGTATGTATGTTGTATTGTACTGTGACCGTTATTTATTGTGTTTGGACTTCTAACTTGTTCCTAACAAGCTAACCATCCTAACTTAAAATGGTAATTAAATTGGAATGAGTAGAAGTCCGATATAGTTTCGGCCACGCGTGAGGATGCGGAGTCACGAGAGGTTGGCTCCAATTCCTGACTCTTAAACTGGTCCATGGCCCAAATCCCTTAAGTGGGTAGCATCCCGGATTGGTGAGTCAAGTAAATCCCGGAGGTGGGATGGTGTAGTCCCCAGGGCCGGAGGTCCCGACGACTTAACTTGAGTATAAGTAAGTAAGTAAGAATGAGTAAGTAAAGTGATTGAAAGTAAGTAATTGTAAGTAAGGAAAAGTAAGTAATGAGTAAAAGAGTAAAGCATTCCGATTAACCCGGATGCATAATTTGGCTAACCTTGTGAAGGTAAGTAAGTTGTGTGCTACTACATTGTTGCCTTGAATTATGTAATGAATTGTATGAGCATGTAATTTGCATGAAAAGCATGTATGTATGAAATAAATAAATGGCATGTTTAGTGGACGTCAAATAGTCGGCGTGCCCTAGCTAGCACGCGGTATATGCGGAGTCCATATGCAGCGTTTGCTGAGCCCCTTGGGGCACCATTTTTACTACACGCAGGTACTCGCGAGGGATGAAGACTATGAGAGTTGAAGTTTAATTTCCTTGTCTTTCTTTTGGGATGTAAACACTGAATTTATGATGGGTGTACTAAGTAGTACAGGGCTACAGTTTTTGAATAGCCGGTGTACCATGGGTACACCTTTTTGGGATTTTGATAGGATGGGAATTGGTATAGATGAGTAGTTGGTAAACTCATTATTTTGGAGCTTAGATCTGATGTAATCGAATATACTTTAATACTCGGTGATCCATTGATGTAAGTATTTGGTATATGGTATTTTGGTAAGTAATTAGTAGCTCGGTACATTATGTTCATCAGACCGTTACTGTAAGTATTAGTAGCCTAGCTAGCCGTATGGGTGGTTAGCGTCATTGTTTCACCCGCCGTAGTAAGTATGTAATAATTCCGCTGCGAACTCGTAGGATTAATAGGACGATTAGACGGTAAGCATAGGATTAGCGGTTGGGGTGTTACACTCACAAAGACGAAGAAGCTCTGGGTTGAAATCAACGCCAGTGAGGTTCTTCCTTGTTGCTTTTTTCAATTGTGCACCTATCAGGTTTCTGAAAAACTTGACAAATACATTAAGAAGAGAAGGGTGATTAAATTTCAGATGGGTTTGAATGATAAGTTTGTGGTTGCATAGGGAAACATCTTGATGATTTCTTCCCTTCCTTCTGTTGAGCAAGTCTTCTCTCTCTAGATTCAAGAAGAGAGAAAAAAACATATCACTGCCTATGTTCCATCAGATAATACCTCTCTATCTCTTTTGCAATAGAACAAGGCAAGAGAACATTCACAAGAAACCAAAACAAAAATCCCAAACCCACCTCTCTTTAGTGCTCCTACTATAACAAATATGGGAATACAAAAGATAGATGTTATTAGAAGAATGGTTCCCCCCCTCCCCCCCGAATGGAGAAATCCTTAAGGAAAAAGAAGCTCCGCTAATGCCAACACCTCTATCGAAGGAAAGGAGGACAATCATGCTGGGACTGCTAGGGACCCTTTTGGTGGCATTCTCTCACCAAGCAGGTGACAAAGCTGTTTGACTACATCAGTAAGTCGAGATCCAACAGTAAAGAGTTGTCAACCTCAGAAGCATATAGCTGTGGTTTTGTCGGTAACATTGCTTTCTTTTCTTCCAATTTAAATTATGATAATCACATAGCATGAATGTTAAGAAACAAAACATGTTTTATGCATCTGACTGGATACTTGATATTGGAGCATCATACCACATGTGCAGAAATTTGTCCTTATTTGACAGCTATGTGATTCTTGACAAACCTCATACTATTTGTATACCTGATGGGCATCCTCAATTCGTTAGGATAATAGGGTAAATTAGAATTAATTCACTTTTGTTACTGAAACAAGTTCTATTTGTCCCTGCATTTTTATTTAATCTTATCTCCATTAGCAAACTCTCTCAGGATATGAAAGGGAAATTCTTTTTAATGATGAATCTTGTATTTATCAGGACTTTGAAGGGAAAAATGTTATGAGTATTGGCAAGTTTTGTAGAGGCTTATATGTTTTAAATCAAAGTTGTAAAGACAATGGTCATAAGGAGCATGTCTCTTTGGATTGTGACAATGATGTAGTTAGTGTTAGGTTTGATTGTAATGACCATATCAATCTTTGGCAACATAGATTAGGTCAAGTACCCAAAGACAAGCTTCTAAAGCTTGATATTGTTGATCCTCTTTAAGAAATCGACAATTTGTTTAGAGTCTTGTTCAAGATCAAAAAGTTATAAACTACCTTTTACTTCTAGCAACATTAAAACAAATGGTGTTTTTGATCTTATGCACGCAGGCTTATGGGGCCTCTACAAAAGTAAAGCCTATGATGGAAATTCCTACTTTCTTACCTTAGTCGATGACAAAGTAGAGCCACTTGGATTCATTTATGCGCCACAAAACCATACTCGTTTAATATTATTGTTGATTTCTTTAGAATGATTGAAACTAATTTCAATAAAAGGGTTGAAGTTTTGAGGACAGATAATGCATATGAACTCGGTAGCTCTAAAAATGCTTTGGATTTTCTTAAAACCAATGGCATTATTCATCAAAACACTTATGTTCACACTCCGCAACAAAAATGGTGTTTTGGAGCGCAACCATAGGCATATCCTTGAGACTACTAGATCCCTTATGTTTCAGTCTAATTTTCCTTTAAATTTAATAGTGTTTTGACAGTTGCTTTTCTTATCAATAGAATGCCTTTGAGTTGTACTAATGATAAGAGTCCCTTTGAAATTGTTAATGGAATGAAACCTAATTACAACAGTTTAAAATGCTTTGGGTGTCTTTGCTTTGCTAACATCAACAGAAAGCAACATGATAAAATCAATTTCAAAATATGTTGAAAGTTGTTTTCTTCGGTTATGCAAATGATAAGAAGGGTTATGAATTGCTTGATCTTGACACCAACAAAGTTATTTTTAATAGGGATATTGTTTTTCATGAAAATATTTACCCCTTTAAGAATAATTCTGACAGTAATGAAAACAATGATATTACTTCTAAAAGCATCTTTAACCCTTCTTTTTATGAATGTGATGATTTACTAAGGGAGATAGGTCATTCATCATTTGATCAAAACCAACTCAGCGAGGCTGCTATTGATCAAGTTGTTCCAGATCAGACAGCAGTTGACTAGGGGGAGAGGTTGATGTCCAAGGGGCACTTCAAATGATACTCAATCACAAATCATTATGACTCAAGACTTGCAACTACAAGATTTGGTGAGGTGTTCAAGAAGGGAAAGACACCGACCAAAATATTTTCAGGATTACATGCTGTCCCAAAAGAACATAAGTCCCTCTCTGGTTCTTTCTCATTGATTTTGACTGATAAAATTTCTAGAATTAATAGTGTGATTTCTGATTGTGACACTCATTTTGATTTGAGTTATGATTGCATTTCGGTGAAGGAAAATGATACAATTTTTGGTTCCAAACATTATGGAAACTATTTAATGTTGATGCTGAGATTGTTGATCATTTTTCTGTTTCGATAACATTCTTCATAGAGAAACCAGCTCTACTTTTTATAGTGAATCCATAAATTATTCTAGATGGAAGACTTCCATGTCTGATGAATTTACATCTTTTGATAGGAATAAAACATGGGATATTGTTTAGTTATTCGTAGGCAAAAATGATGTCAAGTGCAAATGGGTTTACAGGTTTAAGTATAAGGCTGATGTCTCCTTTGAAAGGTGTAAGCTAGATTGGTAACCAAGGGTTTTACTCAAAAATTTGGTATTGATTATTCAAAGACCTTTTCACCTGTTGTAAAATTCACCACTATCAAGGCCTTGATTCTTATAGCCGATAAGTTAAATTGACATATATGGCAGTTAGATATTAATAATGTTTTCCTTCATGGGGATTTATTTTTATGGATTCCTGAGGGTTATCATTTGGAAGGCTCCTGAAAGGTTTGTAAGTTGAGAAAATCTTTATACGGATTAAAACAAACCTCTAGACAATGACATGAGAAATTAAGTGATTTTTTAAAAACCCTCGGTTTTGAACAATCTTTGAATGACTATTCCTTATTTGTCAAAAGGATTAATGAGGAAGTTTGATTTCTGGTTGTTTATGTTGATGACATCCTGATAACAAGAGATGATTTGGAATTAATTAAATCTGTTAAGCTTGATCTTGACTAGAATTTTAGGATCAAAGATCTTGGTAGACTTAGTCTTTTCTGGGGGAGGCAATTTATTCATATTTCTGATGGCATTAGTATGTTACAACGGGCCTACAATGAGTATCTAATTAATGAATTTGACTATTCTAATGAAAGAGTAGAAGCTGGGACTCTAGATGTCAATGTTAAGCCGAAAATGGGAGAAAAAAAATGTTATTGGAAAATCCTAGTCTCTATAGGTGACATGTTGGTAGACTTAGCTTTCTTTCTCATAGTAGACCTGATCTTTGTTTTGCCATTCAGGTTCTGAGTCAATTTCTAGATTCGCCCCAGATTTAAATTTTCAAGTTGCTTTACATACTTTAAGATATCTCAAAGGTACATTGGGTTATGGCCTTCTGTTCAACAATAATAAAATTTTTGATCTAGTTGCCTATCGTGATGCTGATTGGACAAGCTTTCCAAACACTAGGCGATCTATGAGTGGCTATTTCATTTGTCTTGATGGCAGCCCCTTGTATTGGAGTCTAAGAAACAAACCAGTGTTCCTTTGTCTTCTATAGATTCCGAGTATAGAGCAATGAGGCAGGTGACTGTAGAGCTCAATTGGTTGACTAGACTGTTACAAGAGCTTGGTGCCACCAGCGTGGAGCCAATTCTAGTTAGATCAGACAGTCAAGTAGCCATCCATATAGCCAAGAATCCAGTTCTGTATGATAGGACTAAGCAACTGAATTGGATATTCATTTTGTTAGGCATAAGCTCAAGGAAGGTTTTATCTCTGTTGAGTTTGTATCTTCCAGAAATCAAGTTGTTGATCTGCTACAATGGTTGTACCAAGGAGACGATATCCATAATTGGTCAAGAAGATGGGCTTAACAAATTGGGCAAAGCTCCAGAGAATAGAGCTTTATTTGTTCTCAAATCACCCAATCCCTTGTATGATTTGAGGGGCGTTGCTAGGATTATATATGTTTTGCCCCATATCTCTAACTTATTTTATCACCTTCTGTTACTTACTAATAGAGAGAGTTAGCTGTCTTTGTCAATTTCTACTTACTAGAGTTGTTAAGAAGGTATTAGGTGGCTGTTAATTAGCAGGCTTATTAATACTAAGCAAGTCTATAGACAAGATATATCTTTGAGTAAATTACTGACAACCCCCTTGAGGTTTTAGGATATTACTAGTAACCCCCTTATGTTTTTAATAATTATTAGCAACCCCCTGAAGTAATGACATTCTTGACTTTGAGACCCCGAAGTCTAACTCCGTCACCCAGACGTTAATACTTGCTGACATGTAATTTTTTTAAAAAAAAAAAGATCGACGTGGAAAAACAAACACCTAATCACCCTTGTGACATTCTCCCCCAATTTTTAAAACCGTGAATGAACCCTAACCCCTGCTAACTCACCCTCATTATCGACGCTTCACTCTCTCTGTACAAAATTTCACTCCCGACACGCACGACAGGACTCTCCAATTTCGGCACTCTCCAATTTCGGCATCAACTCCTCTGCGTACTACTGATGACAGGCGATTTCTGCCAATTCTGGTGACCTAAATCGAAAGCCCTAAATCGATATACATGGAGGTACACCATCCTTACTCTCCTGCTTCCTCCTCTCTCCGTCTCTGTTACTAAACATCATTCTTTTCAATTTGTAGTGACTAAAGCTGTAATGAATGCGGGTGAAATGTACTGATATAGTGTCTCTTTGATTTTGCTAGTTTTCCTAAAAAAAACGCCCAACCCTAACTTCAGTTTCTTCTCGTCCTCTTCTGTATACGACTGATTACGATAAAAAAAAATGCTGGGTAGTGTTGTGATGAGTAATGAAGTCAGAAAAGGAAGTTTCTTATCTTCCTCCTCTGTATAAGACTGATTACGATAAAAAAATGTTGGGTAGTGTTGTGATCGAGTGATTTTGTCTATTCTACAGTGGTCTGATTTTTTGTTGTGGTATGATTTTGTCATTTCTACTGAGATAGATGTAAGAGTTAAGTGAGTGTTCGAGTGATGAGTAATTAAGTGAGTGTGTTTCCAGCAATCTGTTGTGGTCTGATTTTTTGTCTAATATGTTGTGGTCTCATTTTGTCTAATCTGTTGTGTTTTGATTTTGACTAATGTGGTCTGATTTTGTCTAATGTGGTCTGATTTTGTCTAATCTGTTGTGGGCTGATGTTGATGTTGTGGTATGATTTTGTCATTTCTACCGAGATAGATGTAATTAAGTGAGTGTTCGAGTGATGAGTAATTAAGTGAGTGTGTTTCCAGCAATCTGTTGTGGTCTGATTTTTTGTCTAATATGTTGTGGTCTCATTTTGTCTAATCTGTTGTGTTTTGATTTTGACTAATGTGGTCTGATTTTGTCTAATGTGGTCTGATTTTGTCTAATCTGTTATGGTCTGATTTTTTTTGGTATGTCTACATTATTGCAGTTTGATACACACTGGCTAACAGTACATTATCGGGAGTTTGAGTACGACATTCTTGATGTTGATCCGGATGAGTTCCTCTGTTTTGACTTGCTTACTGCCCTGGAAACAGAAGCAGATAAGCAGGGTGTGCTCCCTTGCAAGACACCCATCATTAAGTTCAAACATCCACAATCCAAGAACTTGATTTCTATCAATAGTGATAGGGACTTAATGGAGATGTTTCAGCTGTACCAAGGTCAAAGAGATATTGACATATATGTTGAAGCCAGCTCTGAGCCGTCCAATTTGGTGACTATTTGGATGGATTGGAGAAACAAGTACAAGGATGATGATAGTAGAAGGGCTGACTACTCCGATGATTCAAAAAGTGAAAATGAAATGCACAATGATCTAGGCAGCGACGATAGTGTGGAAATCCTAGATGTTGAGAGTCCTGTCCCACTTGCTACTATGGAGGCGGATGAGTGGGAAATGTTATACGGTGGTGAAAAAGAACCAGATGCACCCAAAGATGATGTACCTATTCCGAATCAGCCTGGGAAAGATGAGTTGGATGCCAATGATTTAACCCAAGCTCCTTATGCCGAGCCAACTCAAGAACCTAATGCTGAAAACCTGAATGAAGAGTATAATCTAGAGGCTCAAGACAAACAGAGTGGGGAAACCGATGAAGATGCTAATGCTGAAAACCTGAATGAAGAGTGTAATCTAGAGGCTGAAAACAAACAGAGTGGGGAAACCGATGAAGATGCTAATGCTGAAAACCAGAATGAAGAGTGTAATCTAGAGGCTGAAAACAAACAGAGTGGGGAAACCGATGAAGATGCATTTTCAGAGGATTCTTGGCATGATAACGATTCAGATGAGAATGATTGGCTAGACGATGACAAAAATGAGGAAGTTGCGGGGGACGTGGCTGTTGAGGGTGTCCTTGATGAGGATGAAAATGAGAATTTAGAGCATGTCCAAGAAGGTGGCTACTTCTCAGGTGATGAGGAAGATGGGATCCCACCAGATGCCCCCTACATAAAGAATGGCAAGTGGTTCGAGTTTGCAAGTGATGGTTCCGTTGCTTTAGAAGTTGGACATTTGTTTACAAATAAGAAGCATTTTTTGAATGTGATGGAGGAATATTGTTGTGGCTATGGGTTTGAAATGCTGAGACAAAAGAATGAAAGAGAAAGGTTCACCGCTGTATGTAACAACAATGTGGAATGCCCTTGGAGGATACATGCTAGTTTGTTACCGGATGGGATTACATTTCAGATAAAAACACTTCGCCCTGACCACACATGCACAAGGGTTCCGTACAGCAAAGCAGTCACAGTTAGGTGGATTATGGAGCACATAAAAGAAGATGTTAAGGCTAATAGGGACATTCCTATTAGTGCTCTTAAGGTGATTCTTCAGCGGAAAAAGGGTGTTGAAGCACCATACTTTTCACTATATAGAGCAAGGAGGAACATATTGGAGGAGCTAGATGGCAGCCACGATAAATCATTTGCCCATCTCTACCAATATACACAGATTGTGTTAGAAAGGAACCCTGGTAGTATAGTGGACATCCAATATGATCATGCTCCAAATCATCCACGTGTTTTCAGGAGGATGTTTATATGCTACGCAGCACTCAAGGAAGGATTTGTTCTTGGTTGCAGACCATTCCTGGGTGTTGATGGGTGTCATCTTAAAGGACCCTTTGGTGAAGTGCTGCTTAGTGCAATAGCAGTTGATGCAAACAATGGATTTTTTCCATTAGCATTCGCTGTTGTGCAGAGTGAAACAACTGCAACTTGGAAATATTTTTTCCAAAATTTGAAGAAGGTTGCTCCTTACGAAGAGCGGAAGAAATGGATTATAATTTCTGATAGGCAAAAGGTAATTATTGTTAATTTATTGAACTGTAATTTATTATAGCTAAATTAATCATCATTTTTATCATATGTACATGTCTAACATTGTTTGTTGTGTGATTCCTTATTGGCAGGGTGTTGATCCAGCATTAAATAGTGAGCTACCAGAAGTAACAAGAAGAATATGCTGCAGACACCTATATGCAAACTTCAGAAAAGATAATCCCGGGTCAATATTGAAGAAACATTTCTGGGCTGCTGCACATGCGTACAACAAGAAGGACTTCGGTGATGCCATAACTGCTATAAAAAACTTTTCGTTACAAGCATACAACTACTTGAGGAACGTTGATGACGATTTGTGGTGCAGACATAAGATGCTATTTTATGTGAAGTCTTCTGAGGTAACTACCAACTTTGTAGAGTCTTTTAACTCTAAGTTGGGTGATTCGAGAGAGAAACCTATTTTGGTGTTGTTGGAGGATATTAGAAGAAAGCTCATGGTCAAATTAGAGAAAAGGAAGGAAGATGTACGGAAGTGGAAAAATAGTATATCACCAGTTGCGAAGAAGCTTATTGACATTAGGGTAAACCAAGGAAGACATCTTGATGTAAGAGCTGGTGGTCACATGAAATTTGAAGTAGGACCTTTGATTTGTATTATGTGGTTGATTTAGTTGAAAGAAGCTGTGATTGCATGACTTGGGTTATATCTGGAATTCCATGTACACATGCCATTGCTGCCATAAGATATCTTAGAAGGGACCCCACTGAATTTGTTCATGAGTACTACAGTAAGGATGCGTACATACGTACCTACTCGAAGAGTATTACCCCAATACCTCATGTTTCTATGTGGCCTGAATCTGAGTCAACTGATATGGATCCACCACCCCTTCAGAGGATGCCTGGTAGACCTAAAAAACAAAGAAGGCTAGAAGAAGGAGAGGAGATTCATTTTCATAGGTCTACAGTTATGCATTGTAGTGTGTGTAAGCAGCCTGGACATAACAAAAAAGGTTGCTTGCATAACAAGAACAGAGCTGGTGGTAAAGGGAAAAATACACCAAAGGCAAAAAAGAAAGATGCTGGAAGTTCTTCTGTAACTAGGTATGTGACTATTCTTTAATGGTAATTGCAGTGTTGTAGCAAAAAAGTCTTCTATAAAGGTTTTTAAAAATGTGTTACTATCCAACATTGCAGGCTGACAAAGAAGGATTTGAAAAAGAAAAAAATATCTGAAAAGCGAGCTCAAGATGGAAACATTGATGGTGCGGAGGCAAGTTCTTCCCAAAAGAGAAGGAGAGTTGATGGGGAGGAGTCGACGAGGAACTAACAAATGAACATAGCTAATGAACACAAAGTCTACTTTTGTAGTTTTTTGAGAGCAGTGTAGACTTTAGGAATTAAGAAGCTTTTTTGAGTGATGAAGTGAGTTGTATATTGTTGCTCTACTTTGGTCATTGGTGGTCTGTATCTGTCCATGTTTTTTGAACTTGTACATGGTCGTGAAGTACGTTGGTGCATACTATTGCTGTAAGTATTGTATGACAGCCCACTGTTTTTGGAACTTTGATGTAAGATTCATTGGTGGTCTGTATCTGGCCATGTTTTTTGAACTTATACATGGCTGTGAAGTACGTTGGTGCATACTATTGCTGTAATTATTGTATGACAGCCCACTGTTTTTGGAATTTTGATGTAAGATCAAATGATTGGGGTGGTGTAATTGCTTAACTATGCAACAGGTTGGTGAATACACGTTTCATATTTTGGAGCATCCATCATTTTCAGTTGTTGTTGCTATATTGCTATGTTTCTATGGGTTGAAAACTATCACATTCTGTCACGTTAAATTGCTAATGTACTGCTATGTTATGCTGCTGTTAAACTGGTATACTGCTACTGTTAAATCACTGGTATACTGCTATGTTATGCTGCTGTTAAACTGGTATACTGCTGTTGTTAAATCACTGGTATACTGCTATGTTATGCTGTTGTTAAACTGCTTACATTATGCTGCTTTTCTGTTGTTAAGTTGTTATTCTGAGTTGTTAAATTGCTAATGTACTGCTATTTTTTTGCTGTTAAGTTGCTGTTCTGTTGCAACTATACTGCTGCTGTTATGTTGCTAATGTACTGCTATTCTTCACAAACTCCACGGTCTGATGAATATGGTTCTGTCGATAGAATTCAGCCACTATTTTCTTCCTCTCACTTTCTGCATCGTAATCTGGGAATGAATTGCCAAATGCGTTGGTTCGCAGGTGAAGCTGTAGTTGTTGCTTATACTACTATGGTTCGCCGCTTTCTTCTCTGTTCCATGACAATTAGTTCAAGAATAAATTATCAAGATTATGTTGTTGTTAAACTGCTGATATACTGCTGTTGCAGTTATGTTGTTGTTATGCTGCTGCTATTGAACTGGTGCTATTACACGAATAAAAACCAGCACACTGAAGCTAATTACCACTTACTAGAATCACTTGCATCATTTGCATGACAGTCACTGATAAGCAGCAATTAATTTGACTGAGCATATAGAGCAAAGCAGGTAGAGCAAAAAACATCAACATCCTTTCAAAATAAAATCTGATCACACTTTAATCATTATAATACAGTACAACAGCAGCATCTTGTCTATACCATGTCTACACCACAGGAAACTACCCTAACTCAACGCTAAACATAGGAAACTACACAAAAACATATCCGACACTAAGACAACTAAAACATCTCCATAACAACACTACAACAACTCTATCTAGGTTGCTTTTACAAACAACACTACAAGAGCTCCAATAACAACATAGGAAAGAACTAAAAGCTTATACATTTCACTCTTCAGAATGATTGCTTCTTTGAGGACAACGGTTCTCATCTCATTCAACGTCTCTTTCAACTCTTTGATCTCCTCTTTAAGTATCATATTCTCATGGTTGGCATCAGCCTGGTTCACCTCCTCACCGTACAAATCTGCTCTCAACAGGTGCAGGTTGTGTTCCACCTCATACCACCATTTGAAGAAGCGGCACGTATCACACCGGTAGAACAACTTTTGACCGTTTTCAGCAGTGTTAGCAATCAAAACCTTGGAATTCTTATTGCATTTACATTTGACATTGACAAAAATGAACTTGCTCAAACTGACTGAATTCTTTGAGGATGACATGTTTATGGTCACAACCTATGAATCAACCAACATTATACCACAGTAAAATTTGGGTTGAAGTACCAACAAAAATGATAATGCTATAAATTTAAGCTTATGTTTCATATAATGGGAACAACCAGATAGTATTAGTATTAAAATCTGAAGTTAATGAATAAGTACCAATAAAACTGATAAAGCTATAAATCTAAAGCTTTTGCTTCATATAATGCAAGCCCCCAGACAGTATTACCAATAAAACGAATAAGTACTAGTAAAATCTGAAATAGGGTTTAGAAGTATTAGTATAACAACACACATTTTGATGTTTAAGCATCTGCAACTAAAACACCGACAAAGAGGAACCGTCTTAAGCGCTCGAGGATGAAGCGGACAATACAACTCCAACTGTGAAAGACGAGAACTAATACCTGGAAGAAGCTTGAGGATGAAGCGGACAGATTGTGCAGACTTGCGTGATTTAGGGCTTTCGATTTAGGTCACCAGAATTGGCAGAAATCGCCTGTCATCAGTAGTACGCAGAGGAGTTGATGCCGAAATTGGAGAGTGCCGAAATTGGAGAGTCCTGTCGTGCGTGTCGGGAGTGAAATTTTGTACAGAGAGTGAAGCGTCGATAATGAGGGTGAGTTAGCAGGGGTTAGGGTTCATTCACGGTTTTAAAAATTGGGGGAGAATGTCACAAGGGTGATTAGGCGTTTGTTTTTCCACGTCGATCTTTTTTTAAAAAAAAAATTACATGTCAGCAAGTATTAACGTCTGGGTGACGGAGTTAGACTTCGGGGTCTCAAAGTCAAGAATGTCATTACTTCAGGGGGGTTGCTAATAATTATTAAAAACATAAGGGGTTACTAGTAATATCCTAAAACCTCAAGGGGTTGTCAGTAATTTACTATCTTTTGACGAGATTATTTCCCTAGATAAAAAAAAAATGGCGATAGTCACCTTCTCTCTTCATCTTCCTTCTCGCTTCTGTCACGAACAGCTCGACATTGTGGCTAGACTGGAATTTGTTATGGACTTGTAACATAATGAGCTTATTTAGAAACAAAATAAATTCATCGCTGAGAAATGAAGAATTGTGAAAAAGAAAGAAGGTAGATGTTGGTGTGCTTAAGACGATGAACACGTACACTAGAGGGTGATGGTATTGGTTGCACGCAGAGAGGCGCAATACCCGATTCATATGAAGTTGATGACATTATGTGTCGCAATACCATAATAACAAAGTTGATGCTAATACCAACTTGACTAAGAGAGAGGTAAGAACTTACGACTGCATGCTATCAATAGAGAAAGCGAGTCTTTCGCTCTAGTACTTGAATATCCTATTGGTTTTGTCAAATTCCCGGCTACATGCATAGGTAGCAAAAGATTGCTACATTTATTGTACAACTAATAATGAAAACATGTACAACAAATAAACAAAATATGTACAATAAACAACTCTAGTGAAAGTACTATTTTTAAGTACTATATTTATTATACAAGTAATGTAAATGTTTTATAGATGTAATGTATAATTTTCTTCTACTATATGTACAAGTAATATAGCTATCTTTGGCTACATGTGGCTGTAGCCAAGACTTGTTGATTGGTTTTTTTACTCAAATAGTCAGTTATTATGTAATAACAGAGGGGCGGAGCTAGAATATACATTATGTGGGATCACTATTGTTTAAAGAAATAAAACTTTCAACATATTTGATCATAGTTGGATTTGAATGTAGGACAACTTACTCAATGTTTCTATCCTTTACCACTACACACCAACTCTGTGATATATAGGATCATTATACTATATACATATAAACTCTAATTATTATACATATAGGATCTCTGAATTCTTCGAAAAATGTGGGGTAACGTGAGTGTCACGTGACCTCATGTGATCCCGTTAATAATAAATGCTTGCTCTTTCATGATAACCAGAAAGTCGTTGTTCATAGAAGAGGAGTTTCTATTAGAACAGGAGGACTTATCAAGTTTTAAAAAGGAGGTAGTGTTACACAGTTGTGTTATGGATGCACAATCAAGGATACTGAACCTGAAAAACGCAAGAAGTCCGGGGTCTCCAAGTCGATTCTTCTTTAGCACAACAGTATACGTATGTCATTTCCATTTGCAAAGTGTGATGTATTACGCTATTTCTTACATATATTCATTTGACATACACACCCTTGTACTACAAATGTGTGTTACAGGTCATGTTCACATGGGTGAAGAACGAAATGGGTGGGTCAATATTACTAGCCAGCTGGAGTTTGATTTCAAAAACGCCGGTTTCCAGAATGACATCAAAGTTTAATTGTTTTTCATAACAATAACATCTACTCGCCGGTGATAGATTACGAGAACATGGCCAAGGATTAAAATCCAATTGACAAATATGGTCAAGTTATATATGACATGGTTCCTACAGTATTATAATTATTGCATAACCTCACACAAATAGTCAGTTTTTTTTTATTTGTAATGGTTGGCGCCAGGCCATATATTCATGAATTAGTAAAAAATGAGGATATATAGTTCAGTCAAATATTTCATACCAAAAAACACTACCGAGCAAGCTCCAATGGAGTGTGTGTCAATATTTATGATTCTCGAACTAAGTATAAACAGTGCTGACTTTCAATTTGAAAATCTCTGTTTTGAGTTGGTAGTCTACCAAGAATCACACGGACCATGGTGGCTTCGTATTTGTTAGCTTGTATTCTAGGTCCACTGTCAACTCTATATTTTCTCTAACGTTCACTTCTTCTCTCTGTCTATATAAACACTTCATTCTCTTCTTATGTAAAATATACGGGAGTATAATCTTCTAATATACAATACACATGTTTCACATTCTCTCATGGTATCAGTTGATTAGAGAAATACAGCCCACAAAACATATTCTTATTACGTCTTCCGACGACTCTATATTTTCTTTCGACTTCTTGTTTTTCTGATCTCTCAATTCCGTAACCCTTGTTTCTTTTCTTGCGCTTTATTATGTTCCTTCACTCATGGTGACACCAAGCGACAAAGATACAAATGTTGACGATTCCAATAAGGACAAAGATACAGACAATTCCACCAAGAACAACGATAGCGACACCACCTCTGCTTCAACTGACGAGCTCTACATTCATGCCTCAGATTTTCCCGGGATGCAGTTAGCCTACAAGTTCACAGGCGTTGGATTTCTTGACTGGAAAAAAAATTTCATGGTGGGATTAATATTGAAATCCAAGCTGGGATTCATCGATGGCACTATCAAGAAGGAATATTATCAGGGTGCGCGTCGTAAAGCTTGGGAAAAAGAAAATGGGATGGTAATGGGTTGGCTCTTCACCAGCCTTGAAGAATCCATTCAACAATCCGTTATTTACTTCCCCACCGCGGCGTAGATCTGGGCGAATCTTTGTCGACGATTCGATGAACCTAGTGGCACCAGACTCTATGCACTCCGTCAAGAAGCCGGTCAACTAGAACAAAACGGTGAAACCCTAAATGCATATTATACAAAGTGGGTGCGCATATGGAATAAAGAACAACAACTCTCAACAATTCCTACCTGTTCGTGTGGTGCTTCCGAAGAACTTGTGCAGACTCTCGACAACGCTAGGGTAATCGACTTTCTCATGGGTTTAAGTTCTACCTTCGATACTATGCGCACCAACATTCTCATGATGTTTCCTTTACCGGATATTGATAAAGTCTATGCTATGGCTCTCCAAGAAGAGAATCAAAAACAAGCAACGCAATCGTTCCCTGGGGCCAGACAATCTTTCCTTTCAATCCTCCGTCCCTCGAAACCCTACTCTCCCCAGAAAATCGCCCGATACAAAATCTATTGCTAAATCTGGGAAATCAGACAACAAGAAGGTTCAATGTACCTAATGCAAGAAGACATTCCATGCTTATGAGGATTGTTACTGGGTCAAGCATTTTTCCCAACAATTGGGGCAACAACAAAGATAAACGGTACATGGGTGGCCATTACAGAAGCTAATCAAGAAAATGTGGAACAATTGCTTGTCCCTGGCCTAAATTAAACCCAACTTAACGGCATCAAAGAGTACTTGAAGAATCCCACAATCGAAGTCCCTGGAATGACAAAGACTCAACTCACAAGCTTGATGGCATGGCTTCAGAATGACAACACCACATCCTCATCTGCACGAACTGATTTCTATGATCAGTTCGCAGTACCTCTTCAAAATCTAATCACTTTAAGTTTACACATAACCTTGAATATGGTTGATACTAATAGATATAAAAGAAAATGGATAATCGATACAGATGCTACTGACCATGTTTGTGGTAATTACAATTTGTTTGATAAATCAACATACAAACACTGTAATCATAAAGTTACCATGCCTGACGGTCACCCAGGAATTATACAAGGAATTGGAAACATTGTGTTAACTGATAATTTTACATTGCTTAATGTTTTTCATGTTGCAAGTTTCCAGTTTAATCTCATGTCTGCTAGAAAGTTTATTTCTCAACTGAATGCATATCTCATTGCTTCTGCCACACAATGCTACATTCAGGACCTTGAAACCTCTGCCCATATGCTGATTGGAATAGAGAAGAGGTCTATACTTTCTTGAAGAATTATACTTAGATAGGTTTCTGATTCACAGAAATGTTCTTCGAACTACCAACACATGTTTCTGTAGATAATTGTATTGAAGATCCTTCTATTACTAAACAATTTGCTTCTGTTAATACCTCTGTCAATGTATCAAGATTGGCGTCATAAATAAAAAATTTGGTTCTTCTGAGTTTCCTTGTGATGTTTGTCATTTGGCTAAAGATCATAGACTCTCATTCCCCAAATCAACTATCACAACAAATGACATTTTTGAAATGATCCATTTAGATATTTGTGGTCCCTTCCGTCACAAAACATACAATAATTACACATATTTTCTTAGTATAGTTGATGACTATTCTAGAGCCCTTTGGATAAAATTACTTCATCACAAGGGAGAAGCTTTTAGTTTCATTAAAGACTTTATTTATATGACTGAAAGACAACACAATAAAAGGATTAAAATAATTCGGTCTGACAATGCATATGAGCTAGGGCTTTCAAATGAAGGAAAAGAATTTTATAAAGCTCTCCAAACATCTTGTGCCTACAATCCACAACAAATTGGAGTTGTGGAGCGCAAGCATAGATATTTAGTAGAAACAGCAAGAGCCTTATACTTCACATAAAAAATTTCCATAGAATACTAGGGGGAATGTATGTTAACAGCCACTCAAATCATAAATAGACTTCCCACTATTGCATTACAGGGGAAACCCCCATATGAAATGATTTTATGCTAAGAAACCTGATTATGAAATGTTAAGAACTTTTGGTTGTCTTTCCTATGGCACAAACTTAGACAAACCAAGGATAAGTTTGACCCAAGAGCAGATGCTTGCATCTACCTTAGTCTAGCTGAAACCAAAGGCATATAATTACTTAGACTGAAAGACATGAAAATCTTTTCTCTAGAGATGTTTTATTTGATGAAACTTTTTTTCCCTTTCATAACATTTCCAAATACATTCACACTCCTCAGAATCCTTGCATTTTTCATGGCCCCATATTCTTTACCACTGTCATATGACAGTGATGACAACATCACAACACACAACGATCATAATCCTCCACCAGAAGTTCAACCAACCTTAACACCTCATACCACTCCACAAACCACATATTACCCACACCACTCACTCACTTCTCCTTCTACCCCTCCCTCTCCAAATCTACTCCCATTCCTGAGGTTCGTAGATCTTCTAGATTAAGAATCCCACCTTCCTACCTTCATGATTACTACACCATAACAGTCTCTTGAAACAGACACCTTCACTAGCATTCTTTACAACCGCATTCACTCTTCTTCTTATACAAACACTCAGAAACCAGACACTACAGACTTCTTTTCACTCACTGATATTTCACCAGCATATAGTCTCTCTGTTTCCCATAAAACAGTTGTCCAAACTACTTCAAATCCAAGATCCCACCACTTACGAACAAGCCAGCAACATACCCACTGGAAACAAGCCATGCAATCTGAACTCAATGCTCTCATTCAAACAACACTTGGGAACTAGTTAAATTACCCAAACACAAAAAACCTGTTGGATGTAAGTGGGCGTATAAGACTAAGCTGCGGGCTGATTGAAATACCCCGAACTTAAACATAAGGATTAACATTAATCTAATACGTATTTAAGGGCCTAATGGTACCTAATTAATATTGGTAAGGAAAAATAAATCCAAAGAATAAAGAAACGCTTAAAAGGCGAAAAACGCTAAATAAGCGTTAAATAACCATAGGAGGTATGAGACCTCGGTTAGAGTATTATATGGATTCTAAAGGTTTAATAAGACCTAAATAATATATGGGGACAACTCCGAAGAAAACGGATCCTTAAAACGGATTAAAATCACTAACGAACCTTAAAGCGCGTTTTTCGAGGTAACCGGAAAACGTGTCTTTAAGCGGGTCAAATAGACTCGTAACAATTTTGGTCAACTAAATAATCATTAATAAATATTAGTGAAGCTTTAGAACCCAAAAATCAATAAAACGAGAGATTAGTAAAAACTGTCAAAAACGGGAAGTTGTGGGGTAGGAACATAAATAACCCAAACTAGTGTGTCCACTTTCATAAATAAAATTTTAAAAACCCACAGGGCTGTGTACAGCCGTTCCCTTCCCTCTCACACAACAACAAATAAGTAAATAAAGAAAGGAGAAAAGAAAGAAGAAAGAAAAGAATACAAAAGGTAAAAGAACACTCTCTTTCCTCACTTTCTTCTCTCTCTCCTATTCTTTCCTCCTCCATCGTGAGACTCCTCTCTTTCTCCCCCTTGGGTGGCGATTTTCAGAGCTTCAACAACAACAATGGCAACCTCATTTATCTTCATGCTCTAGCCATATACAAGCTCCAAATGCAAAACAAATTACATATTTGAACTCCCCTCATCATCCTCTACACTTCTCTCTCTTTCGAAATCCAAAAATGAGGAAGTTTATTTTCGTGGGTTTTCCCCATTCAAAGAGGAAATAGCACCAATGGGTAGCTTGGAGTCTTCTCCCTCCCAAGTAAAAATCTACATGAAAAACTCATGTTTCCTTCACTTTCCTTCACAACCGATTTTTGCCCCTTTGTAATGCCTTGTTTTTATCTCTCTCTTTTGAGCATAATATCAACCTTGCAATGGTGGTGGATTCACCTTCTGAACCAAGGGCTAAAACCCCTTCTAAAACTCTCCAAAGGTAAACCCTAGAAATCTTGTTTTAAGCATTTATATGAACTAACATTAATTAAGGGGTTGGTATACTAATTATAGTTGTTTTGTGTTCATTGGGTGATGGGAATGGAGTTTGGCAACTCCATTCCCCACATGGCCGATTTGGGCAAGAAAGAAAGAAGAGGGAATTGGGAAAAGAATGAAGGAATTATAAGCTCAAGGTAAGAGCTCTTTACTAATGATTTTTATTTTATGCATTAGAGCAATGGAGTGGGTAAACAAGTAAAGAACCTAAACTATTGTATTGTATTGGAGTTTATGAAGTTTTGAGTATTTGGGAACTAGTGAGTAAATTGTAGGCTAAGAGCAAGTATATTGTGTATGAGTATTGGTATTGATGTTGGAAGGGGTATTGATGTATTGTAATGATTTAGATTGCTTTGTATTGCTGGTAGGACCCTTGTATGGGTGTGGCTAGAATAGGAATGATGGTGGTGATAATGAGTGTGTGTGGATAAGTGAGAATTGTAGGTGAACTATGGCAAATTTTTGGTAGGAAATGTACACTTATGGGTGACTTGGTGAATGGGAGAACCAAGGTGTGTATTGGAGTTGGTAGGTATGTTTAGTAGTGATGAAGAGGTAGTTGTAGTATGAGAAACAGGAGGGGTGAAAATCTATAGCAAGAGGGTATAAGGATGTAATGGAGAAGTTAGAAAATTAGTGTGTAAATTGGTAAAAAGAGTGTTGGACTTGGGTATAGATATTGTAGTTGTTGGAGGTGTATTGGGATGCTAGGAGTGACATTGATAGAGGAAGTATTGAGTGGTAGAAGTGGCAACAAAAATCTGTAGCATTAGAAGAGTAAAAATAGTATAAGGAGTGTTGAGAAGGAGTAAGGAAAAATGTGTAAGTGAATGTAGGAATTGAGTAGTAGGTTTGGGGGATGAACTAAGGCAATTTTGAGGGCCTAAGTAGTGTTAAAACATGTGGGATTACATGTGGGAAGATTGGGGAAACAATGGGTAAAAGAGAGGACTGGAAACAGAAATAAAAATGCAAATACTGGGCCGGACCGAACTTGCGACCGGACTTGCAAGTTCGGTCGAGCCCAGATTTACAATGACGGGAAAGCTTCCGGAATCGACCGGACTTGCGAGCGGACTTGCAAGTTCGGTCGGACCAGAAAAATTCTCCCGTCTGTAACCTACTGGAATCGACCGAACTTGCGACCGGACTTGCAAGTTCGGTCGGCCAAAAAAAAATTTCCGTCTTGTAAGCTACTGGAATGGACCGACCTTGCGACCGGACTTGCAAGGTCGGTCGGGCTAAAATTTTCCGATTAAGTAACTCACTGGAATGGACCGACCTTGGGACCGGACTTGCAAGGTCGGTCGGCCCTGGAGGAATTTCACCCGATGTAGCCCACTGACTTGGACCGAACTTGCAAGGTCGGTCGCAAGTTCGGTCGGGTCAAAACTTACAAAAAAAAAAACTATAAGACTATGGTTAGTATATGTATGTATGTATATGTATACCCACCTATACACATGTGCATATATAGGTAAGTATACCATTGTTAAGCAATGAAAAGTAAGTAAATAAAATGTAAGTATAAGAATGTGAAGGCTTAGTAAGTATGAGTTAGGAAGCGTAAGGGTAACCGAATTAAATTAATGATAGTTAGATTAATTATTCGGTTGTATGTATATAATAGGATTTGATTTGTGAACACCGGAGGAACGTTGGGATACTAGTACAACGGTGAAAGGTATGATTTCTTCATGCCCTGTATCCTAATCTGGTTACCCCGATTTGTGTGCTTATTTGATCACCTAATAAGATAAATGCATGAATCGGACCATATTGCACTTACCTGTGCTTGTTTACATTGTTCTTGATAATTGTCTTGAACAATAGTTTGTATAATTCATGAAACATATGAATGATGATGATGTGTATTGTATTTTGTAGTGTACTTGTATATTGCACTGTATTTTGTATGGATGTGTATATGAGTGTGTTGTACTATTTGGCTTGAACGAATGACTTCTGCTGATTCCTAACTACCTAACTCCTAACTTAAGTGTGTAAACCGGAATGAGTAGAAGTCCGATATAGCTTCGGCCACGCGTGAGGATGAGGAGACACAAGAGGTTGGATCCGATTCCTGGTTCTTAAGCTGGTCCACGGCCCAAATCCCTTAGTGGGGGTAGCATCCTGGATTAGTGAACCAAGTAAATCCCGGTGGTGGGACCGAGTAGTTCCCCGGGCGGAGGTCCCGACGACTTAACATGAGTAAGAGTAAGAGTAAGCAAGTATGGATCCGTAAGTATGTATGAGTATGAGTATGAGTATGTATGCGTATGTATGAAGTAACGAGTAAAAGAGTAATCTCCACCCGATTAACCGGGTGGACCAATGAAGCTAACAAGAACTGTATCATGTGTATGTGTAATTCGGAATAAGGTAAGTATGTATTGAATGGTTATGTTGTACTTCGTGTATGTACTGAAGTGTATGTATGTGTGTATGTCTTGCGTAGTGTAATGTAACATTGTGTATAAGAGCATGTATGCATGTATGTTTGTATGAAAACGAACCGCATGTATTCGACCAAGTGGTCGGCGTACCCTCACTAGTACGCGGGGTATGCGGTTATCATGCTCGCGAAAGCTGACCCCTTCGGGGGACCATTTTTAGTGTGCAGGTACCCGAAGCGAACATGGTCAAGGAAGAGACCGGAGGCACACACTTGTACTTTAGAAAGCAAGTAGCTGTGAGGAATGGGTAGATGTAGACTCTTAGTGAGTATGTATGAACTTGGAAGAGATATTATAATTGTACAAGGATTCTAGTAGACTCGGTTAAGTATAGTGTATTGTATGGATTATGGAGGAGTAAGTATTGAATGGAGCATTTTGTATTTGTTGATGAATGGAGTATGTATTCTAGATGTGTAGTACTCGGGATTCCGGTCCATCAGACCGATGTTGTATGTAGAAGAAGTAGCCTTGTTAGTCACGTGGGTGACTAACGGCGTTGTATCACCCACTGTATGTAAGTATGTATCTGCTGCGTGTATCTGATGTGTAAGGAGATCGGACGGTAAGCAATGTATTAATGGTAGGGGTGTTACAAAAAGTGGTATCAGAGCGAAGTATCGCTCTGATGACTGGAAATTCCGAGTTTAGGAATACCGAGCTAGGAATTAGAAGCTTAGGGCTAAGGGCTGAGTGTTAGCATTAGAGATATGCTAGTTAGGAACTACGGGAGTACCGGATACCTACAATACCAGTCCCGCCCGCCGCAAAACCCCACTGTATAACTTGGGAAAGGAAGCCAGAGAGAAGAAAAGTCTTCTCATACTCGGGGAAACCCGATCTGGCAGTTGTGAAGCAATCACACGATAACAGGAACCGATATATGGTAGATTCCAGGAATTGGAAGTCCCGGAGATGGATCCCGGCTGGACAACAATACCCGCACTTAATGGCGGAAGAATGAGAACTCCAACCATAAGTAGACTACAACATGCAACAACATGGGGCGATGTGCTTAGCCGTCGCAAAAACCTGGCTAACCAACCAGCAGCAGGAAAGGGAGCACTAAGCGTAACACGACGCGGAAAAAGGGAGCAGTAACGGGACCGAGACACAAGTCTACGGGATAGTAATACTTGAATAATACCACCAACGGTATGCTAGCCGACTAAGGACATAGTCGGAAGTGGTTAACTCCAGAATTACAACGCCATTAAGGTTGCAATACCTGGCCAATATAGCTCGGACAACTACAAGAACAACCATGAGATATACACCAATAGGACTACAGGGGTAGTGCCTAAACAAGGAAGGCTCAGTAACCACCACAGATGTGTGGGAACGAGCCACAAGGAACGACACTAAACCAAATGGAGTGGGAATCTCCAAGGATGGAAGAGTACCCGGATCTATTCCAGCCATGTCTAGACCACCAAGGAGCTACCTAAGGATCGAGTATACCAACTATAGATCAATAATATCAAGGGAAGAGTCAACGAGACTATCAAATACGAGTGGAAACCATACCGTGATCGGTATAGGATTACTCAAAAACCACCAGTACCACGCACTTGCCACGGGCAGTGCAGTAAGGACAGGAACATGCGGAGAACCCCAACACGTCACAAGCACATAGGAACGTGCTGTGACTCGTAATGAGGCGACTACAGGAATAAACATCCTAAAACAGAGGAGGAATGAAACTATGGGAAGGCCTGACGGCCCGACCACTGTATTTAGAACAAGTCAGCGAGAAGCTGGACTTGGTCAAGATTTCGAACATGGCTATGCCATGAAGAACTTCTTTTAACATCGAACCATAGTTTTCAAACCAAGTCTTCTTTCAAACCACAAACCTTCTTTTAAACCCTTGGATTTTAAAAACCGAACCAACATAATTACGGTGAGTATCATAGAATGATACAAGAGGAGTTGGAAACAGAATACTTCACCTAGGCGTGTGTCGAACACTACGAGTGTACCCGTTACGGGATGTGGGACAACCGCACTCCGAAGGAGCTTGCGGGCCCGACATATAGTTGGGTAAGTGGTAACGTATCAATAGGGTACCCCACGTATGTATACATGTAGTGTGCGACGCACGGGAAGTAGTCAACTCCGTTCTACGGACCATGAGTGAGTTCAAACCAGAACAGCTGGACACCTCAGACGATCAAGTATCAAGGAACTCAGAGAATCCATCTGGAGATGAGGAATAAGAACTAGGAAGTGCAGAGAGCACATACTAGTAAGTATAGACATTGGATATGTCTCAATAATCCAAGCAATTACCTGGCAGCTGGATGGAATGCCCAGCCTAAACACATTAAGGTGAATGCCTAATGTGACCCTAACAATACTCAAAAACGGGGCGGAATTCCCAAGAGCAATCACAAGATTACTACGAAGCACAACCCATCATCGGAGAGGATATTTAAACCTAGTCTCAAGCACTAGGAGCAAGTATAACGGTCTACCCAACGACGGGAGACGTCATAACCCGAAAGGAGATAGCTTAATGCAATGCCATAAGACGGTATAGAGGACAACACATGTTATAAACATTAGCCGGATGTAACGGCACAGCTACCAACACCCAGGAGCGATCCTTGAAGGGTGTCTGCGTTAACAACAGCTGAACAAGCGTAACGATATGAGCACGGGAGCTAAAACAAACACTCGGTTAGGACACCGAAGGGATTTCACTTAACAGGAAATGCCCTAAAATACTGAGAGGCACCTATTAACACCAGATTGCCTGAAGGGTCTCCTATGAACGGAAGCGTGACGTCACGACTTACCATGGAGCCCATAATATCTCCAACCTATGACGGTATACATGGAGTGGAAACATGTGTAAGCAGCTTGCAAAGAGCATAGCTTGCAGCAATACGGCTCAGAAGTCGTAAACCAAATACGTTATATAAACTTAAACGGTTGCAAAACCGGCACCAATTGTTAACAAGACCTGCAAGAGATATTGCCTCGTACAACAAGAAATCAACAACTGGACCATCGATCCAAACCCAACCTTATGAGCGGCTTGGAGTAATGGCCAACTCAGTGTCACTGTCACTAGAGCATCAGTCTAGTATACAGTTGACAAGCTTTTAATTACCTTCATGCCTTATGTAGCAATGGTAGCACAGAGGCGTAAGAATCATGATAATGCCAACATTGGCCTAGTCCACACTTGGACACTACGAGAAACCCAGGGAAGATACCCCTTGTTAGCCGAAGACCACCAATGGGGTGAGGATGTGAACCCTTAGAAAAGGCTTCCATCAGCAATAACAGTAGAGCCTACGCATATAGATATTGCCAAGGGGCGATGGAATAAGAAATGAGTTTTCCAAACCAGTGCGACTTAAGGAGTAAGCACACTCCATATACACCCAAGCAGGTGGTGAACCATTGTATAAACACCAACATGATAAACCTCGTCACGAGACCTATGAGTGGAGACAACCCCTCAACAGGAACCTTCACTTGTTAGTGATAGAATACCCTCCAATGGAGAACGGGACCAGAAAACCCTCGAAGTTCCTTGGGATGTCCCGATGATGTACATACAAGAATAAACTACACAGCTAGAGCCTAACATTAGTGCTCAGCACTGGAAAGACAGTAATTGTCAAACGATCAATGTGTGTGCACATTGCACACCATGAATGACCAGCGCTCAAGAGAGCTTGTAACCCGATAAACCACTTTATCCTCAGTCAACCAAGATACTTGGTGAGTTGTATCACAAATGATGATGGAATGTGAGGTAACCTAACCTACACACAAAACCTAAAATGGAAGAACATCTCCACATTGGGAAGATATTAATATTGTGGTATGCTACGACAACCGTCATACACACGAACATTGGAAACCCCAGGGTATTCATACCATAAGGGAATGGCGCCAATGACAATGGCAATGAGTAAAGAGAAACTATCACAGTAACAGAAGCAGTAAAAACGATGTTGTATAATGAGTAAGAATACGGTGCGCAACAAGCGACCGATATGAGGAAGTAGCAGATATGACACGGAGTATAAGTATGAGATGACAGGCAGAAATATTCTTTCCTATCACATAAGTGACTTACTGTCTAGCGTTTACGCCTCTGCACTCTGTATGACTGAGTGTTTTGGTATCACACTTGTACAGCTAATGATCTAATGGGATGGCTAGGGATATGGAGAATGTAAACCGTAGTAAACCCTTATTTTCACCACAGACATGGCACAAGCCAATTAAGCAAGCTTAGCAACAAACCGTGCGGCCTAAGGCCAAAGAAGCACGAAGAGTGCGAAACACACTAACAATCACAGATGTGAATTCCAATGGAATAAAAGGTGAGAGGAGACTTAAGAAAGTCACTAGGACCGACGCATATCAATGCAAGGTCATACAAGTAAAGGACACTTGTACCGAACCAGAAGAACTGGTATAACTTGGAAACTGGTGACAACAGAGGAAGTACTACAACTAAGTAGTGACTTAACCTCGCCCGACAATAAGTCGGAGGAGCTTAGCGAATGATCGTGGAAGTACAAATAGTATGTATACTAGATTACCAGAGAGCTGGTTATAAATCTTAACTCGTTGAGTTCAAACACGGTAAAAGAATACCGCAGTTGTTTAGTAAACCTTATTCCCATAATAGACGGATGAGAAGGTGATGTATAGCACATTAATGATAACACAAAGGGTAAGTAACCCAAGCTATCAGGGTCGCGCAGCAGAAGCTAGTGGGCCCTAGCTAGGAGACAATATACCTAGTGAGTATAATACAATGGCTATTAATGCCTTGAAGCCTAATAGGCTAGAACCGAATTAATGATGAGTTAAATAAACTCATATAGGAACTCTTGGTGCAAAGACTAAACCGTTGGTATGGTTAAGACCTTTGACCAGAGCATATTCTATAGTATACCGTAGTGAAGCTAAACGCTTCAGTTTGCCCAAAATGATTAAACCAATGTTTTTAATAATAATAACATATGGTAGATTACGTGGGCGTAATCCCTTTTAAGGGGGGGGTAGAGTGAAACCGCTTAATGCAAGTTTTGGTGAATAAAACCACATAAACCATAATGTGCATAGCACAAATGAGAACCAATTGATGATTGATACTATGTTAAATAAACATAAGTACTCATTTACACTGTAATTATGGTAATTAGGCATTAGACATGCAAATACCATAGGAGTATACCCATCTTGTAACACCAATGTAAGAGTATTAGTAAAAGAAAAGTAATGAGTAGTGGACGGAGCTCCACAAGTATTGTAGCCTTTGAAGAAGTAGTACGAAATGAAAGAGGATAGTAGATGAATGAAGTTTATGAGTAGTGGAATCGTAAGTAAATTATTTGAAACAATTGAAGTCAACTAAATTTTAAAATGTAGTATTCCTTAGTTAGAATATAGGAGATGATGGTGAGTAATGGATGGAAGTAGTGAAGGTTGATGAAATGAGCATTAGGATTGAACCATGGAGTAAAGCATTTGGGAAGTAGAGTGAGGATGATTGATGGACTGATTCTATCCTTTGGAGATGTATGAATTCGTAATTACGACTAGAAAGAATAAAAAGATAGAAAATGAAAACAATTAAATTATTTGTTTGATAGAACCTGATGTGGGAAGTCGAACTTGATCCTGATCAGATCAAGGGAAACCGAACACAAATTGGGGTGGAAAGATAGTTCAACACTGATGCTGATCACATCAGGGTCGAATGATTCTTGAAGCTCCCCTCAAGTGGTCACAAGAATCACACATAGGATAGAAGTAATGAACATATATTGGAATCTGGAGTTGTATGTTTTAGAAGGATTTCGATGTAGCCATGGGGAAGGATTTTCTATAGACTGGAGACTAAGAGTGTGTGTTGGAAGCTGGTACGGGAGAAGATAGTAGTATATTACGTTGTATTATTCCAAGGGCAGCGGGACATAGAGGAGTCCTGTGTCTAGATGACCTGAGTGTCTGCGGGATTGTATGTGTATTGCATCACTTGGGGATAGCCTTGCATTGTATGTATGTATAAATTTGGTAATGAGGAACCGGATAGTTAGTAGTAGCGCGGATTGAGTAACTATTGTATATTGGTATATTGGTATGGTATGGTATGGTATGTAGGAACCTTGAGGGATGGATTTAGGAATTGTAAGAAGGAGGAACGTATAACCTTTGGCATAGACGGGTATGAATGAGTAAGTATAGCAATCCATAACCTCGAACAACTTTGAGGACAAAGTTCCTAAGGGGGGTAGATTGAAATACCCGAACTTAAACATAAGGATTAACATTAATCTAATACGTATTTAAGGGCCTAATGGTACCTAATTAATATTGGTAAGGAAAAATAAATCCAAAGAAATAAAGAAACGCTTAAAAGGCGAAAAACGCTAAATAAGCGTTAAATAACCATAGGAGGTATGAGACCTCGGTTAGAGTATTATATGGATTCTAAAGGTTTAATAAGACCTAAATAATATATGGGGACAACTCCCGAAGAAAACGGATCCTTAAACGGATTAAATCACTAACGAACCTTAAAGCGCGTTTTTCGAGGTAACCGGGGAAAACGTGTCTTTAAGCGGGTCAAATAGACTCGTAACAATTTTGGTCAACTAAATAATCATAATAAATATTAGTGAAGCTTTAGAACCAATAAAATCAATAAAACGAGAGATTAGTAAAAACTGTCAAAAACGGGAAGTTGTGGGGTAGGAACATAAATAACCCAAACTAGTGTGTCCACTTTCATAAATAAAATTTTAAAAACCCACAAAGGGCTGTGTACAGCCGGTTCCCTTCCCTCTCACACAACAAATAAGTAAATAAAGAAAGGAGAAAAGAAAGAAGAAAGAAAAGAATACAAAAAGGTAAAAGAACACTCTCTTTCCTCACTTTCTTTCTCTCTCCTATTCTTTCCTTCCCCCATCGTGAGACTCCTCTCTTTCTCCCCCTTGGCTGGCGATTTTCAGAGCTTCAACAACAACAATGGCAACCTCACTTTATCTTCATGCTCTAGCCATATACAAGCTCCAAATGCAAAACAAATTACATATTTGAACTCCCCTCATCATCCTCTACACTTCTCTCTTTTCGAAATCCAAAAATGAGGAAGTTTATTTTCGTGGGTTTCCCCATTCAAAGAGGAAATAGCACCAATGGGTAGCTTGGAGTCTTCTCCCTCCAACAAGGTAAAAATCTACATGAAAAACTCATGTTTCCTTCACTTTCCTTCACAACCGATTTTTGCCCCTTTGTAATGCCTTGTTTTCTCTCTCTTTTTGAGCATAATATCAACCTTGCAATGGTGGTGGATTCACCTTCTTGAACCAAGGGCTAAAACCCCTTCTAAAACTCTCCAAAGGTAAACCCTAGAAATCTTGTTTTAAGCATTTATATGAACTAACATTAATTAAGGGGTGGTATACTAATTATAGTTGTTTTGTGTTCATTGGTGATGGGAATGGAGTTTGGCAACTCCATTCCCCACATGGCCGATTTGGGCAAGAAAGAAAGAATAGGAGAATTGGGAAAAGAATGAAGGAATTATAAGCTAGGTAAGAGCTCTTTACTAATGATTAATTTTTATGCATAGAGCAATGGAGTGGGTAAACAAGTAAAAGAACCTAAACTATTGTATTGGTATTGGAGTTATGAAGTTTGAGTATTTGGGAACTAGGAGTAAATTGTAGGCCTAAGAGCCAAGTATATTGTGTATGAGTATTGGTATGATGTTGGAAGGGTATTGATGTATTGTAATGATTTAGATTGCTTTGTATTGCTGGTAGGACCTTGTATGGGTGTGGCTAGAAGAATAGGAATGATGGTGGTGATAATGAGTGTGTGTGGATAAGTGAGAATTGTAGGTGAACTATGGCAAATTTTTGGTAGGAAATGTACACTTATGGGTGACTTGGGAATGGGAGAACCAAGGTGTGTATTGGAGTTGGTAGGTATGTTTAGTAGTGATGAGAAGAGGTAGTTGTAGTATGAAACAGGAGGGGTGAAATCTGTAGCAAGAGGGTATAAGGATTATGGAGAAGTTAGGAAAAATTAGTGTGTAAGAATTGGTAAAAAAGAGTGTTGACTTGGGTATAGATATTGTAGTTGTTGGAGGTGTATTGGGGATGCTAGGAGTGACATTGATAGAGGAAGTATTGAGTGGTAGAAGTGGCAACAAAAATCTGTAGCATTAGAAGAGTAAAAACTAGTATAAGGTTGAGAAGGAGTAAGGAAAAATGTGTAAGTGAATGTAGGAATTGAGTAGTAGGTTTGGGGGATGAACTAAGGCAATTTTGCGGGCCTAAGTGTGTTAAAACATGTGGGATACATGTGGGAAGAGTGGGGAAACAATGGGTAAAAGAGAGGACTGGAAACAGAAATAAAAATGCAAATACTGGGCCGGACCGAACTTGCGACCAGACTTGCAAGTTCGGTCGAGCCCAGATTTACAATGACGGGAAAGCTTCCGGAATCGACCGGACTTGCGAGCGGACTTGCAAGTTCGGTCGGACCAGAAAAATTCTCCCGTCTGTAACCTACTGGAATCGACCGGACTTGCGACCGGACTTGCAAGTTCGGTCGGCCAAAAAAAAATTCCGTCTTGTAAGCTACTGGAATGGACCGACCTTGCGACCGGACTTGCAAGGTCGGTCGGGCTAAAATTTCGATTAAGTAACTCACTGGAATGGACCGACCTTGGGACCGGACTTGCAAGGTCGGTCGGCCCTGGAATTTTCACCCGATGTAGCCCACTGACTTGGCCGAACTTGCAAGGTCGGTCGCAAGTTCGGTCGGGTCAAAACTTACAAAAAAAAAACTATAAGACTATGGTTAGTATGTATGATGTATATGTATACCCACCTATACACATGTGCATATTTAGGTAAGTATACCATTGTTAAGCAATGAAAAGTATAGTTAAAAATGTAAGTATAAGAATGTGAAGGCTTAGTAAGTATGAGTTAGGAAGGTAAGGGTAACCGAATTAATTAATGATAGTTAGATAGTAATTGGTTGTATGTATATAATAGGATTTGATTGTGGAACCCGGAGGAACGTTGGGATACTAGTACAACGTGAATGTGAAAGGTATGATTTCTTCTTCATGCCCTGTATCCTAATCTGGTTACCCCGATTTGTGTGCTTATTTGATCACCTAATAAGATAAATGCATGAATCGGACCATATTGCACTTACCTGTGCTTGTTTACATTGTTCTTGATAATTGTCTTGAACAATAGTTTGTATAATTCATGAAACATATGAATGATGATGATGTGTATTGTATTTTGTAGTGTACTTGTATATTGCATTGTATTTTGTATGGATGTGTATATGAGCTGTGTATTGTACTATTGTGGCTTGAACGAATGACTTCTGCTAATTCCTAACTACCTAACTCCTAACTTAAGTGAGTAAACCGGAATGAGTAGAAGTCCGATATAGCTTCGGCCACGCGTGAGGATGAGGAGACACAAGAGGTTGGATCCGATTCCTGGTTCTTAAGCTGGTCCACGGCCCAAATCCCTTAAGTGGGTAGCATCCTGGATTAGTGAACCAAGTAAATCCTGGTGGTGGGACCGAGTAGTTCCCGGGCCGGAGGTCCCGACGACTTAACATGAGTAAGAGTAAGAGTAAGCAAGTATGGATCCGTAAGTATGTATGAGTATGAGTATGAGTATGAGTATGTATGCATATGTATGAAGTAACGAGTAAAAGAGTAATCTCCACCCGATTAACCCGGGTGGACCAATGAAGCTAACAAGAACTGTATCATGTGTATGTGTAATTCGGAATAAGGTAAGTATGTATTGAATGGTTATGTTGTACTTCGTGTATGTACTGAAGTGTATGTATGTGTGTATGTCTTGCGTAGTGTAATGTAACATTGTGTATAAGAGCATGTATGCATGTATGTTTGTATGAAAACGAACCGCATGTATTCGACCAAGTGGTCGGCGTACCCTCACTAGTACGCGGGGTATGCGGTTATCATGCTCGGCGAAAGCTGACCCCTTCGGGGGACCATTTTTAGTGTGCAGGTACCCGAAGCGAACATGGTCAAGGAAGAGACGGAGGCACACACTTGTACTTAGAAAGCAAGTAGCTGTGAGGAATGGGTAGATGTAGACTCTTAGTGAGTATGTATGAACTTGGAAGAGATATTATAATTGTACAAGGATTCTAGTAGACTCGGTTAAGTATAGTGTATTGTATGGATTATGGAGGAGTAAGTATTGAATGGAGCATTGTTGTATTGTTGATGAATGGAGTATGTATTCTAGATGTGTAGTACTCGGGATTCCGGTCCATCAGACCGATGCTGTATGTAGAAGAAGTAGCCTTGTTAGTCACGTGGGTGACTAACGGCGTTGTATCACCCACTGTATGTAAGTATGTATCCGCTGCGTGTATCTGATGTGTAAGGAGATCGGACGGTAAGCAATGTATTAATGGTAGGGGTGTTACACTGATGGTTCATTAGAAAGGCACAAAGCCCGTCTTGTTGCCAAAGGGTTTAGTCAAAGGTTTGGTCTAGATTACACAGATACTTTTTCACCAGTGGTCAGAATGTCCACCCTAAGAACATTGTTAACCATAGCTGTTAACAAAGATGGATCATAGAACAATTAGATGTTAACAATGCTTTTATACATGGTGACTTACATGAAGACATATATATATGCAATTACCTAAAGGGCTTACGGTTGAAAATGGCATTAATGCTTGCAAACTAAACAAATCCATTTATGGATTAAAGCAAGCATCATGGCAATGGTTTGCCAAATTAAGTGATTCCTTAAAAACTTTAGGTTATAACAGATATGAAAATGATCATTCCCTATTTCATAAACTAACAAACCGCACTGTTACACATATTGACATATATTGATGATATTTTACTCTATGGAAATTACTCTAAGGAAATAAATCTCTTACAAACCCACCTAGACAACCAGTTAAAATCAAGGATCTAGGACAGCTTCATTATTTTCTGCGCATGGAATTTTATCATCACATAGATGGCTTAGTTATAACTCCACATAAATTCTGCAATGAAATTCTTCAGGAATATGACATTTGTGACAGTCCACCTCTGCTGCCCCCTGCAGATAGGGATTAAACTGCACACTGATGCAGAAAAACTTCTTGAAAATCCCACTAAATACAGAAGTCTAATAGGTAAATTAAACTATCTCATACACACTAGGCCAGACCTCAGTTTCACTGTTCAGCTCCTTAGTCAATTCCTTAAAGCTCCTACTGAGATACACTATGAAACAGCCTTGCATACTCTACGCTATCTCAAAGGAACTACGTCATATGGACTGTTCTTGAACAATACACCTGATTTTAATATGATTGCTTACTATGATAGTGATTGGGCTTCATGCCCAAACACTAGAAAGTCTATTTCTGGATTTTATATACTGTTAGTGGAAGTTCAATTGCCTGGAAATCAAAGAAGCAAGCTAGTGTATCTTTGTCTTCTGCAGAAGCAGAGTACAGAGCGATGAGGTTGGTGACTACAGAACTTGCTTGGTTAAGCCGCATCATCCACAAGCTGGGCATTCAGACGTGACACCCACCCCAATCAGATGCGACAACAAGTCTGCCATCTACATTGCAAACAACCCAGTGCAACACCAACGAACTAAACATGTCGGTGGACATCCATTATGTCCGACAACAGCTCTCTGAAGGAATGATCAGCGTACAACATGTCCCCAGCCGGCTACAACTAGCTGACTTCAGCTCTGCCTGGGAAGAAGTACAGAGAAATACTACACGACATTAGACTGAAACTATTGCAAAATCAGATGTAACCATCTAGTTTTTGAGGGGGAGTATTAGCTTGTATTCTAGGTCCACTGTCAACTCTATATTTTCTCTAACGTTCACTTCTTCTCTCTGTCTATATAAACACTTCATTCTCTTCTTATGTAAAATATACGGGAGTATAATCTCCTAATATACATTACACATGTTTCACATTCTCTTAGTATTGAAGCATATGGAGACAGGGAGACACCGCAGACTGGAACACTGGTTTGAAAAAAACAACGTAAGTCATCACAAATTCTTAAATGAACAATACCACATTCATAAACTATGGACATCTTGAATAACACATGTGTTACTCGTGTAATTGTCATGTTTTCGTTTCGATGTAGGTTACACAGATCTTCAAAGTCCGCGAGAAATACTTTTGATAAGTGGTGTCCGCACAAGGTGATACGGAAGCTTGCAAGTATTAACACAGAAAGTCGTCTTATCAAAACAACTTTGACTTCCTCAACTCTGTACAAGAAATTTGCATTTGGTAATGGACTTCTGGGCAGAGATCCTTGAGCATATTTTGTACATTCACAAGAAGATATCTACCAGAGTGTACAACCCCTCAAAAAAGATATATTCAACCTACAAAGAATACAAAATGCTCACATCTTTCCACATGATGTTCATCACAGCACCTAATTATATCCGTCAAATAGACCAGAAGTTTGACATGAAAAAAAAAGAAGATATCAAGTTTGGCTGTGTACAGACGAGGACGCAATATCATCAAGAGTTGAACCTATAGTCGAGTAGTTTGAGTTCTCGATTTCCCCAAGACCATAGCTACTGTTTTGTTTCTGTCTATGCCTATGAACGTCTCTCATTGCCTTAAATCTCAGGTCATCCGAGATGGTTCCTGGTTCAGAGATAGAATCTGGAATTTCCATATCTCCTTCAAGCATTCTCACCACATCAGACATGGTGGGTCTTGCTGATGGTGAGCCATTGGTGCACATAAGAGAGACTTTAACAACTTTCTTCACTTCTTCCAAGTTCACATTTGAAGACCCCAGCTTCTCGTCGATAAGGTCAATGTAGTTCCCAGTTTGGTGCAAATGAAATGCCTGCAAACATATTTTCATATCACCAAGGTCAAGATCAACCACCCACCATATAAGATGCTAAAACAACAAACTAGACCAAGACCAAGACCATAACTGATTCATAATGTAGTAAAAGAAAGTTCATACATACCCAATCAAAAATACAGAAGAAGTTTCCTGGTGGGGAAAAAAGGTTGTTGCTCTTTCCGCAAACTACTTCCAAGCACAATACTCCATAGCTATAAACATCTGCCTTGTCGGTTAGGTAACCCCACATCGCATATTCTGGCGCCATGTAACCACTGCATGTCCGAATCATCCAAATTTATAGCGATATGATTTTTTTTAAATGCAGCTCAACTAATACATAAGATTATCCCAGAAAAAGAAACTCATGGTTTCCAGGGTGGAAATCTCACAAAGTCCCAGCCGCTCGAGTGCTTATATGTGTTTTGTCTTCTTCACCTAATCTGGCCAATCCAAAGTCAGAGATCTTAGGGCTAAGGTCTCCATTAAGTAGGACATTTGTAGCCTTGATGTCTCTGTGAACAATCTTCAACCGTGATTCTTCATGAAGAAAAGCCAGTCCCCGCGCAATGCCCACACAGATTTTCATCCTTGTGGGCCAGTTCAGTGCAATGCCATTTGGAGCTACAAAGTAATCGAAATGATATTAGCCTTGATTTGAACAAATTTATATTTGCAAAATACATTTTATTAAAAAGTGTTAAAATAATACGCCAAAAGAATTGCATTCACATATTTCAGTAACCATACCAAATAGATGAGCCGCAAGGCTGTTATTTTCCATGTACTCGTACACTAACAGTAACTGATCGCCTTCTGTGCAACACCCATGTAGATGAACGAGATTTGGGTGCTGTAAACAGGAAATTATCCCAATCTCATTTAGGAATTCCTTATTTCCTTGCTTTGAACTGGAAGAAAGCTGCTTCACGGCAATGGCCGTGCCATTAGAAAGCAAACCCTACATTTGGCATCATGAAGATCATAATGGCTCTCTCAGAAATCAAAACCAAGATGACGCCAGCAATAACATAAGTAGCTGGGAGTATAATACCTTGTAAACAGGCCCAAAACCACCTTCACCTATCTTGTTTGATATGTCAAAGTCTTTAGTGGCGTCTTTAAGTTGCTTTAATGTATACGAACCGGTCGGGTTCTCCAGTCTGCCAAGATCTGGCTCATGGTGGATAAAATAATTACCATTTAGAGATGAGAATCATACAAGGTTAAAATTAATCCGGATATTTTGGAACCAAAACGCAAAGAAAAAGTGGTTAACTCTACATGTTGCAAAATTTCCCCACCTCTCCCTTCTTTCTTCTGCAAATGTTGTAGCAGCTCCAGCATACTGCCAGCAATATCAAAAGAAAAGCGGGCACAACAACACCTAACACAATAACTGCAGTCTTCTTTCTTACAGCGGTTTTCCTTTCAGCGGTTGAACAATGTTTGAAATCTATCAAAAATTACATCAAAATGAATTTCTTTTGTTCTATAATCAAACAGAAAGGTTAAAAAAGTTATATGCTTAAACTTACATGGATATACAGATATAGCAGATATAAGAGGACCATAAACTCCTCTATAAGGAACTCTTGTTGTTCCTTTGCCAGAAAACTGAAATCTAATCTCCAAGGTACGAGTACCCACAGTCACATTGTACTGTTTAATTAGTAGCCTCTGAGCACCATGAGCCTCATCTTCAATGTTGAAATCTTTCTCCACTAATCTATCCTGAATAAACTGAAGCATCTGATCATCCATCCCACTAACTTAATTAATGACAATGTACGCCCTGAAATTAGAACATGCGCGCGCATACCTGGATGTAGATATCAAAAATGCGCCTGCCTAAGCTGTTATAAGTCTTATCGGTAGTGAAAAGGATCTCTGCAAAGTGCAAGTCAACAGAATAGTTCCCGTTCTCCAAGCAGTAACCATAGTAGGTCAATGAAATCGGGGCAAGTCTTGCTGTGGTATCAATCGTAGACAGATTACTTGTAGATACTTTTTAATGAATCGAACATTTTGGATATCATTGTCATCCATGAAGTCCCCAGTGCTGCTGAATCCCCAACTACTCTCACGGTTCCTATAATATACCGCAGTACCGCCATCAACAGCTGCATCTCCCTCAAAGGAAAATTTTCCATTTATGTCTGTAACTGTTGCATCATCTCCTCCGCAATTTAAATGTAGTGAGCATTGATCTGTAGAGAGAATAGCATATCAGCAAGGCTATTATATCCATCACTATTTCAGTGACATAATACGTGCCATATTGGGGGCGGTCACATAACCAGACACTATTTCATTTGTTCCGTATGTCCTCTACTCTGCCTTTAGGGACCATGCAGGGGAAAGCAGAACTGGAACGCTGATGATTTTGGAGCGTAGTGAAAAGTGCATGGTTGGACTTGTAAATCCAAAAGGGGCCAATATCATTACTCTCACTCCACTTGTGCAGACATCAACACTTGGAAAAGTGGACCAAATTTAGTAGTCATTGTCTTATGTGTATTATCTCCAAGTCCTATTACAATTGGAGGTTATATCTTGTTTCTAACATCAATACTATAAGGGCACTAGTTCATTTCATGGGGTACTAAATATCAATGGCAAAAAGAAAAAGGTGTTTCATAAATTCATATGTGATCATATTTTGATTCTAAGTCAACACACAAAATCTTTTTATTACTGCATCGACATGTGAATGTTGCAGTCTTCAGAAGGACACTTACAACTGGGGCAATCATCTCTGTCCAAGCATGGGAGAAGCCTCTTTCTAGTACCAACAATGCAAATGGAAATTTAGTCAACATATCACACCACAAGATATTGAAGCCTTAACACAGAAAAAGAAAAAAAAAAACAGCTTACAGGCCACTCTCAGTCGAAGAGCTTCTGAACAAATTTATGTTCCAATTCCTATATTACAGAACCAGGCATACAATACAGTAAGTTCATGTTTCGAAAGCCTCTACAATTACTAAGAACACCTCATTATAAGAGATAGTTTCTAACATATTCTCTTGACATGTTGGCTGCTTGGGGTCTTGCCATGTAAAGTTATTGTAGGAAAGATCACTGCAACACAACCAGCGATGTCAATTTCAATCCAGTGGTAAGAGATCAAAGTCAAATAATTTTAACATGAATATATACTTCAAATGGTAAGATAGAATTGGGTAAGGTTAGAGGATTAGACATCAAATATTGACTGATTCAGAAGATACATTTAAGTGTCATGATCCAGTGTTAGCTCCCTGACTAGCTTTTCTCAGTTTACAAGTAGCCAATAAGAGATCATAACATCTCTTACAAATGGGAACTAATGTGAATTTCCAGATCAAACATCTACTTGCTCGACATTCAAACTGTTGAAAAACTGAGTGAAAACGAGAGGAAAAACGAAGAAGAAAGATGGACGATATTGAGGAAACTGTGTTTTTTAGGGTTTCGTATTAATCTGTGCAAAAGAATATATTTACAACCCTAAATCAGCCGTCTACTTATAGACATAAACTCAACCCAAAAAAACCCGATATGGGCCGAAGCCCAAACCGTACCATGTCGCGGGGGCTTCGCCCCCCGCACCCCCTCACGGTCCAAGCGGGGGCCCCCCTGCGTTCCGCAATATGGGGGGGCTACGCCCCCCCCCCCCCCCCCCCAAGCCCCCCGAATGATGGCCCTTGTAATTGTAAGCCCAGCCCACAATAGATTTTAAGTCAATTACAAACAAACCAGTTATTACTTAGGAAGTCAAAGGGGTATCTAGACCGTTAGTTGCTATGTATTTATTATCAAGGAACTAATTAGTTGGGATACTAATTAGGAAGTCAAAGGGGTTTTGCCGTTAGTTATTATCGTAATTAATTAGGAAGTTAAAGTGGTATCTTGACCGTTAGTCATTGTGTATCCATTATCATTAGTTTTATGAAAGTTAATGTTAGAAAATAACCAAGATTATGGTAGGTAAGAGGCTATAAATAAGCTAGGGGGATTGTAAGAAGGGGTTATCGAATAGTTGAATGTGTTTCTGGCCTTTATGAGGATTTATCGGTAGGAAGTGTACGTGTACCTTCCTAAGTTCTATCTGTTTATCATAATCTATTTAAATTCTATCAAATGGTATCAGAGCCCTGATCCCGGTGATGGCGTTGATGGAAGTCACGCACAATAGCAACGTGTTGAATGAAGAGAGCGGTATTCCGGAACCTTCAATCTTTGATGGTGTCAATCCAAAAGGCTGGTTACTCGTGGCTGACCGGTATTTCAGCTTCTGTGGGATTGACGAAGCCGATAGAATTTAGGCGGCTGCAGACTACATGGTGGGAAAAGCGTTTCGGTCCTTCGAATGGTTTGGAACACCTTTGGACAGATTTATTGGCTGTTTTTACGCAACTTGCTTATAGAGTAGTTCAAGAATTTTCAACGGGAAGATTCTTCAGTAATGCTGTGTGGCCCCGAGCAAGCCTCATCATTCGATCTTGACGGAAAGCTACATCGATTGAACCAACCAGGGAAGAAAGTCAATTGGTTAATGAAAGTGGACCAGGAGGAGATAAGGGACCTGATTGACATGGAAGTCGGAGATCAGTTGACAGAAACGATGGACACGGAAGATGATTTTGTGCTTAGGATTGAAGATTCAAAAGTCAAAGTGATGGCGAAGGAATCAAAGTCGGAGGATTCAAAAGTTCCAATTACGATGAATGTGGTGTTGATTAGGAGAGCACAAGGAAATAGAAAGTGGAGGAGATGAAACGCAAAGATGAAGAAGGATTGGGACCGTGAGCTACAAGCAGAGACAATAAATCTTCTACCACGAGTTCAGGAAACTGAAAGAAGATTGAAGCAAAGAAAACTCAAACTACTGAAGAGAGAAAAGAGGAGGCGGATAAAGAAAGAGAAGAAAGTGAAGAAGATTTTCAATGCACCTGATAATTACTCTATCTCTAACTCTAGTTTTCTCCCAAATATCCCAGTAGTTCTTCAAGCGCTTCCCATACGGTTAGTACTTTTCAACGATTTTGCTGGACTCCAATCTCTTATGGCCAGTTTGATCGATTAAAGGGAAAGAGAAGGAGGTGGAAAAAGAAAATAAAGAAGATTTTCAAAGGGGAATGGAGACCATGGAGCTTGCTCCACCTTGTAATATGGCTTCATGCCACATGTCAATGTATTATTGGCTCAATTAAGAGTAAGAGAAGAAAATAAGAAAAAATCAAAAAGAAAAAGAAACAACACGTACACAAGGAGGAGAGAGAATGAGGAGAGAGAAAAATATTTTTTTTCAAAATGTTATAACTTACAAAATAAAAGTGCAAAAATAAAAAAAAAGTTATACCGTTGTTCATCATTTTTCGTGCTCTTCAAAACAAGATGCGCCATGGATATGTTTTGGTCAACTTAAAATTTTATGTTTTTAGAATGAGTATATATTACGTATTTTTAAAGTGAATCTTACTCATTAGTAAAATGAATCTTCTTTAATAATAAAATGAACCATATTCATTAGCAAAATGAATCTTACCACAAACACCCTAAAAACACCCTAGTATAGCTAAAAACGTCGAAGTCATTTTTAGGGTTTGTAGTACAGGGTTTAGAACCATAAACCCTAAACCACAAACCCTAAAAAACTGTCAAGTCAGTGACACAATATAAAGCGTAGAAATAATGCCAAAAAGATTACCTTACCGCCCAAACACCCAAAAAACCACCCTAGGATAGCTAAAACGTCGAAGACATTTTTAGGGTTTGTAGTACAGTTAGACCCTAAACCCTAAACCACAAACCCTAAAAAACTGTCGAGTCAGTGACGACAATATAAAGCGTGGAACTAATGCCAAAAAGATTACCCTACCCCCCAAACACCCAAAAAACCACCCTAGGATAGCTTAAAACGTCGAAGGCATTTTTAGGGTTTGTAGTATAGGGTTTAGGGTCTAACGACCCTAAACCCTAAACCACAAACCCTAAAAACTGCCGAGTCAGTGACGACAATATAAAGCGTAGAATTAATTCCAAAAAGACTACCCTACCCCTTCCCCCCCAAACACCCAAAATCCACCCTAGGATAACTAAAAACGTCGAAGGCATTTTTAGGGTTTGTAGTACAGGGTTTAGGGTCTAATGACCCTAAACCACAAACCCTAAAAAACTGTCGAGTCAGTGACGACAATATAAAGCGTAGAACTAATATCAAAAAGATTACTCTACCCCCAAACACCCTAAAAACCACCCTAGGAATGCTAAAAACATCGAAGACATTTTTATGGTTTGTAGTGCAGGGATTAGACATCTGATTCACTTTTTAACAATCTTTGATTCACTTTTCTTAAACTTAAGATTCACAATGAACATATGTATATAAAAATAAATATAAAATTTTATATTTATCAAAACATGTTCATGTAGGGTCTTATTTTGAAGAGCTCGAATTATGATGAATAATGATATAAAATTTATGTTATTTTGACTTATAACTAATAAACTACAACATTTTAAAAATTCATAAAAAAACAAAAATAAAAAAGGACAAAAATGGTGCCACCTTGTACGGTGGCACCAGCGCTACCTTCGAATTCGCCTTTCAAAGTACCTCAAAATCACTTCACCTCTAGCAGTACTTCAATGACTCCAATATTCTCGTTACACTCCACAACCGGCTTTTACTCTTTAAACAGGCCCACACCGGTTTACTTTCTTCAAACTGGTATGTGCGGTGTACCGGTTTCGTTTTTTAGGCAGCAAGCCGTACATCCTCGGGAGGCTCTAATGCGACATGAGAAGGAGTGGCTGCCATTCAACAACAATTTTTTCCTTTCCACCTTGAGGACAAGGAGGATGTGCAGCAGGGGAGTGATGTTAGGACTGTAGTTATTACGTAGGAAGTCAAAGGGGTATCTTAACCGTTAGTTGCTATGTATTTATTATCAAGGAATTAATTAGTTGGGATATTAATTAGGAAGTCAAAGGGGTTTTGACGTTCGTTATTATCGTAATTAATTAGGAAGTCAAAGAGATATCTAGACCATTAGTCATTTTGTATTTATTATCATTAGTTTTAGGAAAGTTACCGTTAGGGAATAACCAAGATTATGGTAAGTGAGTGGCTATAAATAAGCTAGGGGGATTGTAAGAAGGGATTATCGAATAGTTGAATGTGTTTCGGGCCTCTATGAGGATTTATCGGTAGGAAGTGTGCGAGTACCTTCCTAAGTTCTATCAATTGTTTATCATAATCTACTTAAATTCTGTCAGTACAGAGAAGAAAGTTAGCAAAGAAAGGACTTGTTTGGTTCATATGCAGAAATTTATGAAGTTGAAAACCAAAAACAGGAACCAGAAATAAAACATGAAACAGAAAGAAAACAAATTGATTTTTTGGGCACAAAATTAAAATCATCAAAAAATGAAAAACCAAAGACAAAAGCCAGTTAAACTAGTTTTGTTCAGTTATTCTAGTTTCTCAAATTTTAGAAAACTGAAACAAAGTAGTTTCTTCTGTTTGCCGTTTCTGAGATTTTTTAAAACAAAAACAGAATACCTAAGGATACATAGAGATGGAAGAAAAAGAGAACGGGCATGGAAAATAAGCTATATCTGGTGCACACTTACATGCTCCATCCATCTTTCAGAACTGCAGATGGTATATTTCCACTCAGCAAGTTTCCTGTCAGAAATCTGTCTCAAAACATCAGTACCGTGAATGCATTTAGCCAGTGTGAAGGGGAAAGAAAAAAGTTGAATGCAGCTTTGTAGAACCACAGATAAGGACAGTTCCACTAATAGGCAGTCGCTTGTTAAGACCAGTAGAAAGCAGAGAGTGACTTCCAGATGAAGTCTCCTCAAAATCAGACGTCAATTTCCAAGTACTTAACATGGACGAGGTGAAATATTTAGTTACTACTACTAAGAATAGTAACACTTTTCTTTTAGTCTACCTTACCCTTTCAGCTATATAGAGAAAAAAATGATACAGCATGACATAGCTTCAGCATATTATGATTCCTTGAAGGGAAATTACATCCCCACCTATAACGTTTGGTGAAATTACACACCCACCCACGAGGTTTCAAAAATTACTTTCCCCACCAATGTGGGTTTCCCACCTTTAACATCCAGCAGCTTTTCTAAGTTTCATTCATCTTAGGAGATGCTTAAATGTTATCCAAAATTGATTGTGTCACATGTTTTATTGGGTCCTACATGTCACATGTGAGCTTAAAAAATTTTGAAGTTAACAATGGATCAAATTATAACACTTTAGCATAGTCTATTTAAAGTTTCAACAATTTTGAACAACATTTAAACATCTCCTAAGTTGAATGAAAATAAGAAAAGTTGTTGGATGTTAAAGGGGGGAAACCACTTGGGTGAGGAAAGTAATTTTGAAACCACGTGGGTGGGATGTGTAATTTCGCCAAACGTCATGAATGTGGATGTACTTTCCTTCCTTGAATTTGGTGAGATTCTACATTCCACATATATTCGGAAACTGAACATAGATAGTGGTACGAAAGGTGGCTAAATCAGGCATGAGACTTGTAGTTTGACCGCATCAAGAATATACAAAACTTGATGCAGGACTATTACTTACACAATTTTTAAATACTTTCCATTTACATATGCTGGAAGCTCTCCCACCAATTTGTTGAAGCTGAGGTCCCTGTTTGCATCAGAATATACCAGATCAACAAAAAATATAAGTTCAGAATCCGGATGACTGATGAGTAACAAATAAATGTTGTGTTGTCACCGCTTAAAATGTTCACTTTCAAGAATTCTAGGAGGAAGTGAAGTTTGGCGCTTCATCAGGTTGTAGCCAAGAATTAAGTGGCTTTTTGTTCAGTGAAAGGGACAGATGTAGAGGAGATGTTTAACAGGTGACAGCTAACTCCTCAAAGTTGATAACAGATGGCAAAAATGCCCTTAGAAGCAGTTTAGATTAGCCACTATTTTTTCTCAGAAGATACTTGTTCATATTCTTTGGCCCCAATATATTACTATCTAAGATATCTTCTTATAGGCACATTAGGAGTTTACGTATTAGAACAAAAACGATAGAGTAATTGATCCTATGCAGATGACTTACAACATCATTAAATTCTGCAATCCCCAAACATAACCAGGAATTTTTCCAGAGATGTTGCAGTTCCTCAAAACTCTGGAGACAACAAGAGCACGGATGAAAAGGTTCTATATAACAATGGCGACAGCCTACATAATAGTAGAGAGAGAGAGTCCATACAAGAATATTAAGCTATTCATGTTGCTCAGTGTGGGAAAGTCGTGGCTTGGACCTTGGATATCACTAATTCTCCTGAGAGTGTAAAAGGAAACATAAAAATGAACAGCTGGGACCCTCAGAAGAGAGAGTTTTAAACAAATAAAAAAAACCTCTAAGGCGTCAAAATAAAAAGGGGTAAATAACACATACAGTATAGTTAACTTCTTCAAAAAAGAGATTCCTGAATGAATAGGACCCTTCAAGCCACTTGCGTGCATTTCTCTTCAAGCAAAATCAAGTAAATAAATTTATCTAAAAGATGCAAAAAAATAAGTGTGACGTGATAAGCTTGTTCAAGAGATGAACTTACAGTCTTCTTAACTGTTTCCAGTTCTGCATATAGTTAGGTATGGCTCCAGTGAAGTTGTTATCGTTGATCCGACTGCATCCATGCAAGGTTGATGAATAGAATTCAATCCAAGTTAGAATGTAATAAAGGGAGAAGAAGAGAAAATGACGAGATCAAGAATTAGAATAAAAGAAAACTCACAAGTCACTCAAGTTATAGAGCTTGGCTAGAGTTGAAGGCAGCACTCCAGTAAATCGGTTGGAAGACAGTATTCTAGTTCATTAACATGTCAAGGGAACATTTGAGTCCAAACGTAGCAGAGCATCAACGCAGATGTTATGGTAACACAAAGATATTCAAGGAAGAGTTACAGGAAGGAACCTTACAAAGTCTCCAAGTTCACTAAATTTCCAAGTTGATGAGGAACACTCCCAGAAAACTGATTGCTTTCAAGGTTCCTGTCACAACAGTCATGTACCAAGTTTACCATGAATGGTAAGGACAAAGAGTAGTATTGAACTGCATGCTCAAAAGCGCATCACTCAAATGCCGAAAGAGATTGAAACAAAGGGAGATAAAAATTCATAGAGAAAACTAATAATCCGCAAAAGCAAATGATGTTTCAACAAATCCATGCTTACATAAGATCTACATAACGTTGTAAGACATAAGTATGATGAATAGGTTCATAATTCAAAATAATTACGCACAAGCAATCAACGGTTAACGCTTGAATGCACCATTTTTATTTCAAATTTATAGAATATAGTAGCATCCACTAATCAACAAGATGTCAGAAAGATGGAATGATCAGGACATACAAGTAAATGAGGCTAGTCATACTTCCAATAGATGTAGGGATTTGTCCAGATAATCGATTCACAAGAATGGAGCTGCAATACTTCACCTGCATTATTTCAATGAAAGACATACATGATACTAAGTACACCAGCTCAATAAGAGAATCTTACAGAGATTTCAGCTGCATTGTAGCCCACTCATCGGGGATAAACCCACTGAGATAGTTATAGGAAAAGTCACTGCAAAGCAGATCTGTAGTTAATTGACCAGTCAAACCTCGAGGCCAGAAGATAAAGTCTTGAAAAGTTCACAGATGTTTCAATTCCTCAAAGACCTACATGGTGACTACTTGGAATTGATATGTGCAGTTCATGATGACGTTATATTAAGCCAAAACTAGTGAGAAACAAATATGAGCAGCTGCTCAACCCGTACATGTTTCTAAGATATGGAAGCTTCGCCAGTTCGGGCGGTAGTGAGCCTGGAAGGCTATGACGCTTAAGTATTCTGCAAAAGATGGAATAAGATATTTTGGTATTGAAAAAGAATTTTAGCTTGAATGTTTCATTTTAACAGTCAAGAGAGTAAAAAGAGGAGGAGCTTACATGCTTACTACATGACATGTATTGTTCTGGCACTCACAGCCAACGCTACTATTAGAACCTGGTGGTTGCTGTGAAGAAAGTCCAACCATTCGAATTTGGCAAGAAGTGTCATCAAAAGACCAGTATGCTGCGCCTAATGTACTGACGATTTGTCGAAGAGTGTCAACTATGAAGACATCAGTAAAGAGAAGAGGAATCAAAGTTACCTTCGGAAACAAAAAACAAGACACCCATAGTTTGCTGAATTTGATCAGCACAGATCAAACAGCAGCTCAAGGATGATCACAAAAGAACAGGAACAATCAAGAACGAGCTGGAAAAAGTAACAAGAGAGAGAAAGAGACTCAAGAATTATGTGGTTATTATGCCTAGCTCATTATTGTACAGAATCAAGTATATATACAGCAGTAGGAGTGGAACGACAATGATCATTGTGTTTTGTGTGTAATTAGCTAGACTACGTAATAATGTCACACCCCCCCCCCCCCCCCCCCCCACCCCCCCCACACACACATACACCCACACCCTCCCATGGGCAATAAATTTCTGTGATGGAGAATTGTGTAGTAAAATCCCAGTATCAACAGTACATCTAATATACTTAAGAACATGTAGGGGAGCTTGGTAATGACTAACACGGGAAGCATTGAAAAATTGACGTGTTACGGCACACTAAAACTCAAGTCAGGTCTTCTGTTTCCCAATAAGTCTACTGTAAAGTTCAGCATCATAACTAGGGAAAAAATAGCACGATCCAATTATTCATTTCACAGTCAGGTGAGAATACTGGTCAGAGTATAGAGAAAGAAGATACAGAAATCCAGGGGCACGGAGTAGCAGGATATCTCTTCACATTAGATAAGCTTGTGATTCCAATGCAGGAATCCGCTAAATTCTTAGGTAAACTGCGTCGTAAACCATCTAGCATATAGGACTGCTAAGCTATTATCCTATTTACAGGAAAGCCAACAAACAAAGATCGACATCAACTCCACAAGGCAGTTGCCGAGTTGCGTAAAAGGAAGGGGGCTCGAGATTTACTGGAAGAAATATGCAATTATACTTCTTTATGTCAAGCATAGATCAGCATAATACTTCACACAGTATGCCTTCAGCATACAAGCCCGCATAATCAAAGGAATCCTTCAGCGTAATGTCCTCACCTTCATCCGCGGCTAACTTGGACTCGCCAAGGGACCCAATCATACCCACGAAAAGAATGAAGAAGACAAAGCAGCTCACCATGGTCCTGGATTGCAAACTCTTAACGACTGTTTTTCATCTCGGCGAACTGAAACTAAATAAAGACCCAAGAAAGAGTGGGAAATTAGAAATGGCGATATGGAGAAAACAGAACAGGATAGGAAAACCAGCAGCTTAAACAAGCTGAGCCACCTGCTATTCTTGGTCTGCGCTGAAAATTCAATTTCGGCCTAACAATCAGAAAGATTACGAATCTGTCTTTTGCATTTCAAAAATAAAATCATCCACGACGAGGTAGACAGGATTCATATCATTGTGGGACTCTCGGGGGGACTCTGACCTTGACAATTGCGGAAGCTACCCACCAGCATGAATAGTTTGCAAGTGTGCTAGCTGAAGCTGGGTGAAATTACACATGCTACGGATTATAATATATACTACTCTGTAGAGCTAAAGAACTGAGAATTCTATGAAATCGCGTTAGTGTTCACACACCACCGCAAAATAGGCGGGACCTACCTAAGTACCTACCCACATCTAGACAGTACTTTTTAAAATAGAAATAATTTAGTGGTGAAAAATTATTTAGTTATTTAGTTATTTTTTTATTTTTAAATGATAAATATATTTTTTTATTTTGAAAAAGGAAATGATGTATTAGGAGACAAGTTTGAGTACAAAGTCCGGAATATTATCCGGAGTCCATGAACCCGTTTGTTGTTTAGAGCGGGCATGGTTAGCTAGACAGTGCGCGGAGATGTTGACATCCCTAGGAATATAAAAGAATTGAACATCATGAAATTTGCCTAGGTTTGCTAAAATTCGATCTAGTATAACAGTCGTGGATGGCATTATAGAGGAAGGTCCCTCATCTTGGAGATATTGGGCAATAGCCTTGCAATCCGTGAGCACCCTAAAAGTCCGGAGATATGTGAAAAAGCCAGTTTCAGCATCGCTTCGATAGCAAAGGCCTCGGCATCCGAAGGAACTAAGTCAACCCCATAACCTTCACATCCAACAAACAATAGATTGGAGCTTGACCTAGCCATACAGGCATGACCTACACGTCTGTGTGGATCAAGACTAGCATCCACCGAAATCTCCACCATCGCTAAGTGAGATTGACGGTGACACTGCAGAACAGCAGGACTAGTAGACGACGAAGTCTCGCCTGTTGAAGAAAAACTATCTGCTTGGCTCCACCCCCTGATCAAAACCGCGAACATGACCATGAGTAGCTTGACAACGGGCGAACCAGATCTTCCAGAGAAAACAAAGATAACTGCCCACCATGGACTTCGGTTTCTGAGTGCACAGCTGTAAGAACCAATCTTGAAAAGCTTCATCAGAATGGAGAGTGGTGGTAGGTATATCAAAACAAAAAGATGGACCCAAAGGGCAAACAACTGGGCATTGGTGTAGTGCATGTACCATTGTTTCTGGACGAGCACAAAAGAAACACTGAAAGGACACATCAGTTTTGATTCTGTCTTTTATGATTGTTTTGCAAGGGAGTTTAATTGTTACTAGTTTCCATCCAAACAACTTAACTCTCGGTGGAACATCGGTAGCCCAAATATGCTTGTACGCATTGGCCTGAGATGTAGCAGTAGAAGCTGTAGGCCGAGATCGATTCCTCATAAAAATATCCGCATGATATTCAGACTTTACCGTGAAACTTTTTGATGCTGAGAGACCCCAATACCTGTGATCCTCTGATGAAGGCAGAACCAACGTAGGATGAGGCAAAGATATCTGAAGAATGTCTGCAATGTCATAAGAATCACACCATTGGTGGAGAAGATTAAATTCCAATGATTTGGTCTTTGAATAAAGAAGAAAGACAACATGATCATTTGATTGAACAGATAATTGCCAAACAAGGGGTGGGGGCAGATGCCAGGAAAGAGCTTGCCACCTTCTTTGTGAGGGTAGCCAAACGGTCAGGATTCTAGTAACTTGTAGCCATGACAATAGCCCTACGACTGCCAAACTCTATTAGATCTCGGACACTGAGCAAGGGCGCCAGATAGGACTTGAGATGGTCGTAGGTGTTCCATCCATCAAGGTCGTATTCCTTAAGTATTAGCATGGTAAAAATCGAGAAAGAAGAGGACGGGTTTCTACCATTATTCGCCACAATGGCTTGCAGAGGACGAGCACGATGAAAACTCTGCAATTCGCGAAAGCCCATCCCACCAGACCTTTTATGTCCTTGCAAAGGGAAGACCATTTACTCCAGGGATAGTGGACTTTTGGAGTGTTCCACCCTTCCAGAACTTTGAAATGAGTTGCTAAATTTTTTTAACCATAGTCCGGGGAGTAGCATAACAGACATAGCATATGAGGGAATCGCTTGCAGCACTGCCTTAACCAAAAGAGTTCTTCCTACTTGAGAGACCTGCTTTGACCAACTGTTTATGCGATTGGAAACTCTGTCTTTGATGTAGTTGAACATCAAGCAACGGTTTTTACCTATTGTGCTTGGGAAACCAAGATACAAACCAAGATCCGCAACCAGCCGGTGTCAAGGATAGAAGTAACTTGAGCTTTTAGAGTAGGGAAAAGACCCCACGATAGCATGACCGCAGACTTGGAAGTGTTAATACATGACCTGAGGCGTTCTTGAAATCATGTAGAATATTCCGTAACACCTCTACATTGGCAGTGTTTGCTTCACCAAAAATAACGCATCATCAGCAAACAGCAGGTTAGTCAAAGGGGTATCCAAGCCTGATAGGTGGAAAACCCCGATAGATGCCAACATCAACGGCGAGCTTGAGAGACGATGACAGGGTTTCCATACAGATGATGAAAAGAAAAGGTGACAATGGATCTCCTTGCCTGAGGCCCCGTTGAGGTGTAAAAGTGCGGCCGGGTAACCATTGATGGAACTAAAGTACGGACGTAGTGAGGCATTGGTGCACTGTAACACCCCAACTGCTAATCTCACATTACCTCTTAAAATGTTACAATTTACCATTAAGCTCGCAGCGGAATTCAATACCAACAGAGGGTGATACAACGCCGTTAGCCACCCTCGTGGCTAACCAGCCTGACTCACATACAGTAACGGTCTGATGGACTGGAACAACCGAGTACTTCATACAAATACCTAATCATTTCACTTCTTTACATACCGAGTCTACATTATACGGATGCCGATAACATACTCGGACTTACACCTTATTCAAACGCATAAGTAATACAATCTAACTACCCATGCTCACAGCAGTCCCCGTTCCTACTCTCTCGAACGGGTGGTCAGCTTCAAGACCTGCACACAAAAACGTTCCCCCTAGGGGGTCAGCTTTCGCTGCGCATGAAATTCGCATAACCGCGTGCTAACCGCGTACGCCGACTACTTTGGGTCGGATATACATGGAGTTCATTTTAAACAAACAACATGCATCATGGCAATACAATATATGTATATCACACAAGGAATCTACATCCAATCACGGAACACGATCCTAACTAACATAACAATGTTGTTAGTGGTAACTGGTTACTCTTAGGCATTGAGGGTTATTCCTCACTATGCCTTGTTTACTTATTCATACCTCACCCTCTCTCTCGGGTTACTTATTCTTATACTTACCCGTTCTCTCGGGTTACTCATTCGTATACACACCCATTCTCTTGGGCTACTCATTCTTATACTTACCCGTTCTCTCGGGTTACTCATACATATACTCGTTATCTCACCCGCACTCTCGGGTTATTTATACTCATTATCTCACCCGCACTCTCGGGTTATTCATACTCAAGCTCTTGTAGTTTCTCGAGACACTACAGGTCTCCTACGTCACGCTTGTTACTCTTATACATACTTAAGCCAAAACTCATGGCTCTCTAGCATAGTCTTACTTCCCCGGTTTCGACCCTACTCTGGGTCTAGCATGGTGGAAAGGTTCAACTAGCTCACGGAACTCTCTCTTAGTTCCCATCTCTTTTACTTAGGTCCGACTACTCTCGGACTACTCTCGTTCCCATACACTCCTCTCTCGGAGTTATAATAATATCATGTATGTTAGTCTAGAAGCATCATTCTCGATGTTCTAATGACTTTGGAACTTTACTTAAATTCGGGTAATCTTAGGTTTAAGGGTTACCCTCACAATCATATGATTTACATTAGGTTAATATTTTTCTTATACCGGGTAAAATCCTCATATAAGAGGTCGACCGTATCTCAAGGGAGTCACACAGTCCCTTAAGTCTCTTTTACCTTTTTATATGTTTACATTATTGGACTAACTTCAATCCTCTCGATGGAGGTTCATTTATCTCTCCACTCATATTTATTTCGTGGATTGTTTCAATAAGGTTTTCTAACCGTTATCGGGTATTTACTCAACCCGTACATCTCCTCACATTCTAGGGAGTTCATATGTTTACGATATCGTTATACTTTAATCGATGGCTTATGTGTGTTTGCATATTTCCATTGCTTATGAGACTACCCGTACTACGGGTTATTAGTCAATCAATACTCACTATGAGTCGGTCTAGGCACTCTGTTAGACCACACCGGCATGCAAGTATGTTAGCTCATACAACATACATCAAGTCATACATAATCAAACAAGGGATTATTTTCATGCTTTAATCTTGATTAAGCCGGCACACAAACACACAAATCAGGTAACTCGGTTAGCATACGGGGCATGAGAAAATCATACTTTCACCGGGGTTTACTTTTACCGTGTCATCTCACCAAGCTCGGGTCACGCACGGTTCTCTGATAATGTTTCAACATTATTATTAATACTAATATCATACGGAACATAATAAAATGTTACTCCCGCAGTTACCCCGTTATCCCGTTATCTCGGTTTCACCTTTGTTACTTTAAGCTCTCACTTCTCAAGCGCTTCTAACACTTTCTAACACTTCTTAGGGCCTTTACATGTCACCAAACAAGGCCTTAACATCTTATAACATCATTAACATTCAAACCCCCATCATTAGCAACCTTTAAAACACTCACGGGGCAATTCTGGGGGTGGTCCGGGACTTGGTCCATACCCTAAGTCCCGGACCAAGTCATTAACTAACTCTCGGGTGAAAAACAACACCTGGTCCGGGACCTTGTCCTGGATTATAGTCCCGGACCAAAGCTGGGGGTGTGCTCTCGGCATAAAAACAGGGGGTGGTCCGGGTCCTTGTCCATGGACTAGGTCCCGGACCCTGCTAAAACCTGCAACATACATTATTTTTCACCCCCATTTCAACCCTTAATCCACACTCAATCTTTCCCTAATCTTTCCACAAGATTTCTACATGTTTAATCACCATAATCATGCTCTAAACCCTTCAAATCATGGGTTAAACTCTTACTCAAATTCTTGCCCAAAATCACAATTTTGCATTCTCCTTTTGCACTAATGCACACTTGTGCATTTTTCTAACCTCTCTGATACTTACATTATTGTTCTCTCTTCATTTAACCATTCCAAACTTCCAAGATAATGCACACCTCATACCAAGTTCCATGACTCACTCAAAACCTTAAATTCTCATTCCCTTCCTAAAGCTCCTTAGGCATTCAACTAGTTCTTGCTACAGATTTTCGCATCAAACTCCTCTCTTTAAACAAGTATTCCCCATGGTGATTTTCTAAGCCAAAAAACCACCATCAACTCCTAGTTTCTCTAGGTCATTACTTACTCACAACCATACCCAATCCACTTAAATTTCTACACAAATTTCGCCATAACTTGGCTACATCTCTTAACATTACCCAAAGCTCATTTCCTCACATCATTCATCCTAAAACTAGCCAAACCACAAGGGTTCTATCAGCACACATACAAACCCATCAATACTCATTAATTCCTCCAAAGGTAACACAATACATACATCATTAAATGCAAAGCTCCTTTTCTTAAATCAAGCATTAATTCACAAGTGCATCAAGCATTACTACAACTCTTCCTCATCTTGAAATCACATGTCAATATGTTAGGGTTCATTAATTAATTTAACCCTTCCCAAATACCAAAGCATTAAGTTAGGCTCCAAGGTAAATTTATTTACCTTAACTTCACAAGCCTTTACTCTTTTCACTCCTCTTCTTTCTCTCTTTTCTCTTGCTTGAGAATCGGCCAAAGGCCAAGAAATTGCCCATCTCCCATTAATACACAAGGCAAGAAATGAGTTTAAGTAAAACACTTTAAGCTCATCAATTAGAAATGCTTAAAGCTCTAAAATGTGTGATTACCTTAAAACCCTAAGATGGGTTTTGGTCAAGAATCAAGAGTAACTCCCTCCAAGCTCTTAGGGATTGAAACAATGCTCATAAAAGAGAATAAACAAAGCTCCATTAGAGACCAAAATCGGCCAAGGCATAAGATGGAGAAAACAAGACTTTTTCATGGATATTTTTACCTTGATAGAAAGAGGGAGCTTCAAGCTACCTAATGGTGTGCTTTTCTCCTCAAATGGGCAACACCCACAAAATGAAACTCACCATTTTCGAGTTTTGAAAAGAGAGAATGATAGAGGGTGAGGTGAGGATCACAAATATGTGGTTATTTTGAGTTTGGAGCTTAAACAAAGCTTGAGCATGAAGAGAAAGAGGGAACTCCATTGTTGTTGTTGTTGCAGCTAAAAATCGCTCAAGGAGGAAGGAGGAGGGGAGCTACGGATGAGAGAGGTGAGGAATTCAAATGAGAAGAAAGAAAATGAGGTGAGAGAAAAGAGAAAGTAACTTATTACTTTTACACTTTTTACTATTTGCTTCTCTCTTTTTTTCCTTTCTTTCTTTATTTGTGTGTGAGTGTGTGAGGGACTATTAAAAAACCGGCCCCCCACTAGTTATTTAGCCAGGAGCGTTTTTCGTTTTCTGACAGAAAACGCTTGTTATTTTACCCGGTTTGACACTATTCCCTAACCGGGCCCGTTTTTCGGATTTTTCTCGTTTCTTTATTTTTAATGGTTATTAAGCTTCCATTAATACTCATTTATAGTTATTTAATCAACTATAATTTTTACGGGTCCATTTGACCACTTAAACTCACGTTTTTGGGTTTCCTCGAAAAACGTGCTTTAAAACTCCGTTAGCGTTTTAATCCATTATTTGGATCCGTTTTCTTCGGGAATCATTCCCGTATACTAATTAGGCCTAACTAAGCCTTAGGAATCCATCTCGGACCCTCTCGAGATCATATATCTCTTATACTCATTTAACGCGCATTTTAGCGTTTTTCGCTTTTCAAGCGTTTTCTCTTTTCTTTTGGTTTTATTTTCTTTACCAATACACTTTAGGCACCATTAAGCCTTTAATAATCATATTAGAGTAATTTAATCACCATTATTAGGTCCAGGGTATTAAAATCTACCCCCCTTAGGAACTTTGTCCTCAAAGTTGGTGGATCTAAATGGTTACTCTCATGGGCACGCTATGCCAAGGTTATAATACATGTACAACCTTACTGACTCCACAAGTCAGTCTCATTTCATACTACACATACCACACAAATAACACAGCATGTATAGCAATCAAAAATACTCTTGTATTCTCTCCATGGAATCGGTCCGAAGACAAGAAGGCACTACAGTCCTCGAATCCATGTTGAGTAATATACTACTGATCCCTCAGGTACCGGTCACGTTGAACACTTACTCTTCTGGTTCACGGCCGTTTCATGACTACTGGGCACTTACTCTCTGGCCCACGGTCCCTTCGGTTCTGATCAAAACGTTACACATATACATATCCTCAGGCACTCTGGTTGACTCACTCAACACAGGAACATCTCAGGGTACTCTCCCCGTCTCGCTGCCTTGGAAAAATCACACACTGACACCGCCCCAACCGGTCACTTAGGACCGCCGCACGTACGGTGCAATGGTTTCAAAACTAATACACGCCCACCGTTCTACCGGTCATCAAGACTTAAGGCTCAGCCATCGGCGGGTGATAGCGGTTTCAAACCAGTTTCATTTCCATCTTCATACTTGAAGAAATTCTTTTCAAAATCTGTTTGAAAATTCTTTTTAAAACATCACACAACTCCAAATCCGGTTTATGGTAGTTGTATCCTTCCTTAGCGTGATTACTTGTGACCACTTATAGGGGGGCTTCAAGAATCATCCAACCCTGATGTGATCAGCATCAGTGTTGAACTATCCTTCCACCCCAATTTGTGTTCGGTTTCCCTTGATCGCTAGCAGATCAAGTTCCACCTCCCACGTCAGTTTCAAACAAACAGATAGTCAAACATTTTTTTTTTATCTTTTACTCTTTCTAGTTATATTCACGAAACAATTCGTTTCAATTAATCTTAGTTCCTAGTACTTAGGTCATTTGTCATTCTCATTGCTTCACTACTTACCTAGGTATTCCATACTTATGGCTTCTTTTACTCAATTGTTGCTCAACTTAAAACACATAACATACAACTCCAAAGGATGGAACTCACTCCATATCATTCTCAAATAAAATCACCTAGGGAACTCACTCCCTCTTAGGTTACACATCGGTTTCATACCGATTCCTATTCATCATATCTCATGTCTAATCTCACTAGACATATACTATAGGGATTCTCATTCCCCAGGAGTTTCTCTACTCCTCTTTTCATATTTATTACATACACGTTACTCGCATCTCTCATGCACAATACTCATACTTACGCGATGAATGGGTAGACATGTTTATGTAACATGAGTTCCAATCATCAAAACAATTCCTTTTTGTGCTATGCACATAGTAGTTTACGCACCAATACGTAAAACATACTAAGCGGTTTCTCGCCCTACCCCCCTTAAAAGGGGTTACGCCCGCGTAACCAACCATATGTTATCACTGAACATTGGTTCATTAATTCGAGTATTATGAAGTGTTTTAACTTCAGTACGGTTAATTAACTCGTAACCGGGTTCGGTTCTAGCCTTTAAGGCTTCAAGGGGTTTATGATATAGGTATACTTAACCTTTGAATTATGGTCCACACGCTTCTGCTGCGTGACCTGATAACTAGAGCTTAATTCGCTCTTTGGTATTCTCCATGTATTTCAATCGTCGCTTGGTATCTCTTACCGTATGCGAATTCGATGAGTTATAGATTTTCTCTCCAACTCTCTGGAAATCTATTTGTATAACTTCGTATACCTTCGTGGTTATTCACTTACTTTTCCCGACTTATTGTCGGTTGAGGTCAAGCTACTACTTAGCATGTAGTGCTTCCTCGTTTAATCATGGCTCATGGATTATGTTTGTTTCTCGGTTCTGTGCCAGAGTTCTTCATTCATACTACTCTGCTTTTTCCACATATCGATCCTGGGCCCTGTGGGTTACTGCCCACGTTCTTTGTGCATCTTTAGTCAATGGCCGCACGGTTATCTCTCTAGATTCTCACTCAACAGGCTTCGTTGACATTTCTCAATTCCTGGCTCTCCCACTTGATCATTACCGCACAAGTGCAATACCAAAACACTCAGTCATACAGAGTGCAGAAGCGTAAACCCTTGACAATAAATCTCTCATGAGATAGGAATGATCATGTCTTCTTTACTACATTTCTTCATCAACTCTAATCACTATCCGAAAATACTCTTACAATGGTCGCTTACTGCGTACCTTGTTCTACTCGTTACAACATTTGTTTACATGGCATCCGCTACTACTTTAGCTTCTGCTCATGTACTCCCGCCATTTATACTATGGCTTGCCATTCACTTGGCTCAATGAGATACGTTACTCTTTAAATCTCTCTGCGCGCTTGCGCACTGCTTACTCTGCAGTTCATACTGTACACATACAGTGTTCACTACTCATCCGATTACTCTATCGGTTTCCTTTGTACTGCCATCAAGGTTCCTCTTTACACACTACTATAGTTCATATACTCCTTGGCAATATACACATGCTCAAGTTTTACTACACCGCTCTAGCGGTTCCACATTACATACTTAGATGGTAGCCTTTCTCTGGAGGATTCACGCAAATGCTGCTCCATAGGCCCCACAATAACAAGTGGTATCCCCACTCTAAGGTAGTGGTTCATTCTCCACTGTTCCTCTTATGCCTCTATGCATAGGTTTACAACGTTTAGATCTACAAGTTGCAGTTAGTTTACCGGCTTATAAGCCACATTGCTTCGCCATGCTCCATGCGGCTGTTTATACAGGTTTCCGCTTCTCCGTATACCATTAAATGGTTTGGAGGTATTACTGGGTTTTGATATGGTAGTTTCATCACGCTTCCAAACATGGAAGACCCTTAAAGTATTTTGATACTAATTCATGCCCTCTAGCATTTTAGGGTATCCCATGTTACGAGGGATCCCTTCGGGTTCTACCCGAGTGTTTGCTTAAACACTTGTGTTCTCAACACAAATTCGTTCAACCACTGTTGACTCCGGCACCCTTCTCGGATTGCTCCAAGGTGTTACTGAGTTGCACCATTACAACTGGCTTGAACTCATGGTTATGTTCAGTTATGACTTCGCCTTGCGGCTATGTCCTTGACTATCCCGTTTAGGGTTGTAATGTCTCCCATTATGGGTAGATCCTTGGTACCTTCTAAACACCTTCTGGGTCAGGCATTATTCTCTTCAGTGAGGTATAAAGTGGGAATTCTATCCGTTATCGTACATTATAAGTTCATTTAGGCATTCGCCGTATTATTTACACTGGTATTCACCCAATTATTAGGTATTTCCTGAGACATTTCCAATGTCTGTACTAATACCTGTGCTTCTCGCACTTTTTAACGCCTTATCCTTAGGTCCGTGACCTTGCTGGATTCTAGACTCCCTTAACTCGGTAAGCTTCCTTGTGTTCTTCGATCATTCGAGATGTCCAACTATCTTTGTTTGAATTGGCTCTTTCGTCCGTAGTATGGAGTGGGCTACTTCCCGTGTACCGTACTCTACTTGTAACATACATGGAGTATCTTGTTGATACGTTACCACTTACCCAACTAACTCATAATGGTCTGTCAGGCCCGCAAGCTCCTTTGGAGTGCGGTCGTTCCATGTCTCATTTGTGTACACTTGTAGTGTCGGTCACGCTAAGTGAAGTATTCTGTGCCGACTCCTCTTATATGGTCCATAATAAACTTATCGTGGGTCACTGGTTGGTTTTAAAACTTGGGGGTTTTTTGGAAAATTCATGTTTTGAAGAAAAGTTTGAGTCTTGAAAGTAAACTCTTTGCGGCATTTCAATGCCGGTTGCTTCTTACCAGGTCTAGCCTCTTGTGACGGTATATTCTTATACAGTGGTCAGGCCTTTAGGCCTTTCCAAGGTTTCGTTTCAGAATTCATTGGGTTTGTGGTGCTATATGCTTCTCTTGCCATCCACGTACTTTGCTAAGTACTTATTGCGTGTCAAAGTTCCTCTGGCTGTCTTATACTGCACTTGTCGAGGCAAGTGCGCGGGTGGTACAGGGTTTTTGGGTTAATTCATACCGGTCACGGCATTGTTCACATGGTATTTGGTAGCCTGTCGGCTCTTCCTTGATCCCCTAGTTGGATAACTGCTCCTTGGAGCTGATTCTCATTCATCTTGACATGACTGTCATTCTTAGGTGCTTCTCCATTTCGGGAGTTCCTTAGCTATTTTAATTCTATGCTTTGCCTCGTTGCTCGTTCCCACGTCTTTACTGTGGTTACCGAGAGTTTAAGTCATTAGGCACTATTCTGTAGTCCTATTCGGGTATATCCCGTAGTAGTTATGCTTGTAGCTGTCTAAGCTGTGCCCGTTAGGTATTGCAGCCTCTTCGGGGGTGGTAAGGTGGTGTATCTACTCTTGACTAGATTCTTAGTCGGTTAGTGTACCGTTGATGGTATATTTAGTTATGGCGGTCCGTAGACATGTGTCTCGGTTTTGTTATTTTCATGGGTCCGCCTTGTTGCACGTTGGTGCCTTGTTCCTTGCTGCTGCTCAGCCAGCTAGGTTTCGCGACTGCTAAGCATGTCGCCCCAGGCTGCCACAGATCAGGTCTCCTGGAATTAGGATGTCTCCGACCTTCCGCCATGTGTGCGGTTATTATTGTTCCAGCGGAGTCCATTTCCGGGGTTTCCGGTTCTCAGGATTTACGCATGACAGGTTCTAGTTCACATTGAAATATTTAGTAACTGCCAGATTGGGTTTCCCATCTCTCTGGCGTTCTTTCCCAAGTTTTAATGCGGGGGTTGTGGAGGGCGGGTCTGGTATTGTAGGTATCCAGATCATACTGGAAATTCCTAACTAGGCATCTCTCACGCTACCACTCAACCATAGCCCCAAGTCTCTAATTCCAACTCGGTATTTCCTAAGCTCGGTATTTCCAGTCATCAGAGCGATACTTCGCTCTGATACCATTTTTTGTAACACCCCAACTGCTAATCTCATCCATTACCTCTTAAAACTGTTACAATTTACCATTAAGCTCGCAGCAGAATTCAAATACAACAGAGGGTGATACAACGCCGTAAGCCACCTCGTGGCTAACCAGGCCTGACTCACATACCAGTAACGGTCTGATGGACTGGAACAACGAGACTTCATACAAATACCATAATCATTTCACTTCTTTACTATACCGAGTCTACATTTACGGATGCCGATAAATATAGGACTTTACACCTTATTCAAACGCATAAGTAATTACAATCTAACTACCCATGCTCACAGCAGTCCCGTCCTACTCTCGAACGGTGGTCAGCTTCAGTACCTGCACACTAAAAACGTTCCCCCTAGGGGGTCAGCTTTCGCTGCGCATGAAATTCGCATTATACCGCGTGCTAACCGCGGGTACGCCGACTACTTTGGGTCGGATATACATGGAGTTCATTTAAACAAAAAACATGATCATGCAATACAAATATATGTATATCACACAGGAATCTAATCCAATCACGGAACACGATTCCAACTACATAACAATGTTGTTAGTGGTAATGGTTACTCTTAGGCATTGAGGGTTATTCCTCCTATGCCTTGTTGACTATTCAATACCTCACCTCTCCTCGGGTCGGATTTCTTATAATACCCGTTTCTCTCGGGTTACTCATTCGTATACACACCCATTCTATTGGGCTACTCATCTATACTACCCGTTCTCTCGGGTTACTCATACTATACAGTTATCTCACCCGCACTCTCGGGTTATTTATATCATTATCTCACCCGCACTCTCGGGTTATTCATACTCAAGCTTGTAGTTTCCGAGACTACAGGCTCCTACGTCACGCTTGTTACTCTTATACATACTTAAGCCAAAACTCATGGCTCTCTAGCATAGTCTTACTTCCCCGGTTTCGACCCTACTCTGGGTCTAGCATGGTGGAAAGGTTCAACTAGCTCACGGAACTCTCTCTTAGTTCCCATCTCTTTTACTTAGGTCCGACTACTCTCGGACTACTCTCGTTCCCATACACTCCTCTCTCGGAGTTATAATAATATCATGTATGTTAGTCTAGAAGCATCATTCTCGATGTTTCTAATGACTTTGGGAACTTTACTTAAATTCGGGTAATCTTAGGTTTAAGGGTTACCCTCACAATCATATGATTATACATTAGGATATTTTCTTATACCGGGTAAAATCCTCATATAAGAGGTCGACCGTATCTCAAGGGAGTCACACAGTCCCTTAAGTCTCTTTTACCTTTCTTATATGTTTACATTATTGGACTAACTTCAATCCTCTCGATGGAGGTTCATTTATCTCTCCACTCATATTTATTTCGTGGATTGTTTCAATAAGGTTTTCTAACCGTTATCGGGTATTTACTCAACCCGTACATCTCCTCACATTTAGGGAGTTCATATGTTTACGATATCGTTATACTTTAATCGATAGCTTATGTGTGTTTGCATATTTCCATTGCTTATGAGACTACCCGTACTACGGGTTATTAGTCAATCAATACTCACTATGAGTCGGTCTAGGCACTCTGTTAGACCACACCGGCATGCAAGTATGTTAGCTCATACAACATACATCAAGTCATACATAATCAAACAAGGGATTATTTTCATGCTTTAATCTTGATTAAGCCGGCACACAAACACACAAATCAGAGTAACTCGGTTAGCATACGGGGCATGAGAAAATCATACCTTTCACCGGGGTTTTTACTTTTACCGTGTCATCTCACCAAGCTCGGGCGCACGGTTCTCTGATAATGTTTCAACATTATTATTAATACTAATATCATACGGAACATAATAAAATGTTACTCCCGCAGTTACCCCGTTATCCCGTTATCTCGGTTTCACCTTTGTTACTTTAAGCTCTCACTTCTCACTTCTAACACTTTCTAACACTTCTTAGGGCCTTTACATGTCACCAAACAAGGCCTTAACATCTTATAACATCATTAACATTCAAACCCCCATCATTAGCAACCTTTAAAACACTCACGGGCAATTCTTGGGGTGGTCCGGGACTTGGTCCATACCCTAAGTCCCGGACCAATTCATTAACTAACTCTCGGGTGAAAAACAACACTGGTCCGGGACCTTGTCCTGGAGTATAGTCCCGGACCAAAGCTGGGGGTGTGCTCTCGGCATAAAAACAGGGGGTGGTCCGGGTCCTTGTCCATGGACTAGGTCCCGGACCCTGCTAAAACCTGCAACATACATTATTTTTCACCCCCATTTCAACCCTTAATCCACACTCAATCTTTCCCTAATCTTTCCACAAGATTTCTACATGTTTAATCACCATTAATCATGCTCTAAACCCCTTCAAATCATGGGTTAAACTCTTACTCAAATTCTTGCCCAAAATCACAATTTTGCATTCTCCTTTTGCACTAATGCACACTTGTGCATTTTTCTAACCTCTCTTGATACTTACATTATTGTTCTCTCTTCATTTAACCATTCCAAAACTTCCAAGATAATGCACACCTCATACCAAGTTCCATGACTCACTCTAAAAACCTTAAATTCTCATTCCTTCTTCCTAAAGCTCCTTAGGCATTCACACTAGTTCTTGCTACAGATTTTAGCATCAATCTCCTCTCTTTAAACAAGTATTCCCCATGGTGATTTTCTAAGCCAAAACAACCACCATCAACTCCTAGTTTCTCTAGGTCATTACTTACTCACAACCATACCCAATCCACTTAAATTTCTACACAAATTTCGCCATAACTTGGCTACATCTCTTAACATTACCCAAAGCTCATTTCCTCACATCATTCATCCTAAAACTAGCCAAACCACAAGGGTTCTATCAGCACACATACAAACCCATCAATACTCATTAATTCCTCCAAAGGTAACACAATACATACATCATTAAATGCAAAGCTCCTTGGCTCTTAAATCAAGCATTAATTCACAAGTGCATCAAGCATTACTACAACTCTTCCTCATCTTGACAAATCACATGTCATTATATGTTAGGGTTCATTAATTAATTTAACCCTTCCCAAAATACCAAAAGCATTAAGTTAGGCTCCAAGGTAAATTTATTTACCTTAACTTCACAAGCCTTTACTCTTTTCACTCCTCTTCTTTCTCTTCTCTTTTCTCTTGCTTGAGAATCGGCCAAAGGCCAAGAAATTGCCCATCTCCCATTCAATACACAAGGCAAGAAATGAGTTTAAGTAAAAACACTTAAGCTCATCAATTAGAAATGCTTAAAGCTCTAAAATGTGTGATTACCTTAAAACCCTAAGATGGGGTTTTGGTCAAGAATCAAAGAGTAACTCCCTCCAAGCTCTTAGGGATTGAAACAATGCTCATAAAAGAGAATAAACAAAGCTCCATTAGAGACCAAAATCGGCCAAGGCATAAGATGGAGAAAACAAGACTTTTTCATGGATATTTTTACCTTGATAGAAAGAGGGAGCTTCAAGCTACCTAATGGTGTGCTTTTCTCCTCAAATGGGCAACACCCACGAAAATGAAACTCACCATTTTCGAGTTTTGAAAAGAGAGAATGATAGAGGGTGAGGTGAGGATCACAAATATGTGGTTATTTTTGAGTTTGGAGCTTAAACAAAGCTTGAGCATGAAGAGAAAGAGGGAACTCCATTGTTGTTGTTGTTGCAGCTAAAAATCGCTCAAGGAGGAAGGAGGAGGGGAGCTACGGATGAGAGAGGTGAGGAATTCAAATGAAGAAAGAAAATGAGGTGAGAGAAAAGAGAAAAACTTATTACTTTTACACTTTTTACTATTTGCTTCTCTTTTTTTCCTTTCTTTCTTTATTTGTGTGTGAGTGTGTGAGGGACTATTAAAAAACCGGCCCCCCACTAGTTATTTAGCCAGGAGCGTTTTTCGTTTTCTGACAGAAAACGCTTGTTATTTTACCCGGTTTGACACTATTCCCTAACCGGGCCCGTTTTTCGGATTTTTCTCGTTTCTTTATTTTTAATGGTTATTAAGCTTCCATTAATACTCATTTATAGTTATTTAATCAACTATAATTTTACGGGTCCATTTGACCACTTAAACTCACGTTTTTGGGTTTCCTCGAAAAACGTGCTTTAAAACTCCGTTAGCGTTTTAATCCATTATTTGGATCCGTTTTCTTCGGGAATCATTCCCGTATACTAATTAGGCCTAACTAAGCCTTAGGAATCCATCTCGGACCCTCTCGAGATCATATATCTCTTATACTCATTTAACGCGCATTTTAGCGTTTTTCGCTTTTCAAGCGTTTTCTCTTTTCTTTTGGTTTTATTTTCTTTACCAATACACTTTAGGCACCATTAAGCCTTTAATAATCATATTAGAGTAATTTAATCACCATTATTAGGTCCGGGGTATTAAATGCACCAACTTATCCAAGAAGCGTGAAATCCCATGCTCACAATGAATAATAAAGTATATCTATCACTTAAAAACACAAATAAACACACTTTAGGACAAGTTAATCATGTTGGTCACAATCTAACACATGAAATAAGTCCTAGTGTACAACATATAAGCTCACAACATTATAAGACACATTATATTGTAATTAGCCAAGTTGTGACCAAAACACCCCCTTATAACTTTCTAGGATCGGAAATGGTGAAGGGAAATCAAGTGACAAAGTGCCACCTTGCATATAAAGAATATTTTCCTTAAGTTTTTTTTTTATAAGTGGGGTAGGTTTTGAATCCAAGACCATTAGTTCGAGGATACCACTCCTCTACCGACCAAGCCACTAGGGCTTGGCGAATATTTTCCTTAAGTAACTGGTCATGACTTGATGACTCATTACTTCCTTTACTTTAACAAAGCTAGACACTCATCCTCTCTCCTCTCTTGGCCGAATTGAAGCTTTTCCTTCTTCCTTGAGCTTTCTTCTTCATTTCCTTGCAAGCTTCAAGAACATAACAATGGTGAACTAGACCCATCGTACTTTTCTTCTCATATCTTCCTCTTTTCTTCATCAACAACTCAAGAGCAACACAACCACATCTTCTTTTGAGTTAGGGGCGAGTTCCTACAGTTTTGGAGTCCAAATTTCAGCAAAAAACTCATGGGTGGAGCTTAGCAAAGATTCACCAAGCTTAAGGTATAAAAAGGTGCTCTAAACTTTAATCTTTCCATTTGATCCTTACATGGCCGAAATCTAACCTTACTTACACTCTTTTTCTTCATATTTTCACACACAGAGTGAAGCTTCTTTCTACTCCTTTTGTTAGATGAAAGTCCAAGGAGAAACAACACTTCAAAGGTGACATCAAGGGTAAGTCATAAATTAAGGCTTTAAGTACTTAAGCTATGTTCTATGTATAGATCTATACAAGGTATGATCATTCACCTATTTATCTGTAGTTGGATGAAATGTTGGGCAAATATCTCCATTGGTGAACTCCAAAGGTAAACTCCATTATTAGTGCACAATTTGGTGCTTTAAGCCTTAGGCTTTTCCTTAATCTTGTTTAGGTGTCTAAAGACCCTAAATTTTCTTCCTTTTATCTTCTTAAACATGGCCAAAATTGATTTTAACCCATCTTGGGTGTTGGTGGTCGAGAGCAAAAGAATCAAGAGGAAAAGGTTCAAAAATCTACCTTAAGGAAAAGGGTAAGTCTAACTCTAAGACTTTGGAGTTATAATCTGTCAATTATGCTCTTTATCTGTTCAAAAGTCTAAAATACACCCTTGTATGTTAATAGGGCTGAAAAGTTCAAGAGAAAAACCTAGCTTGGAGCATAAAAGGGTAAGTTCTACTTTAACGCTCATTTTGATGTTTTAAAGTGTTTAGGTTGGGGAATTAATTCAAGACGTGAGGAACTTTGGAAAATGGTCTAATATGACCCAAGATAAGACATAAAATCATACTAACACAATTGGTCAAGTCTACCAAGGACTTAAGGACTTAAAAGTCACATTAACTTAAGTTTAAGGGGTTTTATGCAAAGTATAAACTATGGGAAGTGTTCGAATTTATATGGCCAAGAGTAAATGTTATTTTAGGGTTATTTTATGCTCATTGGAAGTTTATTTTTATGGCTTGTATTATGGCCTCAAGTTTAAGCTAAGTTTATGAGCATTTTTGGTGTTTTAAGGTTTTCAAAGGTTAAGGACTTTGTGGTATTATGTTGGGTGTGTTAATATGCTATTAATGGACAGTTATGTTGTTTAAAAACACCTCAAAAAGTTGGGGGAAAATACCTACGAATTTAGGAGATTTTTGGTTGAGGATTTAAGGTGAATTTGAGTTTAAAGGTAATTTAAGGTTAATTGGATGGTTTAGGGTTGCTATGCTTAATGGATAAGTTTGATACTGTAAATAGACTAAATTTAGAGTTTTAAACAACAATATGGCCAAAAGTTAGGTGTTAAATGGTTTAGGAATGAAAAATATAAGTTTTTGTAAGTTTAAGGTGATAAAATGAAAACCCTAGAAAATATTAGAGGCCAGTTCATAAATTCAAGAAAGTTGGGGTCAAGGCCAAATTTAGGGTCAAACTTGGGGAGTCTTAGGGGCCTTGCCCAAATTATATAAAAGAAAAAGGTTAAAATTGGAATTTATGAAGAAATTGGGAGTTACTTGTAAAGTTTGGAAATTTTGGGGGTCAAAGTGTAATTACTGGAAAAATTGGGTCAAGGCAGTATGTGATGGTCAAAGTTAGGAAAACTTAGAGTGTTGACCAAATTATAGAAATAAATAATGGAAATATGATTTAAGGAAAGTTTAAGTAGTTATTTATAAGTTTAGGAAAACTTATGGGGTCAAAATGTAATTTTAGAAAGATTGGTGTAAAAATCAGAATGAACCAACATGGGGTTTGTTCGGAATTTTTTGGTGGAGTTTGATATTAAATTAAAAGATTATCAAAGGTGTAAGTTAGGAATGAAATGGTAAGGTTATTCTGCCTGTGAAACCCTAGTTTAGGTAGTTTTAATTTTCACTTTAATTTTCTGTCAAAAAATGTTAAAAAATAAAAGAAATCAGAAAATTCGTGCACTTAGGTTAAAACGACTCGTAATAAGCTGTAATTAAACTAAGTAGAGGAAAAATGACTTCGAGGGGTAATGAAAGTAATTGAACCCTAAATAAGTCGAATACCAAGCCCCTGAACCCGAACTCTACCTTTCCTAATTTACCCTAGGTTAAAATTAGGTGGCGACTCATAATAGATACCAGTGAGCAAACTTAGGATTTAATAATTACTGTTTATAACATAGTTATTAATGTAACACTCGACATGGTGTTCCTCCCACATCGGTTAGAGGGAGAACGAAGTGTGCCTTATAGGAAACCCCAGGAACAAATCCGTGCGACCTGCATGTCAAAGCTGACAATATCACACATGTGGGCTGATTAGGCTGGGCTGTCACAGATGGTATCAGAGCCAGACCCAGGTCGGTGTGCCAGTGAGCCCGTGAGGGCACTGGGCTCCCTAAGGGGGGTAGAGTGTAACACCCGGCGTGGTGTTCCTCCCACATCGGCTGGAGAGGAGAACGAAGAGTGCCTTATAGGTGCATGGATACCTCTTCCTTGTGTGACGTGTTTTGGGGCTAGGAAACCCCATGAACAAATCTGTGCGGCCTACGTGCCAAAGCGGACAATATCACACATGTGGGCTGATTAGGCTGGGCTGTCACAATTAAACTTAGGTTATAAGTGGACCTAGAACCCGACCAGATCCTAATCAACTTGAATCAACATAGGATAGGGTTCAAAAATCGAGGATCACAATGACATATATGTTGTACCTTTTGGACGTATTTCATGTGTTAGGTTGTAACATGTGTTGTTACCTTGTCTTAAGGTGTATTACTTTGTATTAAAGTTTATTCCTTGTGTTTTTGAGTAATTGGTATATTTTACTCTTCATTGTGATTATATAAAGTATACAATATAATTTTCTCACATGATTTGTGATCTTAGTTCATGTATTGATGTGTTACATGTTACATTAACTTTAGGAGTTGTTTTCTCCTTATTAATGCTCCCTCTTCAGTCCATTATTTCATGTGGGTTTAGTGCCATATTTATTTATGTATGTACTCACCTCAGGACCGGTAAGGAAATATTGCAACCCTTGGCGGTTAGGAATTATTGCAACCCTAACTGGCGGCCTGATGCAATTAGCCTGCTGACTGGCGACAAGGAAATGTTGCAACTTTGACTGGCGATTAGGAAATGTTGCAACCCTGACTGGCAGCCTGCTGCGATTAGGAAATATTGCAACCTTTATTGGCGGTTTGCTGACTAGCGAAAAGGAAGAACTTTGTACGGCAGATTGCAACCCTGACTGGCGGCAAGGAACATATAAGCTCTGGCTGCTCTGCTGCTCTGCTGCTCTGCTACTCTGCTACTCTCGGTTGGCAATAAGAAACATAAAGCTGCACAACTGCTACCGATTTTGCAACCCTCACTGGCGATAAGGAACATACTGCTGCTACGTACTGAATATCGCACCCTGACTGACAATAATGATTAAGGAACATAGAAGTATCTCTGCTACTCTCGGTTGTAATAAGGAACATACAGCTGCGCATAGTATTGCAACCCTGACTGGCGATAAGGAACATACTGCTGCTACTAAATATTGCAACCGTGACTGGCGGGAAGGAACATACAATCTCAAAACATTGCAATGCTAACGGGCGATAAGGACCATCAATACTCTACACCTTTATCATTACATTCTGTTGCTGGCACCTTGTAGAGATAATTCTGGAGAATCAAGAACATTACACATCATTACAGAACCGGTAATGTAATCGAACTTCCCTTATTCTGCTTTGTGGTGAAGTTATTGATTGAATTTATTTGTCTCCTATCACTATCAACCCTAATTAGTGATACAAAACTTACAGACTCTGTTGCCTGCGCCTTGCAGAGAAAAACTGGAGAAGCAAGCACATTGAAGGTCATTAAGGAACCGATAATTTAATCGAACTCCTATATTCTCTTTTGTTGTGCCGTATCTGATTATTGCAAATCTAACTAGCGATATATATACCTATACCTTCATTCTTTTCTGTTACTTGCGCTTAAGGAACATACTTAAAATATGGAGCAGTATATGATTTCAGTTCTGTCTAGAACCGGTAATACAATCGAACTTCAGCTTGTGCAGCTGATTTTGTTGGTTTCTTATGTCTGCACTTTTATTTTGCTGGCTGGAGGTTGACAAGTGATGGTTTAAAACTTAGCTTTGCCTTTGAATTACATTGAGTCTGTTGGAACAAAATTCTGGCTTGAAATTCTAAAGTGGATTCAGTTCATTTGGTTTATATTTGATAAAATGAGGACTGAACTTAGCTTCAGTTGGTTGCACTTCATTCTCTCCTGCTGTTGCGCTTTGCAGACCTTCTCTACTGCTGGCGATAAGGAACAAATATTCCACGCCTTCATTCTTTTCTGCTGCGTGCGGTAATGTATTTTCTAGGCTTATTGATATTGTTTTTCTCTTCTTCGTTTTGAGTTAGCTTAAAAGCTGTGCTTTGAAACTAGGCAAAATAAACAAAGGGGACAAAGGAGAGAGCAATATATTTGGCGAGGAATTACAGTAGTAGCTTTGCATCTGATAAGAAATGAGTGTGCGAATTAAATTGCAAGTGGATAGGGATTTGAGTGGGTTCATTATGTGCGTTTATACTTGGTACAGTCTTATGGAAAATAGTAGTAGTAGGTCTATCTTTATGAAAAGAAAGAAAGTAACAATGTTGATTCAGTCAGCTAGGTTATAGTTAATTTTGGATCTTTATTAATTTTGGATCTTTATGAAAGAAAGAAAGTAACAATGCCGTTTATACACCTTTGTCTGTTTTGTCATATAGTTCATCCAACCTCTATATATTGACACCCATCTACTTTATCGTATATAATACTACACTCTTTAACAGAAAATAAATTTAGATAGTTTAGAGCAAAAGAAAACTATAAAACAGCTCCTGAGAAGTCATCTAGAAGCAAATCATCACCCATTAATTATGAGCATTACGGAAAGCACCATGTTAGTTACTATGGTTGTCGCATATCCCCGGTGAGATAATAACATTAAGGCTGATTCGAGAGGGGACTTATTGCAGTAAATCTGTGAATGTGTTCTCCGTCATCTCTGAGTATTGCAAACCTAACTGGCGATAAGGAGCATACATATGTTGCACTTTCATTCTCCTCTTTGCTTGCGCCTTGCAGAGATAAATCGGGAGCTGCTTCGGCACATTGCAGCTCGTTAAGGAACCGGTAATATAATTGAACTTCTCTATTATGCTTTGTGGTGATTATCAAAGTGTTTCTGTTTTAATTTTGTTCCATCTCATCTGAAAACTAGTGATAAGGAACATACATACTCCTGTTCCATTTGATTTTGCTGCAGTTCATTAAGGAATCAGTATTATCACAGTAAATCAGTTTTTGAGTTTGTTTTGTATCATATGAATTTTGCATTCCTAACTGGCGATAAGGAACATAAATCGAAGCGGCTCTCGTGACTTCGCACGAGATCGAAGGCACCGTGCCTTCGCTCATCTCAGCCGCTGGATTGACATTTTCTCTCATCTGACGGTGTAGACACAGTTGGGAAAATTAGGGGTATGTAAGTAATCTAACAAGTCTGTCAGGAGCATAGAGGGGTATGTTCGTAAACTTACCTCCTATCACCAAAGCGATGCACGTGCGATTATTTTCCCCTCAATTTTTTTTTAAACAACGGTTTCCTCTCGAATTGGACGGAAGCGACATACTCCGACCTTCCCCCAAATCGACGAGATATGGCGTAAAGTCTGATCTTGTGCGGTAGCCATTCCCCCCCAAATACACCTCATTTAATTCATGCTTCTCGACATTAATATTATTTTTCCATGTTGCCTCTGTTTAGTTCGTCCGCTCTACATTCTGCTGCACGATGTCTACGGTTTATAGTTCGTCTGATGGCGTAGTGCCAATCGAACCTTCAGACGTTGCAGTATGGCAAGCCTTGAGGTTTGATACTGAGGAGGAAGGGCATAATTTCTACTCCGATTATGCGCGAAGGGTTGGATTTGAGGTTCGTATAAGACATACAAACCAATTCCGGTCTAGAAATAGGGTTGTCACCGTACGACCGTACATTAAACTTGTGTGTAAACAAGAAGGTTTCAAGAGAAACAGCAGAAAGAACCCTAAATATATTAACCAGACGGGTTGTGATGTTAATGAACCTGAAGGTCAGGCGAAGAGGCATTATGCAGAGGAAAGGTGTGGATGCACGGCTTCGCTGACGCTGAAATATTCGTTTGATGAAGTGAGTTATTCAATCTCAGAATGGGTGGGTGAGCACAGTGGGCATGAACTAATTCCCCAAGAACTACGTTATCTACAACGGTCTAACAGATGTGTTAACCTTGAAGTCGGCTTGCAAGCTGAGTTGAATGCTAGTGTTGGAGTTAACCTTCAGACCTCACACAAAATTCTTGCTGCTAGTGCTGGTGGGTTTCAGAACCTCGGTTGCTCCAGAGTTGATCTCAAAAACCATCTGCGTGCAAAGAGACAGAAGGATATGAATCCGACGGAAGGTGCGAGTCTGCTAGATTACTTCAGGCGTTTTGCCATACAAAGTCCCGGATTTCACTACGACGTACAATATGACTCGCACGGTTTGATTGCAAACATTTTTTGGGCTGATCATAGAATGAAGATGGATTATTCGTTGTTCGGTGATTCGGTCACATTCGACACAACATTCCGAACCAACAAAGCTTACAGGCCTCTAGGTAATTAACTTTGGTTATGCGATGGCGTATGTACTCATGTGAATTGTAATTTGTCTTGACTACTGATCATGTCCTGATCAGTGTCAAAATGTATAGACATATTAATCATCGGGACACCTGTTGATAGTGTAAGCATTAAGAGATGATCTTTACAATGCTGTTATGAAATTATCTAGTTAGACTGGCGGTGAAGGAGAACAACGTGCGGTCAATCATAAGGGAAGAAATATCTACCCATTAATGAATTTGCTTCTTGTGGTTATATCAGGTTGTTGAAGTGGTTGAAACTTTGAATGAATGTGAGATATGGTGCAACATTCTGTAACTTTGGATATTTGTGGGGTTTAATGTCCCCTTTGTAAGCATATATAAATGTACAGGCCTACCTGCCACAAAGCATAAAGTTACCTGCACGTTTAGTGGTACAGCTACCTGCAATAATAAGGTGGGATACCTGCACTTTTTGTGCCGTAGCTACCTCTCTGTTCTGTATTGTGCTAACTGCAACTATGCTGGAAGCTTCGATCCTGCACATCTAGGGGTTCAGCTACCTGCGTCACTGAGGTGGGCTACATTCACTTCTGTGCTGTAGCTACCTGCTTCTGTTCTGTCAAACAGTTTGACCAAATCCTGTCCATGTGTGACTATAGTTTAAACATTGAGGTTCTTTAGTCACGATTATGTTGATATTGTCTGAAATCACCTGCTCGAACAGCTCAATGTGTATAGAAAAATTTAAAACAATTGTTGTCTGTCGGTAAACTACAATTAGATGTTGTTTCTGAATTTTACTTGTTTTGATGTTCTGTATTCTGGCGACACACTCTGTACTCAGGCGAGAATGGCTTCCATCCCTAAGTATTGCCTTTTCGCAGCTGTGCAGTTGCTTTTAAAAAATAAACTATCCAGTCGGTAGTTCTTTGCATACTACTAAATTTCTGCACCTGCCTTGTCACTAACTTACTTCTTCTTTAGGTATATTTGCGGGGTTTAATCACCACCGCCAAATAATTTTGTTCGGGGCTGCACTGTTATTCGATGAGACGATACCTTCATTTGAATGGCTATTTCAGGCTTTTCTCAAATGCATGGACAACAAGGCACCAGCCACCATCTTCACAGACCAGGATGCCGCTATGGCCGCCGCTCTGCAGTCGCAGCTCCCCAACGCATTCCATGGGTTGTGTTCATGGCACATTTTGCAGAATGCAAAGAGCAAAGTGCACAGCTCCATAGTAGGTGCTGTCACAAATCTACTGACTTTGCTTATGTACTCCATCGATGATGAAAGTGATTTTGACACTGTCTGGGATCTCCATATGTTGGATTTGTTCCCGCCCGTTCTGGTCGTAATAATGTCCATGGTAAATCGAAGGAATGGTTACTTAAGATAAAACAGAAACGACAGCAGTGGTCGGCCGCATGGGTAAATAAGCACTTCACTGCTGGTATGAGAACAACGCAAGCAAGCGAATCGATCAACAGTACCGTTCGTGGCTTCCTCAAGTCTGATCATAGTCTGGTAGAATTCTTTCCCCATTTTAATGATATGATTGACTGTGTCAGAGAACGAGAGAAAGTTGCGGAGTTTAACGCTAAAGATAAGTTAACTGCGAACACATTCACGATGTGCCCGATAATGGTATCCGCTGCTGCTGTGTACACACCTACTGTTTTCAGGTCACTTCACTACGAGAGGGAACAGTCAGTTGCTTACTGTGTTGAGAGAATTTCTGGATTGACCGACTCTGGGTTAGAGAAATGGAATGTGTACTCCTTTGATGGTGATAGTCGGAAGATTGATGAAAGGAATGTTTACATTGGGTTGGAGGGTGATGTGGTTCTTAATTGTAGCTGCTCTTTGTTTGATTCATTTGGTATCTTCTGTCGACACATCCTTAAAATGATGGATTTACTGGGCTCAATGGGCAAGACTCAACTGAGGACAATACCACCTCCTTACATAAAGGACCGATGGCGAGTAAATGCGAGGGCCAGCATTCTTAAACAATGGTCGGACACGGATTCTGTATCTCCCGGACCTGAACCATTATCTTATACATGTCGCTATCAACGTTTAACCTCAACTGCTGTTAGGTTGGCATCTACAGCTTCTTCAGACTTGCTCTTTATGATTATGTCATTGATCAGCTGAAAGGGATGTTAGATTACGCCATAGACCATTATCGATCTGGACACGAAGCCGGAACACCGCAGGATGGTGGGGGTAGAAACCCATGCGACGACTACGACAACATTGGGCCAAGTCGTTTTACAGCTGGGATCAAAGTAAGACCTAAACCCAACCCGGGGCGAAAGAGAAGACAGCGGTCCGTGACGGAAAAAATTGGGCTAAGATATGTGGCAGCTTACAAGAGGTTTAAATTGTCAGAAGTAAACCCGGATAATCAGTGTAATGATACTACTTCGGCTGCCCATGTGTTACCACAATCATACACCAATCCCCAATCATCATTCACCTCCCTACTCTTGGGTTTTTGTAACGCATCTCCTAATTTATGATGCCACCTTGTACTGGTAGGACGCTTTCTGTTTACCTAAATGCTGTCCCGTGGTTTGTGCTATAGTGGGAAACTGAGCTCTTCAATCTTGTTTTCCGTTCCAAATATTATCTTGGCATGACTTGTTTGAACCCAAATGATTCCTTCTCTAGCTTTGACAAGTAGCAATAAGATCTTTCCAACCATCATCTTTAGTGCTTCAAATCTTCTTTAATCCCAACTAGTAAAACATTAGGACTGACAATAGTTATTTTTTTCCTCTATGTAAAGCAGTATTCAACACTTTTGAGCATACCATCCAGATAACTGACTATCAGCCCAGTTTTACCACCATCTTTTCATAAGAATACACTGCGTCGTCATGAAAACTTATGATCCAGTCACAAAAGTTGCACACATCAGCTCCGTTTTTTGTCCAATATATATGATTTTATACCCCCACAGGGCTACCCCACCGAACAACTTTGAGCCACCTGCCCGTCCTGTGATACAGCTACCCTTAGGCGCACCACCCAAGCTGTTTTGACCAGACCTGAGTAGCACCCGAGTTTTGCCACCATCTTGTCATTAAAATGTACTATGCGGTAATTACAAAGTACGAAGTATATTATACCCCTACAGGGCTACCCGCACAACAATGAGCCACCTGCCCATCCTGTGATGTGGCTACCTGTTTCATATTCAGCCAAGACATTTTGTTGGGCTACCTCTCCACCGCTTCGACACTTGGCGTCATGATGTTGAAAAAATTAAAAAAATGAGAATTGTCAGTCACAAAAGTTGCACACATCAGCTCCGTTTTTTGTCCAATATATATGATTTTATACCCCCACAGGGCTACCCCACCGAACAACTTTGAGCCACCTGCCCGTCCTGTGATACAGCTACCCTTAGGGCACCACCCAAGCTGTTTTGACCAGACCTGAGTAGCACCCGAGTTTTGCCACCATCTTGTCATTAAAATGTACTATGCGGTCATTACAAAGTACGAAGTATATTATACCCCTACAGGGCTACCCGACAGCACAACAATGAGCCACCTGCCCATCCTGTGATGTGGCTACCTGTCTCATATTCAGCCAAGACATTTTGTTGGGCTACCTCTCCACCGCTTTGACACTTGGCGTCATGAAGTTGAAAAAATTAAAAAATGAGAATTGTCGTTTTGGGCCGGACCCTACGCATGTGCCGTTCTCAGAGATTAATGAGGCTCAGTTTCAACTATAACACGAGGCCCATCGTAGTCATTGATTCCAGATATAAAATTCAAGTTTCGTCAATTAAAAAATAAACAAAGTTCCGTATAGTATAGAAGTCTAATACACTATTAAATATTTATTATTTAATATTTTTATAACCATATAATAAATTACGTTCCTTGCCAATATATAGGGCCCTCTCCCAACGAGACCGCTGAATAGTATTCCCTGCCCATACGGAGTGTTCAGCAACATTCATACCAGAGTACGATTAGTGTGAAGTGGCCAACAGACAGTGATACATCTAATCCCATCCATTTGTCGATTGAGGATGGGTACATACATTACTAAAGTAGTTATGTTACCGTCCATGGAGCACACCAGAAGAACTATATTGGAGCTCTCTATGTCATGGAGGATTTGTATAATTTCTCATAAATTGGTTAAATGAAAAAGTACAATCTTCGCCAATAGAATGGCCTTAAGTTAGGTAATGCGGCATTACTGTCGTTTATAAAACCCCAGTTTTACATTAACCAATAGGGTAGTAATAGATAAACTTCGATTTACTGCTTTGAAAACATTGACCAAATACCCACATTGTCCACTAGTTGTGTAATACTGGACAGACAACAACACAGTGTAGACACCAAAAATTCTCACCCCATAAAGCAAATTCCGAAATAATAAACACAATAAGAGGGGTCGTCGCCTTTCTTTGTCAAACACGTATTGACGTGCATGCCAAAATGAAACCATCGTTTTATAGTCTTTTTCAAAGCATTTCATAAAAACACGATTTTGCTAAAACGAATTTTCAAACGACAATACGGTTTTAAACTCATCACGTTTTGAATCTTATTTTTATTTGTATCCCATAATTTCATCTCACTATATTATTGTTCTCATTCGTATTGTATACTTTCCTTCTGAAACGGTAACATTTTTTAGATGAATTATCCGGTCAGAATTAAGGCTTTTGTATTATTTCCTCCATCTATGTGTTGAGTTCTGAGTTAGCTTAGTCAGTTAGCATGTCCACTGGAAAATCAACAGGTAGGGGGGTTCGAATCTGGCGAACAATTGGACGCGTTCTATTTTCTTCCCCGCCCGCAGAAGAACTCTTGTTTTTATTTCGTATGCTAATATACTGAGTTCTGTCATAGTTTAACCGGTGGAAGCATGCAAGGGGTACGCTAGAGGTCACGAGTTCGAGACTGGGAAGCTGCTAAAACTCATTTTGCCTCTTCTATCCCCCTGGTCCGATTTTTGCCCCAGTTAAAGCCCACTTCTATTAGTCAGTCCATGAATCCAGCCCAAATGAAACCCTAAATGGACATCTGTTTACTCCCTCTTTCATTATAAAACTACCAAAAACCCTACAGTAAGGGACGGTTTTTCTCGACTCAGCAGACATCAATCCCAACACTCTCATTCCATTTTGTCCAGTTCCTGCATACTGCTCCCGAGCTCGAAAGAAAACAAAAACCCAGAAAAAACCTGCGCCTCCCTTTTCTCTTCGAAATCGAAGAAAATTCTTCGACACCTTCGAAATCTTCTTCCGCCATTAACGTTTTGCTTTTCCACCACTGATTCTCGCCAGATATCCTACCCCGCCTCGTCTTCTCCTTCACATTACTGAGCTGAGTAAGTTCCTTCCTGTGTGCTAACGATTCGAAGAAGAATCTCAACTTCTTCTGCCCCTTCGTTCTGTTTTCTTTTATTTTGTTTCTCTTTCAGACGTCGAAACCAGAGCTTCGAGCTCCCATCTCGCTTGTCTCTGGTTTCATGTAGACCAGGTTGATTTTTACGTTTTCATTCGTTGTTTTAAGTTCCACGGTATAATGAGCTCCTCGGGTAATTGTTTTAAATTCCGACTTCACCATTTCACCTTCTCCTTCACATAACCGAGCTTACTTTAATTTCTGTCTACCCTGGCAGTTTTCTGTACTTGCATCGGGCATTCTTTTTTTCTGATCGTTCCGCTCTATCCTCGTATAAACCTTTGGGTGATTATCGAGCCTGATACGGACAAAGAAGTCCATGAACAGGGGGGCTAAGACACATTGCGGATCAGTGTTTTCAATTCTAGTTCATAATTATGCTGTGATTTTCATAAACCTCTTATTCCTCGCGAGGAAATTTGCTATTGAGTGGAGAAAGTTTTCGTTGGTTTTTTAATAATCTCTGCTATGGCTTTAAATGTTGGCATGGAGCTGTCGTTTTTCTCCTCCGAAAAGGTATCGAGTTCCATGTATCTTATTTGCTACATCTCCCGACTCACAACTGCTCTCGGCTGATATATTTGTTCTTATACTGTCACTTTGTTCTCTTGATCTGGATATCTGTTGAGACTTGATTTGAAAAGGCATACCCTCTACTGTCAACGAGGTTGCAGTGTCTGATCCTTATCTTTAAATCCTGCAATCGCTTTGTCTGTTAGTCTTGTGTTGGAACAGGGTTGGTGATACTCATCTAATGCACCCAGATTTTCTTGCTTCCCCATAGAGCCCACCACCGACTGAAATGACATGGGAAGAATCTGTTCCCTGGGTTTGAAACATTGCATTATATTCAGTCTCCATTATTCATCAGCAGTTCCATATTCTTATGTGTTTTAACCTGCTCAGATGCTAACCTTGATGAACTAATTTGAATCGCTTATTGTTATTGTCTTGGTGTTTATTGTTTCGTTTGCTTACAGGAAACCTTATGTCTCCATCTCGGGTATTTATACTCTGAACTAATTCATGGTCTTTGTATTCTGTGTCATGCTATGATGGTGTGCGTGACTGCAATCTGACTCATGTTCATGTACATTCTGTTGTCTTACGCTTCATACCCTGGTGCATGAGCAAGTCTGATCTGATTAATTCCTTTGTTTGCACCAAGTGTAATGACAGAGAAATGCTAGGTTAATTGATGACTGAAATGCTGTTACTCTCTCCTTATGCCTGAAATCGAATCTAATAACTATGCGGAACCAGCTTCTGAATCTGATAAATCACAGCTGTCTTCTAGTCCATCAGTTTGTATTTTGTTTAGGAGTTCCTAAGAATCGGTTGTTTATATGGCTGAGAATTATACATTCGAAGTCAGTGCTAAGTTGAGGATACCAAACTTGAATGACCTAGGAACGGTTTAGTTGGCTTCTGCACTACCTTGGAGATTCAGATAGAGATGAATGAAAAATGGCAAATCGATAAACTGATATAATGAGCTACTTTATGGCTATTTTTGCTTGGGTTAGTAACTTCAGGCTGCGTTTTGTAATTACCGGTTAAGACTTACGACATTAGGGCTCCGAGGTTCTGTTGTTTGATGATGGAATATGTACGTAGCTATAAAAAAAACAGGACCTGTTTGGTTAAAATTTCATTGTATTTTTTGTATTATTCATCATGTCGCATGGTTTGCTCTTTAATTGTTTATGTTACGCCATACATGTATACACTTAGTACGTTACAGTTTTGCTTTATTTCATTGCACTTATTTATATTTATGTAAACCCTAGATGGCCCCCTAGGTCACCCCTTTTCTTTTGATCAAAGTCTTGGAAGGTACCCCACAGCTAGCTTATTTCTGATTTGCTTTGTGGGGAATAATACCATCCAAAACTTTGAAATTCTTTTAAGCCTTGAGGGTACCCCACAGCTAGCTTATTTCTGATTTGCTTTGTGGGGAATAATACCTTCCAAACATTTTAAAGCCTATCCCAAACCATCCTTGATTTCACTAAAAAACTTTACCCAAAAAAAAATGGAAAAAAAAGAAAGAATTCGGAATAATGCTTATAGCTTAAGGTTTCTCATTCCAAGTCCCTCCAATTTTTCAACTCCTCTAAATCGAATTGTCTCTCACTTTTAATTGATGTTTCATCTCAAAAAAGAAATCTTGATTTATTTTAAGCTAAAAATTGACCCGCTTCTAAATTTGGCCCACCCCCAATCTCAGCCCAGTACAAATCTGACCCAAAACCCAAGTCCGGCCCAATTCCAAAAGTCCGGCCCATCAGTCTGATTCAGCCCATTAGCCCAAGGCCCCAAACCTGAAGGCCCATCACACCTTGGCCCACACACTCGGCCCAAACACCCACATCCGGCCCAAAGCCCATCTGGCCCAATTCCAAAGTGGCCCCAAGCCCAAGTGGCCCATTAGTCCGATCCGGCCCATTAGCCCAAGATCCAAACCCGAAGCCCAAACCCATGGCCCAAAACCATAAAATAAAAGACCCATGTCTCAAATAAGGCCCAAGTCCACAAAGCCTAAGTCCACAAAATCAAGCAAGCCTAAGTCCACAAAAATCAAGTTAAGTCCACAAGAATCAAACCTTGAACCAAAGGTTGACCTTTGACCTGAAAATTGACTGAATGTTGACTTTGACCAAAACCTTGACCCAATCATTGACCAAACCCGAACATTGACCCGGTTCATCTTCCAATACAAGTCAAATCAAATCAATTCCAATACATGTTTCAAACCCGATTCCTTTCAATTCACTTTCAACTTGTAAATTCCTTTCAAAATCTAAAAACCCGAAAAGAATTTCAAAACCATCATTTTATTCAAGTCTCATCAAGTTTTCAAAGAAACCATTTTGTGGAATTTAAAAAGGAAAAACTCTTCTCACATCACAGAAAACTCTTCTCCATTGCAGAAAGTTCTTCTCACATATACAGAAAGTTTTCTCCTAAAACATTTCTCAAAATCAGTGTTTCTTTACCGAGAATTCCGAACAACTTCGAAGTTTTTTTTTTAACTCAGTTTTTAACTCAAATAAACCGTTTTCGGGGAGCAAGTAATGTCTAACCCCTTCAAAACATTTCCTCCATGGTTAGGACATCACTTGTCTTCCTTCCCCAAAATAAAAATCCGAGGCGGGGCACTGGGGTCATAACCTCCCTTGTCGCAGTCTGGATCTCTTTAGGCGGGGCATTAGGGTGACAAACCTCCCCTAATTGCAGCCTAGATTTTTACAAGGCGGGGTGCTAGGGAAGTAACGACCTTCCTAGTTGCAGCCGGGATTTTAGAATCGTCTAACTCCCTTCCGCTCGATTTCAATGTTTTCGGATTTTAATGTTTTAAAACCCGGGAGTTAGAGACGTTATTAGGGTTCGACCGAGAACATCTCATTCATGGTGTTTCTCTCTTAATCCTATTTTTCGACATAAATTCATTGCCCCATCTTTCGAGCCTCGACTTACCATTAATTAAGTGTCGTGTTCGAGGGGGTACATAGGGTAATCCCTCGGGATTATCCGCCCTTTTACAACAAAAAATGATTTTTCAGTTTTAAAGACTTTAAGAGAGACAATTCTGAATACCCCAATCTAACATCTCCATTAGAGCTTTAGGACCCATAAACACTTCTCAATCCTCCTTTTAACCAACTCTAAGTCAATTCTTGAAGACTTCTAGAAACTTGAAGCATCTTCAGAACCCGAATACTTGTAAACCAAGCATCCTCTTCCATACTCGATCGTTTTGAAAACCCGAGTTTCTCCTCAACACTTTCAACTTCCCAAAACACTTCAAAAACCCGACCATTTCAAGATCCGAACTTCACAAACACAAACAACTCAATTCCACCAAATAATCCGAAACCCCTTAACTCCACCACAAATGACCAATTACTCCTCAAAACTCCCATCATCCTCTTAATCCCCGTGAAAGCCAAAACAACCTCAAGCCTCTCAAAACAATCAAAACCTCTCAATGCTTCAATCAAACCAAATCCAAGACCAGCCTACTGTTCTAAATCGTCTAATCCTCAACCCGCACTCAATCCTATCCTTTGGCTTTTATTTGAATCTCTCTAATAAGGTTTTGAAAGAAGGCAATCCCGACAATTGGAGACCGAGGCTTCCTCGGGCACCAATCCAAAGTCGTGGTCGTTGCCACTTCTAAGGGGTGTAACCCAGTGCGAACCCACACAGAATCTCTGACGCAACCAGCTAAATCCTATCCATAGGGAACAACCTCAGAGTCAACTAACGGTTCTTAGAACCCTGTTCCTTTCCTTCCTAGTTCATTTAGGTCAAACTAGGTGGCGACTCTAGTCAATTCCGCCCTTAGGGCATAAGTCCGCGTGGAGCCCATTGAGAGTGGGTGTAGTGCGCACTTGCATTCCCCTTTATGCTTTCTGGGAAAGACGGACGATGTAGTAGGTATTTGAGGGCTGCCATGAATAACGGGTTTTCACCCTCCACAGAATGGCAAATTCTTAGGATCTAGACTTCTTAGTTAGACCGTATTTTAGATAGACCCCCCTCATACCGAAAAATCACCCTCCACAGAATGGCGACTCTGCTGGGGAAAACTTGAGTAAGTTTTTCTCAAACTCAAGGAAGACTGAACTCCATTCAAAATTGTCGGGACTTCCCCACTTCTTTCAAAACCTTCAAGAGATTCTTTTCTAAGCCTTAGGATTATTCTACTCCACACTTTGAGTGTGTATCTGACGAGGACAGATAGGATTTGTTAGATCCTCAACAAACATTACAACAATTGGGTTAATGATTAGCTCACGATTAGAAAGAGACACTTAGGAGTAAATGAAGCTAACTTCCCTTTAGGTTAATAAACAACCAATTTGGAATCACTAATCTCAAGATAAAACCCTTAGCAAATAGGTTGGTGCTAACCTCATTTGGTTTATTTACTGTTTTCATATTTATGTTGCGATTGTGGGGTGCATGGGGTGGGTAGCTTAGGACATGCATTCCTCTGTGTCACCCGATTTACCCACGATGTCACGGGATCCCCAACCGGTCCACGGTTGATTCCCCATGAGCTAGGGTCACTTTATGAGTGAACAAACCCACAGGGCGGTAAGGTTTCTGACCGACGCCTTGAGCTCATGATCCAAAATTATCCTCCATATCCGAGTCAAAGCCAGCATATAGTGAACTCTGAGCCTTCAGTGTCCAGCTGCCTAATCCGGTGTCTAGATGGGTTTTGGGTCACCCCCTTGTATGCCGCCTGTCTGACCACCCTGTTTCCTTACCTTGAAGATTGCATGGGCTCAGTTCTCCATTGTTCCTCTGCACCACGGGTGTCTCTAAAGCCTGATGTCACGCTACACGTCCATAGAGGATCCCGTATTTACCGGATACCCATACATGGCACAACGTAGTCAGTGAATAATTTGGACTTTAGACACACCTGACCGTGCAAACAACGGGAGACCCGACCCCATGCAGTACTTCCCCAAGTTTTCCAAAAGTGGGTATGTTGTGATAATCACCGGCCGTGGCTCGTGTGACTGTATCACTTCGGGTATCTTGACCTTTCGAACTTAAGCACTCCAGACTTTCTTGATGACGTGCCCCACAAGGCATAACAGAGATAAATCCCGAGAGATGAACAGTGAAGGGACGACGGTTCCCCCGGTGGTATGGAAACATTGATTGACCTGGAAGGTGATTATCCCAATCATTCGCACTCAGCTCCACATAAAAACTAGCCACGATTTTACTTCTTGCTATACATGTGTGCAAACCACTTTCTTCGAACCAAATTGTTTTAAATTTGCAAAATGTTCGGAATTCTCTTTTGCATGTCTCTTAAAGTTTTTTTAAGCCGAGCTCGTCTAATTTAGAATCCCACTTATATTTTACTCAAAAAACATTCGGGTTTTAAAATCTGTCACTTACTTCATTTCACAAAAATGTTATGTCCAAAACGTTTTTAAAAAAAGTAGATTTCGAAAAACCTACTTTCTACAAAAGAATTTCAGACAACATCCTTCACCAACTTTATTTCTAGTAGTTTTCGAAAACAGTTTTCAAAGTTGATTTTCACAAACGTATTCCAAAATAAATGATTTAGTCCCCATGTTGCGACCCGCTATTTTTGAAGCTCAACCCACCTTCAAGAGCAGCGGTCATTACTGTGGAGCGTACTAATCATTTCGTGTTTTCACAACAGTGGTGGATTTTCACATATGATTTGTGCTCGATCATTCACTTTCCTTTCTCAAAAATATCCTTCATTCCCCTCGTCGACAGCAAATGAAGCAGCATGAAGATCGAGTACGCGGTGTGAGCCAAAAGCCAGAAGCACACCAACCCGTGCAGCTAGCCGAGCGACATGAAGATTAGCAACACCTATTCGAGTTCAAAACTGTTGAAAATCAGAGGAACACCAAACCCGTTTTGTTGGGTCATGGTACTGCTTCACCGCAAGCACCCAAAGACGAGTAAGCTGCCACCGGGAGCCCAAAGGCGAGCTGAGCAGCCAATCAGGAGCCCGAGTGTGAGTGAGCAGTCAGTTAGAAGCCCGAAGACGGACTAGAAGAGTTCAAGAGAAGTTCAGCTCAAATCCCCCTTTAATGACTTTTTAGGATTGCTGATGTATAGGCTTCCCCATGTTTCTTCTTTTTGTCCATCTGAATAGATTACATGTATAGGTTTATACATTTCCCTTAAAGTGATTAGAAAGTGTATAGGGTTCCCCAATCCCTATGTTATTTGCGAATGATCGAGCGTCAATATTCATATTGTTCAAATCCACCACTTCGAAAACACATGTTTTCAAAACCGTCTTTAAAAAACTCGGTTTCTTTTGGCATGCACGTCCTGTTTAAAAGAAAGGACATACGAGACGACCCTTCACGTTTTATCTACCACTCTTAAAACTTTGCTTTATGGGGTGAAATTTGTGGTGTCTATGGATACATCCCCTTTTAAAAAAAAATTGATGATATAAAGTGACGCTTATCATACGAATACTTCATGAATCTCACAACTTTTCAAGATAAATAAAAATCATTTTTGCACCAACAATCATTCACATTCATCGCAGTAATTTTTTGTTTAACAAAACATGCTGATATTACCTCTTCTCTTTTATTCTAATCCTTGTGCGTGCAGGTGTTCGTGACTGAAATACCCCAAATTAATAAAACATGGATTAAATATTTAATCACATTAATTAAGGCCTAAACATGCCTTAAAAGTCAACTGAGAACAACAGTGGTCAACACAAAACAAGATGTTGCACCCTTTGACTGTTAAGGGTAAATAAATACCCATATGAACTTCTTAGGACCTAAAAATTTGTCCTAAGTATATTGACATAATATTAAACATATTATAACCGTTGGACAACACTCCAACACAAAGAAAAAGCATTTACATGCTTCAAGGTCAAAAAGGGCAAAAAGGTGCTATAGGAAAACCTTAAAAATCAAATGACCTCTAAATGATATAAAATTGAATACCATGATCAAACATCATGTAAGGAACACAACAAAACCGTTGTCAAAGAAAACAGAGCCCAGAAACACCTTGCGACACAAAATGTGCACTAAAACTCCTTAAAGCACGTTTTTGTGTAATCGCCTTTTAAATTGGTTTTAAATGGGCTAAAAGGTTATAAATACCTTTAAATATAATAAAATATCATATTATATGATATTAGGAATTTAATTCCAGAAATTTACGAATTTTTACAAATTTAATATTAAAATATTAATAAAACCCTAAAGTGGGGCCCGTTTGGGTCAACATTGACTAAGTTGACCAATGTTGACCATTGACCACGAAATGGACTACATAAAATCAGATAAATGAGTCTCTTAACAGACCAAGAGACAAGTCCCATGTGACAATTAAATATAGTCCTTTACTTTAGCATAAAATAACAAAAAAAGACATACTTTACCTTATAAAACAAAAAAGGTGGGCTCCACTTACCTTTCCCATGTGAGCCAGCTGATTTGGAGCCTCCATTTGCTCCTCTTCCTCTTTGAATTTCGTGGCTCCAGCTGGTACAAGACAAAAGTGCTTAGTCACCTTACAATAAATGGCTAAAAGTAACATTATTACTCCTTTAATCAATCAAATTGGAATCAATTATGTACAAATAATTCACCCACCTTTCCTATCATGTCCAGCTGCCCCTTGCTGTTGTCTCCCACGAATTTATCAATTACAACCAGCCTTGATGAGTCATCAAAGCAAGGAAATCATAAAAAAATGCAAAAAGGTGCTTTAAGGCAATATTAGGTCTTTCCCCTTCATTCCTTCCTCTTCAGCCGAGATGGCTCACCCCTTGAGCTCTCTTTGGCTCCCCTCCACCGTAGGTAAGAGTTCCAAGCACCATTGATGAGGTTTCAAGCTCTAGGTAAGCTCTTAAGGCATAAAAATGCCCATTTTCTTCATCTTTCCTTCCTTTTTCGATTGATCTACACTCCAACCTTTTCTATACATCTATGTAGAGTGATTTGGAGGTTAGATGAAGTGTTGGTTTCGTACATAACCAGATCTAAGGAGGAAAGTTCAAGTCTTGACCATTTAAGGTAAAAATGTGCTTTAAGCTCATAACTTTTGATTCCCTTCAAGTTCGGCTGTGAAACTTTGCTCATAGCCTCCTATTCTTCTCCTTTTCATGTGGAATCTGTTGGTAAGCCATTTGGAGCAAGGGTGGCCGAGATCCAAAGGAAATACCCTCTTTTAAGGCATTTTTCCAAGGTAAATCCTAATAACAAGAGTATTTGTTGAGATCTAGCTATTTCCTATGTCACTATGGTGGATCTAACACCTTGTGGTGTGTTTGATTCAGGCCGAAACCATCTTTAACTCTCCTTGCACTCTTAAGGTAATTTTTGCCTTAAATCTTACATTAAATTACTTCCTATGGTTAGATCTTGCTTGGAGACTAACTAGGCCTTGTTTTCTGTTTGAAAACATGTAAAACAAGCTGTGGAGAATTTCTACTTAAGATGGCCGAACCAAACAAGGATTACCTAAGCTAAATCAAGGTATAAATCACTTAAACATTAACTTTGCTAAGTTAAAAATGTTCTAAGCTAATTCTAATGCTATTGCCGTGAGTGAAGAAGAATAATAAGGTCTTATTTGACCTTAAAATGTTTAAGGAATGGTTTAATAAATTTTATAACTAATTAAACAAGCATAATTGTCAAATTTAAGACATTATGTGGAAGTTTGGTAAATAAATGAAGAATATATGGTGAGGCCGAAAATCTATATGTATTTTGGGACATTTATGTGTAATTTATTTTGCAAGACAATGTTTGTAATAAGGCCATGTATTTTAGGCCATTTTATTTATGCATTTACAAGCTTTTAATTAAGTTTAAGTAGTATAAATGCATTACCGAAAATAAATGGGGTATTAGGTGTAATTAAATTAAATTTAAGGGCTTTAGAATAATAAGGCCGAAAATTAGAGGTAAAAAGGAGTTAAAATAAAGTTCATAAGATTTTATAAAGTTTTGGGGTTAAATGGTGAATTTTAGAAAGTTTGGGTACTAAACCGTAATTATAAAGAATTGGTGGTCAAGGAAATATTAAGGTGGTCAACATTGACCATATGCTAGGTTTTGACTAAAATAAATAAGTTAGACAACTTATTTAAGGTTTTATAATAAGCTATGTATTTAATGGTAATATTTTTATAACATATGTGGTAAATATGTTATTACCAAAAATAAAGGGTGTACAATGGTATTTTAAACACCCATGGGCTATTAGGAATTTTTAGGAATTTATTTGGTGGATTTTGGAATTAAAATGAACTATATATGTATAATATATGGTTATTATGTCATTATGACACTTTGGAGAAATATAGATGGTGGAATGGTAAATACCAAGAGTATATGGGTTAATAAGGATATTTATAACCCTTTGGTGGAATTTGGTGATTTTTGGAATTATTAAGAGAATTTATTAAGATATGTGTATAAAATATGGTTTTAATGATATGGAAGAACTATATGTTATAAATAGGGCCAAATGGCAATTATAGAATAGCACAAGGGCTGTTCGGAATTTAAAAAAAAAATAACCATAGGTTATACTCTTTTATAAGTTAGAAATGTTATATTAAATGGTATATATAACATGGTAAAAAGAAAGGGGTGATTTTGTAAATAAAGGAAACTATGGTTTATGGAAAAGAATAAGATTTTCTTATGGTGCCTAAGAGGCAATAATAAATAGTTTTGTATAAAGACTATAGGTTATAAGTTAAAGGGAATAAAAATATCACATAGTATGATATTAGTATATGGTATAACATTACATAATGTTATGTGGTCAAAACGGAATTTAAATTAAGTTAAGGGTTATACTGAGTTAATAGGAGTTGAAAGATGAATTTTAGACTAAGGTCTATAATGTTATAAACGTTATGACAATGATATGGTTTAGATGGAATTGATATAAGGAAGGGTACTCACATAAAATAATGTGACAAACTATAAATAAATGAGATTTATAAACTAAGGTGTTTATGGAATAAACCTTAGGAGTTGTAATTATACAACATAAGATGTTACATGATATTAGGATAATAATCTTAATATAAGTTGTATAATATAATACAACTAATGGGAATAATCATCCAATAAAAGATGATAAAATGTAACATAAAATACAAGAGTTTATTAAACTCATGGGAATTACCTACGTGGTAAATATATACATACACAAGAATAATGTATATAAGGTGGATATATATATTTTGGTTGAAAACCATATGATTTAATGGTGGTGGTTATTTAAAAAATAATAAAGATAGTTACGAACTATAAGTTATGAATTTTAGAATGCAGTATAATACAAGAATGCATGCATTCATGCAACTATAGGTTACGTACCTAAACTGGATGTGGATAAGATTAAAAGAAATATAAGGAATTAAACTTAACAGTTGAAATAGTTTTGACGTACGCGTTTTAAGTAACAAAGCCGACTGTTTTAGAGAAACCCGTAACAAAACTGTAGAAAACAGGGGTGAACTGTCGGGGTTACTTATTATTCGGAAATACCGGATGTAGTTAGTCATGGAGACTGACTTATAGTTTTATTACCGTTTAGAGTATACTTCTGACAAGGACGCTTGACGAGCTAACGGACTACACGGAGCGTAGGATCTTGCTGATTCATACTCCACCGTAATACAGTCAGGGTGAACGGTATGTAAAGGGGTTTGCCGAGTTGTCCTAAGGTTGCTCCTTGGGCTCGGATTTGGTTGATATAACTTGTATGTTGTTATGTGTCTCTGATTGTCACTGAGGGCTTCCTCAGTTCAGACATCTGTGTGATCTGTGATAAGATTGTTTGTCTGAATGTGATAATTAATATGCATGAACTGTATATTTATAGCTGCTTATTATTTACTGTTGTTGAGTTAACAGTATTGGTTCGTATATATGAACCTATATATAAAACGAACTAGCGGCTATGGTGCTATCTTATATGAAATATAAGGAACGTAAGTAAAACGTTGTAGCACTAAGATAATAAGATATACATATTATCTGAGACTTTTATACGGAGCATTGGCCTTTCTATACGCCGCTCTCGTATCTAACACTGGATCCCGAGTTTACAGACTCCGGATTGGACTAATGACCTTAGTCTGCTGTGTTAGAAAATTTGGTAATGCGATGCGATGGTATAAATAATTAATTAATTAATGGAATGGAAGGAAAGCCAAGAGGATGTGGCTCTGTGTGCGGTGTGATCACAAAAACGATACCAGGATGTCCGCGTACGGGTCCGTAAGTATCAAGAAAATTTCCCGTGAGCTAGAATGGCTCGTTGGTCGGAGACTCTACCGTTGGAGTGGCTACTGCCGTGGGTGACCCGCCATAATATATGGGTAACTAGAGACGTGTCGTTTTAACGAGACATTGTCACTAGGTATAACTGAACAACTAAAACAATTGAGACATATACAGTGGCGAACAATACCATGGACGAGACTTAATACTTGTTTATCATTCTCGTTGTTTCGCTTTGTTGTTCATTGGTTATACTTGTGGGCATTATATTGTGTGTTGATGGTTGGATGGAGCCTACAAGGCTAAGGTAAATCAAATATGAAAGCTGTACGCTACGGCGATTGTACATTGTACAATATATTGTTGTTGTTCGATACGTTCGATATATATTTGTGGTTTGTGATATCTAAATGATTGTTTGGTTTGGATGGATGATTAGTGTCTATGAATATTTGGATGGTTATGTACATTATACATTTAGGCTACAGTATTGTTATAACTGTAAAATGGAAGAGCATGAAACCAATCTAATAAAAAGATGGTTAAAATGACAAGTGACCATTAGGGTCCAGGCCCGGCATACTCAGCGTCTATCGCTGATACTACACCATTTCAGGTTGTTGATCATTGTCGGAGCTGAAGAGCAGGAACAGGGTAATTGGAGACGTTGTATAGTAATGAAGATGGTGTATGGTCTTATGGTAAGGTTATGTATTTTTCAGGATTGGGTAGACGCTCACTTGTCGATGTTTATGGTTATGATTTAGTATGATGTATAGGAGTTTCTCGTTATCACTGCGGTTAGCAGTTTGTTTATTTTGGAAGTTGGATGTAGTTTGGCTACGTTGCTCGCATGGGCGAGTAATGGCCGGTGACACCCGAGTGAGTTTTGTAATTGTTAGTTATTTTCCGCTGCGAGACGTTTTTATTTATTGCTACGTGAGGGATTATATCGTGATTATGGAGAGGGGTGTTACAGTGACTGTTGGCAACTGGAAAGAAAGAAGACCAGTCTGCCTATAGCAACGGCAGAAAAGATGGAGCGAGCCCCTCGGCATGATCAAGCAGTCGAAGGCCAATTCGTTCATGAAAGATTGATCCATGACCTTGCTGATGACTTGGAGAAAAACCTGAAGATAGAAGAATTTGTCCAAAGAAGAATAACTAGGGTATACGCGGGGTCGGATAGCAGTTACAAGGAGTCTCCAACTTACTCTGTATATGATGCCTATGAGTTTCAAGCAATGGACCCTCATGCTCCCTCTGTCCAAGTTCGAACAACACCAAACATGCCATCTTCACCTATGTACAGTTCAACTCTGAGAACCCCACCCGCCACCAGAGAGAATTGGCAACCACAAATGGTCTGTGATAAGGGAAAGGCACAAGCCCGACCTTCCCCCATGGTGTATTCTGGCTTAAACCTCTCCTTGCCCACACAAGAATATGTGCTTCCTTGGCAAGTACCTCCTCACCTGTCAAATTCTAGCCAACATTCTCACCCAGGAACAACACTGCCCTCTCAACCTCTTGACACCGGCTACCCTGAGACAACGTATATTTCAATCCAAAACCTTGATCTCAAAGCGAGTCCAATGAAAGAATTAGTGAAAGAACTGAAAGCAGAACTAGAGCTAGCCCGACGCTTTAAGTCTGCAGGTTGGGAGCCAACTAACCCGTATCCGGATGCTCGTCTACAAAAGGGCATGAGTCTGCCTGAGATGGAGAAGTATGAGGGAATTGGAGACCCGAGACATCATGTCGACAAATATGATAAACTCATGAATCTCCATGGCCTCTCGACGAGCTGAAAGCCGCATGCTTTAGATTCTATCTACAAGGACCTGCTTACTCATGGATTATGAGCATAGATCTAAACGGAAAGTCAAGCCAGGACCTGTATTTAGATTTCCTCTCTCAATACGGCGACAACTTTCATCATGAAGTTACACGTAGAGATTTAGAGGTCATAAGCCAAAATTCTAACGAACCCGTGAGGGAATTCATAAAACGATGGAGGGTGAAGGCCGGACAAATGAATAACCGACCCAATGAGGAAGAGCAAGTGCGAATGGTAATTTCCGGGCTGAAAGATGTGTATCGACATCAGCTGAAATATCTAGGGATATGCGACTTCAGACGACTGATGGCGGTTGTGACTGCTTTGGAAGATGCTGAAATCAAAGATCCAAAGCCAACAATCATGCAAAGAGAATACCACCAACCTGGGCAGGACTCTCAAAGACAGAATTCGGGTCTAGGAATGTCACTCGGTGAAGCCTGGAAAATTTTAACCGAGGGAGGCTACCTAGCACCTTACAACACCAGTTCAAGGGTGAAGAAGCTTGGGCCACAATTACATGAGTATTGTGACTATCATCGGATTCGCGGGCACGCCACCGACGAGTGCACCACACTGAGAAACGCAATCCAAGAGCTGATAGACAAAAGAGATGTCTCTTCTTTAGATATAAGACGTCCATCCTAAGCCACGAAGGCGCATTTTCCTATGGCGTCACCGAGCTAGGCATGATCATGTACTAATCCATGGCGATAGTGGCAGAAAGTTGTTGAGTCATGTTTTCATTTACAACTGTCATGAAAGCGCATGAAGGGTTGCATCCCATCCCTCTCCCCTTTCTATTCGACCTATCCAAGAATCATGGGAAGAGCAAGACGATTTTATCATGTTAACTGATGCAATGTAGGAATTACCACTCCTTAAGCGGTCAAGGTTCGAATAACAGCTAAAACATGTGGGATCATATTTCATCCGGGACCCACTCAGTAACTGACCATCTAAAGAGCCATTGGTGGCGAGGTGAACTTCGTGGATCCTCAACCAGAACCGACGCAAGCGAGACTAGGTGTAATCTTATCATTCATGCATTGCATCCAAAACAAAAACATTCAATCAAAATCCAAAATTCAATCATTTTCATTGTCAATACATCATGCATCATATATACGTAGTAATTCCACATTACCACAACATAATGCATTGTAGATAGTTGCATCTTCATACTCCCGTATCGAAACAACATCTTTGGCAAAAATCTTGAGAGATTGATTGAACAGAGTGCGTGAACCACTAAACTCTCGACCCGTCGATGAACATAAGGGTCTAATCAAAATCAGCACCACAATCAAGTGAGTAGTGTGCAAAGAGCGGTATTTTCTCTTGAATTTCAAGTGAGCGTTTTTGGACAATCCACTGAGCGACGAGGGAAGGTAGAGAGAGCCAATCGAGGTAAAACCATGAGCGACTTGTGCTTTCCTTCAGCACATGGAGAGGCATAATTTAGAGTGAGATCAATGTCGATAGCAAAACACGAACTGTGATTCATGCAAAGATCCGAGAAATAGTAAGAAAACAATCATTGACTAATGAGGATGACGAGGCACTTAGGAATAAAAATCTCCACAAAACCAAAAAGCGATGACTGCCCTGTACATAATCCCTTAGTGAGCCCCGCTGAGCCTTTCATGAAAACTCTTTCTTCAAAAAAAAAACTCCACAATATGTCACCCCACATATACACACTTACCCGTGCAATAGAGGATCTCGAAGGAGCCGGAGCCATGACCCCTCCCCACCATCATTCACAAAAAACAACAAATGAAATGTTCGAAGAAACCAATGGGTCAATGCAACTCCAAAGCAAAATTCCAAAAAAAAAGAACGCCAAAATGTTCAAAAATATCAACAAGTCAATGCAACTTCAAGGCTGAAAGCCAAAATACAAAGCAGAGAATGCTTGAGAAAGTTGATGAGCCAAATGCAATTTCAAAAACAAAATGAGAAGAAAGTTCAAATCAAACACCAGAAGAGGCAAGAAGGAGAAATCCAAATCAGAAGGACCAATGATGTCCCGAAGAAATCAAAAGGTTATCAAAACCGGTCTAATCATTCCACCCATGGCGAAGGCGAAACATATCCTCTGTTGCACAAAAACTCCACAATTACCAAATAAATCCTCCAGTCCCATGTGACATACATCATACCTCTCAACCCCGTTATAACCCAATGAAAGACCTCTGACTCGTTAGTTGGTGAGCGTTAACTGAAAGTATCGGATCTGAAACATGAATCATAAGCTTCGTGCTTGTTATCAACATGTCCCACCTCACAATACAGGGACTATGAGTGAATGAGTGCGACCTTACTTCACAAGGTCTTTAGAGTGCGAGTGACTCTTCGACTAAACCACCAAATCATAATCAGCCTACCCCATTGCAGGAGAGCAATTTGTGAGGAACGGAAAGTCCATAACCTCAAAAAAGGAAATTCTTAGGAAAATACTGCTCTAAGCATCGAGAGTATCATCACACCGCTTTGCACACACAGCCAAACTCACGAGAGATTGACTCGTATCCCTCCATGAGAGGAAAATGATTCACGCCTTCCAATTCAACAATCATTCAAGATCGAATCGAAGATGTCTTATATTCGAAACCTCATATTAATAGAGATAGGACCGTACCTTCTCTACAAAACTGCATATGCATTTTGCATCGTATCTAGCATTTAATATTTGCATGCATCATAAGCACTCCATCGTCAACATCTGATTGGTAAGAACTCTGCCTAGTCTCGCTGAGAGTCGACTTCAGTTGCTGCAGTTGAAGTAAAACTTCCTATCAAAGGAAATCAAGTTGAAGCCATTCCGGGCTATGTTTGAGCTACGTTGAATCATTATGAAGCCACCCGGGGCCATCCTCGAACTACATCGAAGCATTCAGAGCCATCCCAGGCTACCTTTGAGCTATATCGAACCAAAATAAGGCCATCCTAAGCCGTACGAAGACAATCTCAGAGCCATCCACTGTCATACTTGAGTCTCATCGACACCCCTCCCAAATCCAAATTGGAGCCATACGGGACGTCCTCAGACATTGTGACCATCTTTAGAGCTACACAGGAGCCATCTCAACAGTTCGAGAACAATATAGGAGCCATCTAACATCCCTGTTAGAGCCATTTCATCATCAGGGTCTTGCCTGCACAGTTTTGAACTACGTATGGTCTGATCTCAATACAAAATTGAGTACGTAGGCAGCCCGCCCAGGGTGCGACCACCTCAAAGGAAAAATGCCCCTTTCTTCCTCGCTATCACCAAATAGAGCCATCTTGTAGCCCTTCCCAGAGCCATCCCGAGCTATCCTGGAGCCATCATGAGAGAACCCTGAAGTCATAACCGGGCCGAAGCCATCCATCCATGACCAAGAATTTATCTACCACATCAAAATACGTCAAACACAACACAGTCCACCAATCACATCAACCCACCATTCGACTCAAAATCTCAATCCAAATCGAAACCCACCAACCACCCCAGAGTCGTTGCTCATATTGGGGTCATGAATCATGTTGGAGCCACCAACCACACTGGAGCCACGACCGCACCGGAGCCATCAACGTAATCCGGAGCCATCAGTCCATACCGGAGCCATCACCACATGCCAAAGTCATCTCAAAATTTCAAACAACTCTGGAGCCGTCTGCTCACACAAACAGGGAGTTTAATTCAATTAATACATTGGTTAATCACCTCACATATCATCTGCATATACCCACAAAATTTGCTCACCGTCTGACGCATCTTCACACCCGCTAGGCAGCTATTGCGCTACTAGCGCGGTCGATTTTTTTCATTTTACACCCGCTAGACAGCTATTGCGCTACTAGTGCGGTCAAATTTTCGTTTTACACCCGCTAGGCAGCTATTGCGCTACTAGCGCGGTCGATTTTTTTCATTTTACACCCGCTAGACAGCTATTGCGCTACTAGTGCGGTCGACTTTTCATTTTACACCTGCTAGACAGCTATTGCGCTACTAGTACGGCCGCCTTTCGTTTTACACCCGCTAGGCAGCTATTGCGCTACTAGTACGGTCAAATTTTTGTTTTACACCTGCTAGACAGCTATTGCGCTACTAGTACGGTCGCCTTTCGTTTTACACCCGCTAGGCAGCTATTGCGCTACTAGTGCGGTCGACTTCTCATTTTACACCTGCTAGACAGCTATTGCGCTACTAGTACAGTCAAATTTTCATTTTACACCCGCTAGGCAGCTATTGCGCTACTAGTGCGGTCGACTTTTCGTTTTACACCCGCTAGACAGCTATTGCGCTACTAGTGCGGTCGACTTTTCATTTTACACCTGCTAGACAGCTATTGCGCTACTAGTACGGTCGCCTTTCGTTTTACACCCGCTAGGCAGCTATTGCGCTACTAGTGCGGTCGACTTCTCATTTTACACCTGCTAGACAGCTATTGCGCTACTAGTACGGTCGCCTTTCGTTTTACACCCGCTAGGCAGCTATTGCGCTACTAGTGCGGTCGACTTCTCATTTTACACCTGCTAGACAGCTATTGCGCTACTAGTACGGTCGCCTTTCGTTTTACACCCGCTAGGCAGCTATTGCGCTACTAGTGCGGTCGACTTCTCATTTTACACCTGCTAGACAGCTATTGCGCTACTAGTACGGTCGCCTTTCGTTTTACACCCGCTAGGCAGCTATTGCGCTACTAGTGCGGTCGACTTTTCGTTTTACACCCGCTAGACAGCTATTGCGCTACTAGTGCGGTCGACTTTTCATTTTACACCTGCTAGACAGCTATTGCGCTACTAGTACGGTCGCCTTTCGTTTTACACCTGCTAGACAGCTATTGCGCTACTAGTATGGTACCGAACTTGCATTCTAGGCTCGTCATAAGCCCTAGGGCTGGATATCAAGAGGTCCAGTTGAGGCACTCCTAAGTCCTCGTGCACTCTAAACCAAAACATTGTTAGTATCATAGGCTCGTCATAAGTCCTATGGCTAGATATCAAGAGGTCTAGTTGAGGCTCGTCATAAGTCCTCGTACTTCAATTGCATTATAGGCTTGTCATGAGTCCTATAGTTAGATGTCAAGAGGTCTAACTGAGGCTCGTCATAAGTCCTCGTACTTTAATCACATTCATACACTCACGATCGCATCCCATCAAATCACAAACCGTAGTGAGAATTTTTGGCGGCCCGTCAACCTTGATCCAATTATGCAAAGGTTTGCAGAATTGAATCAAGGGGAGCCATCTGTAGACACCAAAAATTCTCACCCCATAAAGCAAATTCCGAAATAATAAACACAATAAGAGGGGTCGTCGCCTTTCTTTGTCAAACACGTATTGACGTGCATGCCAAAATGAACCATCGTTTTATAGTCTTTTTCAAAGCATTTCATAAAAACACGATTTTGCTAAAACGAATTTTCAAACGACAATACGGTTTTTAAACTCATCACGTTTTGAATCTTATTTTTATTTGTATCCCATAATTTCATCTCACTATATTATTGTTCTCATTCGTATTGTATACTTTCCTTCTGAAACGGTAACATTTTTTAGATGAATTATCCGGTCAGAATTAAGGCTTTTGTATTATTTCCTCCATCTATGTGTTGAGTTCTGAGTTAGCTTAGTCAGTTAGCATGTCCACTGGAAAATCAACAGGTAGGGGGGTTCGAATCTGGCGAACAATTGGACGCGTTCTATTTTCTTCCCCCCGCCCGCAGAAGAACTCTTGTTTTTTTTCGTATGCTAATATACTGAGTTCTGTCATAGTTTACCGGTTGGAAGCATGCAAGGGGTACGCTAGAGGTCACGAGTTCGAGACTGGGAAGCTGCTAAAACTCATTTTGCCTCTTCTATCCCCCTGGTCCGATTTTTGCCCCAATTAAAGCCCACTTCTATTAGTCAGTCCATGAATCCAGCCCAAATGAAACCCTAAATGGACATCTGTTTACTCCCTCTTTCATTATAAAACTACCAAAAACCTACAGTAGGGACACGGTTTTTCTCGACTCAGCAACATCAATCCCAACACTCTCATTCCATTTTGTCCAGTTCCCTGCATACTGCTCCCGAGCTCGAAAGAAAACAAAAACCCAGAAAAAACCTGCGCCTCCCTTTTCTCTTCGAAATCGAAGAAAATTCTTCGACACCTTCGAAATCTTCTTCCGCCATTAACGTTTTGCTTTTCCACCACTGATTCTCGCCAGGATATCCTACCCCGCCTCGTCTTCTCCTTCACATTACGAGCTGAGTAAGTTCCTTCCTGTGTGCTAACGATTCGAAGAAGAATCTCAACTTCTTCTGCCCCTTCGTTTGTTTCTTTTATTTTGTTTCTCTTTCAGACGTCGAAACCAGAGCTTCGAGATCTCATCTCGCTTGTCTCTGGTTTCATGTATAGACCAGGTTGATTTTTACGTTTTCATTCGTTGTTTTAAGTTCCACGGTATAATGAGCTCCTCGGGTAATTGTTTTAAATTTCCAGACTCACCATTTCACCTTCTCCTTCACACATACCGAGCTTCTTTAATCTTCGTACGATAGGCACACGTTATGTGCATAATTCCTGTACACTTGCATCGGGCATTCTTTTTTCTGATCGTTCCGCTCTATCCTCGTATAAACCTTTGGGTGATTATCGAGCCTGATACGGACAAAGAAGTCCATGAACAGGGGGGCTAAGACACATTGCGGATCAGTGTTTTCAATTCTAGTTCATAATTATGCTGTGATTTTCATAAACCTCTTATTCCTCGCGAGGAAATTTGCTATTGAGTGGAGAAAGTTTTCGTTGGTTTTTTAATAATCTCTGCTATGGCTTTAAATGTTGGCATGGAGCTGTCGTTTTTCTCCTCCGAAAAGGTATCGAGTTCCATGTATCTTATTTGCTACATCTCCCGACTCACAACTGCTCTCGGCTGATATATTTGTTCTTATACTGTCACTTTGTTCTCTTGATCTGGATATCTGTTGAGACTTGATTTGAAAAGGCATACCCTCTACTGTCAACGAGGTTGCAGTGTCTGATCCTTATCTTTAAATCCTGCAATCGCTTTGTCTGTTAGTCTTGTGTTGGAACAGGGTTGGTGATACTCATCTAATGCACCCAGATTTTCTTGCTTCCCCATAGAGCCCACCACCGACTGAAATGACATGGGAAGAATCTGTTCCCTGGGTTTGAAACATTGCATTATATTCAGTCTCCATTATTCATCAGCAGTTCCATATTCTTATGTGTTTTAACCTGCTCAGATGCTAACCTTGATGAACTAATTTGAATCGCTTATTGTTTTGTCTTGGTGTTTATTGTTTCGTTTGCTTACAGGAAACCTTATGTCTCCATCTCGGGTATTTATACTCTGAACTAATTCATGGTCTTTGTATTCTGTGTCATGCTATGATGGTGTGCGTGACTGCAATCTGACTCATGTTCATGTACATTCTGTTGTCTTACGCTTCATACCCTGGTGCATGAGCAAGTCTGATCTGATTAATTCCTTTGTTTGCGACCAAGTGTAATGACAGAGAAATGCTAGGTTAATTGATGACTGAAATGCTGTTACTCCCTTATGCCTGAAATCGAATCTAATAACTATGCGGAACCAGCTTCTGAATCTGATAAATCACAGCTGTCTTCTAGTCCATCAGTTTGTATTTTGTTTAGGAGTTCCTAAGAATCGGTTGTTTATATGGCTGAGAATTATACATTCGAAGTCAGTGCTAAGTTGAGGATACCAAACTTGAATGACCTAGGAACGGTTTAGTTGGCTTCTGCACTACCTTGGAGATTCAGATAGAGATGAATGAAAAATGGCAAATCGATAAACTGATATAATGAGCTACTTTATGGCTATTTTTGCTTGGGTTAGTAACTTCAGGCTGCGTTTTGTAATTACCGGTTAAGACTTACGACATTAGGGCTCCGAGGTTCTGTTGTTTGATGATGGAATATGTACGTAGCTATAAAAAAACAGGACCTGTTTGGTTAAAATTTCATTGTATTTTTTGTATTATTCATCATGTCGCATGGTTTGCTCTTTAATTGTTTATGTTACGCCATACATGTATACACTTAGTACGTTACAGTTTTGCTTTATTTCATTGCACTTATTTATATTTATTATGTAAACCCTAGATGGCCCCCTAGGTCACCCCTTTTTCTTTTGATCAAAGTCTTGGAAGGTACCCCACAGCTAGCTTATTTCTGATTTGCTTTGTGGGGAATAATACCATCCAAAACTTTGAAATTCTTTTAAGCCTTGAGGGTACCCCACAGCTAGCTTATTTCTGATTTGCTTTGTGGGGAATAATACCTTCCAAACATTTTAAAGCCTATCCCAAACCATCCTTGATTTCACTAAAAAACTTTACCCAAAAAAAAAATGGAAAAGAAAAGAAAGAATTCGGAATAATGCTTATAGCTTAAGGTTTCTCATTCCAAGTCCCTCCAATTTTTCAACTCCTCTAAATCGAATTGTCTCTCACTTTTAATTGATGTTTCATCTCAAAAAAGAAATCTCGATTTATTTTAAGCTAAAAATTGACCCGCTTCTAAATTTGGCCCACCCCCAATCTCAGCCCAGTACAAATCTGACCCAAAACCCAAGTCCGGCCCAATTCCAAAAGTCCGGCCCATTAGTCTGATTCAGCCCATTAGCCCAAGGCCCCAAACCTGAAGGCCCATCACACACTTGGCCCAAACCCCACACTCGGCCCAAACACCCACATCCGGCCCAAAGCCCATCTGGCCCAATTCCAAAGTGGCCCCAAGCCCAAGTGGCCCATTAGTCCGATCCGGCCCATTAGCCCAAGATCCAAACCCGAAGCCCAAACCCATGGCCCAAAACCAAGAAAGCCCAAAACCATAAAAGACCCATGTCTCAAATAAGGCCCAAGTCCACAAAGCCTAAGTCCACAAAATCAAGCAAGCCTAAGTCCACAAAAATCAAGTTAAGTCCACAAGAATCAAACCTTGAACCAAAGGTTGACCTTTGACCTGAAAATTGACTGAATGTTGACTTTGACCAAAACCTTGACCCAATCATTGACCAAACCCGAACATTGACCCGGTTCATCTTCCAATACAAGTCAAATCAAATCAATTCCAATACATGTTTCAAACCCGATTCCTTTCAATTCACTTTCAACTTGTAAATTCCTTTCAAAATCTAAAAACCCGAAAAGAATTTCAAAACCATCATTTTATTCAAGTCTCATCAAGTTTTCAAAGAAACCATTTTGTGGAATTTAAAAAGGAAAAACTCTTCTCACATCACAGAAAACTCTTCTCCATTGCAGAAAGTTCTTCTCACATATACAGAAAGTTTTCTCCTAAAACATTTCTCAAAATCAGTGTTTCTTTACCGAGAATTCCGAACAACTTCGAAGCTTTTTTTTAACTCAGTTTTTAACTCAAATAAACCGTTTTCGGGGAGCAAGTAATGTCTAACCCCTTCAAAACGTTTCCTCCATGGTTAGGACATCACTTGTCTTCCTTCCCCAAAATAAAAATCCGAGGCGGGGCACTGGGGTCATAACCTCCCTTGTCGCAGTCTGGATCTCTTTAGGCGGGGCATTAGGGTGACAAACCTCCCCTAATTGCAGCCTAGATTTTTACAAGGCGGGGTGCTAGGGAAGTAACGACCTTCCTAGTTGCAGCCGGGATTTTAGAATCGTCTAACTCCCTTCCGCTCGATTTCAATGTTTTCGGATTTTAATGTTTTAAAACCCGGGAGTTAGAGACGTTATTAGGGTTCGACCGAGAACATCTCATTCATGGTGTTTCTCTCTTAATCCTATTTTTCGACATAAATTCATTGCCCCATCTTTCGAGCCTCGGCACTTACCATTAATTAAGTGTCGTGTTCGAGGGGGTACATAGGGTAATCCCTCGGGATTATCCGCCCTTTTACAACAAAAAATGATTTTTCAGTTTTAAAGACTTTAAGAGAGACAATTCTGAATACCCCAATCTAACATCTCCATTAGAGCTTTAGGACCCATAAACACTTCTCAATCCTCCTTTTAACCAACTCTAAGTCAATTCTTGAAGACTTCTAGAAACTTGAAGCATCTTCAGAACCCGAATACTTGTAAACCAAGCATCCTCTTCCATACTCGATCGTTTTGAAAACCCGAGTTTCTCCTCAACACTTTCAACTTCCCAAAACACTTCAAAAACCCGACCATTTCAAGATCCGAACTTCACAAACACAAACAACTCAATTCCACCAAATAATCCGAAACCCCTTAACTCCACCACAAATGACCAATTACTCCTCAAAACTCCCATCATCCTCTTAATCCCCGTGAAAGCCAAAACAACCTCAAGCCTCTCAAAACAATCAAAACCTCTCAATGCTTCAATCAAACCAAATCCAAGACCAGCCTACTGTTCTAAATCGTCTAATCCTCAACCCGCACTCAATCCTATCCTTTGGCTTTTATTTGAATCTCTCTAATAAGGTTTTGAAAGAAGGCAATCCCGACAATTGGAGACCGAGGCTTCCTCGGGCACCAATCCAAAGTCGTGGTCGTTGCCACTTCTAAGGGGTGTAACCCAGTGCGAACCCACACAGAATCTCTGACGCAACCAGCTAAATCCTATCCATAGGGAACAACCTCAGAGTCAACTAACGGTTCTTAGAACCCTGTTCCTTTCCTTCCTAGTTCATTTAGGTCAAACTAGGTGGCGACTCTAGTCAATTCCGCCCTTAGGGCATAAGTCCGCGTGGAGCCCATTGAGAGCGGGTGTAGTGCGCACTTGCATTCCCCTTTATGCTTTCTGGGAAAGACGGACGATGTAGTAGGTATTTGAGGGCTGCCATGAACAACGGGTTTTCACCCTCCACAGAATGGCAAATTCTTAGGATCTAGACTTCTTAGTTAGACCGTATTTTAGATAGACCCCCCTCATACCGAAAAATCACCCTCCACACACAGAACACAGATATAGAAGTGATGTATATCACAGAACAAGAGATAGCAATAATTACAGCGGTGGCATTAAAGTGCACTAGTGCACAGCCAGTGCCCAAAATATGGGTGGGCTCAAGTTAGGTACTGCATTGCTTTGAATACATTGACCAAATACCCACATTGTCCACTAGTTGTTAAAATAAACAGACAACAACATAGATATAGATGTAATGACGATGACCAAACGAGAGAGTGCATAGTAAATCCCCAAAAAATGGGTGGCCTCAACTTAGGTACTGTGGCATTACTGTCAATCATAAATACCCAGTTTTACATTAACCAATGGTGTAACAGATGAAAATCGATACTCTGGTTTGAATTCATTTACCAAATACCCACATTGTCCACTAGTTATAAACATAAACAGACAATAACATACATATAGAAGTGATGTTGATGACCGTATGAGAGATACTAAGTTTGGTACTATAGGATTGCTGTCATTCACAAAACACCCAGTTTTACATTAACCAACAGTGTAACAGATAAACTTTGACATACTGCTTTGAAAATGCCCACATTGTCCACTAGCTGTGAAACTAGATAAAACTACAACATAAATATAGAAGTGATGTCAATCACCGGACAAGAGATAATATTAATTACAGTGCTGGCATTATAATCAACGAGTGCACAGTCAATCCCCAAAAAATGGGTGGCCTCAGATTAGGTACTGTGGCATTACTGTCAATCATAAATACCCAATTTTACATTAACCAATGGTGTAACAGCTGAAATTCGATGCTCTGGTTTGAATTCATTTACCAAATACCAAAACATAAACAGACAATAACATAGATAAAAAAGTAATGTCGATGACCACAGTCAATGCCAAAAAATGGCCTGAACTTAGGTACTATGGCTGCCCTGTCATTCACAAAACCCCAGTTTTACATTAACCCACAATGTAACAGATAAACTTCAATATACTGCTTTGAAAACATTGACCCAATACCCACGTACAATATACTAGTTGTAACAAACTAGACAGACAACATATATACAGAAGTGATGTTGATCACAGAAAGAGATAGTAATAATGACAGTGCTGGCATTATAATGAACAGTTAGGAAGAACCTCCCACCAAATGTTAAAGTTCAACGAAACACAAAAGTTTTATAACACAGATATCCAAATTGAGTTGCATCCACGAAATCCCCAACCACTAGTAGCACCAGAGAGGAGGCATATAACAGACATAGACAAAACTCCATCAAAATTACACACAATTGTAGTAAGCAGACATACAGCATGTCCAATTAGGGTACCAAGGGAACCTAGGAAGACGAGGTACATTAAATCGATCCCCGCCTGGAAACATGTCCTGGAATGGAGTTTTGTTCCGAACGCGAACCCATGTGTTGCCTGCAGTTACAGTGTTGCTCTCTTCCTCGATCACTCTTTTATCTTCATCAACACCATCACATCTGTTCCATCGCAACCAAGGACCAAATTCGTACGGCTTTTTCTCACATTTGTCAGTATCGTCACACTCACTGAATGAGTGATCGAGCATACCACAGTTGTAGCAGAATATTGGCAGTTCCTCATACAACACTCCAACCTCGAACTCCAATTCCCATGTCTGAACCCTAACTCTTCTGGCAAGAGGTTTCCTTGTGTCCAACTTCACGCATGCACGGCATCTCTGATTATCCAATTCTTCACCAGCAACAACTTCCCACTTTATTGGCCTACCAATCATGTCCCCTAAACAGCCGGCCATTACAAATGTTTCCTCATCTTTTGGAACACCCACAAATCGAACCCACACGGTCAGGGATATAGGAACTTGGCTTTTAAGTGGTGTACAGGATAACGCTCTCTGGACCAGCATCGCCCGTAGACTGTAATGCCACCGTCCCATCTCTAGTGTGTTGATAAAATCTCGCATTTCATGGAATGTTATTGCGTAGTGGTTGAATGAAATAATTCTGACGTCTACCTTGCCAAGTAAACACCACTTGCTACGTACATACACCTTTACGTATTCAGTGCCTATTTCGAATGGGCATAGAATCCGCGCAACAACAGTCGCCTCTTTTCCGATCGAAGCATCAATCTCGCTCACGAAAGAATTATCGATCGTCAACGCTTGCTCAGCATGGTTTCTAGGCATTTTGTGATGGCATGCCATATTAGCAAACATGAACTGAATGATGGAAACTCAACAGCGACGATTGCCTATAAGGGGACGGAGTTTGATACGGTTAGGGTGGTTGTTATCGAAATTTATAACGCCCCCGCCGGCCAGTATGTAAATCCTTTAAGAAGACCAGAACATCTGCAACGCTTCGTTTTGTACAATTGAGAGAAGGTCAATCGTCACCGTGGCCGCTTCGCACGAGAGCCGCTTCGGCTTCGCTTCGCTGCGGGTGTCGAGTCGAGACCTTTTGAGTTTGCAACACAAAAAGCGACAGCTTATTAATTACTAATTTTAAATCAAAACAAATAAAAATTAATATATCGAGTGTTTAACCCACCTCTTAATAAAAAATTAATACTATATCGATTACGAACCGTCAATCAGATTAAATCATGATGATGCAAACAATGAATTAATGTTTACTTATACCTTTCCAATGCAGAAATTTAACCATGCCTCACCACCGACTTTTGGCCATAAAGTTGACAACATGATCATGTACGACTGTTTAGGTCGATCCAGGCACCGACTCTCGCGCCATCGCTGTTGGGAGGACAGTTCAAGTCATCATACTAATGTATTATGTTTAATGAATTAAACAGCGTGAAATGAATACAAAATGCCCAAAGATGAACAGAAGAAACGATATTACTAGTCGTTAACCTCCATAGATGGGATGTTCGTTGGAGTTGTGGTAGGTGTAAGCTATGACTTCGGAGAATTTCGGGGTTTTTGCCGCTTCGGCTCTGAACCTCCGCTTCGCTCGTTTTTGGTAGACGAAGGGGTCAATGGAGTCTAAAAGGAAAAGACGAAAGAGAGTAAGATTACTACAGTTGCGGGATAGCCAAACTTGCGCGGGTTTTTTTGGCGCCCGCACAAAAGGAAAAATAGTTGAATTAAAATTTCTGGGCTAATGTTTTGACAAATACCCGCTAGAAAAAATTTGTCTATACTGGGCCTGCCCCCCCCCCCCCCCCCCACACACACACCCACCCACCAACCGCTTCGCATCCCCCTCCCCCAACCCCTAACTATCAATATCATTACTATTAATTTTGTATAATGTGTTGTGTTGTATACTTGTATTTTATAGTGTTTTTTTAACTTAATGCATTTTCTATTATGAGTAAATGATAATAGACATAATCTTACCAGTATACCAACAGTAATATAATTTAACGTATTTGAGTTCTTTAAAATCAATTAGTGTATGCATATATATATTGACAATAATATAAGATACTAATGGATTATGAAACGTATTTAATTATGTTTTAGCATATTTTAGCAATATATAGTTCAATAGGTATCAGCCTGCTATTTACCTTTAAATAAAGTATAGTAACATCAGTATAATTACCAAATTAGATATCAATACATTTTTTTATCATGGGCTATACACTTATACTATTTTGTTATGAAATTCTATAGCACGGTTAAAGTTAAAGTAGAATGACAAATACTGTTAATATAGTTAATCGGTATTATAATACATTCTGTAGGCTCCTCGAATTATCAAAACATGGCTCTGTTGTTGTTACTCGCCACGTACTTGACCTAGTCGATTAAAACTTGAACATATCAATGCAGCGGACTAAACTTGCATAACAACTAAAATGGGTGTTATTGTTATTAGTCACCCATGTGATTTACAAGGCTACCAAATACAACACAATCTCAATTGTGTCAACATCTGAGAGATAGTTTGATCCAATCTACAACACTTTAACAAATCCCGTGAACATTCTAAATTGTACTAACATTTTCCCTCGACACATTCTTAAACATAATCCAAAATACATTCCGTAAGGGCAGTATAACACTCACCACCCAATCCCGCACTCCAATGTAGTGTATCGCTTAGTACGCAATCCCGCACTCCAAATGTTGTTATCAAGTAAGTGCATTTAACATGTTGGCCGTAAAAGGCTAAGCACATCTGTTAATTATGTCATCATGCAACCGTCAACCCGTCCTGAAACCCCCTCGAGTTACTAGTTCAAGTCAATGTGTGTTCCATATCCATGCAATACACCTATAACTCATTCACACAACCAATCCAACAATTAGTAGGTATGTAGTGTTACAAGGGCTACTTCGTCTAGAGGTGGCAATTCGGGTTGATGATTGGGTTTCGGTTCGGTTAGGATTGTTTCGTGCCAGTTTTGAACTATATAATATTCAGCTAGGGTCGGAATGTGTCGGTTGAATTCGGTTTTCCGAGTTTATGAAGTTACAGGTCGGATTGCATCGATTCGATTGTATTTAGGTTTGGTTGATTTCAATGAATAGGTTGGTTTTGTTTTTGGTTTCCTATGGTTTGGTAGTCAATGGTGCATTTGGTTTGTTCGGACCTGGAGTCTAATTCGGGTGAATTATTTGAGTTGGGATACGTGCCGATTCAAATTTGTAAATGTCATTTTAGAACCACTCATTTTTTTTCATTTACAACCACATTTAACTGAATAATGTTACACTAAGTTTACTACTCATTAGGTAAACATGGGTTGGAATGAAGGAACATTTTGTATGTAGGGTATGATCTAGAATTGTATCCACCAATTCAAATCTAATTTTGTAAATGTACTCCCAATATAACCATTTAAAAAATCATTCCTCAATCAACTTGTATTATAACTATTATGTTATACTGAAAAAGCATAACGTGAAAGTTGAAACACACACATAATCATATGATGCAAATCTATGAGGCATGCACACGTTTACCCATAAGCATTCAAATGTGCTTTTACTACTTGTTTCAGAACTTGCTAGTGCAACACAACTATCTATTTTATGAATTGTAATATGTAATTTTGATTATACATGTGGTAATAATTTTCACATACTGTTTAACATTTATTCTAATGTCTCATATTTCACAAATTTTCGTATTAACAAGATAAATAGTCTGACACAATAATATCATCAACCATCTTACAGTACGTCAATATATTGCGTATGTAGTATATTAATAAAAGTGTGTATATATTTTATTTTATAGAAATACTTCACATGTTCGAGAAAAATTTATACATACACAATAGTGAAATTTTACTTATGAATCGATAAAGACAACTATATATTAGAAATGATAATATTATTTTATGGTTTGGTTTAGTTAGGATTATTATCGGTTTATTTTAGGTGATTATCGGGTTTCGGTTGACTATTCTTTGGATAGCTTCGGTCTGATCATCGTTTGTTTGGTTCGGATGATTTTGGATAGTGGTTGTTCTTTGGTTTGATCCGGTTGATTGTGGGTTTCGGGTAACTGTTCCGATTTGGGTCGAACCGACTCGGATTTTAGTGTTCCATACATGTTTTGCCACCTCCCACTTTATCATTTCTCGTTCTCTGGCCTTCAGCAGTTTTGTTCACTCCCCAAGCTCCAGCCTAAGTAATTGGTGTCTCGTATGGTGGTTCAGCCCACAGTTTAGTTCATTCACTGTTTACCTCTTTGCTGCGACAATTTATCTAGAGTATTCTAATCTTTGACTTTGGGTTTACTCGACAAACGGTAGTATCGTTACTATACATAAGTTCTCTTAGTTTACCATAAGATTATATAATTCATGTCACTGTGTTTTTTTATCAGTGATATATTCTTATCAATACATACCATCGAGCACGAATTCAAACAGTAACAAATGAACATATTAAACGTGCACCATCCATATTGTCTTATCCACCAATTCTTCTACATTAGAAACCAAGACAATCCTCGGGATGAATCAGATGTCAGAATAACACAAAGTACACCATACGATATCGGGGGACCTAGCGTCCTAAAACTGTGCCAGTCCTATAATTCCTTAGCTATTGAGGAAGATCATGTAACAAAAATAAATACCATAAAAACCGTCAAACCATTTCGGTGCCTCTTGTATTCCCTTATCCATGTGTTAACCCGAACTACTTATTTTTTGTTATTGACCCCGTAATCACTTTTGAACATTCGAATCCGGAATTATCATTAATAATCATTTCCCTTTGTTAGGAACTAATATAACAACGTTGTATTACTCTACCGCTTTTCGGAGTAATCTCTCCACTATCCTTATCTCATTTAAGCAGATGTGTCAACAAATAGGGATATATATGTATATATATATTATATGCGTCTTACTCACTCATATAGATTTCACCTCCATTTGGTATTGAGAGAAATTGACCTTAGATAAACAACAGCATGGCCTAATTTGTTACAAAAATTGAGCAAGCTCTTTTATGCAAATGTAAATGTACAATCTTCGCTCCTGAAAACTGCATTCGCTTCTGATTCGCTAAAAAAACCGGTTCCGACCGGTTCCAGAGCGTTTCCGCTTCCCGTTCAGGGGCGGTTCCGGCCGGTCCTCAAAAAAGTGCACGCCTTTGGGTCAAAATTATGCCATTTTGACGTTTGACCAACGGCTAGTTTGACCGGTTCCAACGCGGTTCTGAGTCGGTTCCATAGGGTCGGGTTATACAGTTGTAATACATTGGCGGTTACTGATGGTTCCGGTTCTCGGACTGGTTCGGTCCCGAATCCCAAAATGTGTATTCATATTTGATATGTTCAGCCGCGATGTCGGTTGCGAACCGATTCCGGAACGGTTCCGACCGGCTTTGAATCCAGATGGGTTCTGCCCGGCTCCGGTTCAGATCGGTTCCAATTCTACCACCGATAAATATCACGTATGAATTATTTTCTTTCACAAATTTTACCACCGATACAATACCCCCAACAAGTTTTAAAAATGACTTGTCAGACAGGATAACTTTTACTCTCTTAACCTTTTAATACATGACCAATTGCGGAGGTCTGCCACCATCTTATTATAAAAATGTACTCTTTGGTCATACCAAGGCATGATCTAGTCACCTGTCACTCATCAGTTCCAGTTTTTTTGGCCAGAGTACAGAATTCTATACTGTATAGAGCTACCTGACCGCACAGTGAAGTTAGAAATATATTATGTGGTCATACGAAATTCGTATGACCACATAATCTATGTTTTGCATTAGAGAAATATACTAAAGATGATCTTGTAAAGTTAGAAATAGTTAATAAATTGACATGCAACTGGTTCGACCGTCTGTTTAACTAAGATTGTATGATATTTGTAACGGTTGGATAGTCCAACTGCCCTTGTACTTAAGTGAATAACGTTTTATTTTTATTATTAACTAATGTATTCTCGGGTTTCGGGTTAGGTCATGGGTTTACACCTCTATCCTAACCCAAACAACAAAATTAGCTCATTATTACCCCAACCCAAAAAACCGATGGGTCAATAATGAAGACCATAAAGCGCAAAAGTATGGGTTTGGGTTCGGGTTGGGTTTCGGATTGGGTCAAAATTGCCAGGTATAGTTTTGGGTATGTTGCCAGATAAAGCAAGTTTTTAATTACACCTTTTTTTTCCAAAAAAATAAATCAAGCTTTACCTGGACATCTAAGATTAAGCTACCTACTGGACCGAACGGCACCTTTGTTGTAATTTTAAAGGGAAATTTCACAAAATAGCACTAAGTTTTTGCTTAATTCATGATATACCAATGTGTTTCTAAAATTATATAGGAGAACACCGAGTTTTCACTTATTCCCCAAAAAACACTCACATATTTCGTTAACTTCTCCGTTAATATTCCTAGAAAAAAAAGACTAAACTGCCCTATTATCAGTTAAGCTAAGAAGTTAACACAAGATATGATAGAGTGTTATCTGCTGAAATAAGTAAAAACTCAATGTTATCCTGAGTAATTTTAAGAAAACAATGGTATATGGTGAATTAATCAAAAACTGAATGGAATTTGGTTAAATTTCCCAATTTTAAAACAGCCGTCACCGACACGACTTACCCTTCGCTTTACTTCCCCCCAAATTTCAATCTCCCAGTCTATGCCTGCGCGCTGAGTTCCGTCGTCTCCCCGCCTAATCCAGTCCCTCTCCTTGCAGCTATCTTTGCTTTCAATGCGTTGTTATTTTTGATCTCTGGTCGTTTCGGTAGTTAGTAATTTCGCTCCACCTTCGGCGATCTCGCTACTGGGCTGTGGACGTCCAGTCTGTTGCTCAGCGTCACAGGTACAGTTCTGTAAAATGTCTAACTTCGTAAATCTTCTCCGCCCTGACTAAGGCACTTTATCACTGTCCATTAACTTTGCGTGCGAATGATTTTACACTGTTTTCCACCACTTTGACTTGTTAGATTGGTGAACAATTGGTTAAACTAGTCCACTGACTTATTACGGACCTATGGTAGTTGTCTTTCTCATCAACCCATTCCTTTTTCCAACTCTTGGAAGTTCAGACTATGTATCAGATGCTTGACGTTTACATGTGTGGTCCTTAATAAGAACGGTTATATCATATATGTCCACTGAGCCACTCTTGACCCAAGGTCGTAGTCTTTTACATCATTCCTTTCTTTTTTTCAAGGACCGAAATTACTGTTATGGTTGAGTTGTTTGTCGTTTCCCTGTGTTTTCCTTAGTACGAACGATTATTAGTCCACTCAGCCTTACTTGGTCAAATGGGTCCTAAACCATACCATACGGCAGCAGCCGAACGTAAGCTTAAAAGGAAGAAGGTTGCGCATCATCAATCGGTTCATGATGATGTTGAACCCCAAGATGGGAAGCAGCAGGGCGCTGAGGACCGGCATCCCGACAGCTACCAGAACAAGTGCGCGCCCAAGAAGATGATTGAGATGGTCAATAATCTTGTCAACGGTGGTATATTATCAGAATTTAGGAAGGTTCTACGTAATACTGGGTTTATCGGTCTGACCAAGATATCAGTCGATCGTATGGATCGAGGTATCATACACAATCTGTTACAGTTGTATGACAAGGAGTCAAAGTCATTCCGTATCGGTGAAGGAAATTTGCTCACGGTGGGCCCTGATGACGTGAAGAGGGTGTACAATCTTCCATCGGGCAACTTACCAATCAAATTAAGTCCTAATCGTACGAGTAGGGCTAAACAACTTGGTGCTGAGATGGGACTGCGGTCCACCACGCTGGCTCCATTGGCATCTGTGTACAGTAGGATCCTTTGTGAAAAGGATCCTGAAAAACGTACCAAGCTGTTTATCTTGTACTCATTAGGATGTGTACTCAACCCGTCCCCCAACAACAGAGTCAATCTCAACTACGCTGACTTTTTACATGATCTGGAATTGATTCCAAAATATAACTGGTGTCAGCACATTTCAGACACCCTGATCGATGGTTTAGACAAATATGCTGATTCCAAGGATGCAAGCCCTCTGCTCAAAGGGGATTTCCATTTTCTGTTTGTAAGTTACTCCTTAACACATTTATAAATTCATTCTATGTTGTTTATGTGAGATCCATGATGCCATAACAGTAGTACACAACGCAGGTACATTTTCTTGACAGTGTACTGTTTGATGACGAAATACCTCCTAATGTTGTCCCAACATGTGGACTGTGGTCAACAGAACTAATAAAAGACAAGTTACGAAATCGGAAGACGATTGAAGCGATAAGCAGAGGCAGGGTTAAGTGTCCGGGTACATCCATTTGTAATGTGGGAACCGTCATCGGAAAACCCCAATACCCTGCACATCATCATTCTACTGGTTGTGAGGATTTGGTTGAAATGGAATTTGACATGACTCTATCGGAGGTAAACGAGTCTTGCAGTGGACGACTGGTATTTGCCGAACTCTGTTATGTATATCTGTAATTTTAAATTTGGTCCATCTGCAGGCCACTGCAGCACACGCTGAAGCTGTATTAGAGTCCAACAGATGGAATCGAAGGGTTGAAATGTTAAACAATTTCATCGGTACGTTGCTCAGGACTGAGGGTAAAGCAGAAGCCGATGGTGGGACAGAGGGTCAATTCAAAAGAAAAGCTAATTACGACGGGTGTATGGAAAATAGCTGTAAAACCATTGTTGTAGCACAGGTATGATATCCCAGCCATCCTCTATGTCATTCTTTTTTGTGTGCCGTGCAGTTCGACACACTGATGATTTTTGTGATAATTAATGGCGATACTTTAATCGGTTGGAACCAAATTGTTGCTACAGTCTTCAATGATCCCAGGCGATGGAGATGAGAGCCAACCAACTGGCGCGTATGATGTTGTACACATTAACCAGTCGGTGCCAAGCGTATCTGGTGATAGTCAGGTAACCGTCACTCATTTCTAGTATAATGAGGGTCTTTCAATGTCTTCTCTTAGACTATGGATTCTTTGCAGGCTGGTATGGATGGAGAGGATGGGGGTGCTTTATGTCCTGCGGTAGAGGAAAGATCAAAGGATTTATCTGTACAGGGTATTGTGGAGGTTGTCGACAGAGCTGAGTGGGGTGATGGCCGGACCGTTAAAGATGTTGTTGTTGGTGCAGGAATAGATCAAACTCTAGCAGAGAGCCGTGTGAATACGCATGCTGGAGATCTGGCGGGTGATCAATCTGAACCTCCGGCCTCAGTTGATACGACAGTGGAGACTATTATTTCGAAGGAGAGTTTTCCCAAAAATAATGTAAAATTTATCAACACCAGTTCCAACATGCCCAGGCAAGTGAAGAAAGGACGCTGCCTGTGTTCACCATATGTCAACAACGGCGGGAGAAAGCGAACACCCAAGCTAAGTGGGACTGAAATCCAAATCTTGGAGTATGTCAGGGGAGCCGTGTGTGATCACCCGAAGTACAAGCTTAAACACAATTTGCTGCTTACTTCCATATTAATGATGAAATTACGTTGACATATTGTCTGGTTAATAAACAATCTTGCTTTGCAGCAGTATGCAGGTCTTCTGTGATGATTTCAATATACTGACTCAGCATGACATGTTAACAATGAGTGGTGACCGGTGGATAAGTACCAATGTTGTGAACAGTTTTGTCTACTATTTAAACCGTGATCAACAAACTAAGAGTGTCTTCGATGCCATATTCATGCCCGTTTTGTTGGTAATGTCGGTTCAATCCTACAACTCATCATTTCAAATTTTCGTTCCTAGTATCTGATCTGAAGCATGATCTTATTATCTTGCGCATGACAGTCCCAGTCTTCAGTACTGAAAGATGTATCGTGTGATGACCAGTTCTTTATAAAGCGATTTGATAGTCTTCTCAAAAATCTTTGCATTGAAGCGGACACTGTCAAAAAATGTAAATACGTACGTACATGGCACCTTAATTCCAATTTGGTGGGTATGCTTATTGTTTGAAATGTTCTAATCACTGATACTGACATTGTTAAGGGTTTGTTTTATTCAGTTTGTTTTCCCAGCGTTATATGAGTCACACTACGTCGTTATAATCATTAACATGGAGAACAAACAATTTCACTGGGTAGACAGTTTACCTCAGTCAACAGTGAACTTCAAGCGTGCCAAAGTTCATCTCTCCACACTGGTAATTATATGCGATGGCGTAACCATGATTCTGCATATTTTCGTAATGGTTTAATCTTGTGATCCATTAACATTTTTTCGTCTTCATTGTCGACCACTGCAGTTGAAATATGTATTATGCTGGCTCATCCACCATGAATTAGTGGACAATGGGGTGTTTGAATGGAAGTGGGACATCTCCACGTTGTTTGATCAGGGTGATGAGGTGAGCTGTGGCCTACATTGTATGAGGATGATGGAAAACTACCACGCAGTAATCAAATCCCGTACGGCCCGTGTTGATCAAAATGCGTGGTCTGAGTGGACCAACAAAGAGTGTATCTCCTACCATAGGGCAAGAATATCTCTCCTTATATTATTACAGCCTGAGAATAGGCTGAAGGAACAAATCGTTGAAGCATCATCGTCAGCTGATAAATCAGTACCATGTTGTTGTGGAGGATGCCAAACGAACGAGTAGTTCTTTACTTAGTGGAGGGGGCAAATAGGTTCTGGGTTGCGAGGGCACCACTTAATTTTGACTGTGTCATATTTAATGGATTGTGGACACCCCAATGTTGTAAATTATGTATATGAGTAGGAAGCCTAGGTTCGTACATGGCTGTTCACCCAGTTGAAGATGTCTAGAATTTTTTTTTTTGGGGGGGGGGGGGTGGTCGGATTGGGGGTTTGTTTCCCACAACAATGCTAAAAAGTTGGTGGCTTCTTCTATGATGTGTACAACCTCCAAATTGTTTTACACAGGTGGCGGAAGCAATGGCTAAGAATATTGCTCTGCATAATTGCAGTGATTTGGAAATGTTGGTTTTTGTGTGTATAGTGATGTTTGGAAGTGGTCAATGTTGTAAGTCGGAATGGCGAAGTAGATGTAGATGATGGGGTTATTTTGGATAGTTTACAAAAGGGAAACAAAACATTGTGGAAAAAAAAACAAAATCAACAATCCCTAGTTCATCGAGGTGTTAATATATACAAAATTATATATATATTATATGCGTGTGTATGTATATATATGCATCAACATAGTGGAACAGATCGTAAACATAATATACAAAACATACCATAAAGAGATTATAAGACTTCAAAAACGACATCTTTACTTCAAAGGTAATATCACTTACCACCAAGAAGTCATAAAAATTTATTATGTGGTCATACGAAATTGTGAGGTAGTCATGTGGTACTAATTCGGTCTGGTTTTGGCCGACATACAGAATTCTATACTGTGTAGAGCTACCCGACCGGACAGTGATGAGCTACTTTCCCGTGCTTTGATGCAGCTACCCGCATCCCCTCCAGCCAATTTTTTTTTACCAAACCATCTCGATGCTTGACTTGTAGTCGAAGTGTCTCACTATATAGTCATAAAAATCTACTATGTGGTCATACCAAAGTGCGATCTAATCACGTTGTTTACATGACGTTCGTTATTAGTACTTAAATACACTGTTTATAATTATTCTATTATTCAAACCATTTTATGATATATAAATATGTAAATATTTTGGAAATTACATCAATTAGCTATCTAAATAACAAATATGACGATTATTTTGTTTTCCGCATGATGTTACCATGGATATAATACCCCCACCGAGTTTTAAAACTAGTAGTCATATAGGATAACTAGTCCTCGGTGGTACTACTTATATCGCTTCATTATCCAACAAAAATGATCACAACTACGGACGTCCTGCCTGTCATAATATTTATACAATTTATATTTTTGTAAAGTGTAAAATAACAAATACGATTATTCCGGGAGCTAATGCAATTATAGATACAGTGCTAAGCCGCTAATGATTTCGGTCGGGTTTTGGTGGGATATCTGTACAACCCTTATCGGGTATGGCCCATAATGTAGTTAAGCCCACCGCCAAAATTTTGTACTTTCATATTTGTCTATAAATACCACAAGTTTGCTTACTATTACCAAAAACCCCGCGAATTTGAGATTCCTGTGTAAGTCTAACCACTTCCCCCCGCCAGACTATCTACTTAATTACACTCCTCTAAGTAATTGCATATTTCTTAACTGTTAGTGTTTCTTATTGTCTCATTCATGGTCTCTCTAACAACATAGGCTGTGATCAGGTTGACCAGCTCCATCATGGCTTCAAGGAAGCGTACCCATGCATCGATAGGCTTACATGCTGAGCCAGAAACACTATCCCCATTTGAGGAATTTGACAGGTACTTAGAAGAGAAGGTCCTGTCCGAAAAAAAGGTGAAGATGTCATTGTTCATGTGGAATGAGAATAAAAAAAGCGCAACACGGCTGCAGGTTCAGTTGGCAAACCTCCTCCTTGGCATGGCCCCATACGAGCACAAGCTTATGTTTCATGAGGGGAGTGTGTGTTCGACGCCTGTATTGCACTTCTGGTAACTGGATTCCAACCATTCATGGACACCGTTTACGATTATGTGCAGACGGCGTCCCATCTTCACTATGTCAACAAGAGGTCTCAATTATTCAGCGTTGAACTCAGGAAAAGGGCAGAGTTGGACCATGACTCGTCAAGGTCTAAACTCGGGTTATATGTGGGTACAAGTGGTTCACGGAAGGCACGTCGTCAATTACAATTCCCTCAGTGTAACTGATGATAATTTGTCATTTGTAGGTGGTTAATATTTTGGAAATATCAATTTCAGCAATGTAAACGTCAATGGCTGTTCATGACTGGTACTGTGGGACTATTGACTAAATACCATGTGAACTTAGTGATTGCTAATGGTTTTGTAATATATTATTTGCTTAGTTATTTACTGAATCATGGAACAACAACTAAGCGGGATTGATCTTCTCCAACAAAGTGACGATGTTAGATATTTGCTGTTACAATTATTATTTTTGTAACGCTAGTACATATTCCCTTTAATTTTTACTACAGATAAGAAGATTGGCCATGTCTGTAGGGGTGAGCATTCAGTTTGAATATTTTGGATTTATCCAAAAACTGAATTAACCGATTTTATTTTTTGGATTTTTAACCGAATTTTCTAACCGAATTGAAAATTTCGGTTAACCGAATTATCCTAATTATAATTTGGTTTGGATTTGGTTTATACTTTATCTAATTCGGTTAACCGAATTATCCAAATTTTCTTTATAAACGAATATCCTATTTTCTAATTCTAGTATTTAGTGACAAATAGTCAAACATAAACCCTAAATTTTGGTAAGTTGAAATCCAAACTAGCTAAAATTTGGATTTCAGTTTGGATTTCAGATTTCACTTTTAAAAATATTTGGATTTCGGATAATTTGGATAATGGTTAATTCGGTTTTGGTCTTAATTTGGATAATTCAGTTTTTAACCAAAATAACCGAAATCCAATTTATTTTTTACAATTTGGATTTCGGTTAACCGAATTATCCAAATGATCACCCCTACATGTCTGGACAAAATACAGCAGTTAGGGGTGTCAATGTTAAGGTTAACCCGGTAATACGGGTTTTTAAAATTTGATACCGTTACCATTCCATTTACATCGATCGGTTAGCCGTATTCAGGTTAACCATTCGAAGCGGTACAGTAACTTAGGTAAACCGAAACCGGGTGTAGATTGTGTTATATGTAAATAACATTGAGTAATGATAACGAACTAGATAAAAGTGTGCAAATAAAAACAGTTAACAAAACAAGAAAGCATCAAGGATTTTATATCATGTCCAAGCATTAGTTTATATTAACACAAATATTGTTCCACCATTATACAATGCGCAACCATCTAATGAATTCATTATAAAATATTTAAACTGCACATTTATAATCGCAATGACACAAAACAATCCAAGAATACAAGACAAAATCAATTCATGTAGATTCGCACGACTCATTTTACAAGCTACTTTATCAACTAAGTGATAGTAAAATACATCTCAGAAGATGTAACAGAACATAATTACAATATACATTATCTATAATGCTTACCTTGCTCTTCAATGCAAATAATATATTACGTCATACATAAGGAGTGTCCTTTTTCAAGATTCTAGGTTATTTGTGTTCAAGTTATCAAAATATAAGTTAAAGGATATACAAAAGACTAGCACATAGCAAATAATATTAATGTATGAAAAACCAAAATTGATGACTAATATGTATATATAAATATATAGTTATACAATATATTATCGGAAAAACGGTTAACCACGGTATAAAGTTACATACTGTTACCTTAACCGCATTTCTCTAATAATAACGGTAGGCTCGTTAACCAGTACGGTTAAACCGGTTACACGGTACGGTGTAAACAGGTTTCGTTGCGGTGGTACCACGGTAACAGTTTTTTTTGGGCACCCCTAACAGCAGTTGAACTCGAATCAAGTATGCAAGGAGGTAGCAACTACAACTTTGGAAAAAATTTCCGACGTCTTGTATCGTATGTTGGTGTAATTCTCATCGTCTTCAGGGTTATGTGTTCGTAAACATAGTGAGATTAAAACACAAAAAGACAAATTTGCACAATGCCCTTTGTTAAAAATTGTTAACCTAAACTGATACCAGACTCGTCATCCCATAGTCAAGTAACGACGACTTAGACACGTGTTTATAGGGTTTGACTGCTCAGGTAGTCGTATCTCTTGTATGCCCGGTAGTCCGCCTCTATGCAAGTAGGTAGCCGTAGTCAAGTAACGACGATTTAAGCTTAGACACCTTTTTCATAAGGTTTGACAGCGCAGGTAGATGTATCTCTAGAAGGACAGGTACTCCGTCTCTATGCAAGTAGGTAGCAATGGTCGGTTGACCCGAATCCATAAGGGGCTGTTCGAACTTTCTTCACCAAGCTTTATGATTAATGTAACTATAGTTAAGGAATACAAGTTTGACGAGTGTACCATGGTTTGATGTTGTTATTCTATCTACTTGACATGTGGCAGTGAGAGGTATAGAGAATGAGATTAATGTCCACAAAGCTAGCAACAGAACCCCAACAGAACAGACACTGGGCCCCTTCGAGCTTTGTTCATAAATCTTGTAAAACAAGCTTTATGATGTGAGTAATCTTACTGTAGTTAAGAAAAAAAGTTTGAAAAGTGTACCATGGTTTGATATGTAGCAAATACTATTTATTTGACATGTGGCAGTGAGATGAATACAAAATGAGATTAATAGTATTATTTTGTAAAATGAGCGGGGACCCGAAATTGGGTATTGTTATCGCAACACACTTAGAAGTACTGAAAGAAAAGAAATAAAATAAAAAATAACCTGGTTAGCAACAGGAGAGAAAGCAAAGCGAAGGTAGTAGGTAGGGCAGAAGTATGGGTTATGTAGTTGTAATTATGAGTTTTATAAATATGATTGGTACATCATGTCAGTATGCGGGCCCCTGCCTATTAATTGGGTAATTGATATGTAGCACCGTACCTGTACGAAATACTTATGGATACAGACAGTTTACAAAATCGCTTGCGTGACCTAAGTTATTTTGTATTGTTGGAAAATTTCATGGAATGGCACTAGAATTTTTTGCTTATTCATGAAATTCCTTTGTAAAAGAAAGTTACGAAATAGTGTGAAAACCAATATTTTTTTTATTTTTTTAGATACTTCAACAGCAAAATATATAATTTACCGTTTGACCTTTGAACACGTAAGTTCTAGCGACCCTTCTGTTAATACCATTTAACTGCCAGGCATTTTTCAAATTAGTTCTACTAATTTAAATTATTTAATTATATTACGTCTTAATGAAAAATTTCATATCTTAAGACATTTAGAATATTCATGAAAATGATATTATATGAAATAATATTTTGTGGATGGCAAAAGGTACTATGTAATAAAGTTAATACAAAACATATTGCAAATGTATAAAATATTTGTATCGTTGTTAGTTTAAAATGTAATTTAGTTTACCTTGGATAATCTACTAACACAGGGAGAAAAAATACTACTATTACTTTAACATGATTGTTGTAAATTAATGGTAGTGAATAATTTTTAAAAAAAATAAAATATATTTACCTTTGTAAAAAAAATTACATAGTTCATATATTACTACTGTTAAATTTTGGAAATGTGAAAAAACTCATTGAAATTTTTTAGTTATTTGTGTTTTTACAGTGGCATTCAAGATTTTGCCAAAAATATACTCGTATCTCTGAAATTTCCCTGTTTCGTTTAAAAAAAACTCGTTGAATTGGTAAGCGTGACAATTTGTTGTCATGATGAAAATGTGCTGAACTTGAAATAAAATACTGGTATTCACTTTTCTTGGATTAGTAACCGTGTCATTTCTGTTTAATATCTGCCAGACGTTTTATGGGGAAACTGCGACGATTTCTTGTCATGATGGGCAAAATGTACTAAATTAAAATTGAAATAGTATTCAATTTTATTGGATTAGTAAGCGTGTCATATCAATTTAATGTATGCACTTTTGTCTGTTCGAAGCCGCCCTAGATATCACTGTTCCTGACCTTCCAGCAGTCAATTCACCGTCACTGAGGCGCCCCCTTAATAAATGGAAGCAAACGAAACTACAGATGTATTAGTACTAGTTTAATACTTTTGATTAAAGTTCTCTACAGTGGGGCTGTGGCGGGGGGCTACATTTTTTGTCTTTGGGTTGGGCCGGTACATGGACCTGCAGGCCCAATTTTTTCATTCTTGCAAACAATTAATTTTATTCTGAATAATTAGTGTTAAACTTGAAATACCCCAAACCTTAATATATTGTTTAAACACTTAAATATGGTGTATTAAGACTAAAAAGAGTCTTAGAAACATTAGTAAACAAATTTAAACAAAAGGAAACACAAAATGTGCTTTAAAGTCAATAAGAGCCAAAATGTGCTCTAAGCTTGGGATAAACTTGGTTAAGACCTAATGAACTTACCAAGACCTCATTTATACACTAATGAACATATTAAATCAATTACCAAAGAAAACCAAGCTTGAAAACAAGTTTAAACACAAAATGTGCTTTAAGGAGTCTTAAAGCACATTTTTAAAAAAATTGTCTTGTAAATGAGTTTTGAGTGGCTAGATGTCCATCATTACTCTTAAATATATATGTGTACTATATAATATCACATTTGGGTGTCTAATTAATGGGAAATCAAAAATTTCACTTCTATGTGCCTTGTTTTCATGAATAGTGATTTTTATAAGCTATTTGTAACATATGTTTGTATAAGTAATTAAATTGACTAACAAAGACTATTTACCCTCATACTACTATTTGGGGCCGGTTTTTTAAGGTTGGTGACACACCACCCTTGTTAGCTTGTTAAGAAAATAAACAAACTACTTAAGTACCCTTTTTACTTTACAAGTATAAATATCTTCAAAAAGTAAATTCTATCTCATTCTCTCATTTCTTTCCTTGTTCACACGGTTTCCCACCTCTCTTCTTCCTTCTTCTTGCTGTCTCTCACGGTAATACCACACACCTCCATTAAAACTCCACTTTGATCTCTTGTAAAATCTTGCTCACTTGTCCAAATCAAAAACAAACACCACCAATCTCTTCCTCTCATCAAGCTCTTCATTCCTATCTTCTTAAAATTCCAAGACCACCATTTCGGTGCCATGGAGTTCCTCCATTGAAGGAGCTTGAGCTTGTATTTTTACATATTGTTACTCTCCTTGGCTTCTAGGTAAGGAATCTCAAATAAAAACTTCATTTCCTTCATGTTTTAGTGGTAACCGAAAATACATATTGAAGGAGCTCTTTGTGTGACCTTGTCCTAGCTTCATCCCAACTCTTCATGGACTAGGTGGAGTCCTCTCTTGCTAGATATTCAAACTCTCTTCAAGAGCAAGGTAAAACAACTACATTAATGTTTTTGAAACAATGTAAAATTAGGGTTTACAATGAGATGGAGCTTATAGCTTGAATACTCATTATAATGTTTGTATATTGTTAGAACTTGTCAAAGAATCAAATACCCTACCGGTTTTCTAAAGGAAACAAGAAAGAAGTTGTTTGGAAAGAGGTAAATCTACTAACCAAATGTTGTTTAAATGCCTTAGGAGAAATGAGCTTATAAATGCTTGTTAAAACTACCTAAAGAGCAAATGGTGAATGACTTAGTAAAGTGTTCTCAAGAGCTTAGTAAAAGGCATATGTGTTGTTGAGTGTATTTGCAGGTAAAGGCAAATATTGTGGAAATTCAGTGTTTATGATTTATGCATCTTAAGGGCCTAAGAGCATGTCATTTAAGGGCCTAAGTGCCATGCAATTTAAATTATGCACTATATTGTGATGTAGTGCTTTGTGAGTGGAGTTTGTGTATAATAAGTACTTGATGGATCTTTAGTGTTCTTGTTGTTTGTTGGTAAAAACAATGTGTTTTGGTTTAGTAATGTTCTAGGAGAACCTATGTCGAAATTTAGGTAACAAATGTGAAGTTCTAAGTGTTAAAATGAGTTTGATAAGTTAAGGAGTATTTAAAATGGTTAAGTGTTGTTCTTGTGTAGGAAACATGCATTAAGGTGATTTAGGATGTAACAAGGACTTAGGCAGGAGCTTGAGATTTTAGTATGTACCAAAGTCATTTTGGGACTTAGGTAAAGACTTAGGCAAACTTTGGTAAATTAAGGAGAAAGTATGAACTTGAAAAAGGATTGGAAGTAATGATATAAGAGTTAGTTGTGAGAGATGATGCTTGGGAGATGATGTTAAGATAAGGGAAAACATTTTGGGATAGTAGTTATCATAGGTGAGAAACACCATTTAGAAACTAGTGTAAAATGTTGTAAGTGTTAAGGAATTTACAAGGAAATAAGTAAAGGTTTAAGGAATTAGAAAAAGAGTTTTGTGAGTATTTAAGGATGGCTTAAGTAGTGTTTGAAGTGCCCAAATGAGGTTAGGGGGGTACTAGGTTATATGGGGTGAAGTTTGGAGTTGAATGTAAAAAGGAAAACAAAGATTTGGGGCAGACCGGACTTGCGACCGGACTTGCAAGTTCGGTCGGGCCCAGTTTACCCTGCGAGAATTGGCTTCTGGAATGGACCGACCTTGGGACCGGACTTGCAAGGTCGGTCGGGCTTGTAATTTGTGTACGGATTGAGTTACTGGAATCGACCGGACATAGGACCGGACTTGGCAAGTCCGGTCGGGCTAAATTTTCAAAGGGGAGAAACTCTCTGGAATAGACCGGACATGCGACCGGACTTACAAGGTCGGTCGGAGTAGAAAATTTTGACGGAAATATGTTCTGGAATCGACCGGACATGGACAAGTCCGGTCGGCAAGTCCGGTCGGACCTAAACTTGTAAAAAAAAAAACAGAAAAGAATGTGACTTATGTAGTTAACCCTAGGCTGTATAATGAAGGTAACCTAGGGTAAAGTTAGACATTAAACATGTCAAATAACTATGTTAAACACTTAGTAAATTGGAGGTTAAGTAAGTTAATTAACCGACGTTCTTGAATTATGTATAGGAGTGACCTACGGAGGAAACCAAACGAGGCAAGGACCTAAGGTATGGTTTTCTTGCAGTCTGTTGTCTAGCGGTTTACACCGGTTTGTGTGTTGTATGTTTTTCTGTGTGTTTACAACGTTATAAGATTTAAACATGTAATGAGTTTACAGTTGTTCATATTATTGTGATGTGATGTTGTGACTCATTTCCCTTGTGTGTGTCTAACATGACTTACCACCTATTGTGTGTTGGTTGTTAAGTTCCACTATGAACTTCTAACAAGTGTTAACTGGGAAGTGAGAATCCGGTTGTCCGGTCATGCATGCAAGTTAAGAGTAGATATCTGAATCAGATTCGACTCTTATGTTGTTAAGATTGTTCTCCTTAATTTGGCGTTCGATCTCCCGCTAGCTTCTTCCAAAGCTTACCTATTTGACTTATGAGGTTTAGTGGGAACCTGTGTTTGTGTGGTGTGTTCGGGTCACTAAATCCGAACCATCTGTGACTTAAGTTACTCGTTCGTCTAACAGAACGGTAATGAGTGTGTTTAACGAGCTTAACATGAGGGTGAATCACTCTCTAGGCTCTTATGTTATTTGACCCTGTGGTTTGTTATTGTGGAACCAAGATCCACCGTGTATGTGATGATGAGCTGTGCACTATTGATGCTATGCTCCATGTTATGTATGTTATGTATGTAAATGAATGCCATGTTATCATGACAATTAGCTGCGCGTATCCCGGTAGCCGATGGGCTGCGCGTTAGCCATACCAGCCAAGGGTTGCTGACCCCCTCGGGGGATCCATATTTCTTATACTGCAGGATGAGGATCGAGGAAGCGGAGTGGCTTTAGATCCTAGGGTGCAGGTTTACTTTTGTATACTTTTGGATGTTGGCCCGGATGGCGCTGTGCTCCGGGGCGTTACGTACTTTTGGTTGTTGTAAGTATACAGTGATATTATACAGTGAAGGATGTATGTAGTACTCGGTATTGTATATAAAGTATTTATGGCTTAGTTTTATGCTCGGGAGTCTGATCATCAGACCGGTACAATTGTATTTATTCTGCCTTGTCAACCACGTGGGTGGTTGACGGCGTTGTAGCACCGAAGCGTTAGTTACCGTTTAGTTATTTAATTCCGCTGCGATTTCATTTAGTATCATGTGCGTATTAGGGGTGTTACAAAACTTGTGAACAAATATTATGAAACTACAGGAATTAAAAAAACACACACAGGAAAATCACACAGAACTGGTTGAAAATTATATTAACTATGTATAATTTAAATGTAACTGCCCCCAATTTTGGTGTAGAGGGCCCTTATATTTTTAAACAATAGCTGGTTGGGAGTGATTGTCAGATGTGAACACTATTGTGAACAACAATATAAACCCCAACTCGGTATTAAATTGAAAAATACATGCATTCCCATAGCATCAACTATGCATTTTTACGAGAATACCGAGAAATAACTAGAGTTATGTGGTGAATTTCTTTCTTATTATATGTTTCTGTAAAAAAAAAAGATTATGTGACAATACTTAATTGCGGTTAAACTTGAAGCGGCTCTTTTATAACAATTGTTAAGTAGTCAGTCATTGACTCACCCCTCTTCTGTCTTCTCTTCTCTTCTCCCTGTTATCACAATTCACAACTAAGTCCCTAAGTCTAACCATTTTTCTCTGTATTTGCAACCATGGCCGACCGTCGTCATCGCGTTTTGACCACTCCAGGACCAGGGAATAGAATGATGAACCGAGGTAATCGAATGAATGATCTCGGTGACGATGAGTTCCCAATGGCTATCGCGCGAATTCTTTGCCCCACAAGAATTGAAGCCACTAAACTTAAATTGTATATATATATATACAATGGAAGTTACTTGCCAAGGTAGAGGTGAGAGAGATTTCCAAAAATAGATTCACCATACGGTTTTACGATCCAACCGAGTTCAAGAAAACAATAGAAATGGGTCGGTGGCACTACCATCAGCGAGCGATGTTGGTTCAGAAAGCAGTATCGTCAACAAAACTCGATGCTCAAATCCCTACCTCCATGAACGCGTGGGTTCGATTTGCTGACGTCCCCCGTGATAAAGAGACAGAGACGAATGCATGTTATCTCGCCATGAAGATTGGTAAAGCAATAAGGTGTGAAGTTCTGGGCGGAGAAGGGTTAAACAACCGTCGATGCCGCGCTTGCGTCAGAATGAACACGCTTGAACCGCTGGCGACTAAACTATCGGTGCAGGCATGGGAATTAGATTTTCAGGTGACTCTTTTATATGAGGAACTTCCCATATTTTGCTATAATTGTGGTATGCTTGATCACTCCCTCAATGAATGTAAAAAGAAAACTGTCACTGTCAATAATCGCGACGGATTCGGTCCTTGGATGCGTTGGAACAGTGAAGAATGTTCCTACGACGTTGATAGTAGAGCTTTGAAGGAGGAATTTAATACTGTTAGTATCCCTTTTGAATGGCGCCTACCCTGGAATCCTCCTCCATACCCGGACATGTTCCCATCTGGTGATAGGATTGAAGTTCCTCCGATTCCTCGGATTTCTCTCCACCTCGAGAACACTGCGACAATCACCCCTACCACCGACGATGCTGACGAGGATACACCAACGTAAGGCTGAAACTTTTTTGTTAACGTTAACAACATACCCTTAATTATCTAAATGCCTTCAAACTGTATTCAACAGATTTCTGTTCCGAATGGGCTCAATGCTGGTCCCCTTATGTTTGTGTGTTATGACAGTGACAATGAAGACTGAAGATCTTGCCACCATGTTGTCACATTGTATAGCATTTTCTGTAACTGTATTAGTTATTTTGCGCCGGTAATGTAGCTGTTAATCAAGACTTTGTTTTGCATTCACTCCATTTTGCCTTTGGACTATGGTGTGACTTTTGAAACGTGATGAAACTTCTGTATTCTCTACTATAATTGCACTGTATCTTTGTGGGGACTGTTAACTGGTTTGCTATACATAAGTAATTATAAGTATGTAGACAAATTGTGGTTTACACAAATTGTGCTTTACACAAATTGTGGTTTGTACGCTAACAGGAAATGATGGGTTTTAACCTTCGAATTAGATAGTTGAGGTTGGACTTGATTTGCAGAGGTACGGTGATCGATTTAATGTAGGTACTATTAATGCGATTGGGCTATAGTAGAGAAATATTGTAAATAACATGAAGTGGAAACTGGGTTAACCGAATGATTACAGTATATGTAACATTAAGTATAAGGATTTTAATATATACGTCTATATAAATAAAGAGCAAAGAAATTTTAATTCAAGAAAAAATAGAGAAGAAATCAACAAATGGTGCCATAGGTTTTGAATAGAACCGGCATGACGTGACTAGATCACACTTTGGTATGACCACATAGTAGATTTTTATGACTATGGTGATACACTTCGACTATAAGTCAAGCATGGAGAGGGTTTGGCAAAATATGAGATTTCGGGTAGCTGCATCACTGGACGGGAAAGTAGCTGAGCACTGTCAGGTCGGGTAGCTCTAGACAGTATATAATTCTGTATGTCGGACAAAAGACTGGAACTGATGACTGACACGTGACTAGATCATGCTTTGGCATGACCAGTGAGTTAAGTCTTGTGATAAGATGGTGGCAGACCTCCGCAATAGGTCATGTATTAAAAGGTTAAGAGAGTAAAAGTTATCCTATCTGACAAGTCATTTTTAAAACCTGTAGGGGGTATTGTATCGGTGATTAAATTTGTGAAAGAAAATAATTCATACGTCATATATATAGGTAATGTTATTTCCGATATATGTTAAATATATATCATAAACTGCTTTGAATAATAGAATAATTATAAATATTTGTATTTATGTACAAATAACGAATTTCATGTGGACAACGTAACTAGATCACACTTTGGTATGACCACATAGTTGATTTTTATTACTAGATGTTGATACACTTCTACTATAAGTCAAGCATGGACAGGGTTTGGCAAAATATTAGATTTCGGGTAGCTGCATCACAGGACGGGAAAGTAGCTCAGCACTGTGCGCTCGGGTAGCTCTACACAGTATAGAATTATGTAGGTCGGCCAAAGGACTGGAACTGATGAGTGACACGTGACTAGATCATGCTTTGGTTACATAGGGGTGACACGAGACAGGACTGCCTTACGATTCTGTTGTACAGCAGCAAGAGAGATCCAACATGAGGCAATCAACACATATTAGTTTCTTAAAAAATACAACATCTAGTAAAAGCAGCAACAGAGCTCTAGTTTTTTGCTGCCGATTTGAGCTTCTTCCAGGCTCCAGCCCTTGTCCAAAGTTCCTACAGCCGAAATGAAAACAAAGTGCAAAAAAACCTTTAAATCTTGTAAGACAGCTGAAAGATGTAAACCTGGCTGCAAGCAGAGCCTCACTTATCTGAGAACAAATCTAACAGAGGAGGAACATGGGAAGACAACTCAAGTAACAGCAGTAGCAATGTAGGAGCAGCAAAGTAGCAATGTAGCAGAAATGAGATGAGGAGGAGCAACAGCAGCAGCAGCAGTAGCACTAGCAATGTAGCTGCATGTAGTATCATACTATCATGTACAGACAAAAACACACAAATTAAGTACAATAGAATATCGGTTGCAGCAGCATGTACACACTCACACTACCAACAAGATATAAAAAACCACAATTGACAGATCCATAGGTTTGATATGCAGAGCAGCAGCAGCTCATAGTAGTCATTAACAACTAACAAGCGTCAATCATAATGGTGATAACTCTGTCAAGTGACTATCTACATTTATGATCAATCTCTATAGTTAGAAAGGTACCTTTATCTTCTTCAGCGTTCCTTTAAAGCCATTCCTTCCAAGAGGTAGATCAAAGTTTCTTCATCATCACATAATAATATGTTACTATCACACAAATTCAATCAAATTCATCCAAAGAATTCACTAATTGTAGCCTAATAGACAGCAAAAGAAACAAGCTGGTTAGTTACAAACTAACATAAAAAGAAGAAAGAACAACAGAATAACCCAAAGATGCAAGAGAAGAAACAAGGAACTAACTATGATTGTTCTTGAACAGAAAACTAGCACCAGAAATACTCAAAACGCAAAACAGACCATGAACTCAGTTCATTAACCAATTAAACAGACCATGAACTCATTACTAATAGCACACTTAATTATACATATGATGCTCAATTTATTTACCAATTAAACAGTGTAACTAAAAGACAACAAAATAGACCATGACCTATAACGTAAGAAGAGAGAAGGACTATGTCCAGAATAAACGACGAAAGAAAAACGGAACAATCCAAAGAATGCAAAGCAAGAAACAAGGATCTAATTATGATTGTTCTTGAACACAAAACTAGCACCAGAAATACTCAAACTGCTAAACAGACCTTGAACTCAATTTATTGACCAATTAAACAGACCGTGAACTATTATTAATTGCACACCTAATTATTCAAATGATGCTCAGTTTATTTACCACAAACATTACAATAAACGATGAAAGAATAACGGAACAACCCAAAGAGTGCAACACTAACCAGGATCTAATTATGACTGTACTTGAACAGAAAAGTAGCACCAGAAATACTCAAACCGCAAAACAGACAATGAACTCAGTTTATTGACCAATTAAACAGACCATGAACTCATTATCAATTGCACACTTAATTATTCATATGATGCTCAGTCTATTGACCAATTAAAAAGTGTAACTTAATAGTACAAAATACACCATGAACTATGATGTAAGAAGAGAGAAGGACTGTGTCATTAAAACAAACACCAAAGAGTATAGTTTAGCAAAATAGTTTTTATTAGTGTGCTCAGTTTTTAGACAAATCCCAGAGCAGTGCTGGCCGGTTAAATTGCCACGATAGTTTCTGTGGTTATTTAGACACGTAATTATTTTTTCTAGAACTAATGTTCCTGGTAAGCAGCTGCTCCCCTTCTGTCACGATATTGATCAGCTACCCTACCAATATTTAAAACAACATCCGAAAAACAAAAATAAGTAGTATATCAGCTTGTTTCTTACCATATATAAATGATCAAGGGAGACTTACACTTCCTAATCTATTACAAAAGTTAGGAGGATAAGAGAGTAGCATATCAGCTTCAAGCTTACAAGCTTGAATGATAGTAAGAGGGGCATTTGAGCTATCCCACATTTTCCAATCAAAAGACATATTTGAACATCTGCTAACTAGATCAGCTAAGAAATTAGTGTGAGAATCATTACATAATCGCAAGGAGATTGTCAAATTGCAAAAACCATTAGTAATGTTGCTAACTAAGTGTAGAACTTCTTCTTCTGGCCCGTGGTTGTGATGTTGCATACTCTGCATCAGGTTATGGTTGTTGACAGACACCAAAAGCTTCATCTTCCTACCCATGTTGTTCAAATGCTGGGGTCCATGGATGATAGTCTCCACCTCCGCCACATTATCTGGAACAGCACTCCTGCATTTCCTGTTGAAAGCTATCTCCAGATTACCAGTATGATGCATAATAATACCATTCAAAGACATATTAGAACCCAATCTTCTTTTACAACAAGTTGACAACAAGAACTCTTCATTATGAGTAGAGTTGGAGAGCCATCTATTCTAATAAACATTGATCTTAGCCATCTTCTGCTGGTAGGCCTCCGTAAAGCCCAGATTAGATTAAATGCATTCCAAGGTAGCCATCTCAGGATTGTGTCTTACTTTATTCCTAGCATCATAGACAGCCCACATTTGACTAATCACTCTCGCCACAGGAAACAAGCCTCAGACCCCCCCCCCATTCTTTTTTATATGTTTGCAAGGCAAGGGGTGATTTTGCTAAAAAAATTCCAGGCAAACAGTTGAGCTCTAGGAGGGGACAGATTGTTTTGTATTTTCCTTTTAATCGCAGATAAGTGAGTCGTGGGAGAAGAAGGTCCTTCCTTCCTATGATCTTCAGTGAGTTCCGAGTAACGAGATCGCACAGAATAGTTGCCAGTTTTGTTTCCTTTCCAAAGCCAGGTATCATTATTAGATAGATCAAAATTGGTGTTCATGATATCTTCCTTATCTACTGGGTGAAACAGGGAGTTGATGAGGTTATGGTTCCAGGCAGGATTATCATCATCTATCATCTCTAAAAACCTCCAGTAATCTTTCATCTCTAAATTTCCCTCCTTTTTTTCACAATTATACATAATCTGACTGAAATCACCTCCCACTAACCAAGGAAGGTTAATCTGATCTCTTAAAGAATCTAGCAACTTCCAAGACAAATGTTTTTGGTGCCACTTAGACCACCCATAGAAACCAGTAAAATTGAAGAGATTCATACCTGGGAGTTTGACAGTTGCCGAGATGTGATGGTTTGAAGTACTGATAATGGAAGTGTTGCTATCCTTTGACCAAAGAAGAAGAAGTCCTCCACTTCTACCAACACTACTAATAGCCAGCCCATCAAAATCTTTCCACTTCTTGATAAGATTATCTATATCAGAATCAGTCTTATGGGTCTCCATTAAAAACACAAGTTTGGGATTAAATTTCTTCAACAGGGAAGAGACCCAAACTACTGCACAGGGGCGACCCAACCCCTTGCAGTTAAGCATTACACAACTCATTTCTGCAGGCAGCCCTGATCCTGCTCAGGGTCTGCCCTTTCAAGGATGACCTCATAATAGTCAGACTCCTCCACCTCCTCTGTGGGAATAGAGGAGGTAATCACCAGAGGTCCAATGTTGTAGACTTTCCTTTTCTTAGTTTTGAAAGATTGTGAGTGTCTAGGGTTCAAAGATGTCTCAAGGAAAAGTTTCCCTTTTCCTTTTGAACTTGACTGAATACACAGAGGATCTTGAGCTTCCATCCATAAAGTGTGCTCACCAGAGTTGTCAGGGATTTCTGTAGCCCAGGGGTTAGTCTTACCTCCACTGGGGGCCATAAAAAGGGAATTGCTAGGGCCAGAAACAGATATAGGAGGGACGGTGGGCTGTCTGTTGTTGAATTCTGTGGCGAAAGCTGAGACAGCAGCTTCCCAAGGTAGAAGATGGACATCTAATGTATGAGATTGGGGTTTTGAAGGGGGGGTAATGTCCATGTTAACAGTCTGGACAGGGGAACTGGTATTTATCTGAGGTGTTATCTGAGATTGCAGGGGGAGGTTAAAACCAGGGGGATTATCTGAAAGGGAATTACCTAGGTCATGTAAAGTGGATGGGGAATTCAAATTTTGAATCTCCAGACAGGTGGATCTTTGTGGGATAGCAACAGAAGGAACTGTGACAGAGGGCAGGGTTGCTAGAGATAGGTTAACATTAACATTAGTAGGGGTGTTATCAGGGAGAAGATCACCTTGAGTAGCCATCACAGTGAGGCTGTCAAGGACCCCTTCTTCTTTCCACTGGTTAAGCAGCTTACAATCATTAGCAATATCCATTGCTCTGGCGAATTCGGAACGGATCCAGGGACCATATCTCTCATTACAGCCTGATGCTTCACTATAGAAAATACACTCAGGCATTGTGTGACTAATTCTACCGCATCTGCAGCAGAAGCTTGGTAAGTTTTCATAGGAAACTCTACAGACTTTGTTTCCTTGGGAAGTCTTAAGCACTATCATCCTACACAGTGGCTCAGCAATTTTGATTTCTATCTTGACTCTGAGAATTTTAGCAGATAACGGGTTCATTCTTTCAGCGCATTCAACAAATCTCCCTAGACGATTAGCTATATAAATAGCAGAATCTCTGTTGAAGAAGGCTATGGGAATTTTATGAATGCCTACCCAGATGTTGACAGACGTGGTTTCATGCTCTGCAATACTGATGTAGGGGTTTATATCCGAGACTGCTAGGAGCCGATTTTGGAAGTGCCAAGGTCCATTCATAAGAATGTTCCCCTTCTCCGCCTCAGTACCAAACTCGATAGAGAAGCGATTGGTGGCTACTTCCGCTACCTTGAACCCAGGCCTTGGTTTCCACATTTGAAAGAGCACACTCTGTAGCAGCTTAGCTGAAACACGATTAGGGCTCCATATTCTAGCAAAGAGGGCTTTTTGGATATCGATGAGAGAGTAGGAGTTTGAGAGGCTAGATTCGTCAAAGAAATTCGTTTCCGCGGGGTGAAGTTGCATTTTCTTGCAGTTGGAGATGATCGAGTCCATCGGAGGGGCGAAATAGATCGAGGGAGGAGTACGGTCGATGAAGAAGCTGATTAGGTTAGGTTTAGGTTTGTATCTCTATTTTCAAGTTTCGTCTTTTTGAGAGCTACACTTAGAAGATTAAGCGAAGCTAAAAATTCATCCGGGGGAACAAGAATGATTTTTGTTATCTCAGACAGATTACAAATGTTTACCTTTTCAGTCTGGTGCGGTGGATCTGCATGCAGCCTGCAACCTGACTTCTTCTGCGGCGAGAGAGTAGGGGGATCACCAGGGATAATCATGGGGTCAGAGCTCACTGCGGAGCTAGTAGTTAGCAAGCGGAAAACGGAGAACACTCCATCGCAAAGCGTCTATTATACAACCGGAAGCACATAGCAGCGTGCTTCAAGTCTGTGATTTTTAATTATATGGTAGTTTTTGTTTTTATATTTTATTTTTTTAATTATATAAAACAAATCATTTTAGTTTCTCTATTGATTTAAAAATTATTTCAATAATTGACAGTTTTAAAAAATTTATATCTCTTAAATATCTTGTTAATGTAATTATACAATTTCTATTTTTTACCATTTTTAAATATTAGTTAAATGCTAATATTATCAAACACACGTTGTTCAACATTTTAAACCATTTGTTCAACATTTATCTAATCATGTTTATGAAATTTGCTTAGATTTAAATTCCAAACTAGTTTTTATTGACATTATATAATAAAGGATTATTAGTACAATTTTCCTCTAAAACTAAGATTTTTTACTCAACAATTAATACATTTTTAGAATTATTTGTTTTGAATTTGCAGATTTTCCTCTAAATCCAAGATTTTTTTACTTAATAGTTACTACATTTATTATATTTAATTAATTAATAATTAAATTTTAAATTATAAAAATAAAAAATAGAAACATCACGCATCCACATTTACTTTTATTTCCCTTCTACACTGGAAGCACAGAGCATCGTGCTTCCGGTTGTATAGTAGAATTTGCCCATCGACATGGATAGGGGATGAGAAAAGGGGGAAAGAAATACAGAGGTGGCAGTTCGGGTCAATCAGATCGGGTTCGGTTGGGTTCGGTTTGGTTAGGGTTGATTTCAAATCGTTCAATATTTGGTTCGGGTTGGATCGGGTCGGTTGAATTCGGTTTGTTCAGGTTGCGTTCGGTTTGTTGAAATTTCGGGCCGGGTTGGATTGGTTTGGGTGATTTTTGGTTTGGATGCCTTTCGGTCAGGGTGACTTCGGATTGGGTAAGTTACAATTCGGGCTAGCCTCTGGTTTGTTCAGGTTTTTTCGGGTTATGGCTCAAATACGGGTCAATTAATGGGTTAAATACAGTTGCCATTACAGAATCCCGCAACTAAATCGTCATGATATGCAAATTTGACTTCAATCAATCTCAACACGTATAAATGTATATAACCGATTCTGAACTAATCATGTTATACTTTAGCAACTAACTCTAAACTTATCAAAATTATTGATGTAGCTTTAGATTAGTTAATAGTTTCATTATTTTGAGAGGAGTATAAATACAATATGTTTGTGGATAATTATTAAAATTGTATCAAAGTGTAGTAACTTGTATTTTCAATCTATGAACAATTAGCGAATGGAATTAGTTAATAAGTATTGATGACTTTTTTTATGGTAGTTAAAAACTGTTAATGATGAAGAACTATTCAGAAGCATGAGAATTTTGCAACATAGGTAGAAGCCTTCAAGTATATTAACCATTTATGCTAAATTGCTAATGAGCGAGAAGTATTCACAAGATTAGATAAAGGCTTGAAAAATTCTAATTAATAAAAACACCTTCAATATATTCACAAGTCAGAAAATCAGGCACCTCATCAGGCACTGCCTTGATCCTCCACCGCAAGTCATGACAGATAGGAGGGAGGAACCCAGACAACTCCCAATTCCATATACCAAGTGTATTCCATAACGATAACGCAACCACATTCTCATTTACAAGTTCTAAAGTAACATCCTTACCGTTATTTACTAAAGTAAAGTGCGAACAACGTACGCATAAGTTTAATTACTCCAGTCCCCAGGGTCATGCGTAATTACTATATAATGTAAGCACCAAGAATGATTCCCAGCCCGTCCAGAACCGTTTAATATTGGGACTGAATGGGGAGACTACGGCGAGGGAATGCTATTTGCATTTGTACATGCGAAGCCTGGTGTGAGAAGGCAAATATATTACTAAATGGTATACTGGACACACTAAGGCAATTGCTCTATGCGATGTTGGGTAGCCTCATAAAGGATTTCGGTGCAACCACTATTATATGTAAACACCTACCACAAATAAATACCGTGAGGTGCAAGAAAACTTGCGCACCCATGGTTTTTTTGATTTGAGTCTCCGAAATGGCCCTACATGAGAGATAAGTTTGAAAGACAACCAGCAAAAACTCGAACACGTACCTTGCTTACCGCAACTTAAATAGACAGTCATCCCGGATGCAACTGATAACAGACTGTAATCCAGTTATCCATGCGAGGGTCGAATCGGAAGGTGAGTCTTCCCAGGTCCATATACGCTCACAACTGATCGTCATCTTTTCACCTGCGCGTATTACATAACGATGATTGAGATATGCTGTATTCTGTATGTGTCGTTATGCACGATTAGCGTGGGCGGCGCATATACCTTACACAGTTGCCGCCATGTTTTCATCAATTTCCACAAATTACAGGCTCCAACGTTTGGACTTCTGGTGAAGCGACAATTTACACGAATATCTCTTGCCCAATGATGTCATTTGTCACTCCCGCTTAGAAAACGGGGAAATGCCGATGGTTAGTCTGGTTGACGCTACCTGCCATGAAGCTAATGTGACCAAAACATCATTCCTTATCTGCTTGCAAGACACCATTTATTTAACATGCTCACATTGTCTTTTTGTAGACCAGGATCCAATCCAGTCATAATTCCTATATACGTCGACATGTGTCGCAAGACTCTCTAATTAAAGGGTGTGTATTAGGTACTTCTGCTTTGCTTTTATTGTAAAACCCTACTAGTTATTATCAAAACACAGTGAGTGGGGGAGTTAGACCGGGGAATGCAGCATTAGTACGGCCAGTAACAGACAGTGGGTACACTTACTCGGGGTGTTCATGAACTTAAACAGATGTACCCACCCATGAGACGAACGGCCGACATGCGTACCAACATGTCTATTCGTAGAAAACGCGAATATATTACCAGAATGGTATACTGTGCATACTAGACCCTGCGGACATTGAATACTGTGAGGAGCAACTACATTTGCGCTGAGACGTTTTGTAAATTTGAGACTCTGTAATTGATATGCATGGGAGATAAGTAGCGAAGACAGCCTACAAAAACACGACATGAAACCTTGCTCACCGCAACTTAAACAGACAGCCATCCAACCGCAACTTACGTCAGACTATAATCCCGTTATCCATGTGACGGTCCAATAAAAAGGTGATTCTGCCCAGGTCCGTGTATGCTCACAATTGGTCATGGTCTTTTCACCTGCACACATTACATAATGACGAGTAGAAGTTGCTATGATCAGTGTGTGTCGTTTTGTTCAGTTATCGTAGAGGAGTTGCATATACCTTAGACGTTAGCTGCTCGAATTTCATCAATTCATGGAGCATATAGGGTCTACGGGCATTCAGCTTGTGAAGCAAAAACTTACACAAATATCGCTTGCGCAATAATCTCATTTGGTGCACCTGTTTGGAAAACAGGGAAGTATAGATTGTTAGTCTGGATGATGGTACTTGTCCTGAGCATAATGTGTCCATTACAAAAGCATTGTCTGCTTGCAAGACACTCATAGTAAAGAGGCACACATTGTCTTTCTGTAGTCCGGGATCCCATCCAGCCATATCTCCCATGTACGTCTCCATATGTCGCAAGGCAAATATACCGCAGTCCGAAGGGTTACGCCTAGACTGCCAGTCCTTTTGCATTACTATGAGATTTGGAACTCCTCTAAGCCTGAAGTCACCTTGAGAAGTAAAGGCCGCAGTAATGAAAGTATTCACGCAGTACACCTTGTTTAGCAGCACGCGGGAAAAACATGCCAGTTAACCATGTAGGAGTCCATACTAATTGAAGCAATGATCTAACACACAACATATGCAAAAATAAATGGGTGAGCATACCAGCAGAAATGGGACTATCCCGTACTTGTCAACCATGTTGAATCCCTCGAACGGAGCAGGCATATTGTCGATCACCCAGTTTACTCCGTTCTTATAGTCGAGTACACACACATACACGTGTCCATGGGCTTGCACTGGTACGAATACCATATCGACCTTCATGATGTCCTTAGGCCCAAGCCCCGCGTTGTGGAACTCCTTGTAAAGTTGCTTTATTATACCCACCTTCGCAGTTGCTGCTCGACTGTCGTTGACATCTCTGATTTCCGTTGATGTAATATCAGTGGTGAAAAGCTGTACAGGTAGATTATCAGCTTCAGGCTATGGTAAAATAAGTGAGATCACTCTAAAATAGTGTATCAACTTAGTGTACGTACACTTAACGTGGTGCTGCAGAAAAAACGGTTAGGGCTTCCTTCACTTCTTCGCGTGTTTTCGAAGTTGAGCACCCTCGATTGCAAATCTACAATGCAACTGTACAGGTCTGTGTCGTATGCGAAAGTAGAGAAGTCCTCCTGCGTGAGCATGAAGTCTCCTTGCTTGTAGAGTGGCAAACTTCAACAAATGAAACAGTATTAACATAGTTCATCTATGATGGCAACAATAATATTTCATTGTGAACAACAGTTTGGTTTGCAGAGTACACAACTCACGTCTTATCATGCAATAACATCACAAAACTGAACAAAACGTTCTCTATATTATACGCCGCTCTCACCGGATCGACAGGTTTATCGGCATATGGCGACACATGCGTCTCCAAACACACCTCATTTACGGACGAACATGAATGAACACATGTATCACCGACCCCGGAACTACCCACTGCCTCCCCTCCAGACTTGGCCGCTTGCTCCACCTCACCAGACGATGCTTTATGCTTGTCCATTAATTCCTTTTCAACAAATCTAAGCTTGTACTTCTGCTCCTCTACCAAACTCTGCTCATCTGCAAGGTATCTTTCCCTTGCCAACAGTTCGCTCCAACGTCTTTCGGCATTATCTCTCTCAATCGACAAGTCGTTCAACCTGGATTCAATTAACTTTCTCTCTTCCCCTATTTTGACAGTCAAATCTCTGACGTTGTCTATTAGCTTGCATAATGTTCCAACCTTTTCGTCCAACTTCATCATGATTCCAGACATGAGCCCGTCTACGTCAACCACCATCCACATCCTAAAATCGTCAAGCAGTCTGATAGTATCAGACTTCTGGTCAGGAGCAGATACGATCGCTTCCTCTGTTTCTAGCAAACGTTCCTGAACAGCAACATGGTCTGAAGGCTGCAAAATTTGCATCTCCAAGATTGTAGTCAACAACTGTAATACCCATGAGGTTTACCTCCCACATCGGTTGGAGAGGAGAACGAAGTGTGCCTTATAGGTGCATGGATACCTCTTCCTTGTGTGACGCGTTTTGGGGCTAGGAAACCCCAGGAACAAATCCGTGCGGCCTGCGTGCCAAAGCGGACAATATCACACATGTGGGCTGATTAGGCTGGGCTGTCACAGATGGTATCAGAGCCAGACCCAGGTCGGTGTGCCAGTGGGCCCGCGAGGGCGCTGGGCTCCCAAGGGGGGTGGAGTGTAATACCCATGAGGTTTACCTCCCACATCGGTTGGAGAGGAGAAGAAGTGTGCCTATAGGTGCATGGATACCTCTTCCTTGTGTGATGCGTTTTGGGGCTAGGAAACCCCAGGAACAAATCCGTGCGGCCTGCGTGCCAAAGCGGACAATATCACACATGTGGGCTGATTAGGCTGGGCTGTCACAACAATGTACATAGTTAAATATTGAACAAGGAAAAAAGACTCATAGAGTGACACTAACCTGTACCGCCTCAAAAGTGGGCAAGACGATATTCGTACTGCCACCAATCCATGATGTTACAATCCTACCCGCTCCAAATTTCCTACAATCTCTCTCTCTGATTAGCCTGTCATTGTACATGTCGTTGTTCCATTTGGATATCGATGGATAACCATGTGCTCGTGACGGCCAACAGAGCCGTTTTGTCAAAATAGAACAGGTAAGGAAAGCAACAGACAGAGATGGTGCCAATAATTGAAGAGTGGGTTTTGAATGTACTTTGCTGATACTACGACAGAACTACTTACCAACTTGTCATTGTGTATAACACCAGTTCAGCCTAGATGCATTTGCGGGTCTCGTATTAATTACAGAATTCATGTCGTTTGCACCTTAGGTCGCTTGCCGATGACGACAAGTGGAGACAACAGCACATACAAAACTGGTCTTGAATAGATCTGTCGCTCCTCCCCACGGTGTCGGCCATTTACTTATGAGATCTAGTGTTCTGGCTGTTTTATGTCCAAAGACAAGCATCCCCACTGTAACTTCAATTCCTTGTACTCATCAGACTTTGAGTTATTGATGCTTCTGTGATCTCAACGCCACCGGGGGCAAACCCTAGTATGTCATGAACATCATCCTCTGTTACGTCAACTCTTGTGTTATCAGCAAGTATCAACTGACAGCTACACCAATTAAAATTTGTTGCCAACCAACACCCCAGGCTGTAACAGATCGAATCCACCCCTAGATTCAAGAAATGAGCAAACCCAGTCTCTTGCAGGGCTGCGCGCTGTTCTGGTTTGAGACCCTTGATGCCCCTTCTCAAAGCAACAATCGACATTTTGCTGGTGAAAGGTCGGTTTGTCTTTTTTTTTTCTTAGCCACCACCAAGTCCGTTGTTGAATCTTCAATATCCTCGGCCCCGCGTTTGGTGGAGGTTCCCTTGTTGCTTACGCATTTGGAGGTTGTTGGTTGGTTCGTCCGCAGTGGACGAGGCTAAATTAGCACTTGTTCCGGTGAAGTCAGTGCATGTCCGACGCACATCCTTCTTCCGGCTGTTTCGTTGACAGTGAAGATGGTAAATCCACGGTTAACACTACCTCAAATCGAATTAATCGCACATGCAGTACAACCACATCAGCGAGGGAGTCGGCGGATGTAAGTAGAATACAAAAACCAAAATCATTAACATTATTTGAATTCAAATGTATTTTCGGGTTACAAAATGTAAATTCGGCAGTAGTTACGGGCAGACTTGTACCTGTACGTGTAGTGGAACCTGTATGAGGTGGCTGGGCGATTTGGATCATCCTTTTTGATGAGCTCAGGTCTATCTTCCATTCCGCGCCGTGATTACTACCTAGTTGAGCACGGTGAACACCAGTTTTAGATAATGTTGGTCGGGGTCTTGTGGGCGCGCGCGCGCCAAGGTAGGATATGCAGTCGAACTCGGAATGAGTAACTGGGAGTTGGCGTATTGGGGAAGGAACAGGAACAGAAAGGACGATCACCGGATTTCAGCTTTCTACCCTCAAGACGGTTTCATCTATCCTTGCTCCTCGCTCCATGTCCACTACAAAAAAAACATCATTGAGTGACACTCAAAGTGTGTCAAAAAAACCTTAAAAGTCAGTATAAGACCAATTGGGATTTACAGGCACACAAACAAGGTGTCCGCAACACCACAGTTACTAAAGGGTTTTACTAACAGAAAATGGAGAAGTCGGTAAAATTTTCATCTTTACTGACACTTAACTATATGTCAGTATACCCTTTTTTGTCATATTGATGAGATGTCAAACTTAGACTTTAGTAAGCTTTAGTGACAGTTATTGTTGTGTCAGTGAATTCAATTGTGTGCTTGTAAAAGCCTTTAGTGACTCATAGTCATAATTTGGTTAACGCTTTTTTCTAACTATAAAAGATTGTTTTGACTTTTCGTAATGACTAACAAGTGTAAATGAAAATCATATTAATAAGTCAATACACATTATACACATAATTTTTAAATTGTACTAAAGCGTGAGCATATACACTGATTACTTCAATAAGAAAATGTTTCCACCTTCTTCATTACAGTTAAAATTTGAAAAAAAAATGAACATCTGCTACAAAAGCATCAACAAGAAGAATAGTCCACATATTAACTTTGATGTTTAAAGTATGTTGAAAACCCTAATACTCTAACTGGTTTAAAATATAAACTACTACGCATTACAGAATGTAGCATACTCTGAATGTAAAACTAATTGATTTCATCCAAAAATGGAGAATTGTCCAGACTCGCTTCATCCAATTACCCCAATAGTTTCGTCTGTGAAGAACCTTCAATGTTCTTTGCAAACTTTAGCAAATGAGTACATAGTTATGCAATCAGATGAATACTGAAAATTTAGAGCAGCAGCTACAAAAAAATTAAAGTATAGCAGCAACTTCATACCGAATAACTGCAACAAACAACTTAAAAACATTAGCAAGTTCAAAGCACCAGACCATCAATTCAGCATGGAAATCGAGGTTAATTTCTAAAATCCTGCCCGATCATTTTCAAAATGGTGATCCGTTTAGTGCTACTGATGAAGTTGTCCCTCCAAATGATAGAAACATGGCTGAAGTGATGAAGTGGAAAGAATGAGCAAACCAACTTGAAGCTAAGTGATTTCTGATGCTGAAAATGTTAATTTCACAAAAAAAGAAAAAAAAATCAGACCAGCAGACGCTCTGTTTCAATATTCAATTCCACCGCAAAAATTGCAAGAATGAACACCCCAAGCGTGCAAGTAAGACCAACCAGCAGCCCCTCTGCTTTCAAAAGGAGCAACCCAACCAAGGGAAATAACTATAAGCAAGAGCAACTTAAGTACAACAAGGGGTTACACAATGAAGCAGCATCACTTATATAAGCAGCAACAACTTTATTGAGAAACTGATGATACAGGATTACACAATGAAGCCACGACAACATCAACTTTATATTGGAAAGACCACAACAGTTTCCTGCTTCACTTATATAAGCATCATGGAGGTAAAAGATACAGGCATAGGTTTCATCAGTTGGAAAAGAAAACAAGAAATATTGGAAAAAAAACTGTTTATCTTCAAGAAGTAAAGAAAGACGGATGTATGGCAAATACTAGTAGCGAACAAGAAATGATCACTGAAGCAGTGAAGCAGAATGTATAACAATGAAGCATCAGCAGCAGTGAAAATAACAACAACAATCACAGCAAACACCAACAATTCAGCAAGTAGATTAAGCACTTCAAGTAAAATACTTGATTTTCACTATAAAATAAAAAGTAGAGGATAGAAATTTGTTACCTAGACCAACTCCTCCATTCGAAGCAACTGATTTATGTACACCGGATGAACGATTTGTACCACTAGCAAGGTCGCTTACCCAGTAAAATTAATAATGATTGACAAGTGTAAGACACCATTCAGACTAAGGCAATAAAAGACAACTAAATCCATTCTAGTGATTTGAAATCACTCGTCTGATGTAGGTTAATCTCATAACTCAAAGACTGTGTGGCAATCACCGTGACTCTGGTAAAGCAAGGTCACCTATTTCAGGGGTCTTTTAATTAGTACCGCAGAATCACCTATTTCAACAGTCTTTTAAGTTAGTACTGCAGAATCACTGCAACAGATTATAGTAACGTAGATGCATAATTTGACAAAAATAAACAAATTACATCCAATCGAGAACGAGTAGTTGGAGGCTTCTTCTGTTTCAACTTCTACGCCAGTTAAAAACTGAAACCCCCAGAAGCGCCTGAACTCATTAACCCATCCTAGTTGAAAAAAAGAATTCTCATCGCCTGGAAATAGCGCGCGTCGAGTGAGTTGAGTCTTACCTCCAATTGTTGTAATTGACAAACAAGTGTGCAAAAATCCATATACAAGTGAATAACGTAATCCCTAATCTTAAAATTACGGGAAAATTTAGAAGCCTGCAATTGCATACCGATTAAAAACGATGCCTTGAATCAGGTTTTTGTTTCGACCTGTATAGCCGCTCGTCAAGAAAAAAGTGTGGGAGGATGACGGTTTGAGTGACTGAAATCCCAGGGATGAACTGTGGGAAAATGACGGTTTGTTGTGAACACCAATGAGAACTGGGGAAGATGACAACAATTTGAGGAAGACTAATGCCGATATTTGCTGTGGAGGAAGAGAGGAGGAGACTCGATATTTACTTAATATCAAAAATAAATAAGGCCAAAGATTTAAAATTGCAAAAATTTTCTACTAACAAAATTATTTAATGTTAATTTTAAAGCATTCTAAATATTTTTAAGTTATGATTACCTGTTTTAAGTTTTACTTTCTATATTTTTCAATAAATAGTTATTAGAAATTTTTTAATGTTATCCATATTATTTTATGTTTCTTTTATATTTATGCTCTGATTATTGGTTTTGGCTTTTCTTTCTCAATTTGTCGTTCTTCATTCATTCCTAGTCCTTGTGACTACTTGGTTCTTTCGGGAAATTTTCGCCGAAATACAATTTGAAAAAAAAATTAGTTGCGGTGGTTTTTTTTCAAAAGAATTACGGGGAAGTACAAAAACGATGCAAATTGCGGTAAACCGCATCGGGTCAACGCCATTATCGGTTATTTATGTCATAAACCGCATCAGCCAAATGCATCTTTGCGATAACCGCATCAGGTGATGCGGTTTATTTCCAAACCGTTGTTACTCGAAAAAATCTCGGAATTAAATTTGAGCCGCCGGTATTCCACGATTTCCGCGATTTTTGTCGGATAATCTTATCCAAACATTTGTAAACTAACAACGTTAATAAATTAGAGAATTAATTATTTACAAATTAAATTTAAACAACAAAAACTACCAAGATTAATTTTTGTCTATAACATAATAATACCAACTTAATTATTGGCTAATATATACACCATTATAAATTAAAACAGTTATAAAATTGGTGCATTAATTAATTACAAATTAAAATAATAAATAAACAACTATAACTACCAAGATTAATTTTGGTCTATAACATAATAATTCCTACTTAACTATTTGGCTAATTTATACACCATTCTAAATTTAAAAAAGTTATAAAATTAGTGCATTAATTAATTACGAATTAAAATAATAATTAAACAACTGCCAAGATTAATTTTTGTCTATAACATAATAATACCAACTTAATTATTTTGCTAATTTATACACCATTATAAATTAAAAACAAGTTATTATATTAGTTCATTAATTAATTACAAATTAGCATAATAATTAAACAATAAAATAGATAAATAAAATACATTTTAGTTTATAACAACAAATCCACATAAAGACTAGTTAACTAAAAATGAGGAACTAATTTTAGTTGTTTAGTTATTATTTTAATTCGTAATTAATTAATGCACCAATTTTATAATCTTGGTAGTTTTAGTTGTTTAATTATTAATTTAATTCGTTATTATTGATGCACTAATATATTAACTTGTTGTTTATTTAAAATGGTGTATAAATTTTCCAAAAAATTAAGTAGGTATTATTATGTTATAGGAAAAAGTTAATCTTGGTAGTTTTAGTTGAATAATTAAAAATTTAACTTGTAATTAATTAATTAACTAATTTATTAACTTGGTGTTAGTTACAAATGTTTGGATAAGATTATCCGACAAAATCGCGGAAATCGTGGAGTACCGACGGCTTAAATTTAATTCCGAGATTTTTTTCAGTAGCAACGGTTTGCAAATAAACCGCATCAGCCTGATGCGGTTTATCGCAAAGATGCGTTTGGCTGATGCGGTTTATGACATAAATAACCGATAATGGCGTTGACCCGATGCGGTTTACCGCAATATGGATCAGCCCAGTGCGGTTTTTTTGCATCGTTTTGGTATTTCCGCGTAATTTTTTGAAAAAAAGCCACCGCAAAGTAACCTTTTTTTTCAACAGGTATTTCGGCGAAAATTTTCCTGGTTCTTTCAACTCCTAACTGGAACTGAATCTAACACAACCAATGGGTGTTCACTAACTTATGGTGTCGGATCTTTTAAGTGAGTAACTTTACCTTCCTATTATTTATCTCTATTCTTAACTTGTTATCTATGACTTGGTGTTTTTTTAAAGTGCCTTGTTCCTCTGATATGTTTTAATAGTTTGATTTGTAGTTATGTTTATTTAAGAGATATGCTTAAAGGTTTAGTTTTGGAGGATCGTACTAGTTCCATTCCAGGGAACTTGTACGATTCACCAGCTGGGGTGGGCTGCTTGGTTTTATCTTGTAGGTGCTGATTGTTATACAGGTGGCAACGAACAGTATGAGTGATTGGGATGGGAATTAGGATTTGTGAAGAAATGTTGTGTTTTGCTATTATTTAGTATGTTATGTTCTCTCGAGTTCCAACTGTAACATTTGTAAGTAGTAGTTGGTGAGGTTTTGTGAAATACCCGTGAATTCTGGCTTAGGATTTAATTAGTATATAGTCAAGGATGTTAGTGGTAAGATTAATAAAGGCCCAGAGAAGCAATAGATATATAAATATATTTACGTTCGCTTCAATCAACTTTATTATGTCTAAGGATACAAAACCGATTTTACTTCTTCCTAAGATAATTTCCTCTACCTAACTATTTATTTCGCCACTATGATTTATTCTTTTATCTGATTGTTGAGATAATTGTCTCATCTTTCCCCAACGATAAATCAGCCTTTTCTCTTTTATTTTAGCCAGACAATATTTAATTATCTCTCTAATCCTGAATCAGATCCTTCCATGATTTTTAATGTTATTTGATACTCAGTTTTCAGATTAATATTATTGTAGTATTATCTTACAAACTACTTCTCAGTTCTCTCTCCTTTTAATCAAATGTATGTAAATTTATTTCTACCTTATTATGTTAATTGTTTTCTATTAACCTCACGATCTTTACCACGATCTTCTTCATCTGCAATAGCCGTTAAAACGCTTCTCTCTTTCTTCAAGCTCAACCTCTTTTGAATTCACGCTCTTATTTCCATCGTCGTTAGGCCGCTTCTCTGGTGCCGGTTCTTGTGAAGGGTAAGGGGAATCCATTGGTAAGGTTAGGTTATTAATTCTTTGGTTTGAGTAGATTCTGATTGTATTTCTGCTTGCGATTCTAGACACCGATTCCCTGACGAACGCTACTGTGACCTTTGCTTGATGAGTGATTCGGTGGCGTGTGGCGTATCCAGGTAAATGTTGTGCTCAACATCCTTACCTCTGTGTTTTGTGAATATCAATGATTGGATTTACTGTGGTTTTGAGATTGTGGAAGTTTGGGAATTATTCCCGTGTGTATTCTGGTGTGATGTTTTGCGAAAGGTTTGATTAAACGTTTTGGGAGACTTCTTTGAATTGGGTTATTGGATTGATTGGCACCTTCGGTTCTCCGTGTAAATTATTGGTGCCTTATGGTGCTCCATGTAATTATTGGTACTATGTACCCCGTGGATATCGTATTACTTTTGCCTGCAGACATACTTGCAGTTAAGCTCTAATGATCTACTCCTTGGGTCATAAGTTACCTTCGGGGGGTGTGCACACTTAAAGACCTCCGCTAGTTTCGTAATCAACATTGAACATGCTTAAATGTTGTCCAAGATTGATGAAACTTTACATGGACCATGCTAAATTGTAATATTTTGGTCCATCATCGTATTTGAAGTTTTGTAAGCTCATATGTGACATTTAGGACCCAATGGACATGTCACAATTTCTATGGGTCCCACAAGTCACATGCGCGCTGAATATAGTGGCATATTGGATATTGGACCAAGATACAACACTGTATCATCGTACATGTAATGTTACATCAATTTTGGACAACATTGAAGCATGTTCAATGTTCAATTTCGAAAACTAACGGGATATATTGTGAATTAAGAAAGATAATAGGGGTATATTGTGAATTTCCTAAAAAAATTTGTAGGGCAGATTCCTGGGTCCAGCTTGTGGTAGTAGGATACTCGGAAACATTACTCCAGATACCATTTTTTAATTAAAACCCATCGTTTCGGAACTTTTCCATTCGAAATAAACTTGGATTGCAAATTTCGTCCCTACCACCACCGAACCCGGCTAGGTATATTTATGGTCTCCCACTTCGTCACCGGCGTAAATTAATGGTCTATCATTAACTGCGCAGCGCTGTCCGTCCACACCATCTTAATTCCAGTCCTTCGTCGGGGATTTGACGGTGCGTTCGCCGGGTATTTCCAGCTTGTTGAATACTGGTAATAATCACCAGATTCTCTCGTCAGTGAAGGTAAGCTTATCTAATGAGTCGACCATTTGGTGTACGCGCGACCGTATGTTGGTATTTTCGCTGAGTACATTACGGCTTTTGCGATGTGTCCCAAAACTTGACTATGTTTGGTTTGGTTGTCCGTTGACCCCTCGGGCTTTCATTTTAACTATACTGTTATCTAGGTCTGTAATGTTCTCTTTGATTTAACTTCTTACAAGCGTAAAATGGCAAATACCCTGGTCTAATAGGTCGGCTAATACTCGTCTTGGGGGTGGATTTACATGGGCGAACTATAAATGGTAATTGCTTGATTTATTAAGCTTTAGGCACCTTCTTTCATTTTACGTCGTACAAATGCAGTAGGAGTAGTCTAATGGAACGCCTCTCACTGGATCAACTATGGTGGTTATCCATTGGGGCATTTGACGTAAATATACTGTTTTGAACTGGTAATCGCCGACTTAAGATATGTGCTCTTCTCTGTAGTCGCCTATTGATTGGTCATTCTTGGAATTAAATATCGTGACTTGACGCTACCACTTCAGAAACAAATTATGACATGTTGTGGACAAGTTGATTATCAATGAACAGCCCATCCGCAAGTAATGTATATAGCAATGGAAACAAAAACAATTCCACAGCTTCCAATGAATTACAGAAAGATGCAACCCTTACATCTATGTATAAATATGTTTGACTATCATACATCTTCATCCTTATACGGTCTTGCTCATTCCAAATGTTGTTGCAGCAACATCTGTTATCTAAAAATCCAGGTTCACATTAATAGATGACGTCTGGATCGCATCAGAAATCTGATATCCCACAAGCAACAGAGTATGATAATGAAGTGCGACAGCAATGTGATAAGCACGATGGTCATCACCATGGTGATAACCACGATGATGTTGACTGCGTGGATGCATACGGCAAGGTCCATCCGTATACCTTCCAGAATAGATGTTCTCCTAAAAGGTTTACCAACATGCTAGATGGTTTATTCCGTTGTAACGACAATTTGATGTCATCAGTCAGAGGATTGCTACGCCAAATTGGTTTCAGCGGGTTAATGAAGGTAATATTACCCGTTTGGATCGAGGATTCCTAGACAGTGTGCTCCAACTGTACGATAAGAAATCGAAGACATTCCGTTTGGGTAAAGGACAGGAACTGGGAATTGGTCCTAACGATGTCAAGAGAGTCTACGGTCTTCCGACTGGTAAATTGCCGATCAGGTTGGAAGGGGTGTGGTGGTATGGATTGGCTAAAAAACTTGGCAAAGAGCTGGGTCTTTCACACAGCAGTGCCATGTTTTCGTCAGTCAAAGATGTGTATGATAACATCATGCGGGTCACAAGACCCTGAAAACATCGTGAAGATGTTTGTGCTGTACGCCCTGGGCGTTCTGCTGTCCCCTGTGTCAGTTAGCCTGGTAAACCTTAATTACGCGGAGTTCATGTATGACATTGAGCATGTACAAGCTACAACTGGTGTCAGCATGTGTCAGATGTTTTGATTAGCGGTTTGGACAGATATGCTGATAACGGCTCAAAGGGTGGCAGCCCATTGATCAGGGGGACATACATTTTCTGTTTGTAAGTCCAAACAAAAACCGACCGACACTTACTGCATCCCATGCAACTGTTATTCCTCATTGATCTGTTTGCCTTTGTCATGTTTCTTGATTTTTTTGATGAAACTTTTTTTTTCTTAAACTATTTGACATATATTGTCATTAATGCAGATACATTTTCTTGACTGCATTTTAGTCGCGGCGATGAAACCACATGTGATATTCTTCCCTCATATGGAAGGTGGACCAAAGAAGCTGTTGACCAAGAAGTTACAGGGTTTGCAATCAATAGGTGACATACACGGGTGCCGGGTCGTACACCCCACAACCAGTACATGTCACCCGCGCTTATTGTCCTTGAAACCTGGCTGTTTTATGGATAATCTTCATGCTGACAGCCCATCTCGTGACGTTTGGCAGTATTTGCGAAGACCATATCGGAGGTAATGTGGTACCGTGTGCATTGTGTGGTATGTTTCAAAATTTGCGACGTTGAATTAAATTTCCTGATAACAGGCAATTGAAGCACAAGGTGAATGCATTGCTCAGATAGCTATATGGAACCAGCGGTTAGCTAGGTTAATGAACCGTTTACCGGACCATGCCGTAGAATGTAGAAACATTACCCCGGTGATTCAAATTTGGAGAAGAAGCTGCTGTCGAGTCCTACCGTACAAGGAAGAGGAAGGCATGCGGTGGCTTGATTTATAATCAGAAAGAGAATCACAGAAGGGCCAAGGTGCCGCAGGTATTATGATAATACGTTTAGCACATGTAGTCAACGTCAAATGGCGTTCGTTGAACAATAATATATCGTAAGGATTGAATCATCCTTAAATTATGTCATCCACATCCGCTAGGGAAATTTATGGGCCATTCGAATGTCGTCTTTATATTATATCCGCGTACTGTATTCGATTATTATGAGCAGTGTGCAACACCAAAACAGTGAGGGCGTTGCATTTGGACAACTTATTGAGGACAACCATGAGAGCACAATATGTATTTGTACGGTCAATGCGAAATGAACTGAGGCTGCTGAGGTATTCACGCACTATTACATCTAAATTAGATCGGCAGATTGCTGTAGTATCTGATGTTTGATTAATATGTTGCTGTAAAAGACCATTATGTATTTCCCGACTCATCTGGTGGTGCCATGTTATTCAGGGTTGGACGCCTTGAGGGAGGGGGTGGAGCTAAGGGCAAAATTTGTAGCAGCTGTGGAACGGTTTGGAGTTATAATTACAAGACTGATGGGGTGGAAGGCTGAGGTCTTCGGTAGTGCGGAATGACATTAATAGGCTGGATAAATTTAGTATAAGCAGGGCGTTGTAGACACATTTTCAGTAATATCATAGTACGTATTTATCTAATCAGTGTTGACTTCAAGTTTGTAGTCCTCTTCGTACTGTGCGAATATATTTCATGGAAAAAGTGTTCAACTTGTCCACTAGCTTGTCAACAATATACTCTTTTTGAGTCATTATACAACAATTTGTTTTAGGTTCCGTGAGTCGTGGCATTAAAACATTGACCAAGAGTAGACGCAATGGTAGTTTGAAGAAGAATATCTCTAGTTCGTCGGGTTTATTATGCGTGTCCAACAGCCGATTGACAAAATCAAAAGAGTAACCCCAACAGCGGTGTCCTGAAGGTGTTGTTGTACATCTGTGTTTCATGAATAGTAGTGGCATTTCTGGCAACTCTTTGATGTCTTAAACCACCTGATGTCTTTTTTCCATTTGTTTTTAAGGAGTAATAGTATGTGGCAACATTTTATAAGACATTTCTGGCAATTCTTTAATTGTATTTATGATTTTTATAAAAAACTATTTTTCAGGTATATTACTAATTTATACAAATTCAGGCGATGTGGCCTATTAATACTTCTTTTTCAGTATCTTATTTTTATTTTTCCAACCTAACTCCTTAATAATTAATTTGATCATTACCATAAATGCTGGTTAACTTGTTCAAAAAACATATTGAATTTCTTATCAGTTAGATAGCCATTTTTAGTATATGCTATACATTTTAGGGTGTTTATTACGCTGTTCTATTGGCTACAGATTGGTGTTTTTCATTATTTTCAAAATGATACATGTTCAGCATGTGTACACCCTCTAATATCTATCTCAACTTAGCAAGTCCTTTCTATCATATTCTACTTTTTAATATATAGCAACTGATATGCGAATGCGGTAAGAGTGAAAGTGTTAATAGGTAAAAGTTCCGAGTATATATTTACAAACGACATCAACTATTTTTCTTGGATTATTGTATATGCTTTGAAGAGTTGCTAAATTATTAGCACCATCATTTCATGGTTTAGCTCTCCATACCTGATATATACAACGTGACTAGATCATACCGTGGTATGACCACATAGTGCATTTTTATGACTAGTTGGTTATAAACGTCGAGAGGGTCTGGTTAAAAAACCCGCGTGCGTGTGTGCGTGCGTGTGTATGTGTGTGTGTGCGTGCGTGCGTGCGTGCGTGTGTGCGTGTGTGTGTGCGCGCGCGCGTGTGCGCGCGCGTGTGTGCGTGTGTGCGCGCGTGCGTGTGTGTGCGTGTGCATGTGTGTGTGCGTGCGTGCGTACGTGCGTGCGTGCGCGCGCACGTGTGTGTGCGTGTGTGCGTGCGTGCGTGCGTGTGTGTGTGCGCGCGCGTGTGCGCGCGCGTGTGTGCGTGTGTGCGTGCGTGCGTGTGTGCGTGTGTCTGTGCGCGCGCGTGTGTGCGCGTGGTGTGTGTGCGTGCGTGCGTGCATGCGTGCGTGCGTGCGTGCTTGTGTGCGTGTGTTCTATCTCTCTATATATATGTATATGTTAACACCCAGCTTACTATGGGATTATCTTCTATGTGGCTTATCTTTCTCAATTTTCCATTCTCCTGGGTTCTATATTTGTTACATGCGTTCACCTGCAAACACCGATGTTCTAAGCCACCGGAATCTTACCCGCAACCTGCCTAAGTAATTTAATTTCTAGATTCATCAGTTATGATGTAAATAGTTTTGATAATTAATTACTTGAAAAAATAAATACATTTAAAATTTAAGTTGTTGTTTTTGAAATTCACCACCTTTTCAGTTGTTAACTAATAGTAACAAAATAGTAGCGCTTTTTTCCAGAAAATGGGAAGAATAACTTATGCACAGTACAACATAAAGATATAGACGAATGTACTTATTACAGAATGATTTTAGAAGAAAAACTTATAGACTTAACAAACATACCAAACATCTATATTTTATTTGTTAATAAAAAGTATATATGTATTTAAACCATCTTTGTGCGATGGAATTTAGCAGACATATATTTCTGAAAATCGAATTAACTAAGCTACTATTTTTAGATATAGAAGTTTACTTTTTATTAACAAATAAATAAAGAAAACACTAAACACAAGTTTCTTAAAAAATCTATAAGTTTTCTTCTACAACTATTCTGTAAGAAGTATATTTGTTTGTACCTATTATTGTTATAGTTAGTATAATTTTCAACCAGTTCTGTGTGATTTTCCTGTGTGTGCGTGTTTTTTTTTATTTCAGTAGTTTCATACAGTAAAATCTGTTCACAAGTTTAACATTAATTGTTAAGAATAATATTAATTGCTTGCAAGAATGAAAAAATAGGGTTTTATGCAGGTCCATGTACTGGCCCAACCCAAAGACCAAAACTGTGCCCCCCCCCCCCCCTAGAGAACTTATAATCAATAGCACTAGTACACTTGTAGTTTCGTTTGCTTCCATTTAGTAAGGGGGCGCCTCAGTGACGGTGAATTGACAGGCAATGTCAGGAACAGTGATATCTACGCAGAGGGCGGCCTCGAACAGACAAAAGTGCAGACATTAAATTGATATGGCTCGCTTACTAATCCAATAAAAGTGAATACTATTTCAATTTTAATTTACTACTACATTTTTGCCCATCATGACAAGAAATCGTCGCACTTTCCCCATAAAAAACGTCTTACATATATTAAACTGAAATGACACGGTTACTTAAACAAATATACAGCGGTAGAATTTATTCTACCCATCTTAAGGAAAATAATGCTACATTTTTATTACAGGTGGTAGTGAAAAGGTGGTGAATTTCAAAAACAATTTTTCCAATTCAAAATTAAATTTTTTTTTTGCTTTTTAATAATCAAAACTATTTATCGTAACTGATGAATAGTTTCATCAGTGGGGGGTCCAAATTGAGGTGGCTTAGGACATCGGTGTGTTGCAGGTGACCCTATGTAAGTAGGTAACATTAAATAAGGAAGTATAGAAAAACTGAGAACGGAAAATTGAGAAATAAACATGAGAAAGAAAAGCCAAAATCAATAGTCCCATGTTAATCCAGGTGTTAAGAAGTTATACATATATCCAAAAAATACTCAATATATATATTAAATCATTATAAATATATATGTATGTATATATACATGTGCATCAACATACTGGAACAGATCATAAACATTATAAACATAATATACCAAACATACCATAAAACAATACCAATAATGGTAACAAAATATTCTAAAATTCGTTATTGTTAAATAAGTACAGTATAAGACTTCAAAAACGGCATATTACTTAAAACGTAGTATCACTTACCACCAGTCAGCAAAATTGGATTTGGCCAACATATACAATTATATACTGTACACGGCTACCCGACTGCACACCAATGAGCTACCTTCCCGTCATCTAATGCAGCTACTTGGTTGTACTCCTTTCAAACATTTTTTTGCAGACCCTTTTCATACGCGACTAATAGCGGAGGTCTGCCACCAGCTTATCATAAAAGTTTACTCTGTAGTCATACCAAAGTATGATCTAGTCACGCGTCCCTCAAATATTCCAGTTTTTGGGCCAACATATAGAAGACTTCTTTATAGAGCTACCCGACCGGACAGATATGAGCTACTTACCCGTGATGTGCTGCAGCTACCCGAATCCTCTCCAGCCAATTTTTTTCACCAGACCCTTACAATGCTTGACTTGTCGTATGGGATAACTATTACTCTCTTAACCTTTTAACAATTAGTATATTATTTTTCCTATAACAGCGTAAATAATATAGTTAGTGTACAGAAATTAAATAAAAATAAAACACTTTTGAAAAATTTAAAGCTAGTTACGTACAGTATATTAACCTGCTCCACTATGTAATGCGCGCCTGTTACTTTTTTCCTTTCTCCTACTTAATAGTAGTACAGTTAGTTACAACAATATTTAGAAAATTAAGACTAAATATGCTTGTAACTCTTTATATGAATAATATTAGGAAAGATCTGTTTATAAAATATATATGTTTGATAAATTCAAGCAAAAAGGATGGTTTAAAACTAGATATATAAATCATTCTCTAATAAGTATATTTGTTTGTATCTTTTATGTTCTACTTAGTAGTATCAATTCTACCCATTTATCGGAAAATAATGCTAATTTTTTGATTATTAGGTAGGACTGAAATGCTGGTGAATTTCAAAAACAATAAATTAAATAAAAATGTATATATTTTTGGACTTATTAATAATCAAACCTATTTGTATCATACTAACTGATGAATCTAGCGGGTCAAATTCAAGTGGATTGTGTTGCAGGTGATGAAATACCCTAACCTTGGCATGTTGTGTAAATGTTAAACTATGGTATTAAAAGGCTAAAAAAGTGCCTTAGAAACATCAATGTACAATTTAAATCATAGTAAAAACACAATAAACACTAAGACACGGTTTGAGCAAAAACGTGCTCTAAGCTCGGAGTGAACTTGGTTACGACCCAAAGAGCCTACCAGACTTGATAATGTTTAATTATGATTTTATAAGGCTAATTAAGTCCATAGGAAACCTTGGTAGACATTGGAAACAAACAAAACATAAATAAATACCTTAAGGTCAATATGGGCTAAAAAGTGCTCTAAGCTTGGGATAAATTTGTATAAGACCTAATGGTCATATCTATACCTTATAAATATGTTAATGAACATATTAAATCAATTACCAAAGAAAACCAAGCTTGAAAACAAGTTAAGACACAAAAAGTGCTTTAAGGAGTCTTAAAGCACATTTTTGAAAAATTGTCTTGTAAATGAGTTTTGAATGGCTAAATGTCCATCATTACTCTTAAATATATATGTGTACTATATAGTATCACATTTGGATGTCTATATTAATGGGAAATCAAAAATTCACTTCTATGTGCCTTGTTTTTGTGAATAGTGATTTTTATAAGCTAGTTTGTAACATATGCTATCATAAGTAATTAAATTGACAAATAAAGACTAAAGTACCCTTCTAACTAAATGGGGGCCAGTTTTTCAAGGTGTGAGTCACCAACTTGTAAAAGAAATCAATAAGTAAGTAAAGCTTAAAGTAAAGTACTATTTTTGCTTTATACATAAATATCTTAACAAAAGCAAACTTACCTCCTCATTCTCTTATTTCCTTTCATTTCCCACGGTAACCATCTTCTTCCTCCCTTCCATTTACGATTTGCTACAGCTCCATCTCTTCTCCATCTTCATTTCTTTGCCAAATCCAACTCCATGCTCCAAATCAAATTCTAAGACTATATTTGTCTTAGTTAGACCAAGCTCTACACTTCTATCTTTTCAAATCTTCAAGAGCTCAATTTTGGTGCCATGGAGATTCACCATTGAAGGAGCTTGAGCTCACCTTTCTACATATTATTACTCTCCTTTGCTTCTAGGTAAGGAATCTCAAAGAAAATCAAGTTTCCTTCATGTTTTTGCCTTGACCGAAATTGCACATTAATGGTGCTCTTTGTGTGACTTTGTTCTAGCTTCATTCCAATCTCTTATGGACTAGGTGGAGTCCTCTCTTCATAGATATTCAAACTCTCGTCAAAGATCAAGGTAAAACAACTACATTAATGTTTTTGAAACAAGGTAAACCTAGGGTTTACAATGAGTTTAAGCTTGAAGCTTGTATACTCATTTCATTGCTTGTATATTGTTTAGTAGTTGACAAGGAGTCAAATACCTTACCGGTTTTATAAGGAAACAAGAAAGAAGTTTGTGTGGAAAAGAGGTAAATATACTAACCTAATGTGGTTTAATGCCTTAGGAGAAATGAGCTTATAATGCTTGTTAAAACTACCTAAAGAGCAATGGTGAATGACTTAGTAAAGTGTTCTCAAGGAGACTAGTAAAAGAACAAATGTATTGTTGGGTGTGTATTTGCAGGTCAAAGGCATTATTTATGTGGGAAATTTTAGTGTTTAAGGTTTATGCAATTTAAGGGCCTAAGAGCCATGTTATTTAAGGGCCTAAGTGCCAAGCATTAAGTTTATGCACTATATTGTGATGTAGTGTAAACTGGTGAAGTTATGTGTGAGAAAGTTCTTGATGGATTTGGGTGTTCTTGAATGAAATAAGGTAAAAACCTAAGTGTTTGGATTGAATATATACAAGAGAAGCTATGGCAAATAATTTGGAAAATGTGTAAGAAGTTCTAAGTGTTTTAAGTAAGTTTTGGTGAACTAGGAAGTGTTAAAGGTGAACAAATGTTTTACTTGGGAAGAAAACATGTATTAAGGTGATTTAGAGTGATGCAAGGATTTAGGTGTTATCTTGGAAGTTCTAGGAATTCAATGTGTGTTTTGAGAATGTATTTAGTCTTGGAGAAGTTTGTTTAAGGTTTAGGTAATGTTGATATCCAAGGAATAAGTGATGTTTAGGTAAGATATGAGAAAGGAGGTTTAGTTAGTAAGAAAAGAAGTTTGAGAGATGATGTTAAGGTGTAGAGGAAACACCTTGGTATAGGGGTCATTATTGGTGAAATACCACTTAGGAATCTTAAGGAGGAAACATTCCAAGTGCTAAGAATTTTGTAAGGAATTTGTGAATGATAAGATGGTTTTGGTGTGTGGTTTAGAGAGTTTAGTACATGGCTAAAGGTGTGTTTGAAGTGCCCAAATGAGGTTAGGGTTACTAGGATATATGGGGTGAAGTTTGGAGTTGAATGAGAAAAGGAAAACAAGGGTCTGGGGCAGACCGAACTTGCGACCGAACTTGCAAGTTCGGTCGAGCCCAGTTACCCTGCGAGAATTGGCTTCTGGAATGGACCGACCTTGGGGACCGGACTTGCAAGGTCGGTCGGGCTTGTATTTTGTGTACGGATTAAGTTTCTGGAACCGACCAAACATGGGACCGGACTTGGCAAGTTCGGTCGGGCTTGAATTTTCAAAGGGAAGAAACTCTCGGGAATGGACCGAACATGCGACCGAACTTACAAGGTCGGTCGGAGTAGAAAATTTTGACGGTGAAGTGTTCTGGAATGGACCGACTTGTGCAAGGTCGGTCGGTAAGTTCGGTCGGACCAAAAACATGGTTTAAGGTTATGAAATGATATGTAATGATGGGGATTGATCAGTAATGATGTTATAAAGTTGTTAAGGACATGTTAGGTGAGTTTTAATGACAATTAAGTGGGTGAAAAGTTGTATTGAAATGTAAAAGTAAAACAAGTTAGAAAGTGAAGTTTTGTAACCAAGTTAACGGGGAAAAGTTATAAGCATTAGACTTTAAACAATCATGTTACCCCGATGTTAATAAAAATACATGTAATGTTATCAGTTGTTCGAGAATTGCTCGAGGAACATAAGTGGACATGATAAAGTGGACTCCGGTGACAGGTATGGTTTTCTTGCAACCTGTGTTCTACCGGATTACACCGGCTTGTATGCCAATGTTTTTTCTGAGTGTTTTCCACCTTGTAAGATTAAAGCATGTAATGAGTTTATAGTAATTCATTTATGTGGCGAATTGGGCCTCCGATACCATTTAACCTCAAATAAGTGTTAAACCTTAGCTAACTAGAACTAGGAGCACATGAGAGATCGGTATTCGGAGTTAACGACCCAAACTTTGGGAACGTCCTAACCACGACTATGTGTGAGTTAGTTGGATATTGTTGTTGTATGCAAGCGTGTGAACCTCCCTTGTGTGCTTAACTCGGTTATGATACCGTATGGTGTGTGGATGTGGTAGGCTCCATAATGGATCTCTAACTACTTATTATAAGTATATATGTACTAATGGGGGGTGAGGAGTCCGGTTGTTCCGGCCGCGTGTGAGGACGGGAGTCGATGTCATATCCGGTTCGACTCTCTTGGTGTATGTATAGGTTGTATTCTAATTTGGTTTCAATCTTCCCTTAGCTTATCCAAAGCTAGTTTACTGACTCACGTCGGGCCATAGGGGCATACAAATGTTATTTCAGTGTGCTTGGGATTACTATATCCGACACACTTGGGTTTAAGTTAAACCGTTCGATATAACTGGACGGTACAAGGTTGGTAACGAGCTTAGCATGAGATTGGCAATAATCTCTAGGCTCACTATGTATACTAACTATGGTGGAAGGTTCCTTGTGTGAACCGATCTTATGGTGTTTGTGTTGTTATTGTGCTAGGCAATTTCCCTTGCTATGCTATGATATGTGTACGTTAGATGTTTAAATGAATGCGATGTTATCATGTGTACGTCGAAACGAGAAAAGTGTTGTTATGTTTTGTTATGTGAGGAATGTGATATGTTGTAAGATATGGAGTGTGTGGATCATGGAAATGAATCTCAGTTTGTGACAAGAGGCGTTTAAGGATAACCCGATTTAAGGGTAAGTGTCGTCTATTAAGGAAGTAGCTCCGTTAGAGGAGGAACGCTCTAGGGATAATGAATACCATGAGTGATTTATCAAGTAAGGATGTATTATCCGTTTGTTGAGCCCATTGAGGCGTAATGTTGTGTGTTGTGTGTTTACAGTGGCATGCATGATTTAAAAATAATCAATAGCATGCCAAGACGACAATTAGTTGTGCGTGGCCCGGTAGCATGTGGGCTGCGGGATTACCATACCAGCAAAGGTGCTGAGCCCCTTGGGGGCCACCCTTTCTCTTCCTTTCTTATTTCAGGTACAAGGAGCTGGAAGCCGTTCGAGAGTAGGAGGACGGGGTAGCTGATTGTACATGGGTAATTATTTAAATTGTATATGTACCGTAGGTGTGTAGTAAGACCGAAATTGTTATCGGCATTAGTTTGTAAATACTCGGTACAGTAGGAGTGTTTGTGTATAATAAATGTTGGAAATGGGATAAGGATTGTATTGTGTAGTTGCTCGGGAATCTAGTCATCAGACCGATACAATGTACAGGTATTAGCCTTGTTAGCCACGTGGGTGGTTAACGGCGTGTAACACCATTGAGTTATGTAATGTGATGAGTTGAGTTTCCGCTGCAATGTGCTGTTAAGTGTATGGATGTAGTTGGGGTGTTACAGGTGAGCCTATGTAACAAATATCAAAAAATGAGAACGAAAATGTGGGGGAAAAATGCTAAAATCAATAATCCCATTTTGTTCTAGGTGATCAAAAATAATATGTATAATTCCCATATGACCGTACTAGAAGAAATCATGAACACAAATATGAAAGACACCAATGAAATAATATGAATAACAATAAAAATTTTATGCTAACTATTTATTGTAGAATAGAATAAAACTTAAAACACGTAACCATAACTTAAAATCATTTAGAATGCGTTTAAAGGAAACATTAAATAATTTTGTTATTACACACATTTTGCAATTTGAAATCTACAACCTATTTATTTGTTAGACTGAAATACCCCTAAACATTTAAATAATTAAATATAAGTAAATAAATATTATTTGAGGAATTATAAATATTATTTGGGGGTTTATTAAACCCTAAGAAAGCATATAAACACTTGGGCGTTAAAAACACACCTAAACTCCTTAAGGTCATAAACGAGCTTTAAAAGCCCGACCTTAAGTTAAAAAAATTATATAAGCTATGGACATTACATGAATTTAACCAAGGATCATTTTATGATCTTTAAAATACAAGTTCTCAGTTAGAATTGAGTAAAAATACAAAATTCTCGGAAGTTCCCGATGTGGACCCCATAAAGGCCCGGGAATGCTTAGGAGGAGTGCCAAGGTGGCACGAACCCCTATAAAAATTATTCTTAGAGTTCCTAAAATCATTATTAATTATTCTAAAGATCGAGAATTACCAAGCTACTTCTTCAAAAATAAACAAAGAGCTCGGGGGAAATTTCTTAACGCTCCTTTTATCTCGGGAGTTCCCCTTTAGCCCGAAAATTGAGTTACAAGTTTATATAACCCCAAATAATTTAATGTAACACCTTAATACATGATTATTGACTATAAATAATGTCAATAAACACTTGTAAGTCATAGCGACTAATTATTCCCAGAAAAATCCTTAAAGCACAAAAACGCACCTTCGAGTGTCACGAAAATGCGTTTACGCAATTGACTTTATGTTTTTAACAAGCCACGAGTTGATAAACTTAAAAGTGGATAAAATGAACATCTAAATTATTGATGGCAGTACTAAACTCATAGTATATATGGGGGCAATTTTTAGGACAAAAGGTACCTAAAATCAACATTCCTACCTTAAAACTTTCATCTTTTATCATAATAAAAATGTACAAATTAAATGCTGGAACCTATTACACATATTTATGGTCTTAGTACAATATAGTATAACAAAAATCAAATGGAAAATTAATCCCATTTGAGCCCTATGTCATGCGCCAATTTATGCCTATATTGGCTACTTTCTTTGCAAAAATGTTGCCTAATGCCATGTGACCATCCTAGCAAGTATAATATGCTAACATAGCATTTGTTTACAGTCTAATGAGGAGGGCTCCATACGTATAACCTGCAAAAAAAAAAAAAAACAAGAGGATTTAAAACAAAAAAAAAGGGAAAGGAAGGACATTAATATATACATACTAACAAGACCTATACGTACTAAACAATAACGATTCAAACAAGTTGTCCCATGGGCAATTAGTGACGATTGGAATCTGTAAAGATGGGAGTATGATTAGCTAGTAAATTAATCAAGGGAACACTAACCTAACTTCTATTATTGCTTGATTACAATTAACAATATAAAGTGGTCTCCTAGCAATTGCACTATCGTAAATTAACAAGCGAATGGAGCCTCCATTTGCTCCTGTCCAGTCGATCATCTGCACCTGCAGAAGTAAACAAAATAACAACATTAATCAAACTAGTATAAATAAAAGCCTAGTATTAAACTAACCTACAGCCGCTAACCTACAATAAAAAGAGGATGTCAATGCATTATACTCCAGCCGATGACCTGCAAAGATAAGAACAAATAAAGTCATTAGTAAATTTAATAACAATCTAAACTAGCTCCTAGGAACTCCATTTGAGCTGCAGGACAAGCGCATGTGAAGCCTCTCATTTTATTACTACCGATCAGATTCAAGTAGTGGGAGGTAGTGCTGAGTGATGAGCTGCTACTTGTCCGATCAACCTGCACAAAAATAGGTTAGTAATGTTAATGATCAATGACAAAACAAACAAGACTAACTAATATAAACAAACTAAAAGTGTTTCTTAGCAAGTTAATCAAACAAATAAAGCCTATAACATTAATTAACCCAAATTAAATTGGAGCCATACAATTTAACCGATGGGAATACATGATTGAAAGTTGCTAATGCAACTACATCCACTCAGCCGTATGTCTCATCTAGCTAGGAAATAATTGTAGTTAAATTATGTAACAATTCAATAATCAAATAAATAAAACTATTACATAGAATAATGACTATGACAATTAATAATTACAATGTAAACCAATCTTGTCATTACCTTATTTAGTCACGTAAGGCATTCCATTTCATTTGCCCAAGGTCTAAACCGATTGGTAAGAGTATCTCCAAAGCTCTCCTCTCTTCATTTTTTCTAATTAAACTCTTAGGTATTAATAAGCTATATTAATGGTGTATTAGTTCCTAACACCATTTTAATGTAATTTCTAGTTAATTCTATCAAGTGTTGGAGCAAGAATAATCCTAGCAATCTATAAGGAAATTGCCAACAATTGTTCTCCAAGGAGTTGTCTTGATTCAACATCAATTCAAGGAGTAATCAAGATCAATCTAAGGTATTTTCATATTTGAAAAACCTAGGCAAATTTCTCCAATATGTCCGAAAATACTTGCTCTTCTAAATCAAAATTTTCTTCATTATTTCATGAAGGAAACTTCGATCTACAATCATCTCAAGGTGTATCAAAAATACCTTGATAAATTCCTAAGGTAAACTCTTGTAAAATTACTACAAATATTATTTATAAACTCTTGTTAGAAGTCTAACAAATAGATCTCCTACATATATACAAGGAGTTCGAATTATCTACTTCAAATAAGCATTTGAGGAGCTTGGAAATTCAAGGAAAAATCAAGCACAAGTATTGTCTTGATTTAAAGGTAAGTTATATAAATAAGGTTATTAAGTTTAAGCTTAAGTTAAGCTTCAAACTTTAGTATAAAAATTATGTATAACCGTTACATAAATTAGAACCGAAAACTATAGGTTATATTGTCAAGAAAATAATTTATAACATATAAGGTAAGATTATTACCTTAAGGTATATATTTAGGTCATAAAAATTAATTATGTTACCTATACATTGAAACCGAATGGTCTAGGACTTTTATGTTCTATTTTTATTTATAATCATTCTAAGTCATTAGCATAATTTTTAGAATTGTTACGTGACTTATATACATTTATATGTATTTATTATAAGGTTCAAAACAAGTTTTAAAACCATAAGATAAATTTAAATTGTGGCCGGGGGCTATATATAATATTTGATGAATTTTCGAAATATATAATATATTAACTTATATTATAAATTTTGGGTGTATTAAAAATAGCTACAAGTATTTAAATGGCAAGTTTATAAAGTTATGTGGTTAAAATATGAATTTTGAAAAGTTTAGTGTACTTATTATAAATGCCGAGAACTAAAGGAGTATATTGGTATAATTATGATATAATATAAGGTAGGAATTAATATTAGGAATTTTGGTGAATTTAAATAAGTGGTTAAGTGTTAAAATGACATTTTATAAAGTTTTGGGACTATTTGTAATTATTGGCAAATAGTGTATTGCCGAAATTACCCTATGATTTTATGGGTTTATTAAAGTATTAATTGTGAAATTAGTCTTGGTCAAAGTATTGACCAAAAACTTTGGGTTAAAATGATTTATGACATAAAATATTAAGTTTATAAAAGTTTTGGGGTGGATATGTAATTTATGGAAGTATATATGAAAGATAGAAATTAATGTGGGCGGAAATGTAATTAAAGAAAAGATATGGGTTGTTTCGGTTATTTTAAGAAATAAAATATTTAAACTATAGATTATAAGTTAATATGTAACTTATCTAAAGTTTTGGAGTTAAAAGTATGAGTATGGAAATTATATGATTAAACCGAAGAGCTTATGGACTTAATTGGTAATTTATAAAAATTGGTGGTAATAATTTGTAACTACTGAAATAAGAGGAATTTGGTGACTTGTAAAAAGTAAGGTGGTTAATTAATATTTACAAAGGTTAATGTGGGTAAATAGTGAATTATAAAAGTTATAAGGTTATTTGGCAGATTATAGAAGATAATATAATTGTTTTACAATTCCAAAATTCATAAGGGTATTTAATTAATTATAAAAGTATATAGATATTTGTTAAGATGTAAAAGTTAACGGGATCAATTATGATTACCGGAAAATTATATGTGGTTATTTAGTAATTTATTAAGTTGTTGGGTATAATATATAAGTACCAAGTTAATAAGGTTGGTTTTGTAATTTAATAAGGCAAGGAAGTGAAACTAGGTAATATAATGTATTATGGTATATTAAGGAATATAATATAAAGTTTATAAAATAATTTGGTTATAATAAAAATGACCAAGGGATATAATATAAATGATAAGTGGAAATAATTATAAGTATATAATTAATGAGGTAAAGATGTACCGTATAAATGATAATTCATTATCAATGTGAGTTTCACATAAAATAATGAACTGCTAGGTTATCTAGAACCACTGTTAAAATAACAGGGGAAAATAAATAACATACGGAGTTATTATGCGACAAGAATAAATTCTACAGTGACAGTACTGTAATATTTAGTGAATAGTTATATTAATACTACCGGTATTGCATGTTTAAATAACAGCGTACGGGAAAGGACTACTGAACAGGAGTTTGACAAGCTAGCAGTTTCTTGGTGAACGGTTGTTAATTGTGTGGTCTGAATATCCTAAGCATTATCCTAAGGTCCAGACATTGTGGTGTTTTAAATGTTTAAGAACGATATCTATGATTTTGTGTGAATGATATTGTATGTGGGATTGCCCAAACTGTTGCGTTGCATTTTATACGCGAATGTCTTGTGACTAAAGTTTGTACATCTAACTGAAAAAAGGGGACTAACTGACCTTTAGGTATTATTGAACCTAACAAAGGTCAACTATTATAGTCTTAACTCAAGGATGGTTATTATGTCACTGACAAAAAGGGCTAACTTAAAGAGAGAGGAATCCAGATCGTTCCGACCTTCTGGTTGCGCATTGTGATCACTATGAGGGACTCAAAAAAGGGAGTCACTCAAAACATCAGCCACATTCGGGGATGGCGGAGGGCACTGCCGTTGGTGCACAGGTTCGACCGGATCGGTCAATTAACCAGGGCCACAGGGTCAGCTGGTAAACAGTTCCAATGGAACACAAGGGACATTCGTCCACAGGTTATTAAGGTTTGTCTTAACATGACACTTGTGGTAAAATAATTGGGAAAGGATAAATGATTGGTTTAAAGGATAAGAGCCAAGTGACTAACTAACAAGTACAGTTTAATACGTGTATCTGTTTGATTATTGTTAAGTTTACTATGTGTGATTATTGGTTATTGTTGTGAGGTTATTGTTGTGTGGTTATTGATGTTGTGTACTATTGTACACTGGTGTTTACAGGTGTAACACCCTAATACGACATGATACTAAATGAATTGCAGCGGAATTAAATAACTAAACGGTAACTAACGCTTCGGTGCTACAACGCCGTCAACCACCCACGTGGTTGACAAGGCAGAATAAATACAATTGTACCGGTCTGATGATCAGACTCCCGAGCATAAAACTAAGCCATAAATACTTTATATACAATACCGAGTATACATACATCCTTCACTGTATAATATCACTGTATACTTACAACAACCAAAAGTACGTAACGCCACGGAGCACAGGCGCATCCCGGGCCAACATCCAAAAGTATACAAAAGTAAACCTGCACCCTAGGATCTAAAGCCACTCCGCTTCCTCGATCCTCATCCTGCAGTATAAGAAATATGGATCCCCCGAGGGGGTCAGCAACCCTTGGCTGGTATGGCTAACGCGCAGCCCATCGGCTACCGGGATACGCGCAGCTAATTGTCATGATAACATGGCATTCATTTACATACATAACATAACATAAACATAACATGGAGCATAGCATCAATAGTGCACAGCTCATCATCACATACACGGGGATCTTCGTTCCACAATAACAAACCACAAGGGTCAAATAACATAAGAGCCTAGAGAGTGATTCACCCTCATGTTAAGCTCGTTAAACACACTCATTACCGTTCTGTTAGACGAACGAGTAACTTAAGTCACAGATGGTTCGGATTTAGTGACCCGAACACACACACAAAACACAGGTTCCCACTAAACCGATCATAAGTCAGAATAGGTAAGCTTTGGAAGAAGCTAGCGGGAGATCGAACGCCAAATTAAGGAGAACAATCTTAACAAACATAAGAGTCGAATCTGATTCAGATATCTACTCTTAACTTACATGCATGACCGGACAACCGGATTCCTCACTTCCCAGTTAACACTTGTTAGAAGTTCATAGTGGAACTTAACAACCAACACACAATAGGTGGTAAGTCATGTTAGACACACACAAGGGAAACGAGTCACAACATCACGTCACAATAATATGAACAACTGTAAACTCATTACATGTTTAAATCTTATAACGTTGTAAACACACAGAAAAACATACAACACACAAACCGGTGTAAACCGCTAGACAACAGACTGCAAGAAAACCATACCTTGGTCCTTGCCTCGTTTGGTTTCCTCCGTAGGTCACTCCTATACATAATTCAAGAACGTCGGTTAATTAACTTACTTAACCTCCAAATTTACTAAGTGTTTAACATAATTGTATGACATGTTTTAATGTCTATCTTACCCTAGGTTACCTTCATTATACACCCTAGGGTTAACTACATAAGTCACATTCTTTTCTGTTTTTTTTTTTTTTTACAAATTTAGGTCCGACCGGACTTGCCGACCGGACTTGTCCATGTCCGGTCGATTCCAGAGAGTTTCTCCCCTTCGGAAATTTAGCCCGACCGGACTTGCCAAGTCCGGTCCTATGTCCGGTCGATTCCAGTAGTAACTCCATCCGTACACAATTTACAGGCCCGACCGACCTTGCAAGTCCGGTCCCAAGGTCGGTCCATTCCAGAAGCCAATTCTCGCAGGGTAAACAGGTCCCGACCGGGCTTGCAAGTCCGGTCGCAAGTCCGGTCTCCCCCAAATTTCCTTTTCCTTTTTACATTCAACTCCAAACTTCACCCATATAACCTAGTACCCCCTAACTCATTTGGGCACTTCAAACACAACTTAAGCCATCCTTAAATACTCACAAAACTCTTTTTCTAATTCCTTAAACCTTTACTTATTTCCTTGTAAATTCCTTAACACTTGCAACATTTTACACTAGGTTTCTAAATGGTGTTTCTCACCTATGATAACTACTATCCCAAAATGTTTTCTCCTTGTCTTAACATCATCTCCCAAGCATCATCTCTCACAACTAATTCCTTATATCCTTCTTAAAATTCCTTTTTCAAGTTCATACTTTCTCCTTAATTTACCAAAGTTTGCCTAAGTCTTTACCTAAGTCCCAAAATGACTTTGGTACATACTAAAATCTCAAGCTCATGCCTAAGTCCTTGTTACATCCTAAATCACCTTAATGCATGTTTCCTACACAAGAACAACACTTAACCATTTTAAATACTCCTTAACTTATCAAACTCATTTTAACACCTAGAACTTCACATTTGTTACCTAAATTTCGACATAGGTTCTCCTAGAACATTACTAAACCAAAACACTAAAAATCCATCAAGTACTTATTATACACAAACTCCACTCACAAAGCACTACATCACAATATAGTGCATAATTTAAATTGCATGGCACTTAGGCCCTTAAATGACATGGCTCTTAGGCCCTTAAGATGCAATAATAAACACTGAATTTCCACAATATATTTGCCTTTAACCTGCAAATACACTCAACAACACATATGCCTTTTACTAAGCTCTTGAGAACACTTTACTAAGTCATTCACCATTTGCTCTTTAGGTAGTTTAATAAGCATTTATAAGCTCATTTCTCCTAAGGCATTTAAAACAACATTAGGTTAGTAGATTTACCTCTTTTGCAAAATAATTTCTTTCTTGTTTCCTTTAGAAAACCGATAGAGTACTTGATTCTTTGACAAGTTCTAAACAATATACAAACATTATAATGAGTATTCAAGCTATAAGCTCCATCTCATTGTAAACCCTAATTTTACATTGTTTCAAAAACATTAATGTAGTTGTTTTACCTTGCTCTTTGAAGAGAGTTTGAATATCTAGCAAGAGAGGACTCCACCTAGTCCATGAAGAGTTGGAATGAAGCTAGAACAAGGTCACACAAAGAGCTCCTTAAATATGTATTTCGGTTACCATAAAACATGAAGGAAATGAAGTTTTTATTTGAGATTCCTTACCTAGAAGCAAAGGAGAGTAACAATATGTAAAAATACAAGCTCAAGCTCCATCAATGGAGAAACTCCATGGCACCGAAATGGTTGTCTTGAAGTTTGAGAAGATAGAAATGAAGAGCTTGAGGAGAGGAAGAAGATGGTGGTGTTTGTTTTTGATTTGGACAAGTGAGCAAGATTTAACAAGAGGTCAAAGCTTGTGTTTTAATGGTGGTAGTGGTATTACCGTGAGAGAGCAACAAGAAGAAGGAAGAAGAGAGGTGGGAACCGTGTGAGCAAGGAAAGAAATGAGAGAATGAAGATTGGTTTACTTTTAGAAGATATTTGTAGTTTTAAAGTAAATAGTATCTTCATTAGTCACATATTTACTTAACAAAATAACAAGAGGGTGGTGAGTCACCAACCTTAGAAAACCGGCCCCCTTTATTATAATGAGGGTAATATAGTCTTTATTTGTCAATTTAATTACTTATACAAACATATGTTACAAAATAGCTTATAAAAATCACTATTCATGAAAACAAGGCACATAGAAGTGAAATTTTTGATTTCCCATTAATATAGACACCCAAATGTGATATTATATAGTACACATATATATTTAAGAGTAATGATGGACATCTAGCCACTCAAAACTCATTTACAAGACAATTTTTCAAAAATGTGCTTTAAGACTCCTTAAAGCACATTTGTGTTTAAACTTGTTTTCAAGCTTGGTTTTCTTTGGTAATTGATTTAATATGTTCATTAGTGTATAAATGAGGTCTTGGTAAGTTCATTAGGTCTTAACCAAGTTTATCCCAAGCTTAGAGCACATTTTGGCTCTTTTTGACTTTAAAGCACATTTGTGTTTCCTTTTGTTTAAATTTGTTTACTAATGTTTCTAAGACTCTTTTTAGTCTTAATACACCATATTTAAGTGTTTAAACAATATATTAAGGTTTGGGGTATTTCAATCTACCCCCCTTAAAAGAACTTTGTCCTCAAAGTTCATACTTCCACATATCCTAAATATTAGAACACGGGAACACTTATAAACAATACTTCCATACATTACTAACAAACACTTACATAACATTGGACACCAGGTCCATACACATAACATAACATGGACACAAGGTCCATACAACATAACATAACATTGGACACAAGGTCCATACATTATCCACATCATTCAGACACAACGGTCTGTAACATAACAACATAACATAGACGATGTATTCAAATACACGTCGTACACACATAACCGAAACGGCTCTACCCCCCTAAAAAGGGGTACGCCCCGTACCCTATACACATAAGGACTAAGAAGTAAACAATGACGGGTACTTCGCCTTCATCTTATCTTCCAGCTCCCAAGTGGCCTCCTCAACGTCCTGGTTAGACCAGAGGACTTTCACCAGTCTCACGGACTTATGGCGAGTGTCTCGAGTCTTAGCATCCAGAATCCGTACCGGAGTCTCCACTGATCGCATGGTCGGCTCTAAGGTTAGCCTTTCAGGCTGAAGCACATGAGACGGATGAGACATATACTTCTTCAACTGGGACACATGAAATACATCATGTACCTTGCCCAGCTCGGCGGGTAGGTCTAGTCTATAGGCTACCGGGCCGATCCGCTCCGTCACAACATAAGGCCCCACATACTTTGGGCTCAACTTGCCCTTCTGGCCAAAACGAAATACTCCCTTCATGGGGGATACTCTCAAAAATACCTGATCGCCCACGGCGAACTCCAGGTCACGTCTGCGCACATCTGCGTACGACTTCTGTCTATCCTGAGCTGCCTTCATGTTAGCCCGGATCTGGCGATCTTCTGCCTGAACTTGTTCAAGATACTCTGGTCCTATAATGACCGTCTCACTCGACTCATCCCAGCATAATGGCGTGCGGCATGGTCTACCGTACAAGGCCTGGAAGGGAGACATCTTGATCGAAGCATGATAACTGTTGTTGTAACTAAACTCGATCAGATGTAACTTATCAATCCAGCTGGTCTGAAAGTCAAGTGCACAAGCACGTAGCATATCCTCAAGTGTCTGAATAGTGCGCTCACTCTGACCATCGGTCTGTGGGTGAAACGCTGTACTCAATTTCAATTCAGTACCCAATGCCTCTCGTGTGGACTTCCAATATCTGGATAAGAATCTGGTATCTCTGTCAGATACAATCGTTTTTGGTACACCATGATGTCTTACAATCTCTTTATCAAACAGTTCTGCCAATCTTGCCACTTTCCAAGTGTCCTTCATCGGGATGAATCGGGCCACCTTGGTCAGTCGGTCAACTATCACCCATATCATATTCAGACCTCCCCTTGTAGGCGGAAGCCCTACTACAAAGTCCATGGAGATATCATGGAACTTCCACTCAGGCACTGGCATTGGCTGTACCATACCACCAGGCCGTCGGTGCTCAAACTTGACCTTCTGGCAAGTGAGACACCTCAACACATATCACTAACATCTTTCTTCATTCCAGTCCACCAAAAATACCTTTTCATACTCTTATACATCTTTGAAGCTCCGGGGGTGAATCGAAGTGGTAGAACAATGGGACTCACTCAATATGCGCTCCTTCAACTCAGCGCTACTCCTAGGTATACACAATCGGCCATTTCAGCCTAATCAGGTCATCATCGTGGAGTCTGAAATCGTACTTCTGACCCTCGAATGTGCCTCAATAAGCTTCTGCCGGATCTCCAGCATATACTGATCCGTCATCTGAGCGACTCCGCAACTCTTCAACCAAGCCGTATGATGAGACTATCGAATGGAGAGAGTGTGCTCGGCGACTCATGTGCCGTTCAATATGCTACTCACCATTTGCCTTACCCTCTTTGTATTCAGATTAATATCGTAGTCATTCAGAAACTCAACCCACCTTCTTTGCCTCATGTTCAACTCTTTCTGAGTGAACAAGTACTTTAAGCTTTTATCAGAATAGATTGTCACACTTACCCCATACAAATAATGTCGCCATATCTTCAATGCGAAGACAATGGCACCCAATTCTAAGTCGTGGGTAGGGTAGTTCTCCTCATGCTTCTTCAGCTGACGGGAGGCGTATGCTACGACCTTCCCGTGCTGCATCAATACACAACCCATACCTCTGCCTGATGCGTCGCAGTAGACCTCAAAACCATCTGGACCGTCTGGTATAGTCAGGACTGGTGCAGATGTCAGAGCATCCTTGAGACTCGCGAAAGAACTCTCACAGTCGACTGTCCACTCGAATGGTGCATCCTTCTTCATTAAGGAAGTCATCGGCTTCGAGATACTGGAGAAGTCCTTCACAAACCTCCTATAATAACCTGCCAGACCGAGGAAGCTCCTGATATCAGTGACTGTCTTCGGCCTAGGCCAGGTGCGCACTGCATCTATCTTTGCCGGATCAACAGCGATCCCGGCCTCAGAAATCACATGTCCAAGGAAGGATACTTGGTTCAACCAAAATTCACATTTCGAAAACTTTGCATACAACTGGTTTCTCCTCAGAGTTTGTAACACATTTCTCAGGTGGCTTTCGTGCTCACCTCTATTTAGAATACACAAGAATGTCATCGATGAAGACTACCACTGACTTGTCCAACTGATCTTGGAACAAACGGTTCATTAAGTCCATGAACTTAGCTGGTGCATTCGATAAGCCAAACGGCATAACTGTGAACTCATAGTGCCCATACCTCGTTCTGAAAGCTGTCTTTCGATATCACTGTCACGGATGGCAATCTGATGGTATCCGGAACGTAAGTCTATCTTGGAGAATACTGATGCACCCCTCAGCTGATCAAATAGATCGTCGATGCGTGGTAAAGGGTAACGGTTTTTCACCGTAACAGCATTCAGCTCCCGATAATCAATACACAGGCGGAGGCTACCGTCCTTCTTCTTCACGAAGAGACCGGCGCTCCCCATGGTGAAACACTAGGGCGGATAAAGCCCTTGTCGAGTAGGTCTCTCAGCTGCTCCTTGAGCTCTGTCATCTCTGCTGGAGCCATACGATAAGGTGCTTTCGCAATGGGTCCAGTGCCCGGAACTAAGTCGATCTCAAACTCAACCTCTCGTGCTGGCGGCATGCCCGGCAGTTCCTTAGGAAATACATCAGGAAACTCCGACACTACCGGCACATCTGGGCTAAACTCAGGGTCTCTCTCTATGTCCTGGACATAGCAGAGGTATACATCACTCCCTCGTCGTAACTCACGATACATGGCCATGGCGGTGATGATCTGTCGAAGGCTCCCTGGGCCTCTGGCGGTATGATATGGTAACCCCAGATGGACTCCGAAGAAGCAGTCGATGCTCGGCACACAGGATTCTGCCCTTGTACCGCTCCAACCAGTTCATCCCGACAATCACATCAAATCCAAGTCCGTCGAACTCTATCAGGTCGATCGGGAACTCTTCACCTCTGATTCGTACAATGACATCTCGGTGGTAGCGGGTACACCTGATCCGCTCTTTCGATGGGAGAGTGACCAAGAAGTCTGGCATCTCCTCTCCATCTAACCCCAGCCTCTTCGCAAAAGATAGCGAAACAAATGTGTGTGAGGCTCCAGAGTCGAACAAGATCGATGCATCCACGCCATTCACTGGAAAGGTACCGGTGAGGATTGTGCCGCTCTTGCCGGCTTCTGCCTCATTGCAGACACTCAGTGTACCTCCCGTTTCCGAGTGCACAGCCTAATTCATTGGCAAACTAATAAGTACTGGGTAACAACACGGTTGATATACTTCAATAACTCCACTTTATTCATTAACACTTCCTCTTTACAACATTGTTGGTTTACAAGGTTGATATAACTTAACACATACATAACTTCCTTAACATATACTGGCTTAACACATTACAAAGTATACAAGGCTTAGAATTGTCTGAAGGTCAAATTCAAACGTCCGGGTTTCATGTGTGTGGCATTGATCACTGCCGACGGTGCGGTATTCAGTTTGATCTTCCTGATGCCGATATAGCATCCTTGACTGCCCACCCATGATTAACACATCTCCTGACTTTAGTATTAACTTCCTTGCGAGATCAGCACGCTTCTGCTCGCCATACACAAATACTGCGGTATCACCAATGGACCAAGACACCACGGGTACTCCCTTACTTAGAGACTCGGGTGACTCGTCCTTATCTTGGTGTAAACCTAACCGTCCACCTTTCTGGTAGAAGTTCACAATACACAAATCTGCTTCCACATTTGGAATTGAATCCGTTTCAACTTGTTGAGCAATTCCCACGGCGTGATTAACGACCGCACGGAACTCCTCAGGTATACTTGGTACTATTGCTCCATCTTCAGCTCGCACTTCTTGATATGACTTGGTGTAAGGGTTCCAGTCCTTACCCATGCACATCATCTTCAATTGCATTCTTGATCCGTTCGGATATTCAGGTGTGTAGAAACCTCCAGGTTTAGCTCCAAGTTCGTCGCATCGTCTGATGATATGGACTTGTGCTTCCGGTGTCAGGTATCCACTTAAGAGTATCATACCTGGCTGGATAACCTGACATTGCTCCATTGGAAAGTCGGTGATGTTGATGGTGGTCTCTTCAGGGTTTGGTGTGGGTGGGATTGGATAACATATATTGAAGGTTCCTTTCAGTTTAGAATTATCTAATTAGGTGTCTTTCACACTATACTTTAACTCCTTACTCACATGATAATACACTTGAACTCACTATACACATAAGCATGAAATGCGGTATGCAATCACTTATTACATTCAACAGTTTAGGCGGTACCTGGTCTAGAAGAGGGCCCTGGCGCCTCAGACCGGTCCACCACATTCAGGGTGGCCTTGCTAGGTCCCGACCCTTCCCCTTCTGGGAATCGTGTGCCTCTGATCAGTGGGTGGCTGGTTAGCCGTCTTCGGGCCATCAATAGCTGCTGTGGCCTTACCCTTCCACTGCCCCTTGGGCTTGTTGACTCTGCTGTTGGGGTTCCGGTAACACTCGTGGTCACGGTGACCCCACTTCTCGCAGTATCGACACTGCACCTCATTCCCTTGCAGTCCTTGCCGGGGTGGTCTCCATTGCACCACTTACAGTAATAGTGGCGCTCCGGTCCAGAGCCCGTGCTAGCTGCTAACACAATACACACTCAGTACTTGTTCACAACTTATCAATACACATCAACTTATCACACAAGATTAAACAATTACCCTTTGGTGGGTAAGAGCGTAGGGGCTTCGCCGCATAAGCATATGTGAGCTTCAGTGGCTCCTCAGCTGTGGTGGTTTGGGCTTGGCCCTTGTCACCCTGGTGCTGACTCTTCTGGGGCTGGGGATAAGGTTTCTTCTTCTTCTTTCCTCCCCCGTACCCCTGCGAACTCTGGCCCTCGCTCGTGGCCTTGCGCTTGTGCGCATTCTCCTCGTCCCTCAGACGGACGGTGATCTCCACCTTAGCAGCGGCATGATAGCACTCCTGAATTTAGGATGTCAGTCATGCCCCGCAATACATACTCACAAACTCACATTAACTCACTTGTAGACTATACACATATTCACATCACTCTTTACTTAAATTACCTGCAAGGTAGTATACTCAGCTGGCCCCATCCCATAGCGAAGACGGTGGCTGAGACCGTTGTAGAAACGGTTTACCAGCACCCGGTTCGAGTATCCCAGGTCCGGTAACAGGTGGACAAGGCCGGTGAAGGCAGTGTAATACTCATCAACCGACACCTTGTCCCCCTGCCTCAGACTATCCAGCTCAGGCGCTTGGCCTCTTGAACGTGCACAGGGTAGTATTTGGCTCGCAGCAGAGCCGTGTACTCCCTCCAGCCAAACTGAGGATCCGCCATCCGGTCCTCTCTCACTAGCTTCCACCAGTTTTGTGCCGAACCCTTCAGATAGTAAGCGGCAAGACGGACCTTAGCCTCTGCGGGACAGCCAAGGTCTCGTAGGCGGTCTCCAACTCGGAGATGTACGCCTCCAGCTTACGTGGGTCGGTCTCCCCATGAAATGAAGGGGGTCTCAGATCTGCCAATGCCTTGACCCAGTTGGTCTCTCGTGGCGGTGGCGGTGGTGGTGAACTCCGGGCATCTGCCCCTGCTGGATCGCAGCTACAAGCTGGGGTACCATCTGGGCCACAGCGGCTGCTACAGCCTCAGCCATAACCTGAGCCGTAGTGTTCTCGCCCTGGTCACCCCCACTAGTACCACACCATTCCGCGGCCTCTACCCGCGGTCTACCTGCCATCTGTATTCATGAATTTCATTAGCAATATGCTTGCACACTTATCGGTCCAACGGTTGTAACGCTTCCCGACAATAAGGTATTCCACACTTAGTTAGTGGTTAACCTTTCCACAACTGATCACTTAGGTAACTGTAGTTAGGTTTCCTAACTCGGTATATTCCTAAGCTCGGTATTCTAGTCATCAGAGCGATACTTCGCTCTGATACCACTTTTTGTAACACCCCTAATACGCACATGATACTAAATGAAATCGCAGCGGAATAAATAACTAAACAGTAACTAACGCTTCGGTGCTACAACGCCGTCAACCACCCCGTGGTTGACAAGGCAGAATAATACAATTGTACCGGTCTGATGATCAGACTCCCGAGCATAAAACTAAACCATAAAGACATCATACAATACCGAGTGTTTACATATCCGTCACTGTATAACATCACTGTAACTGCAACAACCAAAAGTATATAACGCCACAGGAGCACAGGCGCATCCCGGGCCAACATCCAAAAGTATACAAAAGTAATCACATCCTAGGATCTAAAGCCACTCCGCTTCTTCGATCCTCATCCTGCAGTATAAGAAATATGGATCCCCCGAGGGGGTCAGCAACCCTTGGCTGGTATGGCTAACGCGCAGCCCATCGGCTACCGGGATACGCGCAGCTAATTGTCATGATAACATGGCATTCATTTACATACATAACAACATAACATGGAGCATAGCATCAATAGTGCACAGCTCATCATCACATACACAGTGGATCTTGGTTCCACAATAACAAACCACAAGGGTCAAATAACATAAGAGCCTAGAGAGTGATTCACCCTCATGTTAAGCTCGTTAAACACACTCATTACCGTTCTGTTAGACGAACGAGTAACTTAAGTCACAGATGGTTCGGATTTAGTGACCCGAACACACCACACAAACACAGGTTCCCACTAAACCGATCATAAGTCAGAATAGGTAAGCTTTGGAAGAAGCTAGCGGGAGATCGAACGCCAAATTAAGGAGAACAATCTTAACAACATAAGAGTCGAATCTGATTCAGATATCTACTCTTAACTTACATGCATGACCGGACAACCGGATTCCTCACTTCCCAGTTAACACTTGTTAGAAGTTCATAGTGGAACTTAACAACCAACACACAATAGGTGGTAAGTCATGTTAGACACACACAAGGGAATTGAGTCACAACATCACCACAATAATATGAACAACTGTAAACTCATTACATGTTTAAATCTTATAACGTTGTAAACACACAAAAAACATACAACACACAAACCGGTGTAAACCGCTAGACAACAGACTGCAAGAAAACCATACCTTGGTCCTTGCCTCGTTTGGTTTCCTCCGTAGGTCACTCCTATACATAATTCAAGAACGTCGGTTAATTAACTTACTTAACCTCCAAATTTACTAAGTGTTTAACATAATTGTATGACATGTTTTAATGTCTATCTTACCCTAGGTTACCTTCATTATACACCCTAGGGTTAACTACATAAGTCACATTCTTTTCTGTTTTTTTTTTTTACAAGTTTTGGTCCGACCGGACTTGTCCATGTCCGGTCGATTCCAGAGAGTTTCTCCCCTTCGGAAATTTAGCCCGACCGGACTTGCCAAGTCCGGTCCTATGTCCGGTCGATTCCAGTAACTCAATCCGTACACAATTTACAAGCCCGACCGACCTTGCAAGTCCGGTCCCAAGGTCGGTCCATTCCAGAAGCCAATTCTCGCAGGGTAAACAGGTCCCGACCGGGCTTGCAAGTCCGGTCGCAAGTCCGGTCTGCCCCAAATCCTTGTTTTCCTTTTTACATTCAACTCCAAACTTCACCCCATATAACCTAGTACCCCCTAACCTCATTTGGGCACTTCAAACACAACTTAAGCCATCCTTAAAACTCACAAAACTCTTTTTCTAATTCCTTAAACCTTTACTTATTTTTCACAAATTCCTAACACTTACAACATTTTACACTAGGTTTCTAAATGGTGTTTCTACCTATGATAACTACTATCCCAAAATGTTTTCTCCTTATCTTAACATCATCTCCCAAGCATCATCTCTCACACTAATTCCTTATATCCTTCTTAAAACTCCTTTTCAAGTGTACACTTCTCCTTATTTACCAAAGTTTGCCTAAGTCTTTACCTAAGTCCCAAAATGACTTTGGTACATACTAAAATCTCAAGCTCATGCCTAAGTCCTTGTTACATCCTAAATCACCTTAATGCATGTTTCCTACACAAGAACAACACTTAACCATTTTAAATACTCCTTAACTTATCAAACTCATTTTAACACTAGAACTTCACATTTGTTACCTAAATTTCGACATAGGTTCTCCTAGAACATTACTAAACCAAAACACATTGTTTTTACCAACAAACAACCAAGAACACTAAAAATCCATCAAGTACTTATTATACACAAACCACTCACAAAGCACTACATCACAATATAGTGCATAATTTAAATTGCATGGCACTTAGGCCCTTAAATGACATGGCTCTTAGGCCCTTAAGATGCATAAATCATAAACACTGAATTTCCACAATATATTTGCCTTTAACCTGCAAATACACTCAACAACACATATGCCTTTTACTAAGCTCTTGAGAACACTTTACTAAGTCATTCACCATTTGCTCTTTAGGTAGTTTAATAAGCATTTATAAGCTCATTTCTCCTAAGGCATTTAAAACAACATTAGGTTAGTAGATTTACCTCTTTTGCAAAATAACTTCTTTCTTGTTTCCTTTAGAAAACCGATAGAGTACTTGATTCTTTGACAAGTTCTAAACAATATACAAACATTATAATGAGTATTCAAGCTATAAGCTCCATCTCATTGTAAACCCTAGTTTTACATTGTTTCAAAAACATTAATGTAGTTGTTTTACCTTGCTCTTTGAAGAGAGTTTGAATATCTAGCAAGAGAGGACTCCACCTAGTCCATGAAGAGTTGGAATGAAGCTAGAACAAGGTCACACAAAGAGCTCCTTCAATATGTATTTTCGGACACAAAAACAAGGAAATGAAGTTTTTTTTGAGATTCCTTACCTAGAAGCAAAGGAGAGTAACAATATGTAAAAATACAAGCTCAAGCTCCTTCAATGGAGAACTCCATGGCACCGAAATGGGTCTTGAGTTTAAGAAGATAGAATGAAGAGCTTGAGGAGAGGAAGAAGATGGTGGTGTTTGTTTTTGATTTGGACAAGTGAGCAAGATTTAACAAGAGATCAAAGTGGGAGTTTAATGGAGGTAGTATTACCGTGAGAGAAGCAAGAAGAGGAAGAAGAGAGGTGGGAAACCGTGTGAGCAAGGAAAGAAATGAGAGAATGAAGATTGGTTTACTTTTAGAAGATATTTGTAGTTTTAAAGTAAATAGTACATTCATTAGTCATTATTTACTTAACAAAATAACAAGAGGGTGGTGAGTCACCACACCTTAGAAAACCGGCCCCCTTATTATAATGAGGGTAATATAGTCTTTGTTTGTCAATTTAATTACTTAACAAACATATGTTAAATAGCTTTAAAAGTTACTATTCATAAAACAAGGCACATAGAAGTGAAATTTTTGATTTCCCATTAATATAGACACCCAAATGTGATATTATATAGTACACATATATATTTAAGAGTAATGATGGACATCTAGCCACTCAAAACTCATTTACAAGACAATTTTTCAAAAATGTGCTTTAAGACTCCTTAAAGCACATTTTGTGTTTAAACTTGTTTTCAAGCTTGGTTTTCTTTGGTAATTGATTTAATATGTTCATTAGTGTATAAATGAGGTCTTGGTAAGTTCATTAGGTCTTAACCAAGTTTATCCCAAGCTTAGAGCACATTTTGGCTCTTATTGACTTTAAAGCACATTTTGTGTTTCCTTTTGTTTAAATTTGTTTACTAATGTTTCTAAGATCTTTTTAGTCTTAATACACCATATTTAAGGTTTAAACAATATATTAAGGTTTGGGGTATTTCAATCTACCCCCTTAAAGAACTTTGCCCTCAAGTTCATACTTCCACATATCCTAAAATATTAGAACAACGGGAACATTATAACAATACTTCCATACATCACTAACAGCACACTTACATAAAATTGGACACCAGGTCCATACACATAAACATCGGGTACATGACATGGACACAAGGTCCATACAACATTACATAACACATTGGACACAAGGTCCAACAACATTATCCACATCATTCAGACACAACGGTCTGTAACATAAACAACATAACATAGGCGAGTTGTATTCAAATACACGTCGTACACACATAACCGAAACGGCTCTACCCCCCTTAAAAGGGGTACGCCCCGTACCCTATACACATAAGTACTAAGAAGTAAACAATGACGGGTACTTCGCCTTCATCTTATCTTCCAGCTCCCAAGTGGCCTCCTCAACGTCCTGGTTAGACCAGAGAACTTTCACCAGTCTCACGGACTTATGGCGAGTGTCTCGAGTCTTAGCATCCAGAATCTGTACCGGCAGTCTCCACTAATCGTATGGTCGGCTCTAAGGTTAGCCTCTCAGAGCGGCTGAAGCACATGAGACGGATGAGACATATACTTCTTCAACTGGGACACATGAAATACATCATGTACCTTGCCCAGCTCGGCGGGTAGGTCTAGTCTATAGGCTACTGGGCCGATCGCTCCGTCACAACATAAGGCCCCACATACTTTGGGCTCAACTTGCCCTTCTGGCCAAAACGAAATACTCCCTTCATGGGGGATACTCTCAAAAATACCTGATCGCCCACGGCGAACTCCAGGTCACGTCTGCGCACATCTGCGTACGACTTCTGTCTATCCTGAGCTGCCTTCATGTTAGCCCGGATCTGGCGAACTTCTGCCTGAACTTGTTCAAGATACTCTGGTCCTATAATGACCGTCTCACTCGACTCATCCCAGCATAATGGCGTGCAGCATGGTCTACCGTACAAGGCCTGGAAGGGAGACATCTTGATCGAAGCATGATAACTGTTGTGTAACTAAACTCGATCAGATGTAACTTATCAATCCAGCTGGTCTGAAAGTCAAGTGCACAAGCACGTAGCATATCCTCAAGTGTCTGAATAGTGCGCTCACTCTGACCATCGGTCTGTGGGTGAAACGCTGTACTCAACTTCAGTTCAGTACCCAATGCCTCTCGTGTAGACTTCAAATATCTGGATAAGAATCTGGTATCTCTGTCGGATACAATCGTTTTCGGTACACCATGATGCCTTACAATCTCTTTATCAAACAGTTCTGCCAATCTTGCCACTTTCCAAGTGTCCTTCATCGGAATGAATCGGGCCCCTTGGTCAGTCGGTCAACTATCACCCATATCATATTCAGACCTCCCCTTGTAGGCGGAAGCCCTACTACAAAGTCCATGGAGATATCATGGAACTTCCACTCAGGCACTGGCATCGGCTGTACCATACCACCAGGCCGTCGGTGCTCAAACTTGACCTTCTGGCAAGTGAGACACCTCAACACATAATCACTAACATCTTTCTTCATTCCAGTCCACCAAAAATACCTTTTCATACTCTTGTACATCTTTGAAGCTCCGGGGTGAATCGAAGTAGTAGAACAATGGGACTCACTCAATATGCGCTCCTTCAACTCAGCGCTACTCCTAGGTATACACAATCGGCCATTCAGCCTAATCAGGTCATCATCGTGGAGTCTGAAATCGTACTTCTGACCCTCGAATGTGCCATCACTAAGCTTCTGCCGGATCTCCAGCATATACTGATCCGTCATCTGAGCACTCCGCACCTCTTCAACCAAGCCAGTATGAGAGACTAGCGAATGGAGAGAGTGTGCTCGGCGACTCAGTGCGTCAGCTACCACATTGCCTTACCCTCTTTGTATTGCAGTAATATCGTAGTCATTCAGAAACTCAACCCACCTCTTTGCCTCATGTTCAACTCTTTCTGAGTGAACAAGTACCTTAAGCTTTTATGGTCAGAATAGATTGTCACACTTACCCATACAAATAATGTCGCCATATCTTCAATGCGAAGACAATGGCACCCAATTCTAAGTCGTGGGTAGGGTAGTTCTCCTCATGCTTCTTCAGCTGACGGGAGGCGTATGCTACGACCTTCCCGTGCTGCATCAAACACAACCCATACCTCTGCCTGATGCGTGTGCAGTAGACCTCAAAACCATCTGGACCGTCTGGTATAGTCAGGACTGGTGCAGATGTCAGAGCATCCTTGAGACTCACGAAAGAACTCTCACTGTCAACTGTCCACTCGAATGGTGCATCCTTCTTCATTAAGGAAGTCATCGGCTTCGAGATACTGTAGAAGTCCTTCACAAACCTCCTATAATAACCTGCCAGACCGAGGAAGCTCCTGATATCAGTGACTGTCTTCGGCCTAGGCCAGGTGCGCACTGCATCAATCTTTGCCGGATCAACAGCGATCCCGGCCTCAGAAATCACATGTCCAAGGAAGGATACTTGGTTCAACCAAAATTCACATTTCGAAAACTTTGCATACAACTTGTTCCTCCTCAGAGTTTGTAACACATTTCTCAGGTGGCTTTCGTGCTCACCTCTTGATTTAGAATACACAAGAATGTCATCGATGAAGACTACCGCTGACTTGTCCAACTGATCTTGGAACAAACGGTTCATTAAATCCATGAACTTAGCTGGTGCATTCGATAAGCCAAACGGCATAACTGTGAACTCATAGTGCCCATACCTCGTTCTGAAAGCTGTCTTTTCAATATCACTATCACGGATGGCAATCTGATGGTATCCGGAACGTAAGTCTATCTTGGAGAATACTGATGCACCCTCAGCTGATCAAATAGATCGTCGATGCGTGGTAAAGGGTAACGGTTTTTCACCGTAACAGCATTCAGCTCCCGATAATCAATACACAGGCGGAGGCTACCGTCTTTCTTCTTCACGAAGAGAACCGGCGCTCCCCATGGTGATACACTAGGGCGGACAAAGCCCTTGTCGAGTAGGTCTCTCAGCTGCTCCTTGAGCTCTGTCATCTCTGCTGGAGCCATACGATAAGGTGCTTTCGCAATGGGTCCAGTGCCCGGAACTAAGTCGATCTCAAACTCAACCTCTCGTGCTGGCGGCATGCCCGGCAGTTCCTTAGGAAATACATCAGGAAACTCCGACACTACCGGCACATCTGGGCTAAACTCAGGGTCTCTCTATGTCCTGGACATAGCAGAGGTATACATCCACCCTCGTCGTAACTCACGATACATGGCCATGGCGGTGATGATCTGTGTCGAAGGCTCCCTGGGCCTCTGGCGGTATGATATGGTAACCCCAGATGGACTCCGAAGAAGCAGTCGATGCTCGGCACACAGGATTCTGCCCTTGTACCGCTCCAACCAGTTCATCCCGACAATCACATCAAATCCAAGTCCGTCGAACTCTATCAGGTCGATCGGGAACTCTTCACCTCTGATTCGTACAATGACATCTCGGTGGTAGCGGGTACACCTGATCCGCTCTTTCGATGGGAGAGTGACCAAGAAGTCTGGCATTTCCTCTCCATCTAACCCCAGCCTCTTCGCAAAAGATAGCGAAACAAATGTGTGTGAGGCTCCAGAGTCGAACAAGATCGATGCATCCACGCCATTCACTGGAAAGGTACCGGTGAGGATTGTGCCGCTCTTGCCGGCTTCTGCCTCATTGCAGACACTCAGTGTACCTCCCGTTCCGAGTGCACAGCCTAATTCATTGGCAAACTAATAAGTACTGGGTAACAACACGGTTGATATACTTCAATAACTCCACTTTATTCATTAACACTTCCTCCTTACAACATTGTTGGTTTACAAGGTTGATATAACTTAACACATACATAACTTCCTTAACATATACTGGCTTAACACATTACAAAGTATACAAGGCTTAGAATTGTCTGAAGGTCAAATTCTAACGTCCGGGTTTCATGTGTGTGGCATTGATCACTGCCGACGGTGCGGTATTCAGTTTGATCTTTCTGATGCCGTGATATAGCATCCTTGACTGCCCACCCATGATTAACACATCTCCTGACTTTAGTACTAACTTCCTTGCGAGATCAGCACGCTTCTGCTCGCCATAACAAATACTGCGGTATCACCAATGGACCAAGACACCACGGGTACTCCCTTACTTAGAGACTCGGGTGACTCGTCCTTATCTTGGTGTAAACCTAACCGTCCACCTTTCTGGTAGAAGTTCACAATACACAAATCTGCTTCCACATTTGGAATTGAATCCGTTTCAACTTGTTGAGCAATTCCTACGGCGTGATTAACGACCGCACGGAACTCCTCAGGTATACTTGGTACTATTGCTCCATCTTCAGCTCGCACTTCTTGATATGACTTGGTGTAAGGGTTTAGTCCTTACCCATGCACATCATCTTCAATTGCATTCTTGATCCGTTCGGATATTCAGGTGTGTAGAAACCTCCAGGTTTAGCTCCAAGTTCGTCGCATCGTCTGATGACATGGACTTGTGCCTCCGGTGTCAGGTATCCACTTAAGAGTATCATACCTGGCTGGATAACCTGACATTGCTCATTGGAAAGTCGGTGATGTTGATGGTGGTTCTTCAGGGTTTGGTGTGGGTGGGATTGGAAACATATTGAAGGTTCCTTTCAGTTTAGAATTATCTCATTAGGTGTCTTCACACTATACTTTAACTCCTTACTCACATGATAATACACTTGAAACTCACTAGTACACATAAGCATGAAATGCGGTATGCAATCACTTATTACATTCAACAGTTTTTAGGCGGTACCTGGTCTAGAAGAGGGCCCTGGCGCCTCAGACCGGTCCACCACATTCATGGTGGCCTTGCTAGGTCCCGACCCCTTCCCCTTCTGGAATCGGTTGCCTCTGATCAGTGGGTGGCTGGTGCCGTCTTCGGGCCATCAATAGCTGCTGTGGCCTTACCCTTCCACTGCCCCTTGGGCTTGTTTGACTCTGCTGTTTGGGGTTCCGGTAACACTCGTGGTCACGGTGACCCCACTTCGCGCAGTATCGACCCTGCACCTCATTCCCTTGCAGTCCTTGCCGGGGTGGTCTCCATTGCACCACTTGCAGTAATAGTGGCGCTCCGGTCCAGAGCCCGTGCTAGCTGCTAACACAATACACACTCAGTACTTGCTTCACAACTTATCAATGTACACATCAACTTATCACACAGATTAAACATTACCCTTTGTTGTAAGAGCGTAGGGGCTTCGCCGCATAAGCATATGTGAGCTTCAGTGGCTCCTCAGCTGTGGTGTTTGGGCTTGGCCCTTGTCACCCTGGTGCTGACTCTTCTGGGGCTGGGGATAAGTTTTCTTCTTCTTCTTTCCTCCCCCGTACCCCTGCGAACTCTGGCCCTCGCTCGTGGCCTTGCGCTTGTGCGCATTCTCCTCGTCCCTCAGACGGACGGTGATCTCCACCTTAGCAGCGGCATGATAGCACTCCTGAATTTAGGATGGTCAGTCATGCCCCGCAATACATACTCACAAACTCACATTATTACTCACTTGTAGACTATACATATTCACATCACTCTTTACTTAAATTACCTGCAAGGTAGTATACTCAGCTGGCCCCATCCCATAGCGAAGACGGTGGCTGAGACCGTTGTAGAAACGGTTTACCAGCACCCGGTTCGAGTATCCCAGGTCCGGTAACAGGTGGACAAGGCCGGTGAAGGCAGTGTAATACTCATCAACCGACACCTTGTCCCCCTGCCTCAGACTATCCAGCTCAAGGCGCTTGGCCTCTTGAACGTGCACAGGTAGTATTTGGCTCGCAACAGAGCCGTGTACTCCCTCCAGCCAAACTGAGGATCCGCCATCCGGTCCTCTCTCTCTAGCTTCCACCAGTTTTGTGCCGAACCCTTCAGGTAGTAAGCGGCGAGACGGACTTAGCCTCCGCGGGCACAACCAAGGTCTCGTAGGCGGTCTCCAACTCGGAGATGTACGCCTCCAGCTTACGTGGGTCGGTCTCCCCATATGAAATGAAGGGGGTCTCAGATCTGACAATGCCTTGACCCAGTTGGTCTCTCGTGGCGGTGGCGGTGGTGGTTGAACTCCGGGCATCTGCCCCTGCTGGATCGCAGCTACAAGCTGGGGTACCATCTGGGCCACAGCGGCTGCTACGGCCTCAGCCATAACCTGAGCCGTAGTGTTCTCGCCCTGGTCACCCGCATCACTAGTACCGCTTCCCGCGGCCTCTGCCACGCGGTCTACCTCCATCTGTATTCACATGAATGTTCATTAGCAATATGCTTTCACACCTATCGTCCAACGTTGTAACGCTTCCCGACAATAAGGTATTTCCACACTTAGTTAGTGGTTAACCTTTCCACAACTGATCACTTAGGTAACTGTAGTTAGGTTTCCTAACTCGGTATATCCCTAAGCTCGGTATTCTAGTCATCAGAGCGATACTTCGCTCTGATACCACTTTTTGTAACACCCCTAATACGCACATGATACTAAACGGAATCGCAGCGGAATTTAATAACTAAACGGTAACTAACGCTTCGGTGCTACAACGCCGTCAACCACCCACGTGGTTGACAAGGCAGAATAAATACAATTGTACCGGTCTGATGATCAGACTCCCGAGCATAAAACTAAACCATAAATACATCATATACAATACCGAGTGTTCACATATCCTTCACTGTATAACATCATTGTAACTGCAACAACCAAAAGTATATAACACCACAGGAGCACAGCGCATCCCGGGCCAACATCCAAAGTATACAAAAAGTAATCACATCCTAGGATCTAAAGCCACTCCGCTTCTTCGATCCTCATCCTGCAGTATAAGAAATATGGATCCCCCGAGGGGGTCAGCAACCCTTGGCTGGTATGGCTAACGCGCAGACCATCGGCTACCGGATACGCGCAGCTAATTGTCATGATAACATGGCATTCATTTACATACATAACATAACATAACATGGAGCATAGCATCAATAGTGCACAGCTCATCATCACATACACAGTGGATCTTGGTTCCACAATAACAAACCACAAGGGTCAAATCACATAAGAGCCTAGAGAGTGATTCACCCTCATGTTAAGCTCGTTAAACACACTCATTACCGTTCTGTTAGACGAACGAGTAACTTAAGTCACAGATGGTTCGGATTTAGTGACCCGAACACACCACACAACACAGGTTCCCACTAAACCGATCATAAGTCAGAATAGGTAAGCTTTGGAAGAAGCTAGCGGGAGATCGAACGCCAAATTAAGGAGAAACAATCTTAACAACATAAGAGTCGAATCTGATTCAGATATCTACTCTTAACTTACATGCATGACCGGACAACCGGATTCCTCACTTCCCAGTTAACACTTGTTAGAAGTTCATAGTGGAACTTAACAACCAACGCACAATAGGTGGTAAGTCATGTTAGACACACACAAGGGAAACGAGTCACCACATCACGTCACAATTATGAACAACTGTAAACTCATTACATGTTTAAAACTTATAACGTTGTAACACACAGAAAAACATACAACACACACACAAACCGGTGTAAACCGCTAGACAACAGACTGCAAGAAAACCATACCTTGGTCCTTGCCTCGTTTGGTTTCCTCCGTAGGTCACTCCTATACATAATTCAAGAACGTCGGTTAATTAACTTACTTAACCTCCAAATTTACTAAGTGTTTAACATAATTGTATGACATGTTTTAATGTCTATCTTACCCTAGGTTACCTTCATTATACACCCTAGGGTTAACTACATAGGTCACATTCTTTTCTGTTTTTTTTTTTTTACAAGTTTTGGTCCGACCCTTGCCGACCGGACTTGTCCATGTCCGGTCGATTCCAGAGAGTTTTCCCCTTCGGAAATTTAGCCCGACCGGACTTGCCAAGTCCGGTCCTATGTCCGGTCGATTCCAGTAACTCAATCCGTACACAAATTTACAAGCCCGACCGACCTTGCAAGTCCGTCCCAAGGTCGGTCCATTCCAGAAGCCAATTCTCGCAGGGTAACAGGTCCCGACCGGGCTTGCAAGTCCGGTCGCAAGTCCGGTCTGCCCAAATCCTTGTTTTCCTTTTTACATTCAACTCCAAACTTCACCCCGTATAACCTAGTACCCCCTAACCTCATTTGGGCACTTCAAACACAACTTAAGCCATCCTTAAAACACTCACAAAACTCTTTTTCTAATTCCTTAAACCTTTACTTATTTCTTCACAAATTCCTAACACTTACAATATTTTCTCCTAGTTTTCAAGTGGTGTTTCATACCTATTTAACTACTATCCCAAAATGTTTTCTCCTTATCTTAACATCATCTCCCAAGCATCATCTCTCACACTAATTCCTTATATCCTTCTTGAAACTCTTTTCCTAGTGTACACTTCTCCTTATTTTGCCAAAGTTTGCCTAAGTCTTTACCTAAGTCCAAAATGACTTTGGTACATACTAAAATCTCAAGCTCATGCCTGAGTCCTTGTTACATCCTAAATCACCTTAATGCATGTTTCCTACACAAGAACAACACTTAACCATTTTAAATACTCCTTAACTTATCAAACTCATTTTAACACTTAGAACTTCACATTTGTTACCTAAAATTTGACATAGGTTCTCCTAGAACATTACTTAACCAAAACACATTGTTTTTACCAACAAACAACCAAGAACACTAAAAACCCATCAAGTACTTATTATACACAACTTCACTCACAAAGCACTACATCACAATATAGTGCATAATTTAAATTGCATGGCACTTAGGCCCCTAAATGACATGGCTCTTAGGCCCTTAAGATGCATAAATCATAAACACTAAACTCTGAATTTCCATATATTTGCCTTTAACCTGCAAATACACTCAACAACACATATGCCTTTTACTAAGCTCTTGAGAACACTTTACTAAGTCATTCACCATTTGCTCTTTAGGTAGTTTAATAAGCATTATAAGCTCATTTCTCCTAAGGCATTTAAAACAACATTAGGTTAGTAGATTTACCTCTTTTGCAAAATAACTTCTTTCTTGTTTCCTTTAGAAAACCGATAGAGTAGTTGATTCTTTGACAAGTTCTAAACAATATACAAACATTATAATGAGTATTCAAGCTATAAGCTCCATCTCATTGTAAACCCTAGTTTTACATTGTTTCAAAAACATTAATGTAGTTGTTTTACCTTGCTCTTTGAAGAGAGTTTGAATATCTAGCAGAGAGGACTCCACCTAGTCCATGAAGAGTTGGAATGAAGCTAGAACAAGGTCACACAAAGCTCCTTCAATATGTATTTTCGGTTACCACTAAAACATGAAGGAAATGAAGTTTTTATTTGAGATTCCTTACCTAGAAGCAAAGGAGAGTAACAATATGTAAAAATACAAGCTCAAGCTCCTTCAATGGAGGAACTCCATGGCACCGAAATGGTGGTCTTGGACTTTTAAGAAGATAGGAATGAAGAGCTTGAGGAGAGGAAGAAGATGGTGGTGTTTGTTTTTGATTTGGACAAGTGAGCAAGATTTAACAAGAGATCAAAGTGGGAGTTCTAATGGAGGTAGTAGTATTACCGAGAGAGAACAGCAAGAAGAAGGAAGAAGAGAGGTGGGAAACCGTGTGAGCAAGGAAGAAATGAGAGAATGAAGATTGGTTTACTTTTAGAAGATATTTGTAGTTTTAAAGTAAATAGTACATTCATTAGTCATCATTATTTACTTAACAAAATAACAAGAGGGTGGTGAGTCACCACACCTTAGAAAACCGGCCCCCTTATTATAATGAGGGTAATATAGTCTTTGTTTGTCAATTTAATTACTTAACATAACATATGTTATAAACTAGCTTGTAAAAGTTACTATTCATAAAACAAGGCACATAGAAGTGAAATTTTTGATTTCCCATTAATATAGACACCCAAATGTGATATTATATAGTACACATATATATTTAAGAGTAATGGTGGACATCTAGCCACTCAAAACTCATTTACAACAATTTTTCAAAAATGTGCTTTAAGACTCCTTAAAGCACATTTTGTGTTTAAACTTGTTTTCAAGCTTGGTTTTCTTTGGTAATTGATTTAATATGTACATTAGTGTATAAATGAGGTCTTGGTAAGTTCATTAGGTCTTAACCAAGTTTATCCCAAGCTTAGAGCACATTTTGGCTCTTATTGACTTTAAAGAACATTTTGTGTTTCCTTTTGTTTAAATTTGTTTACTAATGTTTCTAAGACTCTTTTTAGTCTTAATACACCATATTTAAGTGTTTAAACAATATATTAAGGTTTGGGGTATTTCATACTCGGTAATCAATTGTAAGTAAGTATTTGGTATTGTAAGTAAGTAGTATGTATTCGGTTATTCTAATCGTCAGACCGTTACTGTAAGTAGTAGTAGCCTTGTTAGTCTTGGATGACTAACGGCGTTGTATCACCCGCCGGGAGTAAGTAAGTATTCCGCTACGAGTAAAGTAATTACGAGGATGATTAGAGGATAATGGAAGGATTAGCGGTTGGGGTGTTACACCGATGGTCTGTAAATGCCAGTAGAGATTTTAGATTCCGCTGTATTTATTGTAAGTAGGGGCGTTACAGAAAGTGGTATCAGAGCGTAGTTACGCTCTGAACCCGAGAAAACAAGCCGAGTGAAATACTTAGATTATAGGTGCACTTAAAACTGGGGAATTGGGGTAGAATTGGGAAGTGAGGATTCCAGTAAGGCACGACTCCTAACCCTTCTTAGATTAGTGAATGATTCCTTTACACAGTTTTCTTTTATGAATGTCTGTTGAGTGTGATGTGTTGTTATAGCGTTCCAACAATAAACTACAGAAATATATATATAAGTTTGGAACATCCTATATTAAGTACGATAAGATGTTGGTTGAGATAAATCATATATTAAGCTATTTTCACAAGCATACTTATGGAGAATACATGGCTAAGAATATAATTCCTTAAGAGCAAGTACACATGCTCCTAGAAATTTTAAAGAATACTTTTGGTTGAAAACAGTATACAAATAGAACTTTAAATAACTAAATTAGTATTGATATTATGTGGAAGTACTTCAACTCCTTTAAAGTTTGAAAATAAATCTCAGGAATTACTTGGTACGAATGTTGCCTAAAGGTAATATTTGGATAAATCTTAAGTCTAGAAAATTATTAAGTTAACAAACACTAGTAGCATACACCCGAACCCATAAACCACACTAAAACTCTATGCTAACTTTAGAAAGAAAACACCTAAAGCTAACACCCTACGGGAAGTGCCTGGTGCGACGAACTCCTAGGCCGAAAGTAGTGGGGGTGCACACCCACTTCTAGAAGTTTAGGGGCTAGACAAGCCTTGTCATCTAACTGTATAAAATCTTCTACGTAGGTGATGGATTGTGTTGAACTTGAGAGGAAGTGGTGGTAAGACGTTACCATCATGAAATCTTGAGCTAGGCATACTTCATTACTAGCCACAATGAACAATTCAAAACTTATATATTAAGATCCAGTACTAAATTCATACATGTAAAGAGTTTACCGAGTTAAATCCTTGGCGAAAAATACTTACCTATGGAGTGAAAACACATGAGTAATAATAAACTAAATACTATTAAGCCTTAAATACTGGGAGTATTGAACGTCTAGTGAAAAATTGAGAGTTACTTAAAGATTGGAAATTCTCATGTTTACTTGGAAGTTTAACATTATACTTGTATAAAATTTTAGAAGCCACACTAACAGTGATATTTACCAAAAGCCACCATTATCTAAGAGAGTACTAAGGTCTAATGATCAGAATAATACTTACATAGAACAAACCCTAAGAAAAATAGTTATCAAGAGTGAGTGAACTTCCACTAGACTAATTCATTTTACTTAGAATTTATATAATTTTAAGATAAAGAAATCAGATTTTGGAGATACATTATAAGAACTTCCTAAAATTCTGCCTTGGGTGAAATTATGTATATATATAATAAGTAAATTTTATGAAGTAAACACTGAATGATATTCTAAAATACGATAGTTAATTATAAAAACAATTGAAAATTGAAAAGTCACAGAAATATTTATTTTATAGAGTTTTAGCATAGGGTTGACTAATAAACCCTTGAAGATGATTTTGGAAGATTATTAAGGATTATTAAATGATCTGAAATATTATTTTAAACTACTCAATACGTTACACCTGATTTATAGCTTGTTAATATAATTGATATGATAAAATGAACATATAATAGACATATAATGAATGGATAATAATCATAAGGTAAAATTTATTACAGTTAAGAAAATACAAATACAAAACAATCAAGAGATACAGATATATATATCAATCGCAGATAAAATCAACAGTGTAAAAAAATTTACAACAAAGCTGGTTAATAAGGTGTTGAATTCTTTGAATGTGTCATTAGTAGCGGTACGAGGGCGTACCTTAGCTCTTTTAAGGGGGATATACTGGCATACTCTTCCTTCGTCACCTCATCTAGATTATGCCATGTTTCCTTATTAGCAGAATGAGAGGTGTTTGTATGTGCTTGGTTTTTTACATTATGACGCAGTATGTGACTGTTGATTTTCATCATGCTATATCTTGGTATATCTTGGTTCGTTTTGATTTTGAGTAATCTCGAGTGGAATGTTGTTATGGAAATGGATGGAAATAAAGGATTGGATTGGTATGAAATTATATTGGAATTATTATTGTCTCAGCACACCCGAAGCGGTGTGAGTGCCTATTAGTTGATTTTTAAACTTCGAGGCCACTAGTACAAAACAAGCTTACCGCAGCCCCCCTATTGCAGCGGTTGTAAGAGGAACCGCTGTAATAGGACGTTTTAAAATTTTCGCGTCACCTACCGCAGCGGTTCCTAGCTAACAACCGCTGTGGTAGGTGACGCGAAAATTTTAAAACTACCTATTGCAGCGGTTCCTCTTACAACCGCTGCAATAGGGGCGCCGCGGTAGGTAGGTCGATTTTTTCAAAAAAATCCCGCTTATTTTTTTAAAAAAATTTCACTATCCCACTTTTTTTAAGCCTATTGCAGCGGTTGTTAGCTAGGAACCGCTACAATAGGTAGGTCGATTTTTCAAAAAAAAAAGTCCCACTTATTTTTTTCAAAAATTTCACTTTCCCAGTTTTTTTAGCCTATTGCAGCGGTTGTTACTAGGAACCGCTGCAATAGGTAGGTCGATTTTTTCAAAAAAAAAAATCCCGCTTATTTTTTTCAAAAATTTCACTTTCCCAGTTTTTTTAGCCTATTGCCTAGCAGCGGTTCTTACTAGGAACCGCTGCAATAGGTAGGTCGATTTTTTCAAAAAAAAAAATTCCCGCTTATTTTTTTCAAAAATTTCACTTTCCCAGTTTTTTTAGCCTATTGCAGCGCGGTTCTTACTAGGAACCGCTGCAATAAGTAGGTCGATTTTTTCAAAAAAAAAAATTCCCGCTTATTTTTTTCAAAAATTCACGTTCCCAGTTTTTTTTTTAGCCTATTGCAGCGGTTCTTACTAGGAACCGCTGCAATAGGTAGGTCAATTTTTTCAAAAAAAAAAATCCCGCTTTTTTTTTCAAAAATTTCACTTTCCCAGTTTTTTTTATCCTATTGCAGCGGTTCTTACTAGGAACCGCTGCAATAGACTTTTTGTTTTAATATAAAAGTTTCTCCTCTGTTAACTGACGTTAATTATGCTCTGCGCTCTCCTTCTTCTAGCCGCGGCGAACAAGGAACAACTCTGCACTCTCTTCCTCTCTTCACTCACGGTCGATGGCGAACAAGGTACGCATGCTCTGCGCTAGCTCTCTTCTTCTTTCACTCATTTATTTCTTCTTCTCTTCCGCATGGTAATATGCTCGAACATATCTTTACTTCGGTAATTTTGTAACCCTAACTGAGAACAAGATGCTCTGTGCCTCCATTAATATTCTCACGTGGTAATTTTGCAACCCTAACTCGCAAACAAGAACATATATGCTATGTGCCTCTTTCTCTTCTCATATCTACACCTCTTTTAGTGTAATTTTGCAAATCTGGTTGGTGGACGAGGAACAAGGGTTGCGCCCCTGTATTCTCATCTCAAGGTAATTTTGCAACTGGCTTGGAGAACAAGGAACATGTTGTGCGCCTCACGGTAATTTTGCAACTTGATCTGGTGAAAAAAGGAATATATTTTGCGCTGATTCTGAACTGGTGAATGGCTGCGCGAGGAAGAAGATGAAGCAGAATTTTTTTTAAAAAAATACCTATGGCAGCGGTTCCTAGCTAACAACTGCTGCAATAGGCTTGTTTTTTTTTTCAGAAGCCCACCTATGGCAGCGGTTGTTAGCTAGGAACCGCTGCCATAGGCTTGTTTTTTTTTCCAGAAGCCCACTTATGGCAGCGGTTGTTAGCTAGGAACCGCTGCCATAGGTAACCTACTGCAGCGGTTCAAACCGCTGAGATAGGTCGAGACCCTATCGCAGCGCACCTCATCGCAGCGGTTCTAGAACCGCTGCGATAGACCCAAAACAACCACTGCGATAGGTCTATTTTGTACTAGTGGGCGAAGTTTCTTTTAAGGGGGATATACTGAAATACCCCTAAATTAATTTAAATTAATTTAGGGGATTTCTTTTTATTAAACCTTTAATAATACTATTAAGTATTATATTATTATATGGAATCATAAATGTTAAATTAGTATAAGGAATTATGAATATTAAATTATTGTATGGAATTATGAGTATTAATATTATATGGAATTATGGGAATTATTTTAGGGGATTCCTCCTATTTAACTCTAAAGAATACAATTAAATATTTAATTATTATATATTATTATATAGTATTATGAATTTAATAATAATATTTATAAGTCAATAAATCTTGGGAAAATTAATAAACACTCCAACTATATTATAAAGATTTTAGGAAGTGTTGGAACATTGTTCTGAAACATAAAAGTCAATATAAAATTCTAGAAACCCTACAGCCTTTTAAGCCTTGCTAGGGTTGACTTTTTGAGAATGGTCAAACCAGGCCATGAAACCTATACCAATAAATAGGTTATGGAAAACCATGAAGATCGAGAAAAAGAACGTCAAAAACGGATCATCCTAGCTAAAGTTATGATCAAATGAAGTTTAGAGCCACAATTTGGAAAAAGGGCTGACGTGGCACGTCTGCTGAGTCAGCGCGCGCCTCGGGATTCGCGTCCCAGCACTTAGACGAATTTTATCTCCTATAATCTCGGTAACAGAAACCGGTTTTACCCTATCTTGTGACCTTCATAACTTTCTCATCTTATGGAATTTTTGAGTGCCGTCTTCTTTGTTGCCTTCTCCTACATTTCCTCTAAACAACCATAACTCACACTAACCCTAACTCATCCTAAATCGACCGGAAAATTGAATCAAACTAGCCACCCTGCAAACCGTGACTGCAGTTTCTAGTTTTTCCTTCGAATCAGGTAACTTCGTCTAGCCATAACTTCTTCGTTTCTCATCCGAATTTCATGTTCTTTAGCTCGTTTTGAAGAGCTCTAATCCCTCTAAATCTTTCTTGTTGATGACCTAAGCCAATTCCCAACCGTTTGGAAGAACAATTTGTCTAAATTTCGGTTCATCACAACATAAAATCATAGTTTTATTTCCAGAAAACGCAAGGTAAACTCGCAACTTCCATATTCGATTTCTTTCTGTGTAGTGCAAGTTAGGGTGAGTTCTTGCTATCATTGTGTAGAGCTAAGTTTCTTCTTTAGATTAAGCCCTTACACATAGCCTAACTCGATCTGTACTGCAAGATATAGATCCTCAAAGTCGGCCTCATGAACTGCTCGAAAGTTCGAAACTTTCCAGATTTCCGAATTCGATTTGCTCCGTTATTGCAATTCCGGTAAGTTTCCTTCAAATTCCTTCAACCTTGCTAATCTACATTACATTGTCGGTCAAAAACATGTTTCAATTGCATCAATTACGCAGTAGATTGAGTGAATTTGACAAATTCGAATTCAGAAACAAGCATGAACCCTAACCTTGAAATCGAATTCGAAAACCATTGAATATTGCATTATAATTGGGGAAATCGGTATCATTAGAACCGTAATTTAATTTCGAAACCATAGGAACAAGAATCACTTGATTTGGTTCTGTAGATTGTGAGAAAATCGTGATTTAGTACTCGGGTTTGTTTCTGGAATCGCTGATGAACTCGGGAGTTTAGGGCCGTCCGATCGTAGTTATAAGATTTGGACGGCCGAGATTAAGATGTTTCAGATTTGGTTTTTTTAAATTTCAGTAAATAACCCTAACTTGTTGAATTAATTTAAATACCTTCCCGAATGTGTTTTGACTTGAAATTTTAACCATAGATTCCATATTAAATCTAGTTTATTTTGATGTAAATTATTATGGTTTTGGAGTTGTTAAACATAAGTTACGATTTTTGCAAGTTACGGGTTTTCTGGAATTATCTAGCTAATTTAAAAATATTTTTATGAAATAAAAATTTTATAATACGTCTAAAATGTTATAGTTACTGTATATTAAGTTTGGGAATTTTCGGGCAATGGTAAATTTTAAAAATTGTGTTTATGAGTTTTTCATAGGAATAACTTATAATATAAGGTTTTTAATGTAACCAAAAATTAATGTATGGTTTGTTAACTAACTTTTTAAGATGGGGAAAATATGGAACACTAAATTAACATTTTATAACAGTAAGTTTATAAATGTTTTGGTATTAGCTTTTAAGAGAAATGAAATTATTTACATATGTATATATACTTATTTAAGTAGAAACTTATGTTAAATCAAGGAATCTAATTATTTACGTTTTACTTATTATATTATATGGGAGTTAATATTTTTAATTAAACTAAGAAAAATATGAATATATATAAGGGAGTAAAGTAGTAACTTAGGGTAAAGCAGGGAGCTAATAAATTAACATTTATAATAACTAAATATTATAAGAGCTAGAATCCTAAGATATAGTAAAAGAAATACTTTATGAAACATACGTGGAATACAGTTAAAGGTTGTAGTAATAAGATAGTTTAAATATAATGGGTTACATAGGGGATCTCTTATTTAAATTCTAATACAGGTATACATATATATGTATTAAATAGATAAAGGGAAACACTTTATTTTATAAACCGTATATCGGTTGTAGTTATGCCTAAAAGTTATTAAACATAAGTAAATACAATAAAAATACATAAATAATGTTTTGAACAAATCCTAGTAGATATAAATATATACACATTAAACATAATAAATTAGATACCTTATAGGAAATATAATACGAAGGAATTAATAAGTTAAACTAAACCTATACATAATACTATTAAAAGAATGTTATATGAGGTAGTATTGAATTGTGGTTATGAAATTAAGCTTAAAGAGTTATCTTGGATTTCTAAGATTTATATAAACCATGTTAAAATACATGTGTAATATTATTTGTCAAAGACCAGAATGTAAATCTATAATTTGGTTAGGTAATTAATAAGTTGGTACTTAGGGATATTTGTGATTAGATTTTACACAAATAGAACTTATTATATAATTAAAAAATAAATGTAATACTCTTACATCTAGATATTCTTAATATATAAACAATGATGAAATAAATAAAATACTTTTACCTCTAAATGCGAGGTGGATTAGTAAGTCTAGATTTAATCATTTCTTAGCATTTATGGTATTGAAATATAACTTAATGTTTTAAGATAAAATCATTAAGAGGATTATGGTATATATATTAAACTATGATTTGGAAATTTATCTAAGTAATAATCCTTAAGTTTCTTGGCATTAGATAAGCCATATGGAATACATTTATAACATTTATTACCAATACTTAGGATGTGAGTTTATAATTAAGTGATGTATTTAGTAGTCAGAATTTATAGAAGGTTTATAAATAGGAATTTTATACTTAAAACCTTTGAACCTTTTATTAGATAAGACTAAGTTACATAAGATATTATGTTGGTATACTTTACGGTAATGGGAAATAATGATATGTTATTTTGAATATAATATATGAGAATTTCCATAATAGATTATCTTATTAAATAATTAACAATTTCACTTATGAACCAGAATTTAATTCTTGATAAATTCTACTCTATGTAGATATATTGTTCATCCTAAATACAATAAAGGAAATTAATTTATTAGGTTATTCCTTTGAAACCTTAGGTTTTGAAAAACAATTTAAAACGTATTTAAAGTTTAAGTTTAATGAAGTTTAGTACAAAGGATATACATAGTCTATAGAGAGAATGGGTGTAAAAATAAAACATTTAGGAAATTAAATGTAGGTAAGGATGCATAAAAGGTTATACTAAACACCTTATTGTATAGGTAATAATAAAACATATAATATGCCTTGTGAATACTAAATGTAAGATTAATTCGTTAAATGTAAGTTAACTATAGTATAGTTATTCAGGATGAGAAGCAATTTAACATCTTATGACAAGTTTATTAGATGGTTGTAATTTAAAGTCATTCTGAACTAAAGATGAGATAATTGAGTTTAGTGGCTCAATTAAGATATAATAAAATGTATCTACAACATTATGGTTCCAATAAACAAGATGTAGATCTTAGTTAAGTTAAGGGAAGGACTTAATCATAATGGGTTGTCTAGTAGATATTGTTTACATACATAATCTTTACATTGTGAGATAATAGTATAGTATTCTGAGATCAGTCCATCATAGGTCATAATAAAATGTTTATTCTAAATTAGGAATAAAGGTATTGAGCTTAAGATTATTATTGAAATTCTTAGATTTAATTATATAATATAAACACATTTATGTTATAAAGGTCTCAAAAGTCTTGAATGTGAGGAGTGTGGTTAAATATGAATAAAGTGGATAGGATTGGACAGTTAGCAGGTGTTAATAAAATAAATTCCTTGATCCTACAACCTTGGGCTATACAACCTTCTAAAATAAGTCAAAGGTTACATAACATTTAAGCGAGGGCTTATAAGATAATTGAGATTTGGAAATAAGAGAGAGGAATTTATTTAAGTTTTACTTAGGGTACAGGTTATTGATAGTAAGTTATCTTCAATGTTCCTCAGAGAATTGTTGAATGTTTGCACGAGTTTACTAGAACTGCTACAGCGTTGACCAGGTACGATTTCTCATACTCCGTTACTTTTGCTGATTGACTTATGAGACGTTTTCGAAAAACGCTAAATGACTTAAAGAGGAATTTCTAAAACGGAAATGGTTGTGTGACTGACTCAGCTTGTGTGATTAACTAAGCCTTGAATGTCAAACTTACATTGGTATTGGTTCCTTCTTTTTGGTTGTTCCATTAGACATTGACTGCTTAGGGTTTACGCTTCTGCACTCTGTAGGGCTGAGTGTTTTGGTATTGCTCTGGGTAGTTAGTGGTATAGTGGGAATTTGGGAAAAAGGTTAATCTTTGAAATTCTTCTTTTGACTCTGGATATCGTTTCATCCATGAGCTGGTACTTGAGGTTTCGTCGTGCGCGCGTCTTCAGTGGTAATAGTAAGGGGCTGTATCTCCCCTGTCCCAAAAAGGGATGTGGTATACAGTGAGGGGCTGTATATCCCCTGTTCCAAAAAGGGACGTGGTAGACAGTGAGGGGCTGTATATCCCCTGTCCCAAAAAGGGACGTGGTAGACAGTGAGGGGTTGTATATCCCCTGTCCCATAAGGGACGTTGTAGACAGTGAGGGGCTGTATATCCCTTGTCCTAAAATGACGTACTTGGCGGTGGGGGTCATCTTTCCCAATTGGCTTTATTCAACTCTTGAGTTATTGGTTCTTGGATCTATCTTATCATTCCTAGTCCTTTATGACTATCTGAGTCTTTCTACTCCTAACGGGAATTGGGTTTAACTAAGGCATTGGATGTCCACTAACATGGTGTGGTTTTGTTTCACTAACTTTACCTTTAGTATTATTTATCTTTATCCTTAAATTTTTATCTTTGGCTTGGTGATTTAAAGTGCCTTGTTTCCCTGCTTTACTTTCAAGAGTTTAATTTCAAGTTACTGTTTATTTTGAAGAGTTATGTTTTAAAGATTTTTTGGAGAATTGTACAAGTTCCATTCCAGGGAACTGACTCACCCCTCCCGGGGTGGGCTGCTTGGTTTCATCTTGCAGGTATTAATTGTTTATACAGGTGGCCACGAAGAGCATGAGTGATTGGGATGGGAATTAGGAATTGTGGAGAGTTATTCTATTTTACTAGTAGTTATGTTTATGTTGTTTTTCTCGAGTTCAGACCGTAGCTTTTGTAATTTTATAAGTTGTAATTGGTGAGGTTTGGTGCCGGGTGTTTGGAACCCGATGGTCTGTAAACGCCAGTAGAGATTTTATATTTTGCTGTATTTATTGTAAGTAGGGGCGTTACATGGACCTAGGTCCCGGACCAACCCCAGTTTTCACTCTCGACCTTATTTTCGATGCGGTCCGGGACTTGGTTCCGAACCTAGGTCCCGGACCCTGCTAAAAACGGCTACTAAGGTAAAATTTCAACTCTAAATCAACCCCTAATCCACCCCTAGTCATTCCATAATCTTTCCACAAGTTTTCTACATAATTAAACACCTCAAACATGCTCTAAACCTCTCCAAATATTTGGTTTAATCCTCTCTCAAATCATTGCTCAATTTCTACAATTTTCCATCCTCACTTTTACATTTTGCACACTTGTGCAAACCTAACCTCCTTTTGGTGGCTTACACTTGTTCCCACTCATTTTGACCATTCCTAATTCATCATAGACAATTGCATCAACTATACCCAAGTCCAACTCTCATTTCCAAGCTTTTGCACACTAACTCTTTTCTAGCGTTCCTAAGATCCTCACAAGTCACTTTGCTACAGATTTTTACCTCTCTTTTTCTAGTTCTTCAAATACCATTTCAAGGTTATTACTCAACTCTAAACAACCCAACTAAACTGTAACACCCCATCCAAAGCCAAACGTGGTTATCGCAAAACTGAACCCTTAATCGAATACGTCGCAGCGGAAATAATAAACACCTGGACCTTGCCACGGTCTGATCGTTAGAATATACCGGCCTTAACGCTTACAACACTTATCCAAAATACATAACCAACCCAAAACATCACCATCCATAATACCACAACCAACCGAGTACAAATAGCTAAGACATAATCACAACCTTACAACAGTTTAAATATAAACAGACGGGTGCACAAGCGTATCCCGTACTCAAAATAAACATCCCATCCTAAGTCTAACCACTCCTACTCTCGTAGTGCGTCCTCATGGGTCTCTTACCTGCAAGTGTAAAAACAGCCCCCAAAGGGGGTCAGCACGAATGCTGGTACACCCTCTCATAGCCCCCAAGCTAACGGGGCTACGATGACTAATTGTCGATAGCATGGAAATTGATTACATACACAAGCATAATATGAAGTGCAATAACAATAACCACAGATGAACATGTATAGTTCACAAACAATGAACGACTCAAGCGTTCCCTTATCAAGTGGGTTAGTAACCCCTCCTTAGTCCTCATTTCCTTAACTTAGTTCCTTACCTTATCTAATCTTAATCTCAACTTATTCTCAGTTTACAAACCGTTCCTGGAAGGGATTGGTTGTAGCTTAATTCGAACCTGGGATTTAGGTGATCCCACCGCACCATCTTAATGCCACCTACTCTTGATGGAGTCCAGCGTAGCAGAGCCGGCAACCGGCCCTAGGCTACAAGTCCAAAGACAAGTCCTTAAGCGGAGGGCGGATCTGATTCAGATACCGTCCCCCTTTTTCCTTAGCATGCATGACCGGAGATCGGTCCCGGGTTTCCTCACTCAAGTTCCAGTTAGTAGAAATCTTAATCACCATGTGCTAGCTAAGCCGTAACGGGCATTAACCAACAACCACCAACTTAACTCTTATTCTTAACTCAGTAAGTACTAAACTTGGTTAGTAACAATCTCAAGTCTCGCGGGTTAGTGTAAAGATAACACAAACACAACGAGAACAAATATAACTGGTTGCATGCTTTATCTTGTTTTAGTCATAGCAATTAAACAGATAGCACACAAGCCAAGGGACACCTCGTTAGCAAGCAGGTCACAAGAAAGATTGTACCGTTCACCGTCGACGATCGTTTGGTTTATCTCCTTCCAAGTCCCAATTCACAAAGCCTAAAACAGTCATTCAGTTTTAGGTTATTATTCAATCCAACTCAATAGAATTACTTAGCCTTCCTAGACATCAACTTTACTCATTGTTTTCACTAAGCCTTATGGTTTTTTTCACTTAACTCCTAAGTGCATCATTTCCTCATTAGCTATTACACTTACTCTCCCACTTAATGACCCTTACACCCACCAAACATGTCCTTAATAATCTTATAACATCAATACCTAATTATCCTCATCATTTCCCATCCTTAAACAAGGTTTTGGCCAAAACAGTGGCTTGTCCGAACTTGTGTCCGGACTTCCGCAAGTTCGGACGCAAGTCGAGACTCAAAACTGAAAATAGACGCATGTCCGAACATGTGTCCGGACTTCGGATTTCGGACATGGGTCGAGGAAAATTCAAAGTAGAAACAGGTACGTCCGAACTTGTGTCCAGACTTCCCAGGTCGGACACAAGTCGAGACTCTTAAAATTTTCACGCAACAGGGCCTGTCCGAACGTCCATGTCCGGACGGATGTTCGGACAAGGCAAAACACTCATTTTCTAAGCCTTCAAACACTTTAACCAATTTTCACCAAACTTCTCCTAAACCCTCATAATGTCTTCTAACTTCATTTGGGCACCTTACACCCTCATACAACACCCACAAAACTCATTTTCTATCTCCTTAAACACTTACTCACTTCATACCAAAATTCCTACACTTATGATATTTTCTCCTTGGTTTTCTAAGTGGTGTTTCATACCTATGATAACCACTATGCCAATAATGTTCCCTCACTACTACAACATCATCTCCAAAGCATCTTTTTCTTGCACTTCCCAAGGTTTTTCTTAAATTCTAAGCTCTAGTTTCTACCTAAACCACCTAAGAGTTTTATGCTCTTTTACTTCAAACTTACTAAAGTTTCCTAGCTTCCTTTATCAACATTTACCTAAGTCCTAAATACCCAAGTACATACTTTTGATTCCTAAATCCTTCATGGTGATACCTAAGTCATTATAAGTCATTAAAACACCTTAATCTCACCCTTTTTCATCAAGACAACCTCTAGAACTTCCTAGTACTTCCTTAGTCATTAAATCCCCTTAGAATATCTTAAACACTTAAGTTCTCCTTTAAATTTTTGCCTTGGGTTCTCTAGTATATAGTACATCCTAACACTTGGTTCTTCTCCATCAAACAACCAATATCACTCAAATTCTCATCACAACACCTTAACACACAATTTACACTAAAACTACACACACATCATCATATAGTGCATACACTTAAATGCTTGGCACTTAGGCCCTTAAATGACAATAATCTTAACCACTGAATTTCCACATATATTTGCCTTCAACCTGCGAATACACACAACAAGGCTCCCATTGAAATAAAATGCTTCTTGTAATTCACCTTGATATTCTTAAACTATCTCTTTTTCCTCATTTGCTCCTTAGTCACAAGTTCACAAACATAGTCATTGTTTCTCCTAGGTCATATATAACCCTTTTCTAATGTACTCTACACTAAACTCATTACATATCTAAATCACATTCCCTTAAACAATAAAACCCCCGTAAGGTAAGTAATTTACCTTGTTCTTTTACAAGCTTTAAAAGATTTCTTCCTTAGGTTTTTCCTTGCTCAATCTCGGTCACCAATATATATCTCCTTGCCAATGTTCTAACCAATATCCAATGACTCCAATGAGTACTAGATAATACATTAACCCAAAGGAACAAACCCTAGGTTAAAAATGTGCTTTAAGGTATTAAGGTGATTGTTTTACCTTGGTTTCTCAAGACAAGCTTTGATATGAAGCAAGAAGGACCTCCTCAATCCTTTGAAGAGTAGAAAACAAGTTAGAATAAGGCATAAACATGGAGTCCCATGAGTGCAAATGTTCGGACAAGGAAAGAAATGATGGAAACCTAGATTTTCTTACACTTTCTTTACCTTAAGAGAATGGAGAAGCCAATGGAGTCTCCAAACTTGAATTTCCTCCTCTAATGGTGGTTTGACTTGGCACCAAAATGAAGCTCTTGAAGTTTTGAAAAGATAGAAAGGAAGAGCTTGAGCTAACTAAGAGATATATGTATTTAGTTTTGGTTTTGAAGCTAAAATGAGCAAGATGTGTGCAAAACTAGATGGAGCTAGCATGGAGGTTGAGTTTTACGTGAGAGAGAAGAAAGAGAGCAAAGAAAATCGGTGAAGAAGATGGAGAACGAAGAGGTGAGGAGAGAGGTGAGTAAAGTGTGATATTTATGTTTAAAGGTGAATAGTACTTTTGCTTTATAAGTCTTTATTTGCTTAATGAGTCATAAAGGTGGAGACTCACCTTATAAGAAACCGGCCCCCTTAGTAAAAAGGGGTACTTAAGTCTTTGTTGACCAAATCTCTCACTTATATTGACTTATTTATAAACTAGCTTAATTAAGTTACTATTCACAAACAAGCACATTGTTGTGAAATTTTTGATTTCCCATTGATATAGACTTCCAAATGTGATACTATATAGTACACATGTTAATTAAAGAGTAATGATGGACACCTAGCCATTAAAAACTCATTTACAAGACAATTTTTTAAAAATGTGCTTTAAGACTCCTTAAAGCACATTTTGTGTTTTAACTTGTTTTCAAGCTTGGTTTTCTTTGGATATTGATTTAAAATGACCTTTAGGATATTACTAAGGTCTTAGAACAATATTTGGGTACTCTCCCAAGTCTCTCCAAGCTTAGGGCATGTTTTTGCTTAAACTGCTCTTTTGGTGTTTCCTTATATTTTCTTTGATTAGAAATGTTTCTTAATGTTTGTAAGGCTTTATTTAGCCTCCTTATATATTAGTTTATCATTTAAACACCATATCTAAGTTTGGGGTATTTCAATCTACCCCCCTTAAAAGAACTTTGTCCTCAAAGTTCACATATGTGCTTAATCATTCACGGTACTCAATTTCCTTATTCTTAACACCACATCTTATACTCACATTCACACATCTCAAGACTCAAGGTCAATCTCAAATACAATACATAAGTATTATACATAACTCAAACTTAACACCAAAGTGTAGCAACTTACACAAATTCATATCTTGAACAACCAAACAAACGACAAACATGATCGTTTCCTAACTCAAAAAGAGGAAGCTCTACCCCTCTTAAAAAGGGTACGCCCCGTACCCTATACAGACGATCTAGTCAGTAAACAAAGAAGGGTACTTCGCTCTCATCTTATCCTCTAATTCCCACGTGGCCTCTTCGACATCCTGGTTAGACCAGAGAACCTTCACCAGTCGCACTGACTTGTGGCGAGTGTCCCTAGTCTTACTGTGCAAGTTTCTCTGAGGAGTCTCCACGGATCTCATATTCGGTTCTAATGTCAACCTCTCAGGTTCTAACACATGGGAGGGGTGGTGCATGTATTTCTTTAGCTGTGAAACATGAAAACATCATGCACTTTACCCAGTTCAGCAGGTAAATTCAACCTGTAAGCAACCGGGCCCACCCGCTCCGTAATCTCATAAGGACCAACGAATTTCGGGCTTAACTTGCCCTTCTGCCCAAACCTGAATACACCCTTCATCAGTGAAACTCGCAGAAAATACCTGGTCGCCCACTGCGAACTCCAGGTCCCGTCGTCGAACATCAGCATACGACTTCTACCTATCTTCTTGAGCAGCTTTCATGTTCTCCCTGATTTGCTGAACTTCAGCCTTAACTTGCTCTAAGTACTCTGGTCTTATAATGACCGTCTCACTCGACTCATCCCAGCAGAGCGGTGTACGACATGGTCTATAAAATACCGTAACGCTTGAAAATTGCCATCTTGATCGAAGCGTGATAGCTGTTGTTGAATGAAAACTCGATCAGATGTAGTCTGTCAATCCACTGCCCTGGAAAGTCTAAGGCACATGCTCTTAGATGTCCTCGAGTGTCTGAATTGTAACACCCCTACAACGCCCCTACCAACTACTGAAATCGCAGCGGAAATAACCAACCAACAATAATTAAACGCTTTGGTGTTACAACGCCGTTAACCACCCACGTGGTTAACTAGGCAGAATAAATACAAGTGTATCGGTCTGATGATCAGACTCCCGAGCATAGATCCTAACATCCCATATATATATAGCCAACAATACCGAGTATTTAATTTACATCACAACTACCAACTGTAAACATCCACCACTGTTTAACAAACGGTACCAAAATGTAATGCCTCGGGAGCACAGGCGCATCCCGGGCTCAACAACCAAAATAACCAAAAGTACATCAACGACCTAGGATCTAGAGCCACTCCGCTTCTTCGATCCTCATCCTGCAGTAAAATATGGAGCCCCCAAGGGGTCAGCAACCTTTGCTGGTATGGTTAACGCGCAGCCCATCGGCTACCGGGATACGCGCAACCAATTGTCATGATAACATGGCATTCATTTTAAACATCCAACATATATACACCATAGCATAGCAAGGGAAATTGCATAGCACCATAACAATACATAACACCATGAAACCGGTTCACACAAGGAACCTTCCACCATAGTTAGTATACATAGTGAGCCTAGAGATTAATGCCAATCTCATGCTAAGCTCGTTACCAACCTCGTTACCGTCCAGTTATATCGAACGGTTAACTTATACCCAAGGTGTGTCGGATATAGTAATCCCAAGCACACCGAAACAACATTTGTATGCCCCTGTGGCCCGACGTGAGTCAGTAAACTAGCTTTGGATAAGCTAAGGGAAGGTAGAAACCAAATTGGAATACAACCTATACATACACCAAGAGAGCGGAACCGGATATGACATCGACTCCCGTCCTCACACGCGTGGCCGGAACATGACCGGACTCCTCACTCCCCCGGTTAGCACTTGTTAGTGATCACACAATATATTGTTAAGTCACACCAAGCAAGTGTTTAGGTCTTGTTAGACACACCAAGGGAAAGGAGTCACAATATACAACATCATAATATATAACAACCGTAAACTCTTTTCATGCCTTAATCTTATAAGGTCGTAACACACAGAAAAGCAAACAACACCCAAGCCGGTGTAAACCGGTAGACAACAGACTGCAAGAAAACCATACCTTGGTCCTTGCCTCGATTGGTTTCCTCCGTAGGTCACTCCTATACATAGTTAATAACGTCGGTTAATTATTTATTTAACTTCAAACTTACTAAGTATTAACATGATTGTATGACATGTTTTAATGTCTATCTTACCCTAGGTTACCTTCATTATACACCCTAGGGTTAACTACATAAGTACATTCTTTTCTGTTTTTTTTTACAAGTTTAGGTCCGACCGACCTTACCGACCGAACTGTCCAAGTTCGGTCCATTCCAGTACACATTTCCGTCAAAATTTTACTCCGACCGACCTTGTAAGTTCGGTCGCATGTTCGGTCTATTCCCGAGAGTTTTCTTCCCTTTGAAAACTTAGCCCGACCGAACTTGCCAAGTCCGGTCCCATGTTCGGTCGATTCCAGTAACTCAATCCGTACACAAAATACAAGCCCGACCGACCTTGCAAGTCCGGTCCCCAAGGTCGGTCCATTCCAGAAGCCAATTCTCGCAGGGTAAACTGGGCTCGACCGAACTTGCAAGTTCGGTCGCAAGTTCGGTCTGCCCCAGACCTTTGTTTTCCTTTTCTCATTCAACTCCAAACTTCATCCCATATATCCTAGTACACCCTAACCTCATTTGGGCACTTCAAACACACCTTAAGACATCCTTAAACACTCATAAACTCATTTTCTAATTCCTTAAGCCTTTACTTATATCTTCACAAAATTCCTAACACTTACAACGTTTCTCCTAGTCTCCAAGTGGTGTTTCATACCTATGATAACTACTATCTCAAAATACTTTCTCTTCATTTTAACATCATCTTTCAAGCATCATTTCCTACCATCAACTCCTTATGTCATTTCTTGAAATCCTTTTTCAAGTTCACACTTTCTCCTTATTTTACCAAAGTTTGCCTAAGTCTTTACCTAAGTCCAAAATGACTTTGGTACATACTAAAACCTCAAGATCATGCCTAAGTCCTTGTTACACTCTAGAGCACTTCCTAGTTCATCAAAATTCCTTTAAAACATCTTGAACTCCTTATTCATTTCCTAAATTTCGACATAGGTTCTCCTAGCATTTTGTCACACCAAAGCACATCGTTTTCACCTTTAAACACCCAAGAACACTAAGAACACCAAGAACACTCTCATACACAAACTTCACTCAAATCTCACTATATTAAAATATAATGCATAACTTTAAATTGCATGGCACTTAGGCCCTTAAAATGCATGGCTCCTAGGCCCTTAAAGTGCTTAAATCATAAACACTGAATTTCCACAATATATATGCCTTTGACCTGCAAATACATAGAACAAGACATATGTTCTTTTACTAGTCTCCTTGAGAACATTTACTAGGTCATTCACCATTTGCTCTTTAGGTAGTTTTTACAAGCATTATAAGCTCATTTCTCCTAAGGCATTAAACAACATTAGGTTAGTATATTTACCTCTTTTCCAAACAACTTCTTTCTTGTTTCCTTATAAAACCGGTAAGGTATTTGATTCCTTGTCAAGTTCTAAACAATATACAAACATCATAATGAGTATTCAAGCTTTAAGCTTCATCTCATTGTAAACCCTAATTTTACATTGTTTCAAAAACATCAATGTAGTTGTTTTACCTTGATCTTTGAAGAGAGTTTGAATATCTATGAAGAGAGGACTCCACCTAGTCCATGAAAGGTTGGAATGAAGCTAGAACAAAGCCACACAAAGAGCTCCATCAATGCACATTTTCGGTCAAGGCAAAAACATGAAGGAAATGTAGTTTTTATTTGAGATTCCTTACCTAGAAGCAAAGGAGATCAATAATATGTGGAAAGACAAGCTCAAGCTCTTCAATGGTGGAACTCCATGGCACTGAAATGGGGCTCTTGAAGTTTTGAGAAGATAGAAATGAAGAGCTTGATGAGAGGAAGAGAATGGTGGTGTTTGTTTTTGATTTGGTTAAGTGAGCTTGGATTTACAAGAGGTCAAAGCTTGAGTTTTAATGGTGGTGGTGATATTACCGTGAGAGAACAGCAAGAAGGGAGGAAGAAGAAGTTGGAACCGTGTGAAATGGAGGGGAAATGAGAGAATGAGATAAAACTTGCTTTTAGAAGATATTTAAGCCTTAAGCAAAATAGTACCTAGTTAGTCATCTTTATTTATTTAACATGTTAATAAGTGAGTGGTGAGTCACCACACTTAGGAAACCGCCCCCCTATAATACAATGAGGGTATTTAGTCTTTGTTTGTCAATTTAATTACTTAATACAACATATGTTACAAACTAGCTTATAAAAATCACTATTCATAAAAACAAGGCACATAGAAGTGAAATTTTTGATTTCCCATTGATATAGCCACCCAAATGTGATATTATATAGTACACATATATATTTAAGAGTAATGATGGACATTTAGCCACTCAAAACTCATTTACAAGACAATTTTTCAAAAATGTGCTTTAAGACTTCTTAAAGCACATTTTGTGTTTTAACTTGTTTTCAAGCTTGGTTTTCTTTGGTAATTGATTTAATATGTTCATTAACATATAAATAAGGTCTTGGTAAGTTCATTAGGTCTTACCCAAGCTTATTCCAAGCTTAGAGCACATTTTAGCCCATATTGACCTTAAGGTATTTAATTGTGTTCTTTATGGTTTAAATTGTTTATTAATGTTTCTAAGACATTTTCTTGTCTTGATAAATCATGTTTTAATGTTTAAACAACATACTAAGGTTTGGGGTATTTCAATCTACCCCCCTTAAAAGAACTTTGTCCCCAAAGTTCACACTTCCCACATATCTTAATATTAGAACACGGGGAAAATCTTATAACACAATACTTCCAAAACATCATTACCAACCTACCATCATACTTACACCACAACGGACTCAAGGTCCAAACCACATAATACCATTCAGACACAACGGTCTGTAACATAACATAGACAATGTATACATATACATGTCGTACACAACCATAACCAAAACGGCTCTACCCCCCTTAAAAGGGGTACGCCCCGTACCCTATACATATAAACACTAAGAAGCAAACAATGACGGGTGCTTCGCCTTCATCTTATCTTCCAGCTCCCAAGTGGCCTCCTCAACGTCCTGGTTAGACCAGAGGACCTTCACCAGTCTCACGGACTTATGGCGAGTGTCTCGAGTCTTAGTATCCAGAATCTGTACGGGAGTTTCCACTGATCGCATGGTCGGCTCTAAGGTTAGCCTTTCAGGCTGAAGCACATGAGACGGATGAGACATATACTTCTTCAACTGGGACACATGAAATACATCATGTACCTTGCCCAGCTCGGCGGGTAAATCAAGTTTATAAGCTACCGGGCCGATCCGCTCTGTCACAACATAAGGCCCCACATATTTTGGGCTCAACTTGCCTTTCTGGCAAAACGAAATACTCCCTTCATGGGGGATACTCTCAAAAATACCTGATCGCCCACAGCGAACTCCAGGTCACGTCTGCGCACATCTGCGTACGACTTCTGTCTATCCTGAGCTGTTTTCATGTTAGCCCGGATCTGGCGAACTTCTGCCTGAACTTGCTCAGATACTCTGGTCCTATAATGACCATCTCACTCGACTCATCCCAGCATAATGGCGTGCGGCATGGTCTACCGTACAAGGCCTGGAAGGGAGACATCTTGATCGAAGCATGGTAACTGTTGTTGTAACTAAACTCGATCAGATGTAACTTATCAATCCAGCTGGTCTGAAAGTCAAGTGCACATGCACGTAACATATCCTCAAGTGTATGGATGGTGCACTCACTCTGACCATCTGTCTGTGGGTGAAACGCTGTGCTCAATTTCAGTTCGGTACCCAGTGCCTCTCGTGTGGATCTCCAATACCTCGATAAGAATCTGGTATCTCTGTCGGATACAATCGTTTTCGGAACCCCATGATGTCTTACAATCTCTCTGTCGAAGAGCTCTGCAAGCTTAGCCACTTTCCAGGTGTCCTTCATTGGTATGAATCGAGCCACCTTGGTCAGTCGGTCTACCACACCCAACATATTCAGACCTCCCCTTGTAGGCGGAAGCCCTACCATGAAGTCCATAGATATGTCATGGAACTTCCACTCAGGCACTGGCATTGGCTGCACCATACCACCAGGCCGTCGGTGCTCAAACTTGACCTTCTGACAAGTGAGACACCTCAACACATAATCATTCACATCCTTTTTCATTCCAGCCCACCAGAAATAACGTTTCATACCCTTATACATCTTTGAAGCTCCGGGGTGAATCGATGTCGTAGAACAATGGGATTCACACAGTATGCGCTCCTTCAACTCAGCGCTACTCCTCGGTATACATAGTCTGCCATTGAGCCTAATCAGGTCATCATCGTGGAGTCTGAAGTCGTACTTCTGACCCTCGAATGTGCCATCAATAAGCTTCTGTCTAATCTCCACCATATACTGATCCGCCATCTGAGCACTCCGCACCTCTTCAACCAAGCCAGTATGAGAGACTAGCGAATGGAGAGAGTGTGCTCGGCGACTCAATGCGTCAGCTACCACATTTGCCTTACCCTCCTTATACTGTAAATTGATGTCATAATCATTTAAGAACTCAACCCACCTTCTTTGCCTCATGTTCAACTCTTTCTGAGTGAACAAGTATTTCAAACTCTTATGGTCGGAATAGATTGTCACGCTTACCCCATACAAATGATGTCGCCATATCTTCAATGCGAAGACAATGGCACCCAATTCTAAATCATGGGTAGGGTAGTTCTCTTCATGCTTCTTCAGCTGTCGGGAGGCGTAAGCCACGACCTTCCCGTGTTGCATCAACACACAACCCATGCCCCTGCCTGATGCGTCGCAATAGACCTCAAAACCATCTGGACCGTCTGGTAATGTCAGAACCGGTGCAGATGTCAGAGCATCCTTGAGACTCGTGAAAGAACTCTCACAGTCGACTGTCCACTCGAATGGTGCATCCTTTTTCATCAAGGAAGTCATCGGCTTCGAGACACTGGAGAAGTCCTTCACAAACCTCCTATAGTAACCTGCCAGACCGAGGAAGCTCCTGATATCGGTAACTGTCTTCGGCCTAGGCCAGGTGCGCACTGCATCTATCTTTGCCGGATCAACAGCGATCCCGGCCTCAGAAATCACATGTCCAAGGAAGGATACTTGGTTCAACCAAGACTCACACTTAGAAAATTTAGCATACAGCTGATTTTCCTCAATGTTTGCAACACATCTCTCAGGTGGCTTTCATGCTCACCTCTCGATTTCGAATACACAAGTATGTCATCGATGAAGACTACCACTGAATTGTCCAACTGATCTTGGAACAAGCGGTTCATTAAGTCCATGAACTTTGCTGGTGCATTGGATAAGCCAAACGGCATAACTGTGAACTCATAATGCCCATACCTAGTTCTGAATGCTGTCTTTTCGATATCACTGTCACGGATGGCAATCTGGTGGTATCCGGAACGTAGGTCTATCTTGGAGAATACTGATGCTCCCCTCATCTGATCAAATAGATCGTCGATGCGTGGTAAAGGGTAACGGTTCTTCACCGTAACAGCATTCAGCTCCCGATAATCAATACACAGGTGGAGGCTACCGTCCTTCTTCTTCACGAAGAGGACCGGCGCTCCCCATGGTGAAACACTAGGGCGGATAAAGCCCTTGTCGAGTAGGTCTCTCAGCTGCTCCTTGAGCTCTGTCATCTCTGCTGGAGCCATACGATAAGGTGCCTTCGTAATGGGTCCGGTGCCCGGAACTAAGTCAATCTCAAACTCAACCTCTCGTGCTGGCGGCATGCCCGAGTTCCTTAGGAAATACATCAGGAAACTCCGACACTACCGCGCACATCTGGGCTAAACTCAGGGTCTCTCTCTATGTCCTGGACATAGCAGAGGTATACATCATTTCCTCGTCGTAACTCACGATACATGGCCCTGGCGGTGATGATCTGTGTCGAAGGCTCCCTGGGCCTCTGGCGGTATGATATAGTAACCCCAGATGGACTCCGAAGAAGCAGTCGATGCTCGGCACATAGGATTCTACCCTTGTACCGCTCCAACCAGTTCATCCCGACAAATCACATCAAAACCTAGTCCGTCGAACTCTATCAAGTCGATCGGAAACTCCTCATCCCTGATTCGTACAACAGCATCTCGGTAATAGCGGGTACACCTGATCCGCTCTTCCGACGGAAGAGTGACCACGAAGTCTGGCATCTCTTTCACCGTCTAACCCCAGCCTCTTCGCAAATGATAGCGAAATGAACGTGTGTGAGGCTCCAGAGTCGAACAAGATCGATGCATCCACGCCATTCACTGGAAAGGTACCGGTGAGGATTGTGCCGCTCTTGCCGGCTTCTGCCTTATTGCAGACACTCAGTATACCTCTCGTTCCGAGTGCACAGCCTAATTCATTGGCAAACTCATAAGTATACGGTAGTAACACGTTGATACACTCCAAACAACATCCCTTTATTCATTAACACAGTCTTTACACCATAAGTGGGTTACATTGTAGACATGGCTATAGATAGCTTCCTTAACATACAACTGGCTTATTACATTACATGATTACACAAGGCTCAAAACTGCCTGAAGTCAAATTCAAACGTCCGGGTTTCAGATGTGTGGCATTTACCACTGTCGATGGTGCGGTATTCAATTTAATCTTCTTGATACCGTGGTACAACATCCTTGATTGTCCTCCCATGATTAATACATCACCTGACTTCAACACTAGCTTCTTTGCGAGATCACCACGCTTCTGCTCGCCGTACATAAACACAGCGGTATCACCAATGGACCAAGACACCACGGGTACTCCCTTACTTAGAGACTCGGGTGACTCGTCCTTATCTTGGTGCAATCCTAATCGTCCACCTTTCTGGTAGAAGTTCACAATACACAAGTCTGCTTTCACGTTCGGAATCGGTTCCGATTCAACTTGCTGAGCAATTCCCACGGCGTGGTTAACGACCGCAAGGAACTCCTCAGGTATGCCTGGTACAGTTGCTCCGTCTTCAGCTCGCACATCTTGATATGTCTTGGTGTAGGGATTCCAGTCCTTACCCATGCACATCATCTTCAGCTTCATCTTCGAACCGCTCGGGTATTCGGGTGTGTAGAAACCTCCTGGTGCTGCTCCAAGTTCGTTGCAATGCCTGATGGTGTGGATTTGTGCTTCCGGTGTCAGGTATCCATTTAAGAGTATCATACCTGGTTGGATAACCTGACATTGCTCCAGTGGGAATTCGGTGATGCTGATGGTGGTCTCTTCAGGGTTTGGTGTGGGCGGGATTGGATAACAGATATTGAAGGTTCCTAAGTTTTCCACATTGTCTAATTTAGGTGTCTCTTACATCATTCTTTAACTCATTACTTAGGTGGTTGTACATTAGACTCACTAATACAACACTCATGCATGAAATGCGGTAAGCAATCACTTTTTCATTTAACAGTTTAGGCGGTACCTGGTCTCGAAGAGGATCCTGGTGCCTCAGACCGGTCCACCACATTCAGGAGGCCTTGCCGGACCCCGTACCCTTCCCCTTCTGGGATTCAGTGTACTTCTTGTCAAAAGACTGCTGAATGATCGCCTTCGGGCTTTCAGTGGTCGCGGTAGTCTTACCCTTCCACTGCCCCTTTGGCTTATAGTTCCTGCCATTGGGGTTCTGCCAGCACTCAAACTCACGGTGCCCCATCTTCTGGCAGTAATGACACTTCACGTCATTCCCTTTGCAGTCTTTGCCGGGGTGGTCTCCGTTACACCACTTATAGTAAAAGTGGCGCTCCGGTCCAGAACCCGCGCAAGCTGCTATAACAACACACAATCAATACTCACTTCCCATCTTAACAACATACACCTCAACTAGATACACATGATTAAGTAATTACCCTTAGGCGGGTAGGAGCGTAGGGGCTTCGCCGCATACGCATACGTGAGCTTCAGTGGCTCATCAACTGTGGTGGTCTGGGCTTGGCCCTTGTCACCCTGGTACTGACTCTTCTGGGGCTGAGGGTAGGGTTTCTTTTTCTTTCTCTCCCCCATACCCTTGCTGACTCTGGCCCTCGTTCGTGGCCTTGCGCTTGTGCGCATTCTCCTCGTCCCTCAGACGGACGGTAATTCAACCTTAGCAGCGGCATGATAGCACTCCTGAATTTTAGGATGTCAGTCATGCCCCGCAAAACAACTCACCAACTCACATTAACATTCACTCATGGCATAAATTGATTCACAACATGGTACTCTAATTACCTGCAAGGTAGCATACTCAGCTGGCCCCATCCCGTAGCGGAGACGGTGGCTAAGACCATTGTAGAACCGGTTCACCAACACTCGGTTCGAGTACCCAAGGTCTGGTAACAGGTGGATAAGGCCGGTGAATGCGGTGTAGTAGTCATCAACCGACATCTTATCCCCCTGCCTCAGACTGTCCAGCTCGAGGCGCTTGGCCTCCTGCACATGTACAGGGTAATACTTGGCTCGCAGTAGAGCCGTGTACTCCCTCCAACCAAACTCCGGATCAGCTATCCTGTCCTCTCTCACCAACTTCCACCAACTCTGTGCCGAACCCTTCAAGTAGTAAGCGGCAAGACGGACCTTAGCTTCAGCAGGTACTGCCAAGGTGTCGTAGGCGGTCTCCAGCTCGGAGATGTACGCCTCCAGCTTTCGAGGGACGGTCTCCCCGTTGAATGACGGCGGTCTCAGATCAGCCAACGCCTTGACCCAATTGGTCTCTCGTGGCGGTGGTGATGGTGGCTGAACTCCGGGCTGTTGCCCTTGTTGTAATGCAGCAACCATCTGGGGTACCATCTGGGCTACGGCGGCTGCTACTGCCTCAGCCATGGTCTGTGCCGTAGTATCATCGCCCTGGTCACCCGTACCTCCAGTACCGCGCCCGCGGCCTCTACCTCGTGGTCTACCTGACATCTGAATTCATATGAACATTTCATTAGCACTGTGCTTGCACATTTGTCGGTCCAACGATTGTAGCATCTTCCCGACAACAAGGTAATTCCACACTTAGTTAGTGGTTAACCTTCCCAAATCTATCTGTTCACTAGGTAACTATGGTTAGGTTTCCTAACTCGGTATATTTCTAGCTCGGTATTCTAGTCATCAGAGCGATACTTCGCTCTGATACCACTTTTTGTAACACCCCTACAACGCCCCTACCAACTACTGAAATCGCAGCGGAAATAACCACCAACCAATAATTAAACGCTTTGGTGTTACAACGCCGTTAACCACCCACGTGGTTAACTAGGCAGAATAAATACAAGTGTATCGGTCTGATGATCAGACTCCCGAGCATAGATCCTAACATCCACATATATATATAGCCAACAATACTGAGTATTTCAATTACATCACAACTACCAACTGTAAACATCCACCACTGTTTAACAACGGTACCAAAATGTAATGCCTCGGGAGCACAGGCGCATCCCGGGCTCAACAACCAAAATAACCAAAAGTACATCAACGACCTAGGATCTAGAGCCACTCCGCTCCTTCGATCCTCATCCTGCAGTAAAATATGGAGCCCCCGAGGGGGTCAGCAACCTTTGCTGGTATGGTTAACGCGCAGCCCATCGGCTACCGGGATACGCGCAACCAATTGTCATGATAACATGGCATTCATTTTAAACATCCAACATATACACCATAGCATAGCAAGGGAAATTGCATAGCACCATAACAATACATAACACCATGAAACCGGTTCACACAAGGAACCTTCCACCATAGTTAGTATACATAGTGAGCCTAGAGATTAATGCCAATCTCATGCTAAGCTCGTTACCAACCTCGTTACCGTCCAGTTAAATCGAACGGTTAACTTATACCCAAGGTGTGTCGGATATAGTAATCCCAAGCACACCGAAACAACATTTGTATGCCCCTGTGGCCCTGTGAGTCAGTAAACTAGCTTTGGATAAGCTAAGGGAAGGTAGAAACCAAATTGGAATACAACCTATACATACACCAAGAGAGCCGAACCGGATATGACATCGACTCCCGTCCTCACACGCGTGGCCGGAACATGACCGGACTCCTCACTCCCCCGGTTAGCACTTGTTAGTGATCACACAATATTTGTTAAGTCACACACAAGCAAGTGTTTAGGTCTTGTTAGACACACCAAGGGAAAGGAGTCACAATAATATAACATCATATATATAACAACCGTAAACTCTTTTCATGCCTTAATCTTATAAGGTCGTAACACACAGAAAAGAAAACAACACCCAAGCTGGTGTAAACCGGTAGACAACAGACTGCAAGAAAACCATACCTTGGTCCTTGCCTCGATTGGTTTCCTCCTCCGTAGGTCACTCCTATACATAGTTAATAACGTCGGTTAATTATTTATTTAACTTCAAACTTACTAAGTATTTAACATGATTGAATGACATTTTTTAATGTCTATCTTACCCTAGGTTACCTTCATTATACACCCTAGGGTTAACTACATAAGTCACATTCTTTTCTGTTTTTTTTTTTACAAGTTTAGGTCCGACCGACCTTACCGACCGAACTTGAAATACCCCAAACCTAAGTATGCTAAGTAAACATCAAATCATGATTTAGAAGGCTAAAATATGCCTTAGAAAGATTGGTAGACAATTTAAACCAAGGAAAACACAAGAAAGTGCCTTAAGGGCAATTAGGGCAAAAATGTGCTCTAAGCTTGGAGAGACTTGGGTGAGTACCCAATATCATGATAAAACCTTAGTAATATTCTAATGGTCATTTAAAATCAATTAGCAAAGAAAACCAAGCTCAAAAACAAGCTTAAACACAAAAAGTGCTTTAAGACTCCTTAAAGCACCTTTTTGAGAAATTGTCTTAGAAATAAGTTTTGAGTGGCTAAATGCCCATGATTACACCTTAATCAACATGTGTACTAATTAGTATCACATTAGGAAGCCTAAATCAATGGGAAACCAAAAATTTCACGAATATGTGCACTAATTAGTGAATAGTGCCAAATAGTGCCCAAATTAAGCTTAAGTCAACATAAGTCAATGAGATGGTCAACTAAGACCATAAATATCTCCAACTACAAGAGGGGGCCGGTTTTTGATGTGAGGAGTCACCACATGACTAAGCAAATAAAGGAAAAGAAGAGTAAAAGAGAGAATAGTACTATTTGCTTTATAAAAAAGCAAATACCTTATATTAGCCTACCTCTCTCCTCTCTCTTCATTTCTCTTCTTCTTCCACGGTTCTTTTCTTCTTTTCCTCTGTTCCAAACCGTCCCAAGCAGCCTCCATGGTTGCCTCACCTTGCCTTGTCCATAACTTACTCATTTTAGCTCCAAATCAAAAACTAAACACATATTCTCTTAGTTAGGCCAAGACCTATCTTTCTATCTTTTCAAATCTTTCAAAGCTCCATTTTGGTGCCAAGAGGAAACTCCATTGATGGAGGAAAATCAAGTTTGAAGAGCTCATTAGCTTCTCCATTCTCTTAAGGTAAAGAAAATGTAAGAAAAACCATGTTTCCATCATTCCTTCTACATGGCCGAAAATTTCTACTCATGGGGCCTTGTTTTTATGCCTTGTTCTAGCTTGATTTATCACCAAGGACTAGTGGAGGTCCTATTTCATTCAATGCCAAAGTCTACCTTGAGACTTCAAAGGTAATCATCCACTTTTATGCCTTAGAACACATTTCTAACCTAGGTTTTTATTCCTTGAGGTTAGTGTATTGTTTAGTACTCATATGAGTCATTGAATTGATTGATTAGACATTGGCAAGGGGAATTTAAGTGGTGGCCGAGATTCATGCAAGAAGAGGTCTAAGGAGGAAGTTAAGATAAGCTTGAGAAAACAAGGTAAAATGCTTACCTAATGGTGGTTTAAGTTTTAAGGGATGAGTTTAGGTGGATACCAATGTGGCTTAGAGCTTACATTGTGTATTGGGTTATATAACCTAAGGAAAAGAACTTAAATAAGCTTGTGAACTTGTGACTAAGGAGCCAAAGGAAATGAGTTAGTAATATAAGTTTTAGATGGACTTTAAGAGCATTATAATTACTATGAGATTGATGGGTGTATTTGCAGTTGAAAGCTTTTATATGTGGGAAATTCAGTGTTTAAGTTTAAGTCATTTAAGGGCCTAAGAGCCATGTCATTTAAGAGCCTTAGTGCTATGCAATTTAAGATTATTGCAATATATTGAGTTTGTTGTGAATGAGAAGGATTTGATGTGTGTGAGATGATTGAATGAGAAAAACAATGCATTTGGGCGTGATAATATACTAGAGGAGTTATGGCGAAATTTAAGTAGGAACAAAGTGTTTGGTGGTGGTTGTGAATTAATATGACCTAGGATTTACTAGGAGTTATTAAAGGAAATTTGAGTGGAAATGAGTTAACAAAGTTGTTCTTGAAGTTTAGAATGGCCTAGAATTGTTTAGGAGGGATTAGAGGTTTGGAGGGTGTAATTTGTGTACCAAGAATGTGTACTAAGGGTTTGAGTGTTCATGATTTTATTAAGGGTGAGAAACTAAACGTTGGGTGTTGTAATATACTAAGGAGGCCATGTCAAAATTTGGAGAGGAAGCTAAGTGTTTAAGGTGTTCCAAGGAGATTTTATGACTAAGGATGTACTAGTACATTAAGGGTTGTCTTGGTGAAAATGGGTAAACTATGGAGCTCTTGAGTACTAGGAAGACCTAGTGGGGTATAAGAGGGACTAGGGGTTACAATGGTGAATTTAAGGCACAAAAACCATGGTTAAGGAAGCTAGGAAACTTGTACAAGTTTGAAGGAAGAATAAGATATAATGACTCATAAGGATGTAAGCATGTGCTAGATTATATATAGTTTTGAGAAGTTTGAGTAAAGCAAGTGAGTATGCAAAATGATGCTTGAGGAGTAGTTAAGATGGTTGTGAAGAAACACTTGGGTTAGTTGAGGTCTTAGGCAAAAACTACATGTTGGAAGTGTAAGAAACTAAGCGTAAGTGTGGAGTTCTTGTAAGAAATTGGGTGAAAGATCAAGGAATTAAGAATGAGTTTGGTGGATGAATTAGGAGGGTTTTAAGGTTCTAAAATGATGTTTAAACATGCTAGAATACTTGTGGAGAGGTTAGGAAAAGATGGGATAAGAAATGAGGTTGAACAGAGGTCAAAAATCATCGTTCTGGACACATTTAGTGTAGGTCCGGGTTTGCAAACTAGCACACAAACCCGGACCACACCAAAAACTATCCAAGAGTTTAGCCGTGGGATGGTCCGGGTTTGCAACCCAGGACTCAAACCCGGACCAGTCCTAAAATTGTCCAGAAAGTTTTACGATGTATTGGTCCGGGTTTACAACCTCGGACACAAACCCGGACCCATCAGAAAAAGCTACAGAATGTTGAAAAATGGGGTTTTAAGGTTGGGACTTGTTTGGTAATGATATTATAAGATTGTTAGGACATAATTAATGACATATAATGGTCATTAGGGGCATAAACAAGCTTAAGAAATAATGAGAAGTAATGGCTTTTGAGGTTAGGTTAAACTATAAGGACTTAAGAGGTGATAGGTGGGGATCGTTGAGTAAGTTAAGTAGGTTAAGTAAGTTGAATTAAGTTAAGTGATTAACAACCTAAAACTGAATGAATGTTTTAGGACTTGGGAATTTGGACTCCGGAAGAGAGTAAGCAACCGAACGACCAACGGTGAACGGTATAGTTCTCTTGACCTGCTTGCTAACGAGGTGTCCCTCGGCTTGTGTGCTCTTTGTTTTGTGTGCTCACTAAACAAGATAAAGCATGCACCGGAATATATTATATTTATTGTATTGTTGTGTGATGTTTGAAAACTAACACAACATACCGTGAGAACTTACTAACCAATGTTTAGTAAGGAATTGAGTGAGACTAAGGAACGCCCCTAATAAGGGATGATATGAACCGGAAGAGGTTAACCAACAAACAGGGTCTTGAGATTACTACTAACTGGAATTTGAGTGAGGAAACCCGGGACCGATCTCCGGTCATGCATGCTAAGGAAAAAGGGGGTCGGTATCTATAGCAGATTCGACTTCCGCTTAAGGACTTGTCTTCGGACTTGTAGCCAGGGCCGGTTGCCGGCTCAGCTACGCTGGACTCCCGTCCAGGGTAGGTGGCATTAAGATGGTGCGGTGGGATCACCTAAATCCCAGGTTTGGACTTAGGATACAACCATTCCCTCCAGGAACGGTTTTGTATACTGAGAATAAGTTAAGATTAAGATTAAGGTAAGGTTAGGATAAGTTGCAACCATTCCTTTTTAAAGGATGGTTTGTATTATTAGATTAAGATTAAGGTAAGGTTAAGATAAGTTGCAACCATTCCTTTTAAAGGATGGTTTGTAATATTAAGATTAAGGTAAGCTACATCCACTCCTTATTAAAGGATGGTTGTTTCTAAGATTAAGATAAGACTAAGATTGAGGTGAGATAAGGATGGACTAAGATTAAGGGAACATTACTTAAGGAGTTAAATAATTAACTCTCTAATTAAGGGAACGCATTTAAGTCGTTCATTGTGTGTGAACTTTGATTGTTCATATATGGATTGTTGTTTGCAGCATTTACTATTATGTTGTGCATTTAATCAACCTCCATGCTATCGACAATTAGTCGTCGTAGCCACGTTAGCTTGGGGGCCATGAGGGGATCGTACCAGCATTCGTGCTGACCCCCTTCGGGGGCTGTTTTTACTACACGGGTACATCAGGAAGCGGCTGTCGCGAGAGTAAGAAGGGGTACAAGTGTTACGGGTTAAGTGTGGCCTACGAGTTGTGCATGTACACTCGTATGACAATTTGAGTTAGTAAGATGTATAGGATGTGAGGGGGTTGTAGAAGGATATGTAAATGGTTAAGATTGATGTACTAATATTCGGTATATTCTGTAGTCAGACCGTGGCAAGGTCCTGGATTGTAAAGAATTCCGCTATGACATGTTTATATGTATGCTGTTAAGTTGTGAGACCACATTTGGATTGAGTTGGGGTGTTACAGAACTTGTCCAAGTTCGGTCCATTCCAGAACACATTTCCGTCAAAATTTTCTACTCCGACCGACCTTGTAAGTTCGGTCGCATGTTCGGTCTTTCTATTCCCGAGAGTTTTTCTCCCTTTGAAAACTTAGCCCGACCGAACTTGCCAAGTCCGGTCCCGTGTTCGGTCGATTCCAGTAACTCAATCCGTACACAAAATACAAGCCCGACCGACCTTGCAAGTCCGGTCCCCAAGGTCGGTCCATTCCAGAAGCCAATTCTCGCAGGGTAAACTGGGCTCGACCGAACTTGCAAGTTCGGTCGCAAGTTCGGTCTGCCCCAGACCTTTGTTTTCCTTTTCTCATTCAACTCCAAACTTCATCCCATATATCCTAGTACACCCTAACCTCATTTGGGCACTTCAAACACACCTTAAGACATCCTTAAACACTCATAAAACTCATTTTCTAATTCCTTAAGCCTTTACTTATATCTTCACAAAATTCCTAACACTTACAACGTTTTCTCCTAGTCTCCAAGTGGTGTTTCATACCTTTGATAACTACTATCTCAAAATACTTTCTCTTCATTTTAACATCATCTATCAAGCATCATTTCCTACCATCAACTCCTTATGTCATTTCTTGAAATCCTTTTTCAAGTTCACACTTTCTCCTTATTTTACCAAAGTTTGCCTAAGTCTTTACCTAAGTCCAAAATGACTTTGGTACATACTAAAACCTCAAGGTCATGCCTAAGTCCTTGTTACACACTCTAGAGCACTTCCTAGTTCGTCAAAATTCCTTTAAAACATCTTGAACTCCTTATTCATTTCCTAAATTTCGACATAGGTTCTCCTAGCATTTTGTCACACCAAAGCACATCGTTTTCACCTTTAAACACCCAAGAACACTAAGAACACCAAGAACACTCTCATTCACAAAACTTCACTCAAATCTCACTATATTAAAATATAATACATAACTTTAAATTGCATGGCACTTAGGCCCTTAAAATGCATGGCTCCGAGGCCCTTAAAGTGCTTAAATCATAAACACTGAATTTCCACAATATATATATGCCTTTGACCTGCAAATACATAGAACAAGACATATGTTCTTTTACTAGTCTCCTTGAGAACATTTACTAGGTCATTCACCATTTGCTCTTTAGGTAGTTTTTAACAAGCATTATAAGCTCATTTCTCCTAAGGCATTAAACAACATTAGGTTAGTATATTTACCTCTTTTCCAAACAACTTCTTTCTTGTTTCCTTATAAAACCGGTAAGGTATTTGATTCCTTGTCAAGTTCTAAACAATATACAAATATCATAATGAGTATTCAAGCTTTAAGCTTCATCTCATTGTAAACCCTAATTTTACATTGTTTCAAAAACATCAATGTAGTGTTTTTACCTTGATCTTTGAAGAGAGTTTGAATATCTATGAAGAGAGGACTCCACCTAGTCCATGAAAGGTTGGAATGAAGCTAGAACAAAGCCACACAAGAGCTCCATCAATGCACATTTTCGGTCAAGGCAAAAACATGAAGGAAATGTAGTTTTTATTTGAGATTCCTTACCTAGAAGCAAAGGAGATCAATAATATGTGGAAAGACAAGCTCAAGCTCCTTCAATGGTGGAACTCCATGGCACCGAAATGGGGCTCTTGAAGTTTTGAGAAGATAGAAATGAAGAGCTTGATGAGAGGAAGAGAATGGTGTGTTGTTTTTTGATTTGGTTAAGTGAGCTTGGATTTACAAGAGGTCAAAGCTTGAGTTTTAATGGTGGTGGTGATATTACCGTGAGAGAACAGCAAGAAGGGAGGAAGAAGAAGTTGGAACCGTGTGAAATGGAGGAGGGAAATGAGAGAATGAGATAAAACTTGCTTTAAGAAGATATTTAAGCCTTAAAGCAAATAGTACCTAGTTAGTCATCTTTATTTCTTTAACATGTTAATAAGTGAGTGGTGAGTCACCACACTTAGGAAACCGGCCCCCTATAATACAATGAGGGTATTTTAGTCTTTGTTTGTCAAATTAATTACTTAATACAACATATGTTACAAACTAGCTTATAAAAATCACTATTCATAAAAACAAGGCACATAGAAGTGAAATTTTGTTTCCCATTGATATAGCCACCCAAATGTGATATTATATAGTACACATATATATTTAAGAGTAATGATGGACATTTAGCCACTCAAACTCATTTACAAGACAATTTTTCAAAAATGTGCTTTAAGACTTCTTAAAGCACATTTTATGTTTTTAACTTGTTTTCAAGCTTGGTTTTCTTTGGTAATTGATTTAATATGTTCATTAACATATAAATAAGGTCTTGGTAAGTTCATTAGGTCTTACCCAAGCTTATTCCAAGCTTAGAGCACATTTTAGCCCATATTGACCTTAAGGTATTTAATTGTATTCTTTATGGTTTAAATTGTTTATTAATGTTTCTAAGACATTTTCTTGTCTTGATAAATCATGTTTTAATGTTTAACAACATACTAAGGTTTGGGGTTTCTGAATAGTACGCTCAGTCTGACATCTGTCTAAGGATGGAACGCGGTACTCAAGCTTGAGTTTTTGTACCCACCGCTTCTCTGGTTTTGTTCTGAGGCCGGGATCGCTGTTGATCCGGCAAAGATAGATGCAGTGCGCACCTGGCCTAGGCCGAAGACAGTTACCGATATCAGGAGCTTCCTCGGTCTGGCAGGTTACTATAGGAGGTTTGTGAAGGACTTCTCCAGTGTCTCGAAGCCGATGACTTCCTTGATGAAAAAGGATGCACCATTCGAGTGGACAGTCGACTGTGAGAGTTCTTTCACGAGTCTCAAGGATGCTCTGACATCTGCACCGGTTCTGACATTACCAGACGGTCCAGATGGTTTTGAGGTCTATTGCGACGCATCAGGCAGGGGCATGGGTTGTGTGTTGATGCAACACGGGAAGGTCGTGGCTTACGCCTCCCGACAGCTGAAGAAGCATGAAGAGAACTACCCTACCCATGATTTAGAATTGGGTGCCATTGTCTTCGCATTGAAGATATGGCGACATCATTTGTATGGGGTAAGCGTGACAATCTATTCCGACCATAAGAGTTTGAAATACTTGTTCACTCAGAAAGAGTTGAACATAAGGCAAAGAAGGTGGGTTGAGTTCTTAAATGATTATGACATCAATTTACAGTATAAGGAGGGTAAGGCAAATGTGGTAGCTGACGCATTGAGTCGCCGAGCACACTCTCTCCATTCGCTAGTCTCTCATACTGGCTTGGTTGAAGAGGTACGGAGTGCTCAGATGGCGGATCAGTATATGGTGGAGATTAGACAGAAGCTTATTGATGGCACATTCGAGGGTCAGAAGTACGACTTCAGACTCCACGATGATGACCTGATTAGGCTCAATGGCAGACTATGTATACCGAGGAGTAGCGCTGAGTTGAAGGAGCGCATACTGTGTGAATCCCATTGTTCTACGACATCGATTCACCCCGGAGCTTCAAAGATGTATAAGGGTATGAAACGTTATTTCTGGTGGGCTGGAATGAAAAAGGATGTGAATGATTATGTGTTGAGGTGTCTCACTTGTCAGAAGGTCAAGTTTGAGCACCGACGGCCTGGTGGTATGGTGCAGCCAATGCCAGTGCCTGAGTGGAAGTTCCATGACATATCTATGGACTTCATGGTAGGGCTTCCGCCTACAAAGGGAGGTCTGAATATGATTTGGGTTGTGGTAGACCGACTGACCAAGGTGGCTCGATTCATACCAATGAAGGACA